>CM077151.1:222734815-223330025 GCA_039583875.1 Platanthera guangdongensis
TATACATAAAAATAGCAAAACAGTTCTTTAATTGGCCTTTGAGGGCCAACATAGCAGCAACAATAACATTAAGGGCTTCAGCCACTATTTTCCGCTCGGCTCGCCAGCACCGGTAAGGGGACAAACCACCGCAACAGTGGCAAACAAAGCAAACAGTCAACATTCAGCTGACCAATTTATAACGACCGTACCCCTTACCTCGATCAGTGGTATTCCTTCCCTGCAGGATAGCATTTCACAAGCAGATATATCACAAGATGTGCACTCACGCACCATCACTATATCATAAACATCGATAACTGGCCCGACACTCCATGCACTCAGGGCATATTATCGGTGTACCGGAAAACCAGTGTCCCATCACCATTCTCAGGTCCCAATCCAACGGTAAAACTTGAGCATTCATGCTCACGACCCACGGACCGAAGAATTTAGTCTTGGTGGCGAACAACCCAAGACTCTCTTCATATGATCCTAACAAAGCCGTTCTCACTTAGGCACTCAGTTAGACAATCGTCACGGGGATACGTTTCAGCCCTTGCCCGTTGCTCAAATCGCCAGTTCAATGTCTAGATGATGCGGGTCTGCATCCCCTTGTCCGTTCGGCTAACTGGCTTTAAGAGCGCATAACTCACAATAGCCACACTGTCCCCGAAGGACTGGCTTCACAATCATAGGTTAGCTAGGAGCTATTGCCAATGACAACCACGATCGCGCTGGCGTTAGCGACAAAACTCCTCTCTCTGTACACAGCCCAAACCATATCTGGACCAACCATCAAGAAAACCCTGTAGCTACCTGCAGTGGCAGAAAAAATGGACTTTCAAAGCATACATCACAAGCACTTCGTGGTATTTTTCTGGATTCCACTCCAGTACTTCCTACTACTCTACTTCACAAGCACAACCCACCGACTCCACACAACACTCGTTTATACGCGGAGTCTTATCCGGTGCATAAATAAAAATAAAACATCACAATACAGACCAACCTGTCCAAATAGGCTTCACACAGTATGCCTATTCCATACTACAAATTTTCGGATCTATATGCAAGACTTCTTGGGAATTTCAAGAATCAACCCAACGGAAATCATTCAACATTCCACCTTTTGGTGGGGGAAATCTATGCATATGCCAAATAAGGACTTCACATGTCCAAGGAGGAAGATCGTTACCCTTGAAGATCTCTTTAGAGCCATGACAAAGCTTATATACGCGGATAGAACGGAGCACGTCACTCTCCTCTTCTCGATCATTGGATCTTGCCTCCGATCACAAGATCTCATTCAAGAGCTCATTATGCTCAGCACTTCCTTTGCTTCTTATTCCTTTTCACTCTAGTAAAATCAAGAAATGAAAAGAGAGAGAGAGAGAGAGAGAGAGAGAATGAAACCTCCGTCTTATTCTTCTCTGGTTATTTGGATTCAGGAGTAATCCCAACCACATGATCTCTCAATCAAAACAAAGCAAATGCCAGGATTTGAGTTGACTGGTCAACTTTAGCACTATCACCTGGTGATATCGCCTGTCGCCACTCGGCAATATCGACTTCACCGCTTTGAACGCTTTGACTTAGGTCAACCACTGCTTATTGGCCACTTAACAGTCGAGTCGACACCTGTCTCACGCCATGCGGCACTATCACCCGGAGATATCCATGTCGCCCGCAATATCAAGCGACTCAACACTTTCAGGAGTTTGGTGCGTCGAGAGCATCGAGTGCGCCTAGTGACGGCTCAACGCTTAACGCAATCACCATATGGCGATACCCAATGTCACCACTCGGCGTTATCCACATTTTCCGCCAAATCATCGAACAAGACTGATTTCGTCGACCGAAATTCGTCGATCGGGAGTAAGTTCATTGAACAGGAAAGATTTCACATAATAGGCCATAATCGTCGAACTCAGCTTGACGCTCGACGATATTCATCGAGCTCCGCTACGAACTTCGTTTAGCTCCGCTCCACGATCTTCGTTTAGCACCGCTCCACGATCTTTGTCGAGCTCCGCTCCACGATCTTCGTCGAGCTTTGCTCCACGATTTTCCTGTTCTCGCCAACTCCTTTTTAGGGTGTTACAATCATCCCCTTCTTACAGAAATTTTGTCCCGAAATTTGCATACAGCATGCAGAAATCAGTAACAAATATGTTACAACATACATTTTCTTCAACAAAAAAATGTTACAACATTTTAGCTAAATAACTCGGGAAATTCAGCACGCATGGTCTGCTCTCGCTGCAATGTTAGCTCTTCACGGCCATTGTTGTCCCACCGGACCTTGACCATCCCAATTGTCTTGTTTCGCAGCTGCTTAACCGCTTGATCCTCGATCCGAATGGGCCTAGACTTCGTCGTTAGCCTGGATTCGACTGGTATGCCATCATTCACAATCACTTGAGCTGGATCATTCACGGCTTGTCAAAGCACTGATAAGTGGAACTCATCATGCAACCCATTCAATTCAGCCGAAAGACCTAGCCGATAGGCAGCATTCCCAACTCGCTCCACCACTTCAAATGGACCAAGATACCTCAGACTTAACTTTTTCAAGCGTAAAATCCTGGACAAGCCCTTGAAAGGTTTAATTTTTCAATATACTCATTCGCCAACGCAACTCTACGTTTCGGTGCTTGGCATTATAATACTTTGCCTGCCGGTCTTGGGCTATTAATAGCCTCTCCCAAATAGTGCGTATTGCCGAATTAGCCTCTTTGACTTACTTACGCTTATAAAACTTAGATTCGCCTGTTTCCGCCCAAGCTAACGGTGTAGAACACTTCCTACCATACAGAGCTTCAAAAGGCCCCATATTTAGACTAGCTTGATAGCTATTATTGTAGGCAAACTCTATCATATAGAGATGATCCTCCCATCTCTTCCCGAAATCGAAGGCGCACATTCAGAGCATGTCCTCCATCGTTTGTTGGTCCTCTCAGTTTGTTCATCCATTTGTGGATGTAGGTCGTATTCAATGTTAACTTTGTCCCCAACAACTGATGGATTTGACCCCAATCATCAACGTGAAGGCTCATCTCGATCAGGACGATGTTACGGGAACACCAAGTAATCGTACTATCTGCTCAACATAAATCTTAGCCAAGACTTCCATTGAATCGTCCCTCTTGTTTGTAATGAAGTGAGCCACTTTAGTCAACCGGTCTACAATCACCCAAACCTAATCATTACCGCGTTGAGATCTCGGCAAAACCGTGCATGAAAACATCAAAATATCATCAAACTTCCATTCCGGAATAGGTATCGACTTCATGAAACCTCCAGGCTTCTGGCATTCAGCTTTCACTAAGGCACAGGTCTGATATTTTAACCAGTAAAGAGCAATGTCTTTCTTTATGCCGGCCACCAGAATAGCTTTTTCATCTTGAAAGTGCAAGTTAGATCTGATATACTCTAGAGGGAGGTGAATAGAGTATGGTGCTTGCTAAAAACTTTTTACAACAGTTGTTGTAATCCTAAGTGAACAGGGATCAAATGATATAAGTAATCTAAACAAGAAGCAACTATCTAATCACAGAGCAATCTAGTCACAAACCACAGCCAGAAAACAAAAATAAAGTAAGCAACCAGATGACACAAGGAGCTATAGTGGTTCCCCAATCAACCTGGGTACATCCACTCTTCTACACCCTAGGTAGGAATCCACTGCAGGATGAGTTGATCAAGGTGTCCTGGGCACCAATGAGCTTTTGATAAGGTGCTCAAAAACCAAACCAGAGTTTTTTGATCAGGTGTCTTGCCACCAATGAGCTTTTGATAAGGTGCTAAAAAACCAAACACAAACTTTTGAAGGGAGTTTGAAAAACCCTTTACAGCAGAGAGAGAGAGAGAGAGTGAAGAGAGATCTTCTCTGTCAACAATCAGAGAGAAGATAGTGGATGTTGTCAAAGCTCCCCCTGAGATATTGAGTTGTTCAGGAAGTGAAGCTTTGCAGTAGGGTGATAGGCCTTCAAATGATCTGATCTCCAGCAATAGATAATTTCACCAGCAACTGAAATGTGTGGTGTCTGGAGTCTTGAATGATGGTGGCCTTTGAACACTTGAATCAAAAGAGATCTGAAAGTTTCAGTTGATTGATCTCCTTTGGTGATGGTGTTCTTGTATGAATCTTTGAGACTGAGAATGTCTGCAACTCTCTTTTTTTTTCTTGTGTAATTGTTGTTGATGTTGTAAGAGTTGTTGCAGAGAATATTTTTCTAACTTCTTGTTCTTCTTGAGCTGGGATGAAAAATCTAATCTTTTATTCCTTTTTGTCTGAATAGAAATGATCCTCTGTCCAAGATAGCCGTTAGCCTGTCATTAATTACTTCCTTAATTGCTTTTGTCTTCTGGAGGAAAGTCCAATAAAACATTCCTTGATTATTACTTGAAACTTGCGCCAGATTAATTAAAAACGGATACAAGATCTCTGAATTAAATGCTGACAATAATTCCTTAACTGTCTGAATTTGAATCTTGAAAATCGTTGAACTCTTCAGAAAAACATCGAACTGAGCTCCACTATCGTCGAACTGAGCTCAGAGATTTGGACTTAGACAGAAACAGAGATCGTCGATCTGGGCTCAACTATCGTCGAACTGAGCTCAGAGATTGTGAATCAAACTGGAGTCAAGATCGTCGATCTGAGCTCGAAGATCGTCGAATGGAGTTCGACGACTTGTCGAAGATGAAGTCTGCGATCGTCGAATGGAGTTCGACGATTCGTCGAAGTGAGCTCAACGATCGTCGATTGGAGTTCGACGATTCGTCGTACTGAGCTCGACGAAATGACTTGTTCTCCAAAATAGAAAAACCTGGTCTTGAGGGCAGCTTCCAAACCTAACTACTAACCCTTAGACTCAATTCTAATTGACCTTTAGATCTATACAATGAGGTCAAAACAGGTTTCCTAAGAGATATAGTGATCCTTGCCCAAATCAGTAATAGGGTGTTCCAACAATCTCCCCCTATTTGGGTTAGGATTACTATTTACAGAAATTGGAAAATTAAAAACATACAGAACAACAATATAACAACAAAACATTACAGAATCACAGACATAATCTCAGATAGATCAGAAATCAAAATAACTGCCACCTTACAGAATTACTCTTTTTCCTTGCTCTTTATAAGTAATATTTCTCTGTTTGGATTAAGAGCTTCCTTTTTAGATCTTCTGTCATCAGCTGCACCTAAAGAGGTTTGTTGCTTAGGCCTGGGCACTACAGCTTCAGGGTGCAGCTTCATGTAGCTTTCAGAATCAAAGAACTTGCTGGATGAATATCTTTCAAGTTCCTTTCTCCTTTGATCTGATAATGTAGTAATAATGGAGGTGTCTTTGCCTTGTTCTCTTGCTTTCTTGATCTGGTCCAGAGCAGCTAATTCTTTCATTCTAGCTGTCCTTGAAGTAGGGTTATTCTCTGGATCCTCAAAAGGAACTGGAGGCTCATATCTATTTGAGGGATTGTCTGGAGGAGCTCTGGATGAGACTAACTCTTTAAGCTTGTAGGGAAAGGGATCTGAAGTAGTATCAGTGGAAGCTTGTCCTTCCCTTGAATAAGGGTGTTTCCTGGAATGTCCTTTGGAATAGACTTGAAATTCTCTTTGGTTTCCTCTGTAGTTTCCTCTCCTTGATTGATAGCCTCTGGATTGACTTCATCTGTATTGAGATCTTCCTTGAGGTTGATAAGAGGTTTGGCTTCTAGCAGAGGATTGAACTGCAGAACTACCACCTGCACCTGCATCAGGTGAGGGAGGAGGAGGAGGATGATGGAACTGAGAAGATCCTTTCTCATACTTTCTCTTTTTCTTCATGGCCTTTAGTTGATTTTTGGAGTATTGCATCCAATGTTCTGTGATAGGGCAGTTATGTAGTATGTAGTAAGGAATATCATTTATGTCTTTGACTTTTGCTGGAGGAACCCTTTTCATAGTCTTGCTTCTGGCCTTTCTTTTCCTTGCAATGGTGGCAGAAGAATCATCTGAATCAGTCCTGAACTGATCACTTTCTGAGCTTTGATCATCATATAGTGCATCAATCCTTTTCAGATAGTCTTTCTGTTGTTGTAATTGACTAGGAGAAACAGTAGTGACAGCAATAGTAGTAACAGTAACAGTAGAAAGAGTAGTAGAAATAACACTGGCAGAAGAAGTTGTAGCAGCAACAGTAGATACAGCAGTAACTGGGGCAGCAGATTCAGATATAACAGTTTCAGCAGTTTCAGAAATAATACTTTCAGATACAACAGTTTCAGTAACAGAAATAACATCAGCAGTAGTATCAGTTGAAGCTGGAAAATCATCACTAGAAGGGGCAACAGCAGCAATAACAGCAGGCTCAAGAATAAGTGCCTCTGTTATATGTATATCCTCAGATATTAAATCATCAGAATTAACAGCAATATCAACAACATCAGTACTTTCAACAGAAACTGAAGGAGCAGCAACAGAAAGGTACTTTACAAAAGAATGTATTAAACTGGTGTCACAGCTTGAAATAGGCACAATGGCCTTAGAGAGATCTTCAGATGGCTGGACTGCAGTGTGCTCTGGAAGACAGCTGAAATAAAAAGAATCAAAATCTGATAATAGTGACCTGAGGTCCATTGAGAAAACTACAACATGAGATGTTGAGGCTTGATCTTGAACTAAAGTAACAGCAGCAGCAGCAGCATGCAATCTTTCACCTTCATGAGGCATCTCCACCTGCCTAGATTCAGAGAAAGCTGGATCAAGGCACCCAAAGGAAGGGATTGCCTGAGAGGGAAGAAGAGAAGAGAGCCTGGCAGACAGGTCTGCAACTGACTTGAGAAGTGGAGCCAAGGAGGTCTCCAACAGGAGTGATAGCCTGAGAGCTATCAGCTCATAGAGTCTGTCTGCTAAAGCTGGAAGATCTACATGCTCAAGAGGGGCTTGAGCAGAGGTAGGGACTGAAGGTGGAGCAGCTGGAGATGTGGGTGGAGAGCTGGTGGATGGTGGAAATGAAGGTTGAGATATGGGGATTGTGGAAATGGAAGATAATGGAATTGAAATAGAGGGTGTGAAGGAGGGTTGTGCAATGATATCTTGAAGCAATTGTTGATAGGATGTGGATGAAGAGGGTAGATCAGGAGGGGATGAAGGAGAATCATCCATAAAGGAATCATCTATCAGATTGAAAGATGGAATGTTGGATGATGAACCAATTTCTTGTTGAGGGTAGTGATGTAAAGGGTGGAAGATTTCTTCAGTTAGTGCAAGAGTTGGAGTATGGATAGAAGTTGGATATGGGGTTGAAATTATGATGGTGGAGGAAACTGTAATGGTGGATGTGACTGGTGGAGATGAAATAAAAGGTGGAGGAGGAGGAGAAGAAGCAGGCAAGTCTTCTGCAGGGGCAGAGACTTGAGGGGAAGAGACTACAACAGTCCTTGTGCCTGAAGTTGCACTTGCAGAGAGCCTGCTGGGCTTCACTATTTGCCTGTCCCACTTTCCAAACAGGGCACAGGTGAGCCTCTTGGAGGCATTGATGTGCACCCCACTGGAAACTAGCAGAGCAGGGCATCTATTCTGAAGAAATAGACCTAATATCCTTCCATAGTTAACAAAATTCTTGTTGATCTTCTTCTTAATCAGATCAAAGAAGATTTCTCCCCAATTCAGTTGTTTTCTTATCCACTAGAGCACCCATCAATCATAGCTGATACCTGGAGATGGTATCATGGGCTGAGTGTTTAGCCAATAACACCTTTCCTACAACATCAGCCAAAAATCTGTACTCCACAGATAGATATTTCTTCAGGAGTTTGCTAGGGTTTGCATCTGAATGACCCATTCTATTAAGTAAATCAGAAAATTCTTCTCCAGACAGTTCAGCAGAGTCTTCTCCAGAATTCAATCCAAAAATCTCTGTTCGGGCAGTAGGTGTGAGAGATACATGGGTTCCTGAAATTGATCCAACAACTATATTCTAATCTTGGTTGTGGGCAGTATATACCCATTCCTTTATTTTATCAGCAGCTAACTTGATCCTGGTAGTCATTAGTGTAACTAGCTTTTGTTCCTTGAAAAGTTCTAGTATATCTTGGAAGATTTGATCACTGGTGCTGAAAGAATCCATGTCAATGTCAAAACCTGCATCAAATTTCATGGCGGCCAAAACTGCAACTGAGACGGCCATTGATTCCTGCAAAAATCAACAAACAAACGACCAAGTGTAGAGAAATTTGGAGGGAAGTATAAAATTTGCAGAGAGAATGAAGGTGCAAAGAGAGAACGATGGCCGAAAAATGAATTTTATATTAGGGTTCGACGCAGAAAAGGAAAGATCGTTGAACTCTGTTCGACAATCGGGGCTTCTAAAGGAAACTAAAAGGTCATCAACATCATCGATCTCCGTTCGACGATATTGGAGAGCGTCGAGCTCCGTTCGACGATAGTTCAGAAAACAAAATCGTCGAGCGGCGTTCGACGATCGCTGACCTGGAGAGATAGTTAAGCACTATCTGAGAAGTGCTGAACTCTGGTCGATGATTTCGGAAAGCGTCGATCTCCGTTCTACGATCTGGGGGAAAATCGTCGAGCGCAGTTCAGAGACCAGAAACACTCTATACACTAGAAAAATCAAGATGTTTGCCTAGTCTTGGTCATTTTTAGAGTTTTAAAATCTTGGATATTATTTTAGACTTCCTCCATCTAACATTCCTAACTGATTTAGGAAGAAGGTATGTTTCTTTTCATCCAAGGTTTTGGTGAAAATATCTCCCCTATGCAAATCAGTTGGGATATATTGAATTTCAATTTTATTTTTCTCAACATTATCCCTTAAAAAGTGATGTCTAATTTCTATGTGTTTTGTCCTACTATGGAGGACTGGATTTTGAGCTATAGAAATAACACTAGTATTATCACAAAAGATTATAGACTTCTCTAAGTTGTAGCCATAGTTTAGGAGTTGGTTTTGAATCCACAAGATTTGTGAACAACAACTACCTGCAGCCATATATTCAGCTTCAGCAGTTGAAGTTGACACAGATGTTTGTTTCTTGCAAAACCAGGAGACAAGTCTGTCACCAAGAAACTGACAAGTTCCACTGGCACTTTTCCTGTCTATTCTGCATCCAGCATAATTAGCATCAGAAAATCCAGTTAAGTCAAATGCTGAATCTTTTGGATACCAGAGACCTAGATTTGGATAACTTTTTACATACTTGAGAATCCTTTTTACTAATGTTAGGTGTGACTCTCTAGGGCTAACTTGGAATCTAGCACATATGCTTGTAGCAAATATTATGTCAGGTCTACTAGCTGTAAGGTACAATAAAGAGCCAATCATTGCTCTATATGTTGTCTGATCAACAGATTTCCCATGTTCATCACCATCTAATACAGTATTAGTAGGCATAGGTGTTTTCATACATGATGCTTCAGATATACCAAATTTCTTAACCAATTCTTTTGCATACTTGGTTTGAGAAATAAATATGTCTTCAACATGTTGTTTGATTTGCAATCCTAGAAAGAAGGATAGCTCACCCATGCTACTCATTTCAAATTTAGAATGCATTAGGTTGGAGAACCTTCTGTACAAATTTGAATCAGTAGAACCAAATATAATATCATCTACATAGATCTGTACTAGTAGGGTATGGGACTTATGGGTTCTAATAAAAAGAGTTTGGTCTACTCTACCCTTTATAAATTCATTTTTCAGAAGAAAGCATGCTAGGGTCTCATACCATGCTCTAGGAGCTTGCTTGAGACCATATAATGCTTTGTGCAATTTGAAAACATAACAAGGATGAGTTGGAGAGATAAAACCTGGAGGTTGTCTGACATAGACTTCTTCTTTGATATCTCCATTTAGAAAAGCACTCTTTACATCCATCTGGTACACTTTGAAACCTTTGTGTGATGCATATGCTAAGAAGATTCTTATGTCCTCCAACCTTGCAACTGGTGCAAAAGTCTGGTCATAATCTATCCCTTCTTCTTGAGAGTAGCCTTGAGCAGCTAGCCTTGCCTTGTTCCTTACAATGACTCCTTGATCATCCAACTTGTTTCTGAACACCCACTTTGTTCCAACAATGGAGTGATCCTTAGGCCTTGGTACTAGTTCCCAAACTTTGTTCCTTTCAAATTGATGCAACTCTTCTTGCATTGTAATGATCCAGTGTGGATCTTGCTCTGCATCTTGAATGGACTGAGGTTCAATTTGAGATAGGAAGCAAGTGTGCATCAGGTTTTGGTTGACCTGATTTCTGATTTACACACCAGCTAAGATGTCTCCAATTACTTGGGAAATTGGATGGTCTCTTGATTTTACTAAATCAACAAGAGGTGTTGATTGTTCACCAACCTGCGTTGTTGTTTCCTCTTGTGGTACAACAACTGACTCTTCAAGAAGTTTTTCTTCAAGGTGTTGAATGTCTTCTTCATCTTCACTGCTTTCCTCTTTTTGAATGATTTGTAATCTATTCAAGTCTTCAACAAGAGAATGTACCTGCAAAGGTTCTATGGTGGAAGTGTTCTTCTCCTTGAAAGACATGTTAGATTCATCAAAAGATATGTGCACAGATTATTCAATTTTGAGAGTTGATTTATTATATACCCTATAAGCCTTACTGATCATGGAGTATCCCAGAAACACTCCTTCATCATCTTTAGCTTGAAATTTTGCTAAATACTTCTTGTCATTATTGTGAATATAACAGATACAACCAAAAATTCTAAAATAATCTACTTTAGGTTTCTTCCCTTTGAGTAATTCATAGGGAGTCTTGCCCTTCAGTTTATGTATTAAACTTCTATTCAACACATAGTTGGAGGTATTCACTGCCTCTGCCCAAAAGGATAGAGGAAGGTGAGCATCTGACAATAATGTAGTGGCAGATTCAATAAGGGTTCTATTTTTCCTTTCAGGTACCCCATTTTGTTGAGGAGTTCTAGGAGCTGAGAAAGTGTGCCTGATCCCTTCACTCTGACAGAACTCTTGCATAAGAAGAGAATCAAACTTTGTCCCATGATCACTTCTGATCAGGGCAATGTGAGTATTGAACTCAGTCTGTATGCATTTGAGAAACTCTGTCAAACACTTAAAGTTATCAGACTTCTTCCTCAGAAAGAACACCCATGTGAATCTAGAGAAGTCATCTAAAACCACTAAAGTATAATATTTCCCTCCTAAGCTTTGTACTGTAATGGGTCCAAAAAGATCCATGTGCAATAGATACAAAATCCTAGGTGAATCACACTTATTAAGTGACTTGAAACTATTTTTGGTTTGCTTGCCTAATTGACAAGCCCTGCAGAGTCCTTCCTTCTTTTATGGGCCAGAAGGTAGTCCTCTAACAAGGTTGTCCTTGGATAGCCTAGCAATGGTTCTAAGGTTTATATGCCCTAGTCTCTTATGTCATAATACATTAGGTCTACAGATAGAATTAAACAGGCAAATATCTACTTCTGTTGAAAGAAAGTCTACTAAATAGATGTTTCCTTTCCTTTTACCTGTCAACACAGTTGTGTTGTCCTCTGATTTGATCCTGCACAAGGATTTGCTGAAAGTCACTTGGTAGCCTTCATCACATAGCTGATTGATGCTGATCAAGTTATGCTTCAGTCCTTCCACATAGACTACTTTCTTGAATGTGACTGTCCCAATTTGGACTGCACCATATCATTTTGTTAGTCCAAAGTTTGAATCACCAAATATGACTTTGGGTCCAAGCTTGGCTTTAAAGGATGTGAGATTGTCCTTGCTTCCTGTCATGTACTTTGAGCACCCACTATCCAGATACCATTGTTGGTTTGATGTTGGATAGGTCTTCACCTGCACATAAAACAATTTACTTGTTTTTGACCCAGTTTACCTTGGGCCTAGGTTGATAACCTTTAAATTCAGAAATAAATGACATCTCTGGTTGACTCTTATAACCTTCAGGATGATATCTCCTTGGAGGTATTATCCATTCAGTATAAGGGTTAAATCTTTGGGATGAAGGACCCCTAGGATTGGAGTTTGATTTACCCTTGAAGAAGTTTTCAAATCTTTGATCTCTGCTCGACGATCGTTGAGGTGCGTTCGACGATCTTGGGTCAGATCGTCGAGCTCCGTTCGACGATCGACTGTGGCAGAGTTCAGGGTTTAGAGATCGTCGACCTGAGTTCGACGATTTTGGCTGAGATCGTCGATCTGCATTCGACGATCGTCTAGCTCCGTTCGACGATTTTTGTTGAACACTTGATTTCTTGGGTAAGTCAGAATTTTTCCTAGCTACCTCTACAACTCCCTTCCCTTTATCAGAGATAAACTTAATTGGGGTGGTTAGTACTATAGGTTGGCTAGATGAAGCAACCAAGCCCAGTGTACTGTTGAATCTTGAGTTCACTGTGCTAGTGATGTCCATTAGCTTGATGCTTCTCCCATTGAGGGATTCTTCAAGCTTTTTGGCCTCTGACAGCTCACTTTTCAGTGAAGCTATCTGCTCCCTACAGCACTCCAACTCCTCAGAGAGTTTGAGGTTTTCTGATTCTAAGATACTATGTTCAGATAATTGATTTCTGAGAGAAATGATTTCCTTTTCAGATTTTAATAAGTCTAAACATAGTGCTTTAAATTCATACTTAAAGTCCTCAGAATTAAAATCAAAAGAACTTATTACCTGGTCCTCTTCAAGTTGAGTCTTTGAGTCTGACTCTGACTCTTCTGCATCAGAATTGTGTTCTGAGGCATTGATAGCCATCATGCAGAATTCCTTTTCTTCAGCATCATCCTCATCATCACTTGAGCTGGATGAAGCTTCAGATTCCTCTTCAGTCTCACTCCAAGATTCAGCAACAAATCCCTTCCTTGTGTGTTTGTTCTTGCTTGAGGAGGGTTTGCCATTGATATTCTTCTTGAAGTCCTTGTCTTTTCTTCTTTCTTTCTTGTCCTTTCTGTCCTTGTTTTTGTTCTCTGGACAGTCAGGCACAATGTGGCCTTGTTTCCTGCAACCAAAGCAAATTATTTCTTTATTGTTTGAATTATCATACCTTGGCTTGTCATGCTCTTTGTATGATCTCTTCCTGAAGTCCTTTCTGGCCATTTTGTAAAATCTTTTGGCCAGTAAGCTAAGCAGCTCATCATTGCCTGTGACCTTGTCTTCATGCTGATCTTCAGTGGCTTTGAAAGCTATTGACTTTTCCTTTCTTGAGGCTGGTGAGGCAGCCTTCTGCTCTTCTTCTCTATTCTTAATGAGCAGCTCATAAGACTTGAGCTTGCCCAAGAGAGCTTCTGTTGTAATCTCATTCAGACTTCTGGCATCCTTGATTGGCCAGATCCTTGAGTCCAAAGTGCTTGGGAAGCATATTAGGATTTTATCATTTAGCTCAGTCAGTGAGATCTCTTTATCCAAAGTTTTCAGTTCATTGACTATCAGACCGAGTCTATTATACATGTCTGATACTGACTCAGCTTCTCCTTTCTTGAAGTTCTCGTATTGGGTTATGAGGTGAGATCTTCTGTCTTTTCTTTCATCAACAGATCCTGAGACTATTTCAGATAGCTTGTCCCAGATGTTCTTTGCTGAGTTGCATTCAGCTACCTTTTGTAAAATGTCATCAGACATAGTCTGCGCTAAGATATTCATAGCCTTTGCATCTGCTACTTTCCACTTCTTAATCTCTGCATCTGTTCCTGAAGGAGGTGGAACGACATTTGTACTTGTGTTCTCTGGAGGTCTTGGACACACTGTCAAAACAGAATTGAAGATGTCCTCATCAATAGAATTCATGTAGAGTCTAATCCTTGCCTTCCAAAGTGCAAACTTGGACAGATTGCACACTGGAGGTCTAGTGCTAGCATAATCTTTGTTTTGGGCCATGTTTTGTGAAGAAGTAATCCTAATAACAAAATCAAAACAAGCAGATCTAACTATAGGAATCTTTGGGTTCAGGTGTTAGCCTGTGCAACCACTGAGATGTGGTATTTTTAACCAACCTCGCTTTCATACCAATTGAAAGTGCAAGTTAGATCTAATATACTCTAGAGGGGGGGGGGTGAATAGAGTATGATGCTTGCTAAAAACTTTTTACAACAGTTTTTGTAATCCTAAGTGAACAGGGAAGCAAATGATATAAAGTAATCTAAACAAGAAGCAACTATCTAATCACAGAGCAATCTAGTCACAAACCACAGCCAGAAACAAAAATAAAGTAAGCAACCAGATAACACAAGGAGCTATAGTGGTTCCCCAATCAACCTGGGTACATCCACTCTTCTACCACCCTAGGTAGGAATCCACTGCAGGATGAGTTGATCAGGTGTCCTGGGCACCAATGAGCTTTTTATAAGGTGCTTAAAAACCAAACCAGATTTTTTGATCAGGTGTCTTGCCACCAATGAGCTTTTGATAAGGTGCTCAAAAACCAAACACAAACTTTAGAAGGGAGTTTGAAAAACCCTTTACAGCAGAGAGAGGGAGAGAGAGGGAAGAGAAGATCTTCTCTGTCAACAATCAAAGAGAAGATAGTGGATGTTGTCAAAGCTCCCCCTGAGATCTTGAGTTGTTCAGGAAGTGAAGCTTTGCAGTAGGGTGATAGGCCTTCAAATGATTTGATCTCCAGCAATAGATAATTTCAGCAGCAACTGAAATGTGTGGTGTCTGGAGTCTTGAATGATGGTGGCCTTTGAACACTTGAATCAAAAGAGATCTGAAAGTTTCAGTTGATTGATCTCCTTTGGTGATGGTGTTCTTGTATGAATCTTTGAGACTGAAAATGTCTGCAACTCTCTTTTTTTTCTTGTGTAATTGTTGTTGATGTTGTAAGAGTTGTTGCAGAGAATATTTTTCTAACTTCTTGTTCTTCTTGAGCAGGAATGAAAAATCTAATCTTTTATTCCTTTTTGTCTGAATAGAAATGATCCTCTGTCCAGATAGCCGTTAGCCTGTCATTAATTACTTCCTTAATTGCTTTTGTCTTCTAGAGGAAAGTCCAATAAAACATTCTTTGACAATTCCTTGAAACTTGCTCCAGATTAATTAAAAACGGCTACAAGATCACTGAATTAAATGCTGACAATAATTCCTTAACTGTCTGAATTTCAATCTTGAGAATCGTTGAACTCTTCAGAAAAACGTCGAACTGAGCTCCACTTTCGTCGAACTGAGCTCAGAGATTTGGACTTAGACAGAAACAGAGATCGTCGATCTGAGCTCAACTATCATCGAACTGAGCTTAGAGATTGTGAATCAAACTGGAGTCAAGATCGTTGATCTGAGCTCGAAGATCGTCTAATGGTGTTCGACGACTTGTCGAAGTTGAAGTCAGTGATCGTCGAATGGAGTTCGACGATTTGTCGAAGTGAGCTCAACGATCGTCGATTGGAGTTCGACGATTCGTCGTACTGAGCTCGACGAAATGACTTGTTCTCCAAAACAGAAAATCCTGGTCTTGAGGGCAGCTTCCAAACCTAACTACTAACCCTTAGACTCAATTCTAATTGACCTTTAGATCTATACAATGAGGTCAAAACAGGTTTCCTAAGAGACATAGTGATCCTTGCCCAAATCAGTAATAGGGTGTTCCAACACATCTCTTTATACATTTTTATGCTCCCTGGGTGAATTAAATACTTCGTGAAGTGAGCTTCATACATCAATTTGTCTCTTAGCTTACCCATACTCGTGACGCACAAACGACCATCTTTTCGCAATAGGCCGTCATCCCAGGAGAATTGGCCATTTGATCCATCCACTGCATAAAGTTGCAAACTTTCATCAAGTTCCGATGCTCGCCGAACCCTTTCCATAAGGTCATACTATACCTCTGTCCAGTTCAAGCATGCATTTGCTGTGGAATTCTGGTCAACACAAGAAATCTCTAACGCTTCCAACTCCTGTATCAGACTCTCATCGTGCTTCTGCAACCAAGTTGCCCTTGCCGGAGACCTATGACTCAAGGCATCTGCAACGACGTTTCCTTTCCCTGGAGTATAATGAATCTGGAAGGTGTAGTCCCCGAGGAACTCCATCCACCGACTTTGTTGCATGTTGAGATCCTTCTGATCGAATAAATACTTTAGGCTCTTATGGTCCGTGAATATATCCAACTTCATGCAATACAAATAATGACGCCACAATTTAAGTGCAAAAATCACTGCCTCCAACTCCAAGTCGTGGACGGGATAGTTTCGCTCATGAGCTTTCTATTGGCGTGAGCCATAAGCAATTACCTTTCCAAACTGAAGAAAAACGCAGCCTAAGCCGCTCTTTGACGCATCACTAAAAATCTCAAAGCCATCCGAACCACATGGCGACGTCAAGATTGGTGCCGTGGTCAAGCGACTTTTCAGCTCTTCAAAATCTCGTGCGCACTCCGGCGTCAAGACGAACGTCTGATCCTTCCTCGTCAGTATGGTGAGAGGAAAAGCGATCCGTGAGAAGTTTTCTACGAGACATCTGTAGTAGCCTGTCAATACAAGGAAACTCCCGACTTCGGGCATAGAAGACAACAATACTGACTCTCCTATCGCAGTGATCTCTACCAGAAACACCGCAATGCCCTCTCCACTCACCACATAGCCAAGAAAGCCACCGACGACAGCCAAAACTCACACTTTGAGAACTTGGCATAGAGCATGTTTCTCCTCATGGTGTGTAACACCATTCGTAAATGGTTCGCATAATCTTCTTCAAACTGAGAGTACACTAGAATGTCATTGATGAAGACGATTAAAAACAAATCCAAGTACTCTCGAAATGATCGGTACATTAAGTCCATGAACACCGATGGAGCATTAGTTAACCCAAACAGCATTACAGTGAACTCATAGTGACCATAGCATGTTCCAAATATTTTCTTGGTAATGTCACCTTCCCGAATCCTCAGCCGATAGTAACCAAACTTCAAGTCCAGTTTGAGTAGACGGTTGATCCCACTAGCTGATCAAACAAGTCGTCAATTCGAGGTCTTGGATACATGTTCTTCTCCGTTAACTTATCCAATTCGCGATAGTCGATGCATTACCGCAGACTACCATCCTTATTTTTCACAAAGAGAACAGGTGCGCTCCAAGGTGACATACTTGGGCATATATATCCCTGTTTTGGCAACTCTTGTAGTTGAACATTCAGTTCCACAATTTCTTTTTGCGCTACAAGATATGTAGAGCGGGCCATATGTTTTGCACCTGGCACCAACTCAATAGAGACTCAATATCCCATTGTGGTGGTAACCCTGGAAGCTCCTTCGAAAACACATTCGCAAACTACGAAACAATCGGAACATCACTCATACTGGCATTTGCCTCAGCAACCGTAATAAGCGTGAAGAATATCTTTGCACCCTTCCTAACAGCTTCGACGACTTGGATAGCAGAAATCAATGTCCTGCTCGATCCTCGTTGTTGGATACCTAGTTTGATTTGGGCTAGGTTCACTAACTAGGATTATTGACCCAACATGTATAGCCAGGGTCATGTCTGTGTCCTAGAGTTTAGGCTATGTACTTAGAGTAAACATTGCATGGACCAGCAAAGAAAAGACTGAAAGGACTCCAGACTTAAAGAAAAATCAAGAATCGGGAAAGTGAGTTCGACGTTCATCGAACTCAGCTCGACGAAAGTCTTGCTCAGCTCGATGAACTCAGAGACAATTCTCTAAGTTGAGCTCGACGATATTCGAGCTCAGGTCGACGATTTCTGGAAGTTCAACTTCAACATTCTAAGTCTAGAATTCTTTCTCTGAACTCCAGTCAACGAAGTTATGTTATCAGCTCGACGAACTTAGAGCATAGAATTGACAAATTTTATCAGAAAGCAGTTTGCTGTTCTCAGGTCAATGAACTTGGTGCTCAGGTCGATGAAGAGGAATTATCTGGTTGACGATCTTTGGACTCAGGTCGACGAAATCTATTCTTTGCTCAACGAATTCTGTTCAGATCCAGACTTGGATTTTTCCTTCTTTTATCCTTATTCCATTACAGTAATTCCTGAACAATCATTGCTTAATATTCTCTGAATATAACCGTTAGAAGTAGCATTGATTATGGTATTCATCAGGATTATTACTTGCTATTTTCAATAGGATAGTTGGGGAAATCCATTAATGCAAATATTCTATCCAGCCGTATTACTTTCTCCAGGCCATCAGCAATTAATGCAAAAGGAATTCAAAAATTCAAAGGAGAAAATTCGATTGATCATATAAAAGAGATTCTCTCTCTTTTCGACAACAAGATAGTCCAGACCAGAAAGAAAATATAAGGCACACAGAGAAGATCAACAGCAATCACATTTTAATCCTTCTCTATACAGAAAATAATCTTATTTTCACCTTGACATTGCTGAAGTAGAAGAAGAACATTTATTCCAAATCAAGAGTCTTCTTTAATCTTCACTCCAGGATTCTGCAAGGACAACAAACTTCTATCAGTCAAGAAGTTCCTGGATCTGTTCAAATCAAGGCTGAAGATAGAAGACCTACACCCTGAAGCAAAACTCAAATCTTTCAGAACAATTCAATATCTCAAGGGGAGCTTTGACAACATCAAGATCCATTAGTCTTCTCAATTGTTTTGAGAAAGAGAAGACACCAGAAATCTCTTACCCCCTCACTGTATAATGGGTTCTTTAACTCCCTTCAAAAGTTATTCCTTGGTTGCAAGTCTCCTGATCAAAAGACTTGAGTTGGTTTTTGAGCACCTGATCAAAAGCTCATTGGTGGCAGTCACCTAATCAAAACCTCCTAGTGGATTCCTACTAGGGTGGTAGAAGAGTGGATTTACCCAGGTTGGGGAACCACTATAAAAGTTCTTGTGTTGTCTGGTTGCCCTCTTTCGTTTTGTTCTTGCTATAGTTGTATTAGTTTAGTCTTGCTGTGAATGTATTAGATTAAATTATCTTAGGTTGCTCTTTTGCTTACTGTTAATATTAGTTGCTCTACTCTTATAATTTTATTAACAGCAGAAAGTTTTCAAGATACTCTATTCACCCCCCCCCCCCTCTAGAGTATATCAGGTCTAACCCTCCCTTTCAATTAGTACCAGAGCAGTGTTCCTTTGGCTGTACAAGCTAGCCCTTGAGCCAAAACATCCTGTGTTGGATTTAATCTTTTATTTCTCTTAGGATTATTGTCACAGCATGACACAGAACAAGGATTATGCAAGCACCAGACCTCCAGTGTGCAACTTAAATAAGTTTGCCATCTAGAAGAAATAATTAAACTTTATATAAATTACATTGATGAGGACATCTACAATTCTATTTTGACAGGTCCTCCTCAACCAACTGCATCTATTTCAACATCAAGCACACATGCTATTCTACCACCTGAGTGGATAGATACTCAGAAGAAGGCCAAGATTGCTGATGCAATGGCCATGAATATTCTGGCTCAGACTATGTGTAAGACCCCCTTTTTTTCTTTGAAACACCGGGGTCTTAGGCGCAGAACCACCGCTTTGCGGTGATACCTTCACACCTGGGAAGGTCATCACTATAAAACGCCGATCCTACGGACCAAATTGATCTCAACTATAGCAATAAATTAAAGGCAAGTCCATATAAATCACAAAAATAGTAAGTAATCTCCACGATGGGAGTGTCCATATATATAATGAAAATACTAAAATCTTGGGCTCATGCCCAGTACATCAAGTCCTCACAACATATCCCTCATCGTGGAACCAAAATGATAAAATAACTAGTAGCGATCAGGACTCACAGTCTCTGCTGTCTGAACTCCGGTACTAGACTGCCCATCTCCAAGCGTGCCGACCTCCGGGGCTGCTCCTCCATGTTGGGCTCCACGGTCACCTAAAATGATGTGGTTCAAAAACCGTTAGTCTAAAAGACTAAGTCCTATCATCCTCCGCACCTTCCCCCATGGCTCCTGGGCACCGAGCGGGGAGAAGGAAAGGAGAGGACATGAATGTGGAGAATAATAATAAGCGGATGGCCGCGGAACTAATCTAGCAGTTCTATAGTATATATGGCAGTAATAAAGGCATGAAAGAAACTGAACAAGGAAGTAACCTTAACTTATATGGAACACATAAGCCGAGGGATCTTTTGCAGGGCTCCTATCGTATAAAAAGTCTCATACAAATTTAGACGATGGGGTGTCCGTTTTATAGCAATCCTACATATAAAGATACTGAAATAAACCCTAATTTATAAGCACGCTCGCGCGAACTTATAAACCAAGGGGTCGTTTTGCAGGGCCTATTGTGTAAGCTTTTCATACCACTTATACAATAGGTGTTGGGTTACATGTAATGATTATGCTATGAAATAAAATTATGAAATTATGTGAACATGAAAGTGCAACTCACCCACTCAACTTTGTGTACACAGACCTTTAGTTCCCACTTTCTGGAGCCGAACCTCCAAGGATACCTCCATAGTAGCAAACAGAAGCGGTGGGTTGTGCCTCGCCCACCTCTAAACCGGTAATTGCACTACCAGTCAGACCTATCGCATGCCTCAACACTGGTGCACTAAGCGGAGCTCCTGCATACTCTTGCCGGCTGGCGCATCGGACTTTACTTGGTCAAGCGCTAAACCACACTTGTCGAGTCAGCGTATTGGCGTCGGTGCATCGACCCTCCAATACCGAAGACCCACCACCTTTTACATTATGCACATGCAACCTTGATGTATCACCTCCGAGCTAAAGCTCCCCGCACCAACCCGTCCGTGACAAACAACAACCGAGCCAAAGCTCGTCGGGCCAACCTGCCCATCACCAAAATCTACCGAGCCTACTGCCCGAGTGACCCAACCTAACATCTCGAGACATCGAGGTGAGTGAAAGTGAACCCCTAGTTACACTAGTTACTCTTGCAATTTAGTTTTACCTACAGTTTACGTTAGCCCAGGACAGCCCAAGGTATACCCCGTGAAGGGCTCTCGAAGGTACTAGGAACTACGATGGGAATACGCCCAAAGCTCCCTTTCGCAAGGCACTTACTATTATTGGTTGCTATCAGATTTCCCAACCCTTAATTGTTTTACTGGATCTAACCCTAGTGTATTAGACACTTCCTCTCTACGGGAAAGACGATCTTTCGTCGATCCCGAGCACCACCTAGCACTAGCCAATCCAACACCCTACTCATCCCAACTTCCAACGATGAACTCATTTCTAATCATCCAAACCAGAAACAACTAACCCCAACTCATGTGCCCATATTCATACTCCAACACAATTTCTGCAGTTTTACTAAATGCAGACCATGATAGGTCATATGACATGTAAAATGGGAGGTACACAAAAGAATCACCCAGTACCCATATAATAATTACTGGAGGGCTGTCATGACATTTTTAGCCTAGACCCAGAAATTTATAATTTTCCAATTTTATCTGATAATTTATTTAAATAATCTAGCAATCCAAAAACCCCATTTTTGAACATAAAGTACCAATTTTAAAAAGCAAATGCTCCACAAAATTTATAATAAATTCAATTTGACTATTTAAGATAAAAACCAAAGGCTTCCAATTTTTCAGCAAGGTTTAGCATATAAATCTAATTTTGAATATAACCTATTTCTATCAATTTTAAGAGGCAAGTGCAGCAAAACTATTTCCAAAACTTCTGAGAAAATTCTATGATGATTGTAAGGACATATAACAACTCTAGGCCACGTTTCATAATTTATTAGCAAGTAATGAGCCCTACGCCAATCATTGAACAATTCTCCAAATTAATGAGCTTGTGAAGTAAGTACTGCAAATATATATTCAAAAATTCTAAAAAAATTCATTCATAAGCTATGAGGTCTGATTTTACCTCTGCCAAATTTTCATGAACTTCCAGGGGCAGTGGGATCATAAAATCAAGATAAATAATTAGGGTTAAATCATGCATTTATAAAGAAAGTACTAAAATTTTTGACCCAAAATTCTCAATTAAATTACCAGAGATTCAATCTACCCCTATGACCACACCACCTAGATTTCATTGTTGTTCAAGGAGTTTTGCTAACATATTCTAGCACTATAAAGTTTGTGCCCTAAACTAGGGTTAGGGTTTTGTTGGGGCTACCCATTCCAAAATACCCTAATATTTTTACCAGATGGCTTTATCTAACCTAGCACCCTCCCTACCAAGTTTTATGTTCATTCAAGGTCTTTTGGCCTCATGTCCTTCATAAGGCACAAAAGTCCTTCCTTAGGGTTTGGTCTTAGATCCTAGGGCAAAACTATTCCAATCTACCCCATCTTGCATGGGAAGGTGTTAATAGTCATGCCAAGTCAGTGACCCTAATATCAACCTCTGTTGAGTTGATTTGGTCACTCAAGCCCAAAGTGCACTTTTTGACCAAAATACCCTTCTAAAGTCAAGGCTAGGGTCTGCATGATTTCAATTCAAACCCCCTCCAAATGAGATGAGATTTTAACCAGAGCTTTATAATGGCCCCAAGCACCAATCACCAAAATTTGGGTGAGATTGGAGGTCACTTGATCCCTAAATTAATTTACCCTAGAGAAATTAAATAATTTCCAAAACTATAGAAACATTATCCCCAAAAATTCTCATTCTTGGGCAGGCCTAGATATGGTCTAGGGTGACTCCCTGTCCAAATTTCAAGTCATTTGGACCAGAGTTGAAGTGTGAGCACCCACTTTAAATTCTGCCTAGCCGTAGGTATAGACCCCACCAAAATGAGTGCCCTGGTCAAACCAGACAACCAAATTGGTTCAAACCAATTTTGCAGTAAACTAGAGTCTCTAGTCTACAATTTTTATGTGGACGATATTCTGTGAATCAGCCTCTAAGTATTTGTAATAATTAAAAACATTAAATATCAAAAGTGTGACAGAAATATTTAAATATATAATATAAACCTATAGTTTAATTTCTAATCTACACGAATCTTGGCGCACTAATGGACGACATCCCGTCATCATCCCCGTGCGCCAACGGCTTCGATTCAATCTTCCTGGGCCAACTTCAAACCCCTGCCGCCGGCCACCCAACCACCTCCTTGGCCGGCCACCGCCACCACCACCTCCGTTGAGGTGGTGGCTGTCGCCAGGCTGCGGCACTGCCGCCGGAGGGGCCCATTGCGGCAAACCCGACAAGTAAATTTTTGCAGAAAAACTTGAGAAAAAGCTCTCCCGTTCGAGCTCAACTGAGCCCGAACCTTGGCCCTAAGGATTGCTAAGATCTACCAATGGAAAAAGGAGTGGAAGAGGACCTTGCTAGCGGTCTGAAGACGCGTCGATCGCCGGGAAGCCATAAGTGGAGGAGATGTCGCCGGCGCTCTGCAACAGCACTACGAAGTTGATCGTCTCCTTAGGGCAAGATGTGGAACCGAAAGCCTGGAGCTTAGGGAAGATTTTAAGACAATAAAAAGAGGGAGGGGATGGGTCTAGCTGGTGGTGGCCATTAATGGGCTCTTAAGGTGGCTCTCGGCCATGGTGTGGGGGGGGGGGTGGTGAATTTGGACTCAATTCAGCCGGGAAACAGATGGAAAATACTTCTCTTCCTAAGAGGAGTTGAATCCAGCCATTTAGAAGTGGAGGGAAGGGCCAATGCTTCAATGGCCATTAATGGCCATTGAAGGCATATTTCGGCCATGGCATGGTGGCACTGTTCTGGCCATGAACAGCCTCCAATCTTGCCCCTTGGTCTTCCTGAAGTGCGTGTGGAGCTAGATCAACCAATGGGGTATGGCCTTTGGCCTCCTTGGCCATGAATGACAACCTTTCATCGTTCTCTCTCTCCTCCATTAAGGTGAGGTTGAGGTTTTCTCTCTCCTAGTCATCTAGGTTGACCATACTGACCACTCCAGCCTATTGGCAGCCCACTAACTCATAATTTTCATGATAATAAGGCTAGCCCAATTGGAAAGAGGGCTTGAGCTTGGGTTAGCCCATTTGGGCTAAGTTTGACCTAACCTTGACTAGGGTTGACCTAGGTCAAATTGACCTTTTATATTACCATCATTGAATCCTTGGTGGCCTACTGGGCTCCCCTAGGGTCTAGGTAGGGATGGGTAGGGTTGACTTGACACTTTGGAGGTCACCTGCCCATAGGAAGGGTACTTTGCCCAAATTAAGGTGAGGGTTGACTTTGGTCAACCCAAACTCTTGGTTGACCCCAATGGGTCTTTGGTGGCCCATTGACGTCACCTAGGGTTGGTAGGGTATGGGTGGGGCCCACATGGCTAGGGGAGGGTCAATTGACCATAAGTAGGCTAGTGTGACCTATTTAGGGTTAGAGTTGACTTTGGTCAACTTAATCACAATGACTTCCCTCCATGGGTCCTTAGTGACCCATTGACCCCACTTTAGGTCTAGGAAGACCCTGTTAGGGTTAGTTGGGCTTCACTAGGGTACACTGCCCTTAGTTAGGGCACGTTGCCCAATTTAGGCATAGAGTGATTCTAGGTCAACTTGGCCACCCTGGGTCGACTCCAATGGACCCTTAGGGCTCTAATGGACCTTACAATGGGTTGGTGAGACCATGGTGGTGGTCTTGAAGCCTTGGTGAAGCCCCATGATCATCTTAAACTAGGGTTCAGAAATCTACTATTTGCAGACCATAGTGGTTTCACCTTCATTCCTAAGTTCACTTGGCCTTCTTTGGCTTCCTAGGGTTTTATCATGACCTAGTCATGACAAAACCATTCTTAGGGGTCTAGTTGTTTGAGGGATGTTACAAATCCCAATATATAAACGAAAAAATTTCATCCTCGAAATTCTAGTTAGGCCTACGGGGTTTCAAATATGAAAGGAAAATTGTAACATCCCGAGTGTTTGTGAGTAATACCTGACCGAAAAGCTCTAGGTACCTCTGTTGCATCAAGTCCTGAGGCTCTCATGTGTGCTCCTCTCGCCCATGATTCCTCCACAGGACCTTGACCAATGGGACCTTCTTGCGGCGCAAGACTCGTACCCCCTTGTCGTCGATCTGGACCGGTTCTAGGTGAACTGACCGATCAGATGCTACCGGCCCATCCGTGGTTGTAATCAGCTGCTCCGGGCGTAGTAGAGCCCTCCTGAGAGAGGATATATGGAACACATTGTGTAGGTTCGCCAGCTCTGGCGGCAGTTCCAGCCTATATGCTAAGGGACTGATCCGCACCCGGATCCAATAAGGCCCCATATATCTTGGGCTGAGATTCTTCTTCCGACCGCGCACCCGTGAAACCCCATTCATTGGTCGGATCTTTAAGAACACCTGGTCGCCCGCCTAGAACTCTACCTGACGATGCCGAGCATCGTAATACTTAGCCTGATGGCTTTGTGCCTCTATCATCCTGTCCCGTATTAATCTCACCTGAGCCTCGGTGTCCCCGACAAAGTCCAAACCAAAATCCTTCGGATCCTCGTCCTGTATCCATGACAGCGGAGTCCTACACCTCCATCCGTACAGGGCCTCATAAGGAGCAATCCTTATGCTGGACTGGTAGCTGTTATTATATGAGAACTCGATCAGTGGCAATAGCTTCTCCCACGGCTCACTGCGATCCAATATGCAAAGTCGCAGCAGATCTTCCAAGGTCCGATTGGTGCGTTTAGTCTGCCCATCAATCTGGGGATAAAATCCTGTACTGAATGTCAGCCGAGTGCCCAAGTACGTCTGCATTGATCTCCACTCCCTGGATGTAAACTGTCCATCCCGATCCGATACAATCGGCCTGGGTACGCCATGATAACGGATGAACTGTTCCACGAACTTCTGAATCAGCACACCATTCGAGTCATCCTTCCTGATCGGAATAAATCTAGCTACCTTCGTCAGTCGGTCGACGATCACCCAGATCGAATCATTTCTCGTCCGCGATCGGGGAATCCCATGTATGAAGTCCATCGCGATATCATCGAACATCCACTCTGGCACCGGGAGTGGCTGTAACAATCTTGCGGGGTTTCTGCATTCTGCCATCACCAGTTGGCATGCCTCACAATGGGTCACAAAGTAGGTGATATCCTTCTTCATGCCTGGCCAGTACATGGTCTTCTTCAGGTCCGCAGTCATCTTCGTAACTCCCTGGTGTACTGAATACCGACTGCAATGAGCCTCCGTCATGATATCCTCCAGGGTCTGGCCTCCCTCTGGTATGTAAATCTGTCCCCTGAAACACACTAGACCATCACTCAGCGAGTAATCTGTAGCTGTGCCTGCCTCTAAGGCCCGTAATATCGGTTCTAGCTGAGCATCCTGCCTCTGCCCATCTCTGACTCGGTCTCGAATGTCATTTGGGCAACCAACGATGCTAGGAACTCCCGGTAGAGCTTTGGGTGATCCTCAGACACCAATGATATCTACATCCTTTCTAACATCTAAACTAACTCCAAGGCCATCAACTGCGTACCCGCTCCAGATTTTGTGGCATTCCGACTTAGCACATCTTCCACCACATTCGCCTTCCCCGGGTGGTAGTGTATCTTGTACTGGTAATCTGCTAGAAACTCCACCAATCGCCTCAGCTTGATATTCCGCTCCTTCTGCGTGTACACATACCTCAAGTTCTTGTGATCGGAGTAAATTTTGCAATGGACGCCATACAGATAGTGTCGCCAGACTATCAGAGCAAAAATGACCGCTCCCTTCTCTAATTCATGAACTGGGTAGTTCTGCTCATGCTTCTTTAGCTACCGAGAAATGTATGCTATCACATGACCATTCTACATCAGCACCGTACCCATGCCATGGTAGGAAGCGTCGTTGTAGACCTGGAATCCTTCTCTCCTCGAAGGGAGGGCAAGTATAGGAGCTGAGGTGAGTCGATCCTTCAACTCCTGAAAAGTCACCTCGCACTGCGGGATCTAGACAAAGGGCACATCTTTCCTTGTCATGGATGTTAGTGGAAGGGCAATACGAGCAAATCCCTCCACGAACTTCCGGTAGTAACCAGCAAGTCATAGGAAACTCCGCACATCTGAGGCCGACTTCAGGTGCGGCCAATCCCGAACTGCCTGAATCTTGGCCGGGTCCACTGCCAACCCAGCACCACTGATGATATGGCCTAGGAAAGCCACATCCTTCAACCAGAACTGGCATTTGCTGAACTTCGCATAAAGCTGGTGCTCCCGTAGTTTCTCCAAGGTTAGCATCAGATGTTGCGTGTGCTCTTCCCCTGTCCTCGAGTAGATGACGATGTTGTCAATAAATACAATGACGAACACATTCGGATATGCCACAAACACCCGATCCATGAGGCTCATGAACGCCCATGACCTCGGTCGCATCCTCAGCCTCCAAAATACTAAGCTGGCGGGGCAGCCAGTGGTGTTGGTCGTGGTGTCCCCCTCATGGTGCAATTCCTCCTGATATGCCCCACCTGGTGACAGTTGAAGCACTCTAGAGGGGGATATGCATTACCCCCGGGTATTTGCACCTCCCACATCTCGGTGGCTGAGGTGCCACAACTACTGGTTCCCTCTGCTCCTGTCTCGCCTCCTAACGAGGTTGGTCTTCCGCTCTTCTCCCATATGTGATGCAGCCCCGCCGCTGATCATTCCTGACGCCCCGGCCCTGATCCTCAATTGGCCGCTTCCGGCCGCGGGTAGTGTGCCAATCTTCCTCAATCCTTTTCTCCATCTCCAATATCTGAGGAATAGGACCATCGGACACGAACAGCAGAGCCTCCCTCAGATCCTCCCGCAGGCCATTATAGAACCTCTTAGTGTAACCTAACTCATCCAACTGGTACAAATCCGCAAACCGGGCTAGGTGATTGAATTCCCGATGATAATCCACCACCGTCTTGCTACCCTGTCTCAACTGTAGAAATCTATCTTCAAACTCATCTCTGGACGACTGGGGGACAAAATGCTCCAATAGTGCGGCCCTAAATTCCCCCCAAGCTATCTCTGCAACCTCTCTATCAGCAAACGTCATGTCCAACGAAGTCTTCCACCATCTCTTGGCATGAGACTCCAAGCAAGAGACAACCAAGGGCACTCTCTCTTCCCACGGGCAACGGATCTGTTGGAACACCCTGTTACTAATTTGGGTCAGGATCACTATGTCTCTAGGATTTTATGTTTTGACCTTCTGTATAGATTATAGGTCAATTAGAATTGAGTCTAAGGGATCAGGAGTCTAGGTTTGGAAGCTGCCCTGAAGACCCAAGTTTTTCTGGAGACTAAGTCCAAATCGTCGAGCTCAGCACGACGTTTCGTCGAACTCCGGTCGACGATCGTCTAGCTCAACTTTGACAGATCGTCGATCTCCATTCGACGATCGCTGAGCTCAACTTCTTAATATCGTCGAGCTCTGGTCGACGATCGCTGAGCTCAACTTCTCAATATCGTCGAACTCCATTCGACGATCGCTGAGCTCAGGTCGACGTTTTGGCTCTGCACTGGATCCTTATCTCTGAGCTCAGTTCGACGATCTTTGAGCTCAGATCGACGACTTCTTTGCTGCTTGCATTTTCCAATTCGCTGAGCTCAGCTCGACGATAGCAGAGCTCAGTTCGACGATTTCAGTTATCTTTCAGAATTCAAATTCAAATCAGATAGAAGTTATTCTGCATTTAATTCAGAAGATCTGCCAGCCGTTTTCATTTACTTCTGGAGCAAGTTTCAAGGGATTTTTCAAGGAATAATTCAGTGGACTTTCCTTCAGAACATTTTATGCAATTAAGGCTGTAATTAATTCAGACCAACGGCTATCTTTGACAGAGCAATTTTCTATTAAGACTCAGAGAATAAAAGATAGAATGTTTTTGAATCAGACAGAAGATAGACAAGAACAAGAGAATAGAGATAGACAAGTAGAGGACACCTCTCTATACACAGAGACTCTCTCAATCTTCTGTCAAAAAGAATTCAGAAGAACACTCATCAAAAAGAGATCAAGCTTTCAAACATTCTTCAGATCTCTTCAGCTCTCAAGTGTTCAAGGCCAATATCATTTCAAGACTCCAGACACTCAACATTTCAGCTTGCTGAAATCATCTTTTGCTGGAGATCTATCCTTGAAGGCCTATCACCCTCAGCAAAGCTCATCTTCCTGAAGATTTCAACGACTCAGGGGGAGCTTTGACAACATCACTGAATCCACATAGTCCTTCTCAGTTGCTTGAGAAAGAGAAGACTGTCATCACTCTCTCAACCCCATTCTGTAAAGGGTTTTTCAAACTCCCTTCAAAAGTTTGAATCTGGTTTTTGAGCACCTTGTCAAAAGCTCATTGGTGGCAAGACACCTGATCAAAAAATCTGATTTGGTTTTTGAGCACCTTATCAAAAGCTCATTGGTGCCCAGGACACCTGATCAACTCATCCTGCAGTGGATTCCTACCTAGGGTGGTAGAAGAGTGGATGTACCCAAGTTGGGGAACCACTATATTTCCTTGTGTTATCTGGTTCTGCATGTTTTCTTTTTGTTTCTGGCCTAGATTTTCTTGTGCTTAATATCTGCATAGCTTAGTTTTATTTCTGCTTCCCTGCTTACACTCATTACAACAATTGTTGTAAAGCTTTGCAAAAAGTTTTCTTTGTGTTTTCAAAAAGCACCATATACTCTATTCACCCCCCCCTTTAGAGTATATCAGATCTAGTTTCCCCTTTCAATTGGTATCAGAGGGAGGTTGGTTAAACATACCATTCCTGATTGGTTGTACAGGCTAACACCTGAACCCCAAAGATCCCAAACTAGATCCTTCTTTTATATTTCTTTATTAGATTTAGCTTGCACAAATCATGGCCCAAAACAAAGATTATGCAAGCACCAGACCTCCAGTGTGCAATCTGTCAAAGTTTGCACTTTGGAAAGCAAGGATTAGATTATACATGAACTCTATTGACGAAGATATTTTTAATTCTGTCTTAACAGTGTGTCCAAGACCTCCAGAGAGCACAAGCACAAATGCTGTTCCACCTCCATCAGGAACAGATGCTGACATTAAAAAGTGGAAAGTAGCTGATGCCAAGGCAATGAACATTCTAGCTCAGACAATGTCAGATGGCATTTTTCAGAAGGTAGCTGAATGTAATTCAGCCAAGGAGATCTGGGACAAGCTTTCAGAAATTGTCTCTGGCTCAGCTGATGAGAGAAAGGACAGAAGATCTCATCTCATCTCCCAATATGAGAACTTCAAGAAGGGAGAAACTGAGTCAGTGGGAGAAATGTACAACAGATTGAGTCTAATTGTCAGTGAACTGAGGACATTAGACAAAGAAATCTCACTGACAGAACTCAATGACAAGATCCTAATGTGCTTCCCCAGCACTTGGGATTCAAGAATCTGGCCAATTAAAGATGCCAGAAGCCTAAATGAGATTACCACTGAAGCCTTGTTGGGTAAGCTCAAATCTTATGAGCTACTCATCAAGAACAGAGAAGAAGAACAAAAGGCTGCTTCTCCAGCCACAAGAAAGGAGAAGACTATTGCATTCAAGGCAGCTGAGGATCTGCCTGAAGAAAAGGCCACAAGCAATGATGAACTTCTCAGCCTGTTGGCCAAAAGATTCTACAAGATGGCCAGAAAGGACTTCAGAAGAAGATCATACAAGGAGCAAGATAAGCCAAGGTATGACAAGTCCACTGGCAATAGCAAAGACATTATTTGCTTTGGTTGCAGGAAACCAGGGCATATGGTTCCTGACTGTCCAGAAAACAAGAACAAGGACAGAAGGGACAGAAAAGAAAGAAGAAAGGAGAAGGACTCCAAAAGGCATGGAAGTAACAAACCTTCCTCCAGCAGAAATAAGCACACAAGGAAAGGATTTGTTGCTGAATCCTGGAGTGAGACTGAAGAGGAGTCAGAGGCCTCTTCCAGCTCAAGTGATGATGAGGATGATGCAGAGGAAAAGGAGTTCTGCATGATGGCAATCAATGCCTCACAACACAACTCAGAGGAAGAGGAGTCAGAGTCAGACTCAGAAACTCAACCTGAAGAAAGATCAGGTAATCAACTCTTTTGATTTCACTTCAGAAGATTTTAAACTTGAATTTAAAGCACTATGTTTAGACCTGCTAAAGTCTGAGAAAGAGATCATCTCTCTCAGAAATCAATTGTCTGAACACAATGCTTTAAAATCAGAAAACCTCAAGCTCTCTCAGGAGTTGGAGAACCATAGGGAACAGATAGCTTCACTGAAGAGTGAACTCTCTGAGGCCAAGAAGCTTGAAGAATCTCTCAATGGGAGAAGCATCAAGCTGATGGACATCACAAGCACAGTGAACTCAAGATTCAACAGTACACTGGGCTTGGGTGCCTCATCCAGCCAACCTATTGTTCTAACAACCCCTATCAAGTTCATTTCTGACAAGGGAAAGGGAGTTGTAGAGGTTGCCAGGAAAAATTCTGATCTGCCTCAGAAAACTAAAGTCCAGTACAAATCGTCGAACGGAGATCGACGATCGCCGAATGAAGATCGACGATCGCCGAACGCAGCTCGACGATCTCAGGACAAATCGTCGAACGCTGATCGACGATCTAAGCCAAGATCGTCGAACGCTGGTCGACGATCCCATATACCTGACCTCAGCCATAGTCGACCGTCGAACGGAGCTCGACGATCTGACCCAAGATCGTCGAACTCAGCTCCAAGATCGTCGAACAGAGGTCAGAGCTCTGGAAATTTTTTCAATGGCAAGTCAAAATTGAATCCTGAGGGTTCTTCATCCCAAACCTATAACCCTTATACTGAATGGATTTTACCTCCAAGGAGATATCATCCTGAAGGATATAAGAGTCAGCCAGGGATGTCTTTCATTTCTGAATTTAAAGGTTATCAACCTAGGCCCAAGGTAAACTGGGTCAAAAACAAGTGAATTGCTTAATGTGCAGGTGAAGACCTATCCAACATCTAACCAGCAATGGTATTTGGATAGTGGGTGCTCAAAGCACATGACAGGGAACAAGGACAACCTCAATTCCTTTAAAGCCAAGCTTGGACCCAAAGTTATCTTTGGTGACTCCAACTTTGGACAAACTAAAGGATATGGAGCAGTCCAGATTGGTTCTGTAACCTTCAAGAAGGTAGCATATGTGGAAGGACTGAAGCACAACCTAATCAGCATCAGTCAGCTATGTGATGAAGGCTACCAGGTGACCTTCAGCAAAACTCTATGCAAGAATCAAGTCAGAGGACAACACAACTGTGTTGACAGGTAAAAGGAAAGGTAACATCTACCTTGTAGATTTTCTTTCAACTTCTATAGATATCTGCTTATTCAATTCAGTTTGTAGACCAAATGTTTTATGGCATAAGAGACTAGGACACCTAAACCTTAGAACTATTGCTAGGCTCTCCAAGGACAATCTTGTTAGAGGACTACCTTCTGGCCCCTACAAGAAGGAAGGACTCTGCAAGGCTTGTCAATTAGGCAAGCAAACTAAAAACAGTTTTAAGTCACTTAATAAGAGTGATTCACCTAGGATATTGTATCTGTTACACATGGATCTATTTGGACCCATCACAGTACAAAGCCTAGGAGGGAAATCCTACACTTTGGTGATTGTAGATGACTTCTCTAGATTCACTTGGGTGTTCTTTCTAAGGAAGAAGTCTGATAACTTTAAGTGTCTGACAGAGTTTCTCAAATGTGTAAAGATTGAGTTCAATACTCACATTGCCCTGATCAGAAGTGATCATGGGACAGAGTTTGATTCTCTTCTTATGCAAGAGTTCTGTCAGAGTGAAGGGATCAGGCATACTTTCTCAGCTCCTAGAACTCCTCAACAAAATGGGGTAGCTGAAAGGAAAAATAGAACCCTTATTGAATCTGCCACTACATTGTTGTCAGATGCTCATCTACCTCTATCCTTCTGGGCAGAGGCAGTGAACACCTCCAACTATGTGCTGAACAGAAGCCTGATACATAAACTGAAGGGAAAGACTCCCTATGAATTACTCAAAGGGAAGAAACCTAAAGTTGACTATTTCAAAATTTTTGGTTGCATTTGCTATATTCACAATAATGATAAGAAACATCTAGCAAAATTTCAAGCCAAAGCTGATGAAGGAGTGTTTCTGGGATACTCCATGATCAGCAAGGCCTATAGGGTATATAATAAATCATCATTAAAAATTGAGGAATCTGTTCATGTTTCTTTTGATGAAACTAACATGTCTTTCAAGGAGAAGATTTCTTCTACCATAGAACCTTTGCAGGAACACTCTCTAGTTGAAGATATGAACAAGCTACAGGTTGCTCAAGAAGATGAAAGCAGTGAAGATGAAAGCAATGCTCAACATATTGAAGCACAACCTGAAGAGCCAGTTGTTGTACCACAAGAGGAAACAACAACACAGGTTGGTGAACAATCAACACCCCCTGTTGATTTAGTAACATCAAGAGACCATCCAATTACCCAAATAATTGGAGAAATCTCAGCTGGTGTGCAAACCAGAAATCAGGTCAACCAAAACCTGTTGCACACCTGCTTCCTTTCTCAAATTGAACCTCAGTCCATTCAAGATGCAGAGCAAGATCCACACTGGATCATTGCCATGCAAGAGGAGTTGCATCAATTTGAGAGGAACAAAGTATGGGAACTAGTGCCAAAGCCTAAGGATCATTCCATTGTTGGAACAAAATGGGTATTCAGAAACAAACTGGATGATCAAGGAGTAATAATAAGGAACAAGGCAAGGCTAGTTGCCCAAGGATATTCTCAAGAAGAAGGAATTGACTACGACCAGACCTTTGCACCTGTTGCAAGATTAGAAGCCATCAGGATATTCTTAGCTTATGCAGCTCACAAAGGCTTCAAAGTTTATCAATGGATGTCAAGAGTGCCTTCTTAAATGGAGACATCAAAGAGGAAGTCTATGTCAGACAACCTCCAGGTTTTATCTCTCCAACTCATCCTGATTTTGTTTTTAGATTAAATAAAGCATTATATGGTCTCAAGCAAGCTCCTAGAGCATGGTATGAGACCCTAGCATGCTTTCTTTTGGAAAATGGTTTTATAAGGGGTAGAGTAGACCAAACTCTTTTCATTAGAACCCATAAGTCCCATACCCTACTAGTACAAATCTATGTAGACGATATCATTTTTGGTTCTACTGACTCAAAATTGTGCAGAAGGTTTTCTAACCTAATGCATTCTAAATTTGAGATGAGTAGCATGGGTGAGCTATCCTTCTTCCTAGGATTGCAAGTCAAACAACATGCTGAAGGCATCTTTATTTCTCAAACCAAATATGCTAATGAGCTGGTTAAGAAATTTGGCATGTCTGAGGCATCTTGTATGAAAACACCCATGCCTACCAATGCTGTATTGGATGCTGATGAACATGGGAAACCTGTTGATCAGACAACATATAGAGCAATGATTGGCTCTTTACTGTATCTTACAGCTAGTAGACCAGATATAATGTTTGCTACATGTATATGTGCTAGATTCCAAGTTAGCCCTAGAGAGTCACACCTCACATTAGTAAAGAGGATTCTCAGGTATGTTAAAAGTTGTCCAAATCTAGGTCTCTGGTATCCAAAAGATTCAGCATTTGAGTTAACTGGATTCTCTGATGCTGATTATGCTGGATGCAGAATTGACAGGAAAAGCACCAGTGGAACTTGTCAGTTCCTTGGTGATAGACTTGTCTCTTGGTTTTGCAAGAAACAAACATCTGTGTCAACTTCAACTGCTGAAGCTGAATATATGGCTGCAGGCAGTTGTTGTTCACAAATACTGTGGATTCAAAATCAACTCCTAGACTATGGTTACAACTTAGAGAAGTCAAAAATCTTTTGTGACAATACAAGTGCTATCTCCATAGCTCAAAATCCAGTCCTCCATAGTAGGACAAAACATATAGAGATTAGGCATCATTTCTTAAGGGATAATGTTGAAAAGAACAAAATTGAATTGCAGTATATCCCAACTGATTTACAAAGGGGAGATATTTTCACCAAGCCTTTGGATGAAAAGAAACATACTTTCTTCCTAAATCAGTTAGGAATGTTAGATGGAGGAAGTCTTAAATAATACTCAAGATTTTGAAAGCTAAAAATGGACCAAGACTAGGCAAAATTCTGATTTTCTTAGTATCTAGGATTTTCTGATCTCTGAACTGCGCTCGACGATTTCCCCAAAGATCGTCGAACGGAGTTCGACGATTTCCAGAATCGTCGAACTGAGTTCAGCGCCCCTCAGACAGTATGAACTGTCTCCTTCGGTCAACGATCGTCGAACGGCGCTCGACGATTTTGTTCACTGAACGATCGTCGAACGGAGCTCGACGCCTTTCCAGATCGTCGAACGGAGATCGACGATTTTGGAGTCTCTTCAGATTCCTTTAGAAGCCTCGATCGTCGAACTGAGTTCAACGATCTTTCCTTTTCTGCGTCGAACCCTAATATAAAACTCTTTTTTCGTCGTCGTTCTCTCTTGCGCTTTCAATTTCTCTGCAAACTTTTCTTCCCTCCAAGCAGTTCTACACTTGGTCGTTTTGTCTGTTGATTTTTTGCAGGTACCATGGCCGTTTCAGTTGCTGTGCTCGCCGCCATGAAATTTGATGCCGGCTTTGACATCGATTTCGATTCCTTCAACACAACCGATCAAATCTTCCAGGATATTCTCAGATTGTTCAAAGATCAGCAATTATCTGCCCTGATGACAACCAGAATCAAACTTGCATCTGATGAGATTAAAGAATGGGTATACACTGCCCACAACCTGGACAACAATACCATAGTTGGTTCCATTGGTGGCACCCAGGTACCTATGACTCCAACAGTATTGACAGAGGTTTTTGGTTTAAGAAATGGTGAAGATTCTGCTGACCTTTCTGGAGAAGAGTTTGCTGATGTACTTGCCAGGATGGGTCATCCTGAGGGGAACCCTAGCAAGCTGTTTAAGAGGAACCTGTCTGTGGAATACAGGTTTATGGCTGATGTAGTAGGCAAGGTTCTCTTGGCCAAGCATTCTGCTCATGACACAATCTCCAGATATCAGCTCTGCCTTATGGGAGCTCTGGTAGATAGCAAAAGCTTGAACTGGGGAGAAGTATTCTTTGATTTGTTGAAGAAAAAGATCAACAAGACATTTGTGAACTTTGGAAGAATTCTGGGAATCTTCCTCCAGGCTAAGTGTCCTACACTGCTAGTCTCCTCTGGAGTGCACATCAATGCCTCCAAGAGACTCACCTGTGCCCTTTTTGGGAAATGGGACAGGCAAATCTCCAAGCCCAGCAGGCCCTCTTCTTCTGGCCCTTCAGGCACCAGGACTCTAAGAGTCACTCCACCCCAGGCCTCTGCCCCTGCAGAGGACCTGCCTGCTAGTGCTGCTGCTTCTCCTCCTCCAAGCTCAACCCTACCTCCAGCTCCATCCACCTCTCCAGCCACCTCCACAATTACCATCTCCAGCCCATCTCCCACTTCAATTCCATCCCCAGCAACAATTTCCTCTCCACCAGCAGACCACTTCCATCCCCTTTTCTCCTATCCACCTCCAGATGTCACCTCATCCCTATCCCTTCCAACTTTCACTCTCCTGGATGACTCCTACATGGATGATTCCCCCTCTTCTCCTCCAGATTTGCCATCCTCCTCCACATCTTTCCAAGACCTTCTCCACCAGATTCTTGATCAACCCACCTTCACTCCCTCCATTTCCATCCCTCTATCCTCCATCTCTACCATACCCTCTCCTGAGCCATCCCTTCCACCCTTCAGCCCTCCTCCTCCAGCTCCCTCAGCCATCCCTGTACCCTCTACCTCTGCTCCCCTTGAGCATGTAGATCTCCCAGCCCTTGCTGATCAGTTGTATGAGCTCCTTGCACCTAGGCTCTCCCTTCTCATGGAGGCCTCTTTAGCTCCTCTACAACAATCAGTGGCAGCTCTCTCTGCCAGGCTGTCCTCTTTCCTTACTCCTATAGCAGCACCCCCAGCAGTGTGCCTTGATCCACAGGTATCTGCATCCAGGCAGGGGGAGATGCCCTATGAAGCCAGCTTCCATGCTGCTGTTGCTGCTGCTGCTCCTCCTGCTGTTGTCTCTCATGCTACTACTACTGCTGCTGCTTCTGCTTCTGCTACTGCTGCCATTCCAGTCATAGCAATAGACCTAAGGTCTCTGCTATCTATTTTTGACACTGCTTACTTCTGCTGCCTCCCAGAGCCATATCCTGTCCAGCCTCCAGAGGCTCTGCTGCCCAGTCAGAAGATTTGTCCAGGCTCTAGTGCCCTTCTCCTGCTGTGACCCCAGAATCATCTCTGATTTTATTCAGTCAGTGACTGCTGCTTCTGATGTTACTGCTGCTGCTGCTGCTGAAGACAATGCTGTGTCTGCCTCTGAAGTTATATCTGCTGCTGTTGAGCCCTCATCTCAGGATGTTTTGATGACAGAGGCTGTTGATTTTGAGCCTGCTGTAGAAGTTGTTGTTTCTAAAGCTGCTGCTGTCTCTCCTGAAGTTGCTAGTGCTATTTCTGAAGCAATATCTGTTGTAACTTCTGCTGCTCCAGTACCTATAGTTTCATCTGCTGCTGCTCCTGTTGTTGCTCCTCCTGCTTCTGTATCTTCTGCCCCATCAGCTGCTGTTAAACTGAAAGAGGATTTGATGAAACAACTTGATGCATTGTATGATGCACAAAGTTCTGAATCTGAGGATTATAATACTGCTTCTGATGACTCATCTGCCACAATTGCAAAGAAAAGAAAGGCAAGAAGTAAGGCCTTGAAGAGAGTTCCTCCTGCCAAAGTCAGAGATGACAATGATGTCCCTTATTATATCCTGCACAATTGCCCAATCTCTGAGCATTGGATGCAATTCTCTAAGAACCAGTTAAAGGCTATGAAAAAGAAGAGGAAATATGAAAAAGATTCCACTCAGTTCAAGCACCCTCATCCTCCTCCACCACCTCCACCTGATGCAGGTGCAGGTGGCAGCTCTGCAAGATCAGGCCCTGCTAGAAGCCAGGCTCCCTACCAACCTCATGCAAGAACTTATCAAAGGGAAAGCCAGTCTAGGGGGTCTTACTCTAGAAGGGGAGGATATAGGGGTAAACCAAAGAGAAACTCAGGTTTACTCTAAAGGACACTCCAGGCAGCATCCTTACTCTAGGGGAGGACATGTTTCTGCTGATACATCTTCTGGTCCTTTTCCCTACAAGCTCAAAGATACAGTGACTGCCAGGACTCCTCAAGAAACTACTTCCAACAGGTATGAGCCACCTGTTCCATTTGAGGATCCTGAGAAAAATCCTATGGCTTGGACTGCAAGGATGAAAGAGCTGGCTGCTTTAGATCAGATCAAGAAAGCAAAAGAACAAGGGCTAGACACTTCCAACATATCTACCATGTCAGAACAAAGACAGAAGGAATTAGAGAGATATGCCTCCAGCAAATTTTTTGATGCAGACAGGTACATGGAGTTGCATCCAGCTGCAGTGGTTCCCAGGGCTTCAAAGCAAATTTATTTGGGTGCAGCTGATGATACCAGATCCAAACAACAAGCTTTAGATCCCAACAGAGAAATTAAAATGGTAAAAGGCAAAGAAAAGGAGTAACTCTGTAAGGTGACAACTTTTGGTTCTTCTAACTGCTATCTGGATATCACATATATATATATATATATCTCTGTGATGGTTCTGCTCTGTGTCTTGTTATTGTTGTTTTTATGTTTTTCTGACTGTATGATGTTGTTTGTTTTTCAAAATCTGTAAATAGTTTTCCTAACCCAAATAGGGGGAGATTGTTGGAACACCCTATTACTAATTTGGGTCAGGATCACTATGTCTCTAGGATTTTATGTTTTGACCTTCTGTATAGATTATAGGTCAATTAGAATTGAGTCTAAGGGATCAGGAGTCTAGGTTTGGAAGCTGCCCTGAAGACCCAAGTTTTTCTGGAGACTAAGTCCAAATCGTCGAGCTCAGCACGACGTTTCGTCGAACTCCGGTCGACGATCGTCTAGCTCAACTTTGACAGATCGTCGATCTCCATTCGACGATCGCTGAGCTCAACTTCTTAATATCGTCGAGCTCTGGTCGACGATCGCTGAGCTCAACTTCTCAATATCGTCGAACTCCATTCGACGATCGCTGAGCTCAGGTCGACGATTTTGACTCTGCACTGGATCCTTATCTCTGAGCTCAGTTCGACGATCTTTGAGCTCAGATCGACGACTTCTTTGCTGCTTGCATTTTCCAATTCGCTGAGCTCAGCTCGACGATAGCAGAGCTCAGTTCGACGATTTCAGTTATCTTTCAGAATTCAAATTCAAATCAGATAGAAGTTATTCTGCATTTAATTCAGAAGATCTGCCAGCCGTTTTCATTTACTTCTGGAGCAAGTTTCAAGGGATTTTTCAAGGAATAATTCAGTGGACTTTCCTTCAGAACATTTTATGCAATTAAGGCTGTAATTAATTCAGACCAACGACTATCTTTGACAGAGCAATTTTCTATTCAGACTCAGAGAATAAAAGATAGAATGTTTTTGAATCAGACAGAAGATAGACAAGAACAAGAGAATAGAGATAGACAAGTAGAGGACACCTCTCTATACACAGAGACTCTCTCAATCTTCTGTCAACAAGAATTCAGAAGAACACTCATCAAAAAGAGATCAAGCTTTCAAACATTCTTCAGATCTCTTCAGCTCTCAAGTGTTCAAGGCCAATATCATTTCAAGACTCCAGACACTCAACATTTCAGCTTGCTGAAATCATCTTCTGCTGGAGATCTATCCTTGAAGGCCTATCACCCTCAGCAAAGCTCATCTTCCTGAAGATTTCAAGGACTCAGGGGGAGCTTTGACAACATCACTGAATCCACATAGTCTTCTCAGTTGCTTGAGAAAGAGAAGACTGTCATCACTCTCTCAACCCCATTCTGTAAAGGGTTTTTCAAACTCCCTTCAAAAGTTTGAATCTGGTTTTTGAGCACCTTGTCAAAAGCTCATTGGTGGCAAGACACCTGATCAAAAAATCTGATCTGGTTTTTGAGCACCTTATCAAAAGCTCATTGGTGCCCAGGACACCTGATCAACTCATCCTGCAGTGGATTCCTACCTAGGGTGGTAGAAGAGTGGATGTACCCAAGTTGGGGAACCACTATATTTCCTTGTGTCATCTGGTTCTGCATGTTTTCTTTTTATTTCTGGCCTAGATTTTCTTGTGCTTAATATCTGCATAGCTTAGTTTTATTTCTGCTTCCCTGCTTACACTCATTACAACAATTGTTGTAAAGCTTTGCAAAAAGTTTTCTTTGTGTTTTGAAAAAGCACCATATACTCTATTCACCCCCCCTTTAGAGTATATCAGATCTAGTTTCCCCTTTCAGGATCCCTGTCAACTTCTCATACATAATGTCCAACCACTCCTCCGTCCGAACGGCCGACTCTATCCCCAAGTAGGATGGGGGAGAAAGTCCTCGAAAAATACTCAGCCAGTTGGCCCCCGGGTTTGGCTGCGTAGCCGGAGCCTGTTGAGCCCTAAAAGCCTCCAAGATAGCTATCAGAGTCTGCCCCATCTCTGACTGTAGGAATGGAGTGGGGACCGGGGGGGGTGCAACATTCGGAGTCTGCTGGACTCCGCCCTGTGGTGTAGGCTGTGCTGGGGGCTGCGTAACAAAAGCCAATTAGTAAATAATCGACTCAATCCTAATTAACAATGGACAATTTACATGTGATTTCCCTTATGGGCACACCATTGCTTCTGCTGCTTAGTTTGTCCCCAAACTAAACTCGCGTGGGGCTGATCCAGGGGTTGTGGAATGCTACTTTTCGATCGAGATTTGCTTTGATACCACTTGTAAGACCCCCCATTTTTTTTTATTTGAAACACCGAGGTCTTAGGCCCAGAACTGCCGCTTTGCGGTGACACCTTCGCACCTAGGAAGGTCATCACTACAAAACGCCGATCCTGTGGCCAAATTGATCTCAACTATAGCAATAAATTAAAGGAAAGTCCACATAGATCACATAAATAGTAAATAATCTCCAAGATGAGAGTGTCCACATATATAATGAAAATACTAAAATCTTGGGCTCATGCCCAGTACATCAAGTCCTCACTACATATCCCTCATCGCAGAAGCAAAATGATAAAACAACTACTAGTGATCAGGACTCACAGTCCCTGCCGTCTAAACTTCGGTACTAGACTACCCGATCTCCAAGTGTGCCGACCTCCGGGGCTGCTCCTCCATGCTGGGCTCCACGGTCCCCTAAAATGATGTTGTTCGAAAACTGTTAGTCTAAAAGACTAAGTCCTATCATCCCCCGCCCCTTCCCCCATGGCTCCTGGACACCGAGCGGGGAGAAGGAAAGGAGAGGACATGAATGTGGAGAATAATAATAAGAGAATGGCGACGGAACTAATCTAGTAGTTCTATAGTATATATGGCAGTAATAAAGGCATGAAAGAAACTGAACAAGGAAGTAACCTTAACTTATATGAAACACATAAGCCAAAGGATCTTTTACAGGGCTCCTATCGTATAAAAAGTCTCATACCAATTTATATGATTGGGTGTCGGTTTTCTAGCAATCCTACATATAAATATACTGAAATAAACCGTAACTTATTAGCACGCTCGCGCGATCTTATAAACCGAGGGGTCGTTTTGCAGGGCCTATTGTGTAAGTGTCACATACCACTTATACAACAGGTGTCGGGTTATATGCAATGATTATGCTATGAAATACAATAATGCCATGATGTGAACATGCAAGTGCAACTCACCCACTCGACTCTGTGTACACAGACCTTTAGTTCCCCATTTTTGGAGCCGAACCACCCAGGATACCTCCGTAGTGGCAATCAGAAGCCGTGGGTTGGGCCTCGCCCACCTCTAAACTGATAATTGCACTACCAGTCAGACGTATCGTACGCCTCAATACTGGTGCACTAAGTGGAGCTCCTGCATACTCTTGCCGACTGGAGCACCGGACTTTACTTAGCCAAGCTCTAAACCACACTTGCCGAGTCAGCGTATTGGCGTCGGTGCATCGACCCTCCAATACCGAAGACCCACTACATTTTACTTTATGCACATGAAACCTTGATGTATCACCTCCGAGCTAAAGCTCCCCGAAACAACCCGTCCGTCACAAACAACAACCGAGCCAAAGCTCATCGGGCCAACCTACCCATCACCAAAATCCACCGAGCCTACTGCTCGAGCGACAAAACCTAACATCTCGAGACATCGAGGTGAGTAAAAGTGAATGCCTAGTTACACTAATTACTCTTGCAATTTAGTTTTACCTACAGTTTAGGTTAGCCCAGGACTGCCCAAGGTATACCCCGTGAAGGGCTCTCGAAGGCACTAGGAACTATGATGGGATTACACCCAAAGCTCCCTTTCATAAGGTACTTACTATTATTGGTTGATATCAGATTTCCCAACCCTTAATTATTTTACTGGATCTAACCCTAGTGTATTAGACACTTCCTCTCTAAGGGAAAGACGATCTTTCATCGATCCCTAGCACCACCTAACACTAGCCAATCCAACAACCTACTCATCCCAAGTTCCAATGATGAACTCATTTCTATTCATCCAAACCATCAAACAACTATCCCCAACTCATGTGCCCATATTCATACTCCAAGACAATTTTGCAGTTTTACTAAATGCAGACCATGATAAGTCATATGACATGTAAAATGAGAGGTACACAAAAGAATCGCCCGGTACCCCTATATTTATTACTGGAGGCCTGTCATGACATTTTTAGCCTAGACCCAGAAATTTATAATTTTTCAATTTTATTTGATAATTTATTTAAATAATCTATCAATCCAAAAACCCTATGTTTGAACATGAAGTACCAATTTCAAACAAGCAAATGCTCCACAAAATTTATGATAAATTCAATATGACTATTTAAGATAAAATCCAAAGGCTCCCAATTTTTCAGCAAGGTTTAGCCTCTAAATCTAATTCTGAATATAACCTATTTTTATCAATTTTAAGAGGCAAGTGCAGCAAAACTATTTCCAAAAATTCTGATAAAATTCAAGGATAAGTTTTATAATTTATAAACAAGTAATGAGCTCTAAGAAAATCATTGAACAATTCTCCAAATTAATGAGCTTGTGAAGTAAGTACTACAAATATATATTCAAAAATTCTAATAAAATTCATACATAAGCATTATGGTCTAAATTTCCCTCTGCCAAATTTTCATGAACTTCCAAGGGGCAGTGGGACCATAAAATTCAGATAAATAATTAGGGTTAAATCACGCATTTATAAAGAAAGTAATAAAATTTATGACCCAAAATTCTCAATTAAATTACCAGAGGTTCAATCTACCCAATGACCACACCACCCAAATTTCATTGTTGTTCAAGGAGTTTTGCTAACCGATTCTAGCACTACAAAGTTTGTGCCCTAAACTATGGTTAGGGTTTTGTGGGGCCTACCCATTCCCAAATCCCCTAATATTTTTACCAGAGGGCTTTATCCACCCTAGCACCCTCCCTACCAAGTTTTAAGTTCATTCAAGATCTTTTGGCCTCATGTCCTTCACAAGGCACAAAAGTCCTTTTTAGGGTTTGGTCTTAGATCCTAGTGCAAAACTGTTTCAATCTACCCCATCTTGCATGAGAAGGTGCTAATAGCCATGCCAAGTCAGTGACCCCAATATCAACCTCTATTGAGGTGATTTGGTCACTCAAAACCCAAAGTGCACTTTTTGACCAAAATACCCTTCTAAAGGCAAGGCTAGGGTCTGCATGATTTCAATTCAAACCCCCTCCAAATGAGATGAGGTTTTAACCAGAGCTTTATAATGGCCCCAAGCACCACTCACCAAAATTTGGGTGAGATTGGAGGTCACTTGGTCCCAAAATTAATTTACCCTATAGAAATTAAATAATTTCCAAAACTATATAAAATTTATGCCCATAAACTCTCATTCTCGGGCAAGACCTAGATATGGTCTAGGGTGACTCCCTGTCCAAATTTCAAGTCATTTGGACCAGAAATGAAGTGTGGGCACCCACTTTAATTTCTGCCTAGCCCTATGTATAGACCCCACCAAAATGAGTGCCTTGGTCAAACCAGGCACCCAAATTGGTTCAAACCAATTTTGCAGTAAACTAGACTCTCCAGGCTACAATGTTTATGTGGACTACATTCGGTGAATTAGTATCTAAGTATTTTTAAAAATTAAAAACATTAAATAGGAAAAGTTTGACAAAAATATTTAAATATATAATATAAACATATAGTTTAATTTATAATCTGCACGAATCTTGGCGCACCAACGGATGGCATCCCGTCATCGTCCCCGCGTGCCAATGGCTTCGATTCAATCTTCCTGGGCCAACTTCAAACCCCTGTCGCTGGCCACCCAGCCACCTCCCTGGCCGACCACCACCACCACCACCACCTCCATTAAGGGGGTGGCTGTCGCCAGGCGGCAGCACAGTCGCCGGAGGGGCCCATTCCGGCGAACCCGACAAGTAAAGTTTTGCGAAAAACTTGTGAAAAAGCTCTCCCGTTCGAGCTCAATTGAGCCCGAACATTGGCCCAAAGGATTGCTAAGATCTACCCATGGAAAAAGGAGTGGAGAAGGACCTTGCTTGCGGTCTGGAGACGTGTCGATTGCCGGGAAGCCATTGGTGGAGGAGATGTTGCCGGCGCTCTACAATACCACTACGAAGTTGATCGTCTCCTTCGGGCAAGATGTGGAATCGAAAGCCTGGAGCCTAGGGAAGGTTTTAAGATAATAAAAAGAGGGAGTGGAGGGGTCTAGCTGGTGGTGGCCATTAATGGGCTCTTAAGGTGGCTCTCGGCCATTGTGAGGGGGGGGGGAGGTGGTGAATCTGGGCTCAATCCAGCCAGGAACGGCTGGAAATTACTACTCTTCCGCAGAGGAGTTGAATTAAGCCATTTAGAAGTGGAGGGAAGGGCCAATGCTTCAATGGCCATTAATATCCATTCAAGGCGTATTTCAACCATGGCATGGTGGCACTGTTCAGTCCATGAACAGCCTCCAATTTGGCCCCTTGGTCTTCCTGAAGTGACTGTGGAGCTGGATCAGCCAATGGGGTATGGCCTTTGGCCTCCTTTGCCATGAATGACACCCTTTCACCTTTCTCTCTCTCCTCCATTAAGGTGAGGTTGAGGTTTTCTCTCTCCTAGTCATCTAGGTTGACCATTCTGACCACTCCAGCCTATTGGCAACCCACTAACTCATAATTTTCATGATAATAAGGCTAGCCCAATTGGAAAGAGGGCTTGAGCTTGGGTTAGCCAGGGCTAAGTTTGACCTAACCTTGACTAGGGTTGACCTAGGTGAAATTGAACTTTTTTGTTACCATCATTGGATCCTTGGTGACCTATTGGGCTCCCCTAGGGTCTATGTAGGGATGGGTAGGGTTGACTTGACACTTTGGAGGTAACCTGCCCTTAAGAAGGGTACTTTGCCCAAATTAAGGTTATGGTTGACTTTGGTCAACCCAAACTCTTGGTTGACCCCAATGGTTCTTTAGTGGCCCATTGACCTCACCTAGAGTTGGTAGGGTATGGCTGGGGTCCACTCGGCCAGGGGAGGGTCAATTGACCCTAAGTAGGATAGTTTGACCGATTTAGGGTTAGAGGTTACTTTGGTCAACTTAATCTCATTGACTTCCCTCCATGGGTCCTTAGTGACCCATTGACCCCACTTTAGGTCTAGGAAGACCCTGGTAGGGTTAGTTGTGTTTCACTAGGGTACACTACCCTTAGTTAGGGCACCTTACCCAATTTAGGCCTAGAGTGATTCTAGGTCAACTTGGCCACCCTGGGTCGACTCCAATGGACCCTTAGGACTCTAATAGACCTTACAATGGGTTGGTAAGACCATGGTGGGGGTCTTGAAGCCTTAGTGAAGCCCCATGATCATCTTAAACAAGGGTTCAGAAATCTACTATTTGTAGACCATAGTGGTTTCACCTTCATTCCTACGTTCACTTGGCCTTCTTGGGCTTCCTAGGGTTTTGTCATGACCTAGTCATGACAAAACCATTCCTAGGGGTCTAGTTGTTTGAGGAATGTTACACTATGTCTGATAACATCTTCCAGAAGATGGCTGAATGCACATCAGCCAAGCCTATTTGGGACTCTCTTAACCAGATGGTAGCTGGTTCTGCTGATGAGAGGAAAGATAGAAGATCAACACTCATCTCCCAGTATGAGAACTTTAAGAAGGATGAGTCAGAATCTGTTGCTGACATGTACAACAGATTGAGCTCAATAATCATTGAGCTGAAGACCTTAGACAAGGATATCACCCTTACTGAAGTGAATGATAAAATCCTCATGTGCTTCCCAAGATCATGGGATTCCAGGATCTGACCAATCAAGTAGGCCATAAGTTTAAATGATATTTCTACAGAATCTCTATTAGGAAAGCTCAAATATTTTGAGCAGCTGATAAAGTATAGAGAAGCTGCAGAATAAAGGACTCCTCAAGCAGCTATAAAGGAGCAAAATATAGCATTAAAGGCTGCTGAAGAGATAGAAGCTTCAACAGTTAATGAAGAACTAATGAGTCTCTTTGCCAAGAGATTCTACAAAATGTCAAGAAAAGACTTCAGGAGAAAATCAACCAGGAAGGATGATAAGCCCAGGTATGATAAAACTCCTACTAAAGAAATACTATGTTTTGGATGCAGGAAACATGGACACTTTATCCCAAAGTGTCCCAAGAATTAGAAGAAAGAAAGAAGAAGAGAGAAGGACACCAGAAGACAACAATGCAGCAGGCCTTCCTCCAGCAAATAGAAAGGAAAGGAGAAAAGCTTTGTTGCTGATACCTAGAGTGACACAGAAGATGAAGCCACATCTTCCAGTTCCAGTGAAGAGGAAGATGAGGTAAAAGCCAGGGAAGTCTTCCTCATGGCCATCAATGCCTCTAGCAGCCCATCAGATGAATAAAAAGAATCTGATAATGAAGAAGCTTTAGAATTAGAAGCTGATCATGTACTATCATCATTTGATTATAATTCTGATAGTTTTAAAATTGAATTTAAAACCATGTGCATAGACTTAATTAACTCTGAAAAAGAAATCAAAATGCTTAGGGAAAGACTGTCTAATCAAGAAAATTTGATTTTTGAAAATACTAAGTTAAAAGATGAACTAACCCTAGCAAGTGAACAAATTATATCTTTAAAATCTGAACTGACTGAGGCAAGGAAACTTGAAGAATTCCTGAATGGGAGAAGCATCAAGTTGATGGACATCACTAGCACAGTGAATGCCAGACGTAATGGCAAGTTGGGCATGGGTGCTTCATCAATCCTACCCCCACTCATTCAGAAAAATATATTAACCACCCCAATAAAATTTGTTTCTGAAAAGGGTAAGGAGAAAGTAGAAGATAATAATCTTAATCAAACTGAAATTACACACAAGAATAAGAAAAGAAGAAAGAATAAGAAAAATAATAACCAGAACAATGTTCAGTAGTTTTCGTCGAACTCCGATCGACGAAACATGTACTGTTCGTCGACCTCAGAATGACGATCTCCGAACGCCAACTGTACTAATAGTTATTCTTCGATCCACGATCGACGAAACCGGTCTGATTCGTCGACCAGAGATCAATGATATTGGTACCCTGAGAATGAATACTTTCATTCTTCGAGTAGAGATCGAAGATCTTATCCCAATTCGTCGAACTCAGGTCGACGAGCGTACCAGAGTTCGTCGATCACAGATCAATCTTACAGAAACTTCAACTCTGATAGAAAGTATTATAATCACCTCAATCAACCTAAGGCAAATATCAACCCATTCACCCAATGGATAATTCCTCCCAGAAGATTTCACCCCTTAGGGTATAAAAGCTAGCCTGAATATTCTTACATTTCAAGTTTTTTTTATGAAAAGAAACAAGGACCCAAGGTGACCTAGGTCAAGAACATCTAAATTGTTTCCTTGCAGGTGAAGAACTATCATATCACTCAAAATAAGTGGTATCTGGATAGTGGGTGCTCAAAGCACATGACTGGATGCAAGGATAGCCTAATCAATTTCAAAGCAAAGCTGGGTCCAAGAGTGATCTTTGGAGATTTCAGCTTCGGACAAAGTGAAGGCTATAGAGACTTCAATAGTGGAGCAGTCACTTTCAGAAAAGTAGCATATGTCAATGGTCTCAAATATAACCTAATATCCATAAGTCAGCTATGTGATGCAGGTTATCAGGTTTGCTTTACTAATTCCAAATGTATTATTTCTTCAAATAACCATAATGTTTTAATAGATTGTAGACAAGGGAACATATACCTAGTAAACTTTAACTCTGCTAATTTACAACTATGTTTATTCAATCAAGTTAGTAATAACAATATTCTTTGACATAAGAGACTAGGTCATGTTAACCTTAAGAACATATCTAAGCTATCCAGGGACAACCTTGTCAGAGTATTGCCTTTTGGCCCCAACAAGAAGAAAAGCCCGCGCAAGGCTTGTCAAGAAGTCAAGCAAACTAAAAATAGCTTTAAGTCAATTAATAAGAGTGACTCACCTAAGATTTTGTACTTGCTACATATGGATCTCTTTGGACCCATTGTTGTACATAGCTTAGGAGGGAAGTTTTACACTCTAGTTATTGTAGATGACTTCTCTAGATTCTCTTGGGTGTTCTTCTTAAAAAATAAGTCAGATAACTTTAAAGTCCTTACAGACTTTCTTAAGAGCACAAGGATTGAGTATTCTACTCTAGTTTCATTGATCAGAAGTGACCATGGTACTGAGTTTGAATCTCTTCCCATGCAAAGATTCTGTGAGAAGGAAGGTATCAGACATTGTTTCTCTGCTCCTAGAACTCCTCAACAAAATGGGGGTAGCAGAAAGGAAAAACAGAACCCTCATTGAATCTGCAGGAACATTGCTTGGAGATACACACATACCCCTATCCTTTTGGGCAGAGGCTGTGAGCACAACAAACTATATACTGAATAGAAGTTTGATACACAAACTTAAGGGTAAGACCCCCTATGAATTGCTCAAAGGGAAGAAACCTAAAATTTATTACTTTAGAATTTTTGGGTGTATATGTTTCATTCATAACAATAATAAGAAACACATTAGAAAATTTGAAGCTAAAGCTACAGAGCAAATTTTTCTTGGATATTCCCAAGTTAGCAAGGCTTATAGGGTTTTCAATAAATCATCCCTAAAAATGGAAGAATCTGTGCATGTTTCTTTTGATGAAGCTAACATGTATTATAAGGAGAAGGACTCTTCTAACTCAGATATTTTGCAGGTACCTCACTTGTGTGAGAAATTGGGTGAGTTGAACCTTACACAAGAGGTTATATCATCTCCGCATCCACAAGCTGATGAAGATAGTGAAGAAGAATTTTTGGAAGTGGAACTTCCTTCAACAGCTGACATTTTTCCACAAGAGGAATTAACTCCAAATGTCGTTGTTGAACCAACTCCACCCACTAACCTTGTCACACTAATGGATCACCCTAGATCTCAAGTGATTGGGGACATGTCAGTAGGTGTACAGACAAGGAATCAACTCAACCAAGATGTGATGCATGCCTCTTTCATCTCTTAAGTTAAGCCTCAATCCATAAATGATGCAAAGCAATATCCCCACTAGATTATTGCAATGCAAGAGGAGCTCAATTAATTTGAGAGATGCAGAGTTTGGGACTTGGTTCCAAGGCCCAAAGGCTATCCAGTAATTGCAACTAAGTAGGTATTCATAAACAAACTTGATGCCCATGGTGTAATTGTGAGAAATAAGGCTAGGCTTGTTTCTCAAGGCTATAGGCAAGAAGAAGGCATTGACTATGATCAAACCTTTGCTCCTATTGCAAGGCTAGAAGCAATCAAGATTTTTCTTTTATATGCCACCTACAAGAAGTTTAAAGTCTATCAAATTGATGTCAAGAGTGCCTTTCTGAATGGAGAACTTAAAGAAGAGGTTTATGTTGAACAACCTCCAGGTTTCATCTCTCCAAGCAGCTACCTGATGGCATCTTCATATCTCAGGCTAAGTATGCTAAGGAGCTTCTCAAAAAGTTTGGGATGGCTGATGACTCAGCAAAGAAAACACCCATGACCATTAATGCTGTAATAGACTCTGATGAACATGGGAAACCTGATGTAGCGTTGTACGCTCGACACGAATATTAGTGAAATTGTGGTTCCCTCTCGACGTTCCAACTAATGTGCGATTCGCACAGAAGATTATTCCAGCCCACACGTTTGCAATATTTAGCGATCCAAGGCTAACGTATGGGTAGCCAATACGTTAGAGACCGAACAACGGCTATATGCCGAGGTTCGATCAAGCTAAAGGGACGACTATTGCTTCCGAATGACCGGAGTTGTACCAAAGGGATCTACCAAAAAAATATGATACGCAAGAAATGGTAGATCTCTCCCAAAAAAAGAAACAAGGCCCGCCAAGCCTTCTCGAATTTAAACAAATCAGGTTAAACGCAAAATTCATTCAAGAAGACCATGATGATTCCAATGCTATCAAAATTGCACGCCAACGTTTTCCACCACAAAAATTATCTAGAGGGAAAATAAATCTCAAGGTTTGTAGAAATTTCGTTACCCCGCTCGGAGTTAGATCTAGGAGTTGATCTATGCCAAAAGTTGATCGCCCTTCAACGGTTCTACCGGAATCACGGTGGATGGAGAAAAAGTTGTCTGCCTTCCTTGCGTCACGCCGGGTCGGAGTTCCACAAGGCCTACTCTTCTTGCTTTGGCCGGCCACTTAAGGGAGAGAGAGAAAAGGTGGTGAATCTTTTGGTGGCCGAATTTAGAGGGGGCAAGGGTGAGTGAGGGTCGGTTTATCTCGGTGGAGGAGTGGGGGTGGCCGGCGGCCAAGAGGGAGGAGAAGAGGGGGAGGGGCGGCGGTTCCAAGGTTGGCCGAACCTAATGTATGGGAGAGCCTATTCGACAATAGAGATGAGAAGGAATGATAGAGGGAGGAGGAGATTCCAAATCAAGGGAAATTTCAAATTTTAAATTTTGTCTTCAATTATCAATAATCAAATCCTACTACCACATGGCCTATTTATAGGCTTACAAACAATAATGGCTATATGTAGCCCACAAAGCAAGAAAATTAATTATTGTCCAAACAAACAAATATTTAATAAAAGAAAACATGATAATATTTAATTAATACTTATAATAGAATAATTATATGTATTAATTAATTATTATGGCACCGCGGGCGGAGGTTGTAACGGCGATGGAGTTTATCAAAAGGGTTGTTGCGGTGACGCGCGTCTTTGATTGGAGAAGCACCATCGTCCGTAAGCGTGCCGGTACCATCGTCATCATGTTGAGGGCCATCGTCTCCATCAATCCACCCCCGCTCGAAAGTACTCATCACCGATGAGTTGTCTTAAAGGTACTGTCGCGCAAGAGCATCATCCAAAAAGGCCACCTCCACTTCCGGGAGCCATGAATCATCAGAAGCTGGACAGTCACGCCAACGAATCAAGTAGTGGTGAATGTCACCACTTGGAGAGGAGAGCACTTCGTCTCAATGAATCCTGTTAGGCAAAAAAATGATCCTAGGGAACCTTGGAAAAGCGTTAATCAAAGAAGTTGAAAAATTTTCTGCATCAACATCCAACGTACCTCCAGTGGAGACCGGTGTAGAGAGTGATCCAGGAATAAGCTTACCCCCAAACCCATCAGCAATTTAAGTGGACCCAAACAGACAGGCAGACAATTCAAGTGGTGGAGAAACATAAGACGTTAAATCCGAAACATTGAAAATAGGGGAAATTCCCCAATCAGTGGGTAACTCTAATAAAAATGCGTTTTCTCCTAACTTCTTTAAGATTCGAAATGGACCAGCTCGCCGATTAGCTAACTTTTTATGGTGCCCGAAGGCAACCGTTAAGGGATGAGATGCACCATAACTAAATCGCCAATTTTTAAAGGAGACACCCTCTTATGTAAGTTAGCATTAGATTGATAAGTCGCATATTGTGTGGCTAGCGTGTCTCTAATGTGCTTATGCAAATGGTGGACATGCGAGGAAAACTCTTGTGCAAATTGGCTTGACTTGTAGGATGGGGGTAGCGGAATTAAGTCAAGTGGCACTGGCGCTTTATATCCATGCACGATTTCATTTGGTGAAAGACCCGTGGACCTATTTTTCGAATTGTTATAAGCTAGCTGAGCATGGGGAAGGATTAGGTCCCATGAACCGTGTGGGGTGAAACCATGTGCCACATGACTTGAATCAACAGTAGAAAATAACGAAACTATGTCAGGTGGCACGCGGGCCTTAAATTCATTAATGACTTCCGTGGAGTCCAACGTCGTAGTTTTAAATTTATATTCAAGAATGTCATAAAGAAATGCTAGAGAAAAATGCTCATTACCAACTATAGAGCTGGACGCTCCCGGATGTGAAAGGACGTGTGTGCGACACAACTCAACATACCCAACTACATTCACTAACGTGTGCATGCATAGGTCATCAAAAGGCGGATGATAAATGCGTGCGACCGGGCTTGGCAAGTAAGTGTGACTAGGGGACACCACATCAAAAAGCCCCATGGCCAAGGAATCACTAGCAGTATAACACAAACACGAGTTTTCCTAACAAATCATCTAATCGAGTCAAGTGAACTGGAAGGGGAGTCCACATGGTCGATGCCTGGGGAGGAGCTAAGTCATACTGACCGTCAAAACACGGATTTAACGTCCCAAAAAAATCCACTGGGTGCGTGCCATCAAAATCAAAAGGAAGATCAAACAGTGGATTCGTCCTCACAGAAAACTCAACCGGATCATCATCACCTAACTCACTCTCAGATAAACATTCATCACAGGTTGACTCTACCAACACAGCCGAAATGTCTTCCAACCCACTAGATATTTCATCCAAATCGTAATCAGTAACGGTCTCAAAAGTTGGCAAAATCGAACCCGACAAAACTTCTATTCCACATTGGGCTTCAGGCAACAGAGATAACAACAAAGTAATATCTTTCGGTTTCTCAGCGCTAACGTCATCCAAAAATAACCCTCCCATACAGGGCAAATCTTCCAATACAACACTTCCTTCGCTAGCCAAATCTTCCCATGATGTAGGTACATCGTCAAAATCAGGATAGAGGATTGAGCAAATCGAATCCCGGGGAGAATCTAAATTAGATTGAACCTCAAGCAACGATGATAATATCAATGAACTATCTCCCGGATGTGCATCACTAAGATCATCCCAAGGTGACTCTTCCAACATCGTTGAAACATCTACCAACACTGGATCAACAGAAGACTCCACGATACTCAAGGGTGACAGATCTGAATTTGGGTAGTGGGTCGGGGACAAATCTGAAATATAGTCGAGGGGGTCGGGTAGTCAGGTGGGGGCACTTCAGAGGAGAACTCCTCTTCCAGGTCACTAGGATAACCGACATCCTCATCATCACTCAGCTCTTCACTAATGACGTTATCGGCCTCGGCGGAGGGCTCAGTCCTAGTCACTACGTCAGACTCACCCGGAGAGTCAACAGCTAGATCCGACCGCTCAGGGGGCGACTCTAATGAGACTACGGGCGTAGTTGGAATAGGAAAAACGTTAGTGCCACCGCCAGATATGTCACTAACTTCACGTGCCATAATCGCCTGACTAACCATACTGATAGGAACAATCCTGTGATCAGAAATGGGTCTAGTGCCCTGGAGGGGAGAAATAAGATCATGAGGCGTCCGAGTATGGAGGTACGAGGGGACGTACTGGTTCGATGTAAGCAAAGTCTTAGGTAGTGAATCACTCTGATAATCAGAAATCTAGGAACGACAGTAGGGAGGGTAATACTCGTACGTTAATAGATTCTTCATAATCTTCCAACTTACTAGTGAGCCGTTGAGTGACATCCCAAAACGTCTCTCCTCATTGAGCCAGAAGGTCAGAGGTCGACCAATTAATTGTAGTCTCGCAACGGGAATCTTGTGGGGGTCCACAATATGATATCGCTCAAAATAGCATTCCATGCCCTGCACCCAACATAAAAATACTCGCAGTCCACCTATTCCATCATAGGTCGGAGCAGGAACTCGAACAGGCCTAAAGGTGCGCAGTGGTGCTGTCAAATATGGTGCTAACAGAACGTTATGCTCAACGAATAAAGGTGAGTGAGCGAGGCTCCCAATGTGCCCCATAAAGGACCAATGAAAAACTCAAACTAAGTGAACACAAAACCCCCCTTTTTTGATATATTTTAAGAAAACATATATATATATATATATATATATATATATATATATATATATATATATATATATATATATATATATATATATATATATAACTAGAAACAAATTAGAAGACCAGCGAAAAACTACAGATTGAATTGTTCCCTCTTAATGGATAGGGAAATTTTTTTTTGTTTTCTTGCTAGAAATAAAAAGAAGATTATTAAAAAAAAAATTTGAATTTTTGCTGAAAAATAAGAAATCTGGGCCGCTATTGGCAGACCAGCAAAAAACTTTTTCTTTGCATTTTTTGACTCGAAAATGAATAAGAAAAGTGTGTTCCCACGTGCAAGAAACAGGGGACGGTGCCAATTAAGAAATTGACGTGAACCTCGCTCTGATATCAAATTGATGTAGCATTGTACGCGTGACACAAATATTAGCGAAATTGTGGTTCCCTCTCGACTTTCCAACTAATTTGTGATTCGCACAAAAGATTATTCCAGCCCACACGTTTGCAATATTTAACGATCCAAGGCTAACGTACGGGTAGCCAATCCGTTAGAGACCGAACAACGGCTATAGGCCGAGGTTCGATCAAGCTAAAGGGACGACTATTGCGTCCGAACGAGCGGAGTTGTACCAAAGGGATCTACCAAAAAAATACGATTCGCAAGAAATGGTAGATCTCTCCAAACAAAAAGAAACGAGGCCCGCCAAGCCTTTTCGAATTTAAACAAATCAGGTTAAACGCAAAATTCGTTCAAGAAAACCACGATGATTCCAGTGCTATCAAAATTACAAGCCAATGTTTTCCCCCACAGAAATTATCTACAGGGAAAATAAATCTCAAGGTTTGTAGAAATTTCGTTACCCTGCTCGGAGTTAGATCTAGGAGTTGATCTATGCCAAAATTTGACCGCCCTTCAACTGTTCCACCGGAATCACGGCGGATGGAGAGAAACCTGTCCGCCTTCCTTGCGTCATGCCGGGTTGGAGTTCCACAAGGCCTAGTCTTCTTACTTTGGCCGACCACTTGAGGGAGAGAGAGAAAATGTGGTGAATCTTTTGGTGGCCGAATTTAGAGGGGGCAAGGGTGAGAGAGGGTCGGTTTATCTCGGTGGAGGAGTGGGGGTGGACGGCGGCCAAGAGGGAGGAGAAGAGGGGGAGGGGCGGCGGTTTCAAGGTTCGCCGAACCTAAGGGAGTGGAGAGCCTATTTCGGTAATAGAGAGGAGAAGGAAAGAGAGAGGGAGGAGGAGATTCCAAATCAAGGGAAATTTCAAATTTCAAATTTTATCATCAATTATCAATAATCAAATCCTACTACCACATGGCCTATTTATAGGCTTACAAACAATAATGGCTATATGCAGCCCACAAAGCAAGAAAATTAATTATTGTCCAAACAAACAAATATTTAATAAAAGAAAACATGATAATATTTAATTAATACTTATAATAGAATAATTATATGTATTAATTAATTATTATGGCGCTGTGGGCGGATGTTGTAACGGCGATGGAGTTTATCAAAAGGGTTGTTGCGGCGACGCTCGTCTTTGATTGGAGAATCATATTGTAACACCTCCCCTGTAATGACCGTATAATATGGGTCCGGCCGGGGCCCCACAACATACAGACGCCATAGCTTCAGTATTATAAGATAATATAGCTACCCAATCTCAAAACTCATAAAACAACACAGCGGAAACAACAAGCAAGACTAGAAGTTATCCACGCCTACAAGAGTAACAAAATGGCCTTATGGCCTTACAACAAGAGTGAGTCCAAACTCAAATAATACATCAATCATAAAAGTGCATAAGAACTCCTAGTCTACCTCGGCATGCATGCCGGTCAACATGGGCATCAAACATGCAATGTCATAAAAGTAGAGCTACCGCAAAAAGGAAACACTTCACGAGGCTTAGGCCTTTCTGGTCGGCGAGTTAGCTCCTGCTTGCGATCCTGGACCTGAAAAAATTATTAGTAACGTGGGTCAGCAAAGGCTGACCTCAAACTGTGTAACCAACACATCTCCTCCCGGCCTCCCCTAATGGACCCCGGGGTACTCCTTCAACCTGCAAGTTAGCACTTCGTATGCAATATTCATAAGCAAGAAAAGCAACTAAGGAAACAGACTTGGATGTCTCAAACATCATACAAGTTCTCTATTGTTCAGCATATAATAATAGGGCCTACTTTGCAACATGAATGCAACACCCGGGCTTCATCCAAGGCACCCTATAGCGTATGCATCTAGCACAACATCACATCATTTCGGTACTCATCATTTCCACATTGGCATAAAGCCACAAACAAAGGGGAACCACAATCCCCCAACGACATACAAGCTGCCACACGGAACTCTTGCCAAGGCCCCACCTGCTCACGGTCGTAGACCCGGGCTTGCTGGCAAACTTTGACTTCTCATGTCAGGATTTCGTCCAACACACTGACCGATTCTAAGAACCCTTGCTGGACCCCACCCGCTCATGGCCTCATTGCCCGGGATTGCCCCATGCTCGACGTTCTCGCCAGTCTCACAAAAGGGGACTAGTCTTGCCGGGACACTTTCCACACATGGCTTGCACGTTACGGGATAGCCAGCCGACCATGGATACACAGCCACGCCTTTGCACATCACAATCCAAGACAATTCCACCCTAATCCCTCATTCATACTGCATCATTCCCGTACACCAAGGAAACCATCTACCACCCATGCGGAGCTAACCTTGTCCACCAAGGAAACCATCTACCACCAATGAGGAGCTAACCTTGTCCGGTAGCGGCCACACGTACTCCCGCAAGATAAAGGGAAGAACACCACAAACATCACACATCACAAACATCCTCTTGCCACAACGGATCTCTATGAATCCTTAAACCTCGTATGCAACATCACCGAGTCGAACTAACGGTCGCGACTACGGCTTCACCCACCATGCCTAATCCACTAACGAAGCGGATCTATAATGCAAAAAACATGTCGGGGACGGACTCAATCGATCCGGAGGTTCCTCTTGAACCTTGGCGACCCAAACCCCTCTCATTTGAGAGTTTGGTGCCCAAAAACTAGAAAATAAAAGATGCTAAAACATGCATCCTAAAACTAAGAGGTGAAGTGTCGTTACCTTCCGACTCCTCTTCCCAGCCATGGAATAATAGCCAGATGAAAACATTCGCAATGACCTAGCCTCCACGGATCTGGAGTCGGCTCGCGATTTGGAGCACCGAAGCCTCTCCAACAGCCGAATCTCTTCTTCACCTTCTTCCTTGCTCTCCCCTCTCTCTAGAACTTTAGTAAGAGAAAGCTTGGAGAAGAATGAGGATTTCTAACCGTATTCTCGGACTTAACTCAGCAAGAGAAATCCTGGACCATCAGATCCCAAAAGAAAGGGAAGAACGGCCACGATTCGAACTGAAAATCAAAACACCTGTGCCGAACACGGCTTGTGACACGCCCATGTCCAAGGACGTGTTCCTCAATAGACGCTGAAACCGTCGCACCCAAAACAAGACACGGGGCCTTGACACGCCCGTGTCATATTTGACACCGACGTGTTCAACCTGAACACGCCTGGGCTCCAGGCCGTGTCCAAACCCTTACACGTCCTGTCTCACAACCCGAGAAGGACACGGCCTGGGACATGCCCGTGTCTCAGGCCGTGTTCGAAGCCTCGACGATCGTCGAATGCAGATCATCGATCGCTGGCCAGATCGTCGAACGGATTTCAATGGCAAAATCGTCGAACGCAGCCAAATCGTCGCATAGAGATTGCTGGGGAAATCGTCAAACGCAGATCCATGGAAATCGTCGAACGCAGATCGCTACGGAAATCATCGAACGCAGATCCATGGAAATCATTGAACTCGGATTGACACAGTGGGACACGCCCGTGTCATAGGCCGTGTACCCCTACACGACGATCGCCACTCGACGATCGTCGAACCGAGGGGACACGCCCCCTGCCACGCCCGTGATCTAGGGTGTGACCATCCAAACATTTCTTCGACCGAAATTCGTCGACCATGCGCCTTACTACGCCACCCGAGCGGGACACGCCCATGGACATGCCTGTGTCCTATGTCGTGTTCCCTATCTCGACACTTTGTCGAGCGCAGAACGTCGACTTCCCGGACTCTCGACGAGCCTGAGCTTGGCAAGGCCAGGGAAATGCCCATGTCCTAGGCCGTATGAACCCCAACTAAGACCCAATCTTGGCCAAAAAATGCTGATCGTCACTCTTATAAATTTTGGGGCGTTACACACATCGTCCATAAGCATGCTGGTACCATCGTCATCATGTTGAGGGACCATCGTCTCCATCAAAACCGGTTGATCAGAAATTATATAGGGGCATTGTTGGATCCCTACTATACCTTACAGCAAGCAGACCTGACATAATGTTTGCTATATGTCATTGTGCTAGGTTCCAAGTGAACCCTAAAGAATCTCATCAAGTTTTCTTAAAAAGAATTTTGAGATATATAAAGAGTTGTCCTAGTTTAGGACTCTGGTATCCTACTGAGTCAGTGTTTGAGTTAACTGGATACTCACATGCTGACTTTGCTGGATGCAGAGTAGACAAAAAAAGTACCTCAGGAACATGCAAGTTCCTTGGTATGAGATTAGTCTCATGGTAAGCAGTCATTTGTGTCTACATCAACTGCTGAAGCAGATTATATAGTTGCTGGCAGTTGCTGTTCTTAGATGCTGTGGATTCAGAACCAACTCCTGCACTATGGGTTCAACTTAAATAATTCAACTCTATTATGTGACAACACAAGTGCTATATCCAAGGCACAAAATCCAGTCCATCACAGTAGGAGCGGGCATATAGACATTAGACATTATTTCATAAGAGAGTGTGTAGACAAAAATAAAATTAATCTTGTCTATATCTAAAATGATTTACGAAGGGCAGATATCTTTACCAAACCTTTGGATGAGAGGAATCATCTGTTCTTCATAAATCAGCTTGGTATGATAAATGGAGAAGACTTAATTTGATTTCTGTCTATGGTCGACCAATTTTTCAAAGTTCGTCGAACGAAGATCGACGAAATGTGAAGGCTTCTAGAGACATTCGTCGAACGAAGTTCGACGAACTCTCTGTGCGTGAAGCTATTTTTGTCGAACGGAGATCGCCGAATTTGCTTCAAAAACTTTTCGTCGACCGGAGCTCGACAAAATGTTTTCACATCTTCTGACAGAGATCGACGAATTCTTTTGACCATCAAATATTTCGTCGACCTCAGCTAGAAGAATTTTTAATTTCTCACCGAACGGAGTTTGTCGATTCATATTCTGAAAAATAAACCTTATATCTAGATTTTTCTTCAACCTCCATCCCTCGCTTTCAGTTCCCTTTGCACTTGATCTCTGTTTTTCTCTTGCAGGTGCGTTCATTGCGATTCCAGCAAGCGCTCTCTCTTCCATGAAATTTGATATGGGCTATGACATTAATTTTGACTCCTTCCAGTTCTCTGACGCCATCTTCGTCGAAATCCTGAAGCTGTTTGAAGAATAGCATCTGAAACAGTTCATGACAATGAGGATCAAGATAGCGATGACTGAGGTCAAAGAATGAGTGTATACATCTACAACTCTAGAAGAAGATAATATGACTGGATCAATTTCTGGTAATCTATTTACCCTCTCCCCTTCCGTACTAACCGAAATTTTCGGTCTGTTAAGTGGGGAAGAAGAAATTGAAATGGACTCTGAGGAGTATGCAAATATGCTGACCAAGATGGGTTACTCTGGCGACAACCCTAACAAACTGCTAAAGAAGAACTTGTCTCCTGTGTACAAGTTCTTGGCTGACGTAGTCGGCAAGATGCTGCTGGGCAAACACACCGCCCACGACTGCATAACCAAGCACCAGTTCATGGTGATGAGTGCTCTAGACGAGAGGAAGGCAGCAAATTGGGGAAAGCAGCTGTTTAATTTGATTAAAAAGAAAATAACCAAGAAAGAGGTGTGTTTTGGAAGGATTCTGGGCATCTTCCTTCAAGCCAAGGCTGCTGAATCCCTGGTCACACCGACCATATTCATTAATGCTTACAAGAGGATTACTTGTGCCCTCTTTGGCAGGTGGGAGAGGAATATCACCAAGCCATCCAAGGCTCCCTCCTATTCCTCCAGACCTTCTGATAGTATAAGGGCTGTTTCAGCCACTCCCCACCCTGCTGAAGATGTTCCACTTCCACCTCCTACAGCCTCGCCAATTCATCTCTCTTCACCAGTTCATACCACAGTCCATACTCCTACACCTCCATCATCTCCAGTGCAACATCCGCAAACTCATATTCACTCTCATACACTAACTCCATCACTCCATGGTACACCAACTCCATCACAAACTCATATTCACTCTCATACACCAACTCCATCACCACCCGCATCTCCTCTACCACAACATCTAGCTAACATCCCTCTTTCCAATCTGTCATCCCTACCATCATTCAATCTGCTTTCATCCCCCATTCATACCCCATCTTCACTAGATGAGCCAATGTTAGATTCTCTACCTTCCTCTCCAACATCATCTTCCATCCACCCTTTTGTATCCACTCAGACACCTTCTGAGTTCATGCAACTGGACCCGTCCTTCACTCCACCTCTTCTGGCAATTCTCACTCCTCTCATCAAAAAACTCATAGTAGAGGCTATTTCACCTCTTTCTTCTTCAATCTCATCCCTTGCTGCTCAAATTTCTGCCCTTTCTGCCCCACCTTCTTCAGTTAGGGGCCTGGCTCCAGTACCTACTAAAACCAGGCAGGGGGAGATACTCCATGAATAAGTAGCTCCAGCAGTAACAGTAGCAGTAGCAACAGTAGTAGCAGCAAGAGCAGTAGTAGTAGTAGTAGTAGCAGCAGCAACAACAAAAGTAGTAGCAGACTCAGCTATTCCTGCTGATTTGATTGATTTTATTGAATCTGATATGGATATGGATGAGACAGTTATAGATGAAATAAACATTGTTGGGGATAACATTATAAATCTCACAGCAAATATTTTAAGTCTGTTAAATACTTTTGATACAGTTTATTTAAACTTTCTTCTAGAAGACAGCCCTAAGCCTTATATGGCTATAGTTCCATATACTTCTCTAATATGCCCCAAAGTTGCCATGCAACTCAAGGCTAGTTTTATAAGTATAGAGGCTCCAGTTATTCCATCTGCACCAAGAGAAGATTCTTTCATTGTTTCATCTCATCCCAAAGTCATCTCTCGTCCAACATTTAAGATGGATGATAGCCCCATTCCTGATCTAGATGAGTTGATCATGGCAAATATTGAAGAAGAAAATAAATCAGTTTCTAAAAGCACTGCTGTACATAGTCCTCCAACTCGAGCTCCAGCTCCTCCTCAAGGTGAAAAGTTGTTGATATCTGCAGAAGCCCTAAAGGAAATTAATGCTTTATATGATAATCCCTAAGGATCTTCAGATGATGATGATGAAGATGATTCAAATGACAGTCCTTCTATAAAGAAAAAGAAAATCTCTAAGAAAAGGAAAGACCCTCCAGCAGCTGCTCCTAAACCTAATCCCACTCATCATACCCCACACTATATTCTTCAAAAAATTACTCCTTACAAGGGCATGCCACCTTGGATGTGGTTGTCCAAGAATCAGCAGAAAGACAGAAAGAAAAGTAGGAGGTACTCTCCTCCTCCACCTTCTCAAAGATACAAGAAAGATCCTCCTCCTCATCCTCCACCTGCTGCTGGTGCTTCAGGCACTTCTTCTCAGAGATCTACCCAATATCAAACTTATCAGAGACAACAAGGTAGATCCTCTACTAATTCTGGAAGCAGCCAACACAGGTACTCCTCAAGCAGGCAACATCAACAACATCAACAACATCAACATCAACAACCTCAGCAACATCTACAACAAGCTTCAGAATCCCAGAAAGCTGACAGTCCAAAGAAGCTTGAATCTCCTCCTATTCCTTTTGAGGATCCTGAAACCGCTACTACTGCTAGAATGGCCAGGTTTCAAGAACTGGTTGGATTATCTATGATAAATAAGGCTAAAGATGAAGGAAAGGATCCCTCATAGTACTCAACAATGTCAAAATACAGGAAAGAAGAATTGAACAGGTTTGCAAAAGCTAATAAGTTCTTTAATGTAGATGATTATATGAAATTATATCCAGAGGCTATTGTGTTAAGGGCTACATCTCTCAACATCATTGGAGCTGCTGATATGACTATGACAAAGAGTCAAACAGCTAATCCAAACAGGGAAAGCAAATTCACTTAGCCTGGTGCTAAAGCAAAGGATGATAAGCAAAAGGAGATAAAGATGAAGAAATGAGTATAAACTGTTCAGTTTTTTTTGTATGTCTTGAATTGTATATATACTGTCACAAAGCTACACTGTATAAATATCTGTTGCATGTTTTCAATTTTTCTGCCAGATATATTTTCATGCTTTGTGATTGTTTTTATTTGTGTTTGTATTAGTGACCTGACCCAAGTAGGGGGAGATTGTTGGATACCTAGTTTGATTTGGGCTAGTTTCACTAACTTGGATTATTGACCCAACATGTATAGCCAGGGTTATGTCTGTGTCCTAGAGTTTAGGCTATGTCCTTAGAGTCAACATTGCATGGACCAGTCAACAAAAGATTGCAAAAGAATCCAGACTTAGAGAAAAATCAAGATTCAGGAAAGTGAGTTCGACGTTCATCGAACTCAGCTCGACGAAAGTCGTGCTCAGCTCGACGAACTCAGAGACAATTCTCTGAGTTGAGCTCGACGATATTCGAGCTCAGGTCGACGATTTCTAGAAGTTCAACTTCAATAGTCTAAGTCCAGAATCCTTTCTCTAAACTCTAGTCGACGAAGTTATGTTATCAGCTCGATGAACTTAGAGCATAGAATTGGCAAGTTTTATCAGAAAGTAGTTAGTTGTTCTCAGGTCGACGAACTTGGTGCTCAGGTCGACGAACATGAATTATTTGGTAGACAAACATTATTTATCTGGTCGACGATCTTTGGACTCTGGTCGACGAAATCTGTTCTTTGCTCGATGAATTTAATTCAGATCTAGACTGGAGTTTTTTCTTCTTTTGTCCTTATTCCATTACATTAGTTCCTGAACAATTAATGCTTAATATTCTCTGAATATAACCATTAGAAGTAGCATTGATTATGGTATTCATCAGGATTATTACTTTCCGTTTTCAATAGGACAGTTGGGGAAATCCATTAATGCAGATATTATATCGAGCCGTTTTACTTTCTCCAAGTCGTCAGCAATTAATGTAGAAGGAAATCAAAAATTAAAAGGAGAAAATTTGATTAATCATATAAAAGAGATTCTCTCTCTTTTTGACAACAAGATAGTCCAGACCAGAAAGACAATACAAGGCACACAGAGAAGATCAACATCAATCACATTCTAATCCTTCTCTGTACAAAAAACAATCTTGTTTTCACCTTGACATTGCTGAAGAAGAAGAAGAAGAACATTCATTCCAAATCAAGAGTCTTCTTCAATCTTCACTCCAGGATTCTGCAAGGACAACAAACTTGTATCAGTCAAGAATTTCCTGGATCTATTCAAATCAAGGCTGAAGATAGAAGACCTACACCCTGAAGCAAAGCTCAAATCTTCCTGAACAATTCAATATATCACGGGGAGCTTTGACAACATCAAGTTCCACTAGTCTTCTCAGTTGTTTTGAGAAAGAGAAGACACCATAAATCTCTCACCCCCTCACTTTACAAAGGGTTCTTTAACTCCCTTCAAAAGTTATTCCTTGGTTACAAGTCTCCTGATCAAAAGACTTGAGTTGGTTTTTGAGCACCTGATCAAAAGCTCATTGGTGGCAGTCACCTGATCAAAACCGACTAGTGGATTCCTACTAGGGTGGTAGAAGAGTGGATGTACCTAGGTTGGGGAACCACTATAAAAGTTCTTGTGTTGTATGGTTGCCATCTTTCTTTTTGTTCTTGCTGTGGCTGTGTTAGTTTAGTCTTGTTGTGGCTGTGTTAGATTAAATTATCTTAGGTTGCTCTTTTGCTTACTGTTAATATTAGTTGCTCTACTCTGATAATTTTATTAACAACCAAAAGTTTTCAAGATACTCTATTCACCCCCCCCCCCTCTAGAGTATATCAGGTCTAACCCTCCCTTTCACTCGCATAACAACGAATTTAGTCTCTTGTTCGGTGTTCTTCCACAATGTGACTTCCTTTGAATTGTAATCAATAAAGGCACGCTGCTCTGAGAGCCAGTCCATACCGAAGATCACATCAAATTCTGATATCGGCAGCACAGATGCTTCCGATCCGAAATTCTGATTTCCTATTCGTACCTCCATAAAGCAAGCCCTATCCTCATGAATCACACATCCGTTCGGTAACAAAACATTCACACTATCTGCCGTCATACGAATCGGCACTCCGATCCGTGACACGAAGTCCACAGATATAAACGAATGCGAAGCCCCCGTATCAAATAGTCCTCTCGCCGGATAGTCTCGAATCAGGACAAAGCCTAAGACAAACAGTTCATACACAATGTACACACAAGGTATGAAGTATCAAAAGAAATAACAAAATATCTTAACTCGTACCTGTGACGACGTCAGGTTTCTTTATGGCCTCCTGCTATCCAAGATTATACACTCGGGGCTGCGCCTGGGACGCAGAGGACTCGACCACTGCCTTTTCCTTTTCAGCATATGACAATCCTGTCTTCTTCTAACTCTTTGGCGGACCAACCCGACAGTCACGGGTGAGATGACCCACCTTACCACATGTATAACGGGCATGAGGGTCTTGCTTATAAGTTGCTCCAGATGCAACATAATAGGGAGCCTGTGAATAAGACTTGGATCTCTCACCCCATTTTCTTCGGTAGTTTGATTTTCCCAGGTGCGGCACTTTGAACTCGGGCTTTGTAACAGCCAAGTCACTCTCGCGCTGAACCCGCTTCATATCTTTCTCCAACGCACGAGCCGTATCAACCAATGCTTGAAACCCCGGGATCACCAAACTCGAGAGCAGGAATTTTAGCTCATCCTGCAACCATTTGTAGAACCTATTGGTTTTATGCTCTTCGTCAACAAAGATAGTTCCCGCATAGCGTCCCAATCTCGTAAACTCATGTAAGTAGGTATCAACACTACTTTTTCCGTGAGTTAGACGCTGGAATTCATTTTCCATGGCTATGCGCTGAGCCGATGGCAAATGCTTTGCCAAAAACAGTCTCGAAAACTCCTCGATCAAAACTTCTGTCAGTTGTCTGTCTGCCAAGTGGTGAAGCTCCATTTCATCGCACCAAAGCTGAGCCTCTCCATCCAACAGGAAAGTGGCCAGGGTTACTTTCTGTTTCTCTTCTGTGCGTATCACTGTAAAAATCCTCTTGAAACACGCAAGCCAATCCTCTGCTTGCATTGGGGATCCCGCCCCCGTAGATGTCGGAGGATTGAAGCTCATACATTGCTTTAGTGGTTGTTCCGCTGCTCGGGGATCTACAACAGCCGCAACAGGTTCGGGCCCCATAACTACCTGTTCTGGCACCACCGCAGGCAGTACCTGCCAAGTAGGTTTTGCTTGGATCATGGAAAACAACGCCTCAGCAACTAAGCATACAGTTTCCGTAGACGGAGGAGGTGTAGGCATCTCAATTGGTGTCATACACTCATCAGAATGCTGGGGCTCAGACTGCCCCGCACAACTTCACGTCACCTATACGTGTAAAAGACGCACTTTAGAGACTTGACAAAAGCAACAACAACATAGTAGGAATACGCAGGTTCCTCAAACAAGTGTATTTGCATTCCTTAGTGGACATTCTTGAGTTCATTTATGTTATAGCATCAAGATGATACCAAATTTTAACACCTCCATCTGTTACATGACATATAATTGAAGGTCCGGTCGGGGCTCCACACTATATACCACAAACAGACGGTGGGGTCACATGTTAATATCAAAGACTACAACACGCATCCTAACTCAGAGCATTCTAGCGGAAGCATTAGGGGTTATACTTGAAATCATTAAACATGAATGTCCACTATATATAAACAACACATTTATATAGATCTCCCAGGAATGTATACAACATACACCAAATATTTGGCCTTAAGGCCTTACAGTTATTCTTTACAAGTGTGGATTACATACTTCAGCACGCAGACCGACCATATATGAAAATAGCAAAATAGTTCATTAATTGGCCATCGAGGGCCAACATAGCAGCAATAGCAGAAACAACGGCTTCAGCCCACTATTTTCCGCTCGGCTCTCCAGCACCTGCATGGGGACAAACAACCGCAACAGTGGAAAACAAAGCAACGGTAAACATTCAGGTGACCAATTTATAACGACCCTACCCCTTACCCCGGTCAGTGGTTTTTCTCCCCTGTAGGCATAACATTTCACAAGCAGATATATCATAAGATGTTCACTCGTGCACCATCACTATATCACAAACATCGACCACACTGCCCGACACTCTGTGCACTCAGGGCACATTATCGCTGTACCGGAAAACTAGGGTCCAATCACCATTCTTAGGTCTCAAACCCAACAGTAAGACTTGAGCATTCATGCTCCACGGCCCACGGCCGGAGACTTTAGTCTTGATGGAGAACAACCCAAGACTCTCATGATGTGATCCTAACAAAGTCGTTCACTTAGGCACTCAAGTTAGACAACCATCACATGGATACAGTTCAACCCTTGCCCATTGCTCAAATCACTAGTTCAATGTCTAGACTGACGTGGGTCGGAATCCCCTTGTCTGTTCGTCTCACAGGCCTTTAAGAGCACATAGCTCACAATAGCCACACTATCCCCAAAAGACTGGCTTCACAATCATAGGTTATCTAGGAGCTATTTCAAGTGACAACCAAGATCTCCTAGCGTTAGAGACATAACTCTCTTTCTGTACCTAGCCCAAACCATATCTGGACCAACCATCCAGAAAACCATGCAGCTACCTGCATTGTCAGAAACACGGGACTTTCAAAGCATACATCACATGCACTTCGAGGGTATTTTCCTGGAATTCCACTCCAATACTTCCTGCTACTCCACTTCACAGGCACAACCCAACGACTCCACAGAACACTCATTTATACGCGGAGTCTTCTGCGATGCGCAAATTAAAACATCACCAATCCAGACAAACCTATAGAGATGGGCTTCACAGAGTATGCATATTCCGTACTACATATTTTAGGATCTATATGCAAGACTTATTGGGGATTTCAAGAATCAATCCAACGGAAATACCACAACATTCCACCTTTTGGTGGTGTAAATCCATGCGTATGCCAAATAAGGACTTCACATGTCCAATGAGGAAGATCGTTAACCTTGAAGATCTATTCAGAGCCATGGCAAAGCTTTTCTACGCTGATGAAATGGAGCGCGTCACACTCCTCTTCTCGATCCTCGGATCTGGCATCCGACCACAAGATCTCCTTCAACGAGCTCACAAAGCTCAACACTTCCTTAGCTTCTTCTTCCTTTTAACTCAAGGAAAATCAAGAAATGAAGAGAGAGAGAGAGAGAGAGAAAGAGAATGAAACCACCTTCCTATTTTTCCCTGGTTCAGTGGATTCGGGAGTAATCCCAACCACATGATCTCACAATCAAAACAAAGCAAAGGCCAGGATTTGAGTTGACTGATCAACTATGGCGCTATCGCCTGACGATATTGCCTGTCGCAACTCGGCGATATCGACTTCACCTCTTTGACCGCTTTGACCTAGGTAAACCACCGCTTATTGGTCGCTTAACAGCCAAGCCGACACGTGTCTCACGCCACGCGACACTATCGCCCGACGATATCCACTGTCGCCCGCGATATCAAGCCACTCAACGCTTTCAGGCATTTGGTGCATCGAGAGCATCGAGTGCGTCGAGTGATGCCGCAACGCTTACCGCTATCGCCACATGGCGATACCCACTATCACCACTCGGCGATATCCATATTTTCTGCCAAATTGTCGAATAGGACTGATTTCGTCGACTGAACTTCGTCGATCGGGAGTAAGTTCGTCGAATAGGAAAGATTTCACATGCTCGATGATCTTCGTCGAGCTCTGCTTGACCATTTTCCTATTCTCGCCAACTCCTTTTTGGGGGTGTTACACCATCGCCTCTAGGAACCTCACCCGGGCTGTAACGCCCCCTCTCCGTCGCATAGCATATAACAGTAGGTCCGGTCGGGGCTCGATGCCATATACCACAGACAGATCGGGTGGTTAATCAATGGAAACCATCCAACCAATCCAACGTCCTACACAGAGCATTCTAGCGGAAGCAGATTTATAAGTTGCAATTAAAAGAACCCAGCACCAAGCATGAATGTCCACTAAATAAGCCAAAAAGGAATGAAGTACATACACAAGTACTGGCCTTAAGGACTTACAAATGGTTTACTCAATATTACATGTTTTCCATACCACGGCACGCAGGCCGGTCATACATGAACAAAAGCAAGTAAACACTCCAATTAGGCCTTCGAGGGCTGGCTTCGCAATTTGGGCTTTTGAACGCTATTGACTGCTTGGTCCAGGAGCACCTGCAAGCAACAAACCACCGCACTGTGGCAAACAAAAGCAACGGTCAGCATTGCTGACCAAATTATAAGGATCCCACCCCCAATTTGGGGCGGCGATGCTCCTTCCCTGCACTTATTACCATAACCAAGCAGTATATAAATATACATTGCATCACAGGTGTTGGCACACACGGCCACACACCCCGTGCACTCAGGGCACATTCTCGGTGAACCGGCCAATGTCACGTCAATTTAAGCCATAGACATTCCAGACTCACCACCGCCACTTTGACGGCCAAACATATGAGCATTTTGTCTTCTTGGCATGGGTCACGTCAATTTAAGTCATAGACCGCCGAAGACCCTCATCTATGCCAGCGGCTCTAACCGAATGACATAGAATGGGTACGGTTCCATCTAACCCGTGCTCACATCGCAACGACAATTTAAGCCATATGGACGGGTCAAACTTCTCCCAAGTCTCGTTTCCATCACAAACTTCACACAACCCGGTTATGTTCGAGTTGGCTCCCAGGCCACCAAGTTGGCAAGATCACGCATCTACCAAGTTTTCTGGGTGCACCTTAGGGTTAATCCCCAAGGCTCCCTGTTGCAATCTACCACGTAGAAAACCTGAAAAACAAACATTCGCATGGAGTCTTCTCTAGCATTTATGCAATGCAACATCAACGATCTAGACCAACATGTCCGGATAGGCTTCACACATCATGCCTATGTCCGTTCTCGATTACGGACTATACACAACGGTGACTTTACATATCTACCCGAAGGAACGCCTCCAACTCACCGCAAACTCGCGAGAGCGGGCTTCCTATGTAAAAGAAGGAGAGCTTCACATGTGATGATATAGATCACGGCAGTGAACCGGTCGCACAAGTAATATAAAATGGGGGTTTTCCCAAGTATCGATCTCACAAGGAACATAGTAAGGTGGAGTTAATTTCGAGGAGGACTTGAGATTGAAGTCCTCAGGTCGGAGCTAACTAAAGGGGCATTGATATTGCAGAAACAGAAAATAAAATACTAACAACTACTCCTATGCAACGCCGCTATGCGATGCTTCGCCAGGCGTGATGGAAGACTAGTCGGGCCGCTATGCACCGAATCACTAGGCGGATGGACAAGTAGGCTTGCGGATGAGGTGGTGAGAATGGCGGAATGAGGGTCGTAAGCACCTCTTCGCTACGCATGCCACTAGCATTTGCTAGTACGGCAAGGGTGGAAGGATGGTGGATGGAATATAAGGCGCAACTCAAACAACTAAAGTTTAAACAAACACAGAATCACATAGACATGAATCTAGTAAAGTTTACATCTAAAGTGCAAAAACATCAATATAAATGAAGTTCTAACACACATATACAACAATAAAGGAAGAATAAGGCAAGAGATCGACCGAATCCAAAGTCTTGCTGAGGATTCACGGTTGGAATCGTCGGGTTGTCAATCCGCGTCTAAGCTCGGTCCTCAACTGCGTCCGGTGTAGAGAAGGGCTGTCACCACCTTCCAATGGCCCGTCTTCTTCGTCTCACGATAGCGGATGAAAGTTGCAAGCTTCCCTTTGCTTGATGGCTATGGCGTTGAAACTTGAAATGAACCCAAGAGATGATGGAGGAGGCCAAGAGGAAGCTCCGGCTTGGATTTGGCGGTGAAAGCTTGCCCGGAGCACCTCCCTAGGGTGGAAGATGAAGGGGAACAGTGGAGAAGGCGGAAAACAGCGGAGAAATGTCGAGCTCCGGATCCTCCCTTGAATTAGGGCGAGACCTACACTATTTATACAAAAGCAGAAATGAACAATGCGCACGATCACAGGCGCACGACCAGTGGTCGTGCGCACTATGTCCTGTGCTCGTGCGCACTGGCATAGAATATCAGGAAGAAGAACTGGGATAATGCGCACGAGTAGTGGCGAACGACCAGTGGTCGTGCGCACTAAGTCCAATGATCGTGCGATTACCCAGACAGGACTCCAGAAAAGAGGAATCAATGCACACGATCAGTGGCACACGACCGGTGGTCGTGCGCAATATGTCCAGTGGTCGTGCGCTTACCCCAGGTTGATTCTGGATAACGTAGAGTAGTGCGCACGATCAGGGGCGCACGACTAGTGGTAGTGCGCATTAGATCCCATGATCGTGCACAGTATTCCTGTTTCACAACCATCCCGGAACACGCACACGACCCCTGTACCGAAAGGAAAAACCAATCACTGATATGTGCAGACATTCTAGGAAATCACAAAAAGGAGTACAAACTATAAAAATAACAAAATACACAACCACGGGCATAAATGTGCACTTCCTATGAAAATAAAGATAAGATGAGATATGAACGATATAGAACTAAAAGTGAAGTGCAAACGCGTGAAAACTAGCCCAGATGAGTCCGAAAATAGGTATATAAAGTGGACTCATCATACCCCCAGACTTAACTGTTTGTGCGTCCCGAGCAAACAAAATCTAAGCAGACAGGGAAAAATACTAGTTAACAAAGAAATTGCGATACGAAGTATCATGCATAGTCGCATGCTCGCGCGCGTAAAAATATAATAGAAGAAATTTCTAAGTATACAAAATAGTTTATACTTTTCACAATGTGTATCAAAATTTTATTATTACTCAAAAATGGAATCACGATGAATCATCCGGTCACGCGTAGGGAGAAAGTAGACTAATCGCTAGGCGAGCATTGCCAAAGATCGGGGCTCCGGATAACCTCCAAAGGAATCCACCAATGTCGGTGACCATATGCTTGCCCTTTCGCATTCTCTCCATGGCACTGGTTTGGTTCACACACGAATCAGTAGGACTTTAGGTGAAGAGATGGGGCTTGGGTTTCGGTGAGGTAAAAAAGGATAAACAAGAAGGCTAAGCGCCTAACCCAAATGAGCAATCATAAAAAGAATCCCTCTACTAAGCAAAATACACGTGAGTACACCACACCCCCAGACTTAATTTTTCAAATATGGGTGTGTGTACCGCCTACTCCAAATACATTCTCATTTTCAAAATGATTTTCAATTAAAACTTTTTCTTTTCATTCATATTTTTTTTCTTTACAAATATATATAATTTTTTTGTCTTTTTCTTCGTTTTATTTTCACAATTCAGCAGATATAAACTTGGGAGCACTTCCACATTTTCACAAATAAAATCACCACATCACATCCCAACTTTAAAATGAAAAACTCTGAAGCTCAACTTGGGTGTGCGACTAGGATTGGCTTTGAGGCTTTGGTGAAATAAAGGTGGAGCTGAATCAAAAGAATGGGTAGGCACAACAGGGCTAGCGAGGATAAGACGTTAGGAATGGTACAAAGCTCAACCGGGCCAAAATGATGGCCTACATCACGCTCATGCGAGTGAACTAACCTATACCCATGCTTCAAGAATAGCTTGGGGCAAGTTCTTAGCCAACGAGAAAGACTATCCATCCTCCCGACTCGAGCAATACAAAACAAACGGCCGTCTACAAACATCCCTAAGCTACCGTCGGATTCACACAGGATTCACCAATTTTTGAGTAGAATAAAAAGTATTTACGCAATTAGAGAAATATAAAACTAAAAGCATACAGAAAAATTAAATCTACTCGAATTTCTACACGAGACGAGAGCAGTTGACTAGGAGCACAGCAAGGTCAACATTTTACTCCGTCTCACAATCCTATGTCAGCACCATAATTTTCCCAAATCTAACGAAGAAATGAGTTTAACTCGCGGCACACTAACAGCTAAGCACACGCTCAAGTGGGTGCAGTGGTGTGCAGTGCAATGAACTCAGCAAAATAAAACAATAAAGGCTTCTAGTATGCACATGAGATGTGTGCGTGCAAAAGGTAACAAATACTGGCTCTCCCCCCAGACTTAAACTAAACTACATAGCATATGATAGAGAAATTAAAATCATATAGAGCTAAGGGAAGAGGTTACCCAATGCTCAGCCAGTGAGCATACCAGAAGACGCGTGTAAACTTGAAGCAGCCCCGCCATACGAAGAATCACAACCCCGCCAATACAAATTTGCCATGAATACCTGCAGGGGTGAGCTCCGCAAAAACAAAACAAAATATATAAAAAGAAATGCTAAAACTAAAAAAGACAAGAAAAATAAAATGCAGAAAATAAAAGATAAGTACTGGGGTTATTGTCATCCCAGCACGACTTATTAAATTATAAACAGTTCTAGCTAATGGGCCTATTAAATAAAAAGTGCACAGGTAACTGTTCCAATATCCATTTCGGTAACGGGTACCGATACGATGATAGAGCAGTTACCCCTCTACCTAAATAATAATACCTGCCAACACAGGTAGAGGAAATAAGAAATAAGAAGAGGAGGAGCACTGGTCCTCGCTCATCTTATCACAAAAGAAATCCTTGCCTAGCAAGGTTTCGTCCACCACAAGTTCGCTGGGGGCGAAGGTGATGACATGGGCTTCCACTATGACGGAGGTAGGAACCTCCTCACACAAGAGGATGCACTCGTCGATAGCTTGAGCGCAAGGCTCAACGTCAACCCAACTTACCCATGGAGATTCAACCTGCACAGGCTCAGATAAGGAAGGGGGATCGAGAAATAAAAGAGACGAAGAACATAAAGAAATAATCGGGGGAGTGATCCCGGTTTCACTCCCCAAAGGCTGAGGTAGAAAAATATCATCAGCAATGTCGACAATGCTACAAGGCTCGGCCAGATCCATAGAGGCCTCCACCAAGACTTGGACTTCCTCCTTTGGTATCAAGGGAGAATCCTCGACACCAAGAAGGTTGTCCTCCTCCATGGGAGTGGAAACAACCCATGTATCACAAGCCTCAACTTGTGTTGCATCATCGAAAATGTCGCCAGAAGCGGCTGAAGTAGAATGCACAAAAGGCGGAAGAACTTTGCTTGGATAAAGGTCAAGCGCAGGTTCCTCACAAAGAATCGGCTCCACGCTTGGAGATGTATGCATAGGAGAGATAGGCTCAGCCATGTCGAAGCCTAGATCAGCCACAAATGAAGGTGATAGGGATACATAACCAGAAGATGAAGGCGTGCCACCAAGGGTAGGAGTCGGGATGATCCGGATGTCCGGCTCATCATCCTCTTCCATAACACGGAGGTACTCGGCACAATCCTTCAGGAAATGATCTGTTCTACGATAATACAAACACTTTCTCCCATTACGCTGCGGTCCTTGTTGGGCCGGAGAGGAATAGGAGAACGGTGTATGTGGCGAGGATGATTGACCATAAGCTCGGGGCACAGTGTTCGAAAGGCTGTACGAATACAGCATCTCATGCATTGTGCGCTGAAGCTTATGCTCAATATCTCTCGTAGGGCATTCATGACTAGCGTGGGAAGGCTTCCCACACCAACAACATTGGGCATATGAATATCCCCACATGGTGTCAAAACAGCAGATTCAAAATAAATTGTGCAAATTACTAAATCCAACAATATATTACTACAATTGCCTAAACAAACAATAGAAAGGAAGACAAAATAGAAATAAAACAAAACAAAAGCGATTTACAAAGGAAAAGGAAAACAATCTCACGTCTCCCTCTCCAGAAACTCACACGACTGTGTTCCCCGGCAACGGCGCCAAAAACTTGATGCTATAGATCATGGCAGTGAACCGGTCGCACAAGTAATATAAAATGGGGGTTTTCCCAAGTATCGATCTCACAAGGAACAGAGTAAGGTGGAGTTAATTTCGAGGAGGACTTGAGATTGAAGTCCTAAGGTCGGAGCTAACTAAAGGGGCTTTGATATTGCGGAAACAGAAAATAAAATACTAACAACTAATCCTATGCAACGCCGCTATACGATGCTTCGCCAGGCGGGATGGAAAACTAGTCGGGCCGCTATGCACCGACTCACTAGGCGGATGGATGAGTAGGCTTGCGGATGAGGTGGTGAGAATGGTGGTATGAGGGTTATAAGCACCTCTTCGCTACGCACGCCACTAGCAATTGCTAGTATGGCAAGGGTGGATGGATGGTGGATGGAATATAAGGCGCAACTCAAGCAACTAAAGCGTAAACAAACACAGAATCACATAGACATGAATCTAGTAAAGTTTACATCTAAAGTGCAACAACATCAATATAAATGAAGTTTTAACACACATATACAACAATAAAGGAAGAACAAGGCAAGAGATCGACCGAATCCGAAGTCTTGCTGAGGATTCACGGTTAGAATCGTCGGGTTGTCAATCTGCATCCAAGCTCGGTCCTCAACTGCGTCCGGGGTAGAGAAGGGTTGTCACCACCTTCCAATGGCCCGTCTTCTTCGTCTCACGATAGCGGATGAAAGTTGCAAGCTTCCCTTTGCTTGATGGCTATGGCGTTGAAACTTGAAATGAACCCAAGAGATGATGGAGGAGGCCAAGAGGAAGCTCCAGCTTGGATTTGGCGGTGAAAGCTTGCCCGGAGCACCTCCCTAGGGTGGACGATGATGGGGAATGGCGGAGAAGGCGGAAAACGGCGGAGAAATATAGAGCTCCGGATCCTCCCTTGAATTAGGGCGAGACCTGCACTATTTATACAAAAGCAGAAATGAACAATGCGCACGATCACAGGCGCACGACCAGTGGTCGTGCGCACTATGTCCTGTGCTCGTGCGCACTGGCATGGAATATCAGGAAGAAGAACTAGGATAATGCGCACGAGTAGTGGCGCACGACCAGTGGTCGTGTGCACTAAGTCCAATGATCGTGCGATTACCCAGACAGGACTCCAGAAAAGAGGAATCAATGCACACGATTAGTGGCGCACGACCGGTGGTCGTGCGCAATTTGTCCAGTGGTCGTGCGCTTACCCCAGGCTGATTCTGGAAAACGTAGAGTAGTGCGCACGATCAGGGGCGCACGACCAGTGGTAGTGTGCATTAGAACCCATTATCGTGCGCAGTATTCCTATTTGACAACCATCCCGGAACACGCACACGACCCCTGTACCGAAAGGAAAAATCAATCACTGATATGTGCAGACATTCCAGGAAATCACAAAAAGGAGTACAAACTATAAAAATAAAAAAATACACAACCACGGGCATAAATGTGCACTTCCTATGGAAATAAAGATAAGATGAGATATGAATGATATAGAACTAAAAGTGAAGTGCAAACGCGTGAAAACTAGCCCAGATGAGTCCGAAAATAGGTATATAAAGTGGACTCATCAACATGCTCAAGTAGAGAATCGTTACCCTAGCGTTCTTCCTTGGCGTCATGGAAATGTAAGCGGATGAAAAGCACCGCAATCTCCTTGCCTTCGTAGATCCGAAGTCGGCTCGCGATTTGGAGCTCTAAAATTCCTCCAAAGACTGGATCTAAGCTTCTCCTTACTCCTTTGCTCTCCCCTCTCTCTAGGATTTAGATAGAGAACACGACAGGGAAATAATGGTTTTGAAACCCTTCTATCAGGTATAACCCTTTCGGGAAATAACCACAGTCGTCGGATCCCACAAAAAGGGATGCGCGGATACGATCCAGGTCTGCACTGGACAAAATGGGGCTAAACACCGCATGGTTTACCAATAGGAGCAGGACACATCCGCGTCGATTAAATCGTGTCGGGACATTTTAGTCAACTCCCGCCAAAACCCCAGCGTCAACACTCCGCATTGACCAAATCAGACACGCCAGATATAGCCCCGCGCTCGACGATCGTCGAACCCAGATTGTCGAACGCGCCAGATCGTCGAACGAAGATATATAGCCTGATCGTTGAACGCAAATAACTGGGCAAATCGTTGAACGCGCGGCCCGATCGTCGAACCCACGACCCAATCGTCGAACCCAGATAGCTGCCTGTTCGACGAACACGCGGCCCGATCGTCGAACCCACGGCCCGATCGTCGAACCCAGATAGCTGGCCCGATCGTCGAACACAGAAAGCTGGCCCGATCGTCGAACGCAGTATTGAGACCGGATCGTCGACCGCTGCTCGACGATTGTCGAACCCAGATTCCTGCCTGGTCGATTTGCCAGAACTTTGAAATACCCCGACACGCCCTGGGACATGCCCGTGTCCAGGGCCGTGTTTGCCGCTCGATGATTGTCGAACCCAATTTCATCGAACACTCGACCAAATTGTCGAACCAGCTCGACACGCCCTGGGACATGCCCGTGACCCAGGCCGTGTACCTCCTGCAAAATTCCAAATTTGGCACGGAATGCCTCCCGTTGCTATTTTGAGTTTTAGGGCGTTACAGCTCTCCCCCACTTAAAAGAATTTCGTCCACGAAATTACGTAAAGGAAAGATAAGTACAAAATTAAATTGTACCTGAGCGGAACAACTCCGGATACTCATCAAGCATAGTATGCTTTCGTTCCCAAGAGAGCTCCTCTCGACCGCAATTGTCCCATCGGACCTTGACCATCCTGATCTCTTTATTGCGTAGCCGCTTGACCTCCGAGTCTTCAATACGCACGGGCATGACCTTTATCGTCAACCCACTATCAATCGACACTTGATCGACCGCGATCACTTCCGTAGGCTCTTGCACCGCCTTCCGAAGCACTGATATGTGGAATACATCATGTAAACCACTAAGCTCCACTGAAAGCTTCAACTGATAGTATGCTTCACCAACCCGCTCCAGAACCTCAAACGGCCCAACGTACCTTGGGCTTAGCTTTTTCAATCGCCTCACCCGCGAGACACCCTTGAACGGCTTGATCTTTAAGTACACATAGTCGCCCATAGCGAACTCCACGTTCCTGTACTTAGCATTATAATACTTCGCTTGATGGTCCTGTGCGATAAGCAATCTCTCCCGAATGGTTCACACCAACGAAGTAGCATCCTCCACCTCTTGATGCTTGTATAATTTTGACTCACCCGTTACCAACTAGGACAACGGCGTGCAATATCTTCTACCATAAAGGGCCTCGAAGGGCTCCATTTGAATACTCGCCTGGTAGCTATTGATGTACGCAAATTCCACCAAATAAAGATGGTCTTCCCATTGCTTTCCAAAGTCCAAGACATACATGCGGAGCATGTCTTCCATAGTTCTATTGACCCTCTCGGTCTGCCCATCTGTTTGCGGATGCAAGGCTGTGCTGAATTTTAACTTTGTTCCCAACATTTGCTGCACTAGCCTCCAATCATTGTACGTGAACCGCCCATATCGATCACTCACGATGCTGTGGGGCACACCGTGAAGCCGTACTATATTATCCACATATAGTTTTGCCAACTTCTCCACCAGATCATCCTTCCTATGCGGAATGAAATGCGACACCTTTGTTAGCCGATCTACGACCACCCAGATGGAGTCGTTCCCCTTTTGCGACCTTGGCAAACCGTGCACAAAGTCCATAGTGATGTCGTCGAATTTCCACTCCGGAATAGGCAAGGACTTCAGAAATCCTCTCAGCTTTTGGCATTCCGCCTTCACCAAGGCGCAAGTTTGGCACTTCTACACGTAGAGTGCCACATCCTTCTTCAAACCCGGCCACCAAAATAGTTTCTTGATATCGCTGTACATCTTCGTGCTCCCCGGGTGAATCGAGTAGTTTGTATGATCTGTCTCGTACAACAATTCCACCCGCAAATTGCCCACACTTGGGACGCACAGACGACCGTCTTTCCAAAGTAATCCGTCCTCCACAACGAATTGGGAATTTTACCCATCCATAGCCTCTACCAAGAACTGCTTCATATGGACATCCATATCTAAAGCCTCCCGAATCCGATCAGCCAGGTCATATTGAACTTCAGTCCAATTCAATCGCGCTTCAGCACTTGACTGCTTATCCACGCTAAAAGTGAGGGTTAGGTCTACAATCCTCTAGAGGGGGGGGGGTGAATAGAGTATATTTAAATTTTGTTAGGTCCCAATCAAGGTGCTGTTACAGCTTTTGCTGTAAACTGAAGAAGTGTAGTAAATAGAAAACTGAAAAACAAATAATATTAAACCTAATCACAGCCACACAACAAGAATAAAAAGAAAAAGATAAGCAACCAGACGACACAAGAAGTTTATAGTGGTTCCCCAAATAAGGGTAGTCCACTCTGCTAACACCCTGGTAGGAATCCACTCAGGTTTTTGATCAGGTGCCTCACACCAATTGGTTTTGATCAGGTCCCAAAAACCAACTCAAGTCTTTTGGTAAGGAGACTTGCAACTAGGAATCACTTTTGAAGGGAGATGACAACCCTTTATACAGGAGGGGGTGAGAGAGTGATTTTGTCTTCTCTTTCTCAATAAACTGAGAAGACTTATGTGGATTTATGTTTAGCAAAAGCCCCCCCTGAAATAGTGAATGGTTCAAGAAGATTTGGAAGCTTTGCTGTATGTTGATAGGTCTTCAATCAGAGTTCTTGACAAACAGTGATGCAAGAGCTTCTTGACTGATTTGATATCTATTGTCCTTGGAAATCCTGGAGAGAATATTAAAGAAGAAGACTCTCAATATAGTATGATTGTTCTTCTTCTGAATGAAGATCACTGCCTGTCACTGTGACCTTCAGTATGATTTTCTTGTGTGAAGCTTTTCTACTACTGTATGAATTTTTGCAGTCAGTCTGTATCAGTGTGTATGTTTTTCTGACTGAGTATGTTCTTGTTCTCACTTGTCATTATTGTCGATCATCTTTTCTTCTATGTCTTTTCAAAAATTTGAATCCTCTGTAATTAATGCTGATGCCTTGAGAATAATTGGCATTGAATCATTTCCTCAACTGTCCCGTGGAAAATCGGCAAATAATATTCCTGAAGAAGACTGTAATTAATGCTTCCTCTAATGGATACATTCAGAGAATGTTTAAGCATTAATCTGTCAGGAATTATTGCATTTGAGTGAGGACTGAATGCCGAAAATGGCTAAGTCTGGAATCGTCGAACAGTTGGCAGAATTCGTCGAACTGAGTTACCAATTCGTCGAGCTGAGATATAGAATTCATCGACCAGACGACTTCTGTTCGTCAAGCAGAGTTCCAAGTTCGTCGAGCTGATAACAGAATTTGCATGCTTCAGAACGTTTGCCTTTTCTGTCTGAAGTTCGTCGAGCTGACAATCGCATTCGTCGACTGGAGTTCAGTAATAATTCTGGACTTAGTAAAGTATTTTGTCGACACAAGTCTTCTGGTGTTGACATAATTGGTGTCAACTAATAGTCCTTGGTGTCGACATACGTTTTCTGGTGTCGACTAATAATCCTTGGTGTCGACATAAGTTTTCTGGTGTCGACATAGTTGGTGTCGACACATGCCCTAAGTGTCGACACAAGTTTGTTGGTTCCAGAATTCGTCGACCAAAGAACACAATTCATCGACGTGAGAATTTGTCGGCCTGAGAAATTGACTTTGTCGACCTGAGATCTTCTAACAGAAGGATGATGTGAACTCGAGGTCCAAGTTCGTCGAGCTCAAAATCTTGTTCGTCGACCAAAGTCTGAAGTTGGACTTAGAATAATCTGGAGTTATCCTGACTTTAGTTTTTTGAAGTATCCCAGTTTTTGTCGACAAGAGAATGAAAATCGTCGAGCTCAGCTCAGAGAAATATCTCAAAATCGTGGAGCTGAGAACGCCTTTCGTCGACCTGATTTCGACGAACATCGAACTCATTTTACTTAGTCTTGAAATCCTCTAAGTCTTGAGTCTCTGGCAGTCTTGTTGACAGCTAGTCCATCTGATGTTGACTCTAAGGACTTGGCCTAGACTCTAAGACACTACTTTGACCCTGGCTATACATGTTGGGTCATATCCTAAGTTAGTGAACCTAGCCCAAATCAACTAGGGATCCAAAAATATCCCCCTATTTGGGTGAGGTCACTAATAGACTCAAAACAAACATATGAGAGTAAACAAAGCAAGAAAAAGATATATCTGGCAGAGAATTACTAACACATGCAACAGATATATATGTACATAAGCTTTGTTTAAACAGATAACACAGTTTGAAAGCAAATGCAGAAAGAAAAGAAAAGAAATTAAAACAAAGTAAGGATTACTTCTTCTGCTTCTTCTCTATGGACTTGTCTTCTTTTGTCTTTTCACTTTGCTTTGTAAAGATAATTTCTCTCTTTGGATCCAAAGTCTGTGCCTGTGTCATTGTCATGTCAGCTGCCCCAGTAATCTTCAGAGATGTAGTTCTAGGGACAACTGTTTCAGGATGGAGCTTCATGTAATCATCAACATTGAACAATTTATTTGCTTTATCAAATCTTTTGAGTTCTTCCTTCCTGTATTTGGACATAGTGGAATATCCTGATATATCTTTGCCTTCAGCTTTTGCTTTATTAATCAAAGATAGACCAACAAGTTCCTGGAACCTAGCCATTTTAGCAGTTTTTGCTGTTTCAGGATCCTCAAAGGGAACAGGTGGTGAATATGGTCTTTCATGACTATTAGCTTTCTGGTCTATAGGGGTACTTTACTGTTACTGCTGATGTTATTGATGTTGTTAATGTTGCTGTTGTTGAGTTTCTGAAGAATGATGCCTTTGCTTACTGCTTCTAGAAGATCTCCCTTGATGTCTCTGATAAGTTTGCATAGGTGCAGATCTCTGAGAGCTAGAGATAGTGGCACCAACTGCTGGAGGAGGTGGAGGTGCTGGATCTCTTCTGTATCTCTGAACTGGTGGAGGAGAATATTTTCTACTTCTTTTCATCTCCTTTTGCTGATTTCTAGACAACCACATCCATGCTGGCATTCCTTTGTAAGGAGTAATATTTTGGAGGATGTAGTATGGAGTGTCATTCTTTGTGCTTGGCTTAGCAGCAGGAGGAGGAGGGGCTTTCCTTTTCTTTGACACAAGTTTCTTCTTTTTCTTAGCAGCTTCTTCATCTGAATCTTCTTCATCATCATCTGAATCCTGAGGATAATCATATAAAACATCTATATCTCTCAAGATGTCCTCAGATATAATTGGTTTTGCAGTTGGAACCTGAACTGAGCTCTCAGCTGCTTCTTTTTCTTCTGCAATATCAGCCAAGATCAACTCATCTAGATCTGGCATAGGGGAGTCATCCATTTCAAAAGTTAGTGTAGAGATAGCTACTCGAGGGGATGGAATGACTGCCAAGGTTGGTGTAGAAACTAGAATTACAAAACTATCACATAGTTGCTTAGCAACTACTGGACTAATAGGAGAAGTATAAGGAATAATAGCCAACTGTGGCTTAGTAAATTCTTATGGAAGATACTGCATATGTACAGTGTCAAAGGTTTTCAGCAATTCTTCTAAGTTAACTGTGGGATTTAGAATAAAATCACCAACAGTTGTGAATCCTTCAGAATCTGACTCATCAAAATCCATGTCAGTATCAATGAAATCAATTAAATCTTTATCTATACAATCTGTATATGCTGCTGTGGGGACTGGAGTATCTGCTGGTGCTGGAGCTGAAGTGTCTGAAGCTGTAGCTGCTGCTTCATCATCAGGCATCTCCCCCTGCCTGGGTTCAGTAGGAACTGAGGCCAGGCCGCTGACTGAGGAGCAGGCAGCAGTGAGAGTAGATATTTGTGCAGATAAAGAGGTAATGGTAGTAGCAAGAGGTGTAATGGCCTCTGCTATAAGTGATTTAAGAATGGGAGTGATGATGGTGATGATAGATGAGATGGTAGAGGGGTCCAATGAGAAAGTGGTAGATGGTGTTGCAGTTGGTGTGGAAGAGGTGGCAACTAGTGATGGAATGGAGGGTGGAACATCAAGTTTGTGAAGGTTAGATGGTGATGGGGGTGGAAGGGTGGCATCTGGCATCATGGTGTTTGATGGTAGGATATAATATGGTATGGAAGATAGATGTGGGGGAAGTGGAGACTGTGGTGGTGTAGAAATGTAGGTGTCATGAGGGGATGCAGGAGGTGTGGGTGGGTGATGTTCCTGAAGGGAGGAAGATGGAAAATCAATGATGTTAAGTTGTAAAGATGGAGTGACTGGGGATTTTGTTGTTTTTGGAAGGGGGGCTGGAAGAGAAGATGTGGAAGGAATACCCTCTTCAGCAGGGTGAGGAGTGGCCTTAATAGCTCTTGTGCCTTCAGAAGCTTTGATGGAAGAGGTGGAAGCCTGAGAGGGCTTAGTGATGGTCCTCTCCCATCTGCCAAATAAGGCGCATGTCAGCCTTTTACTGGCATTTAAGAATATGTTATGGGAGACAAAGGATTCAGCAGCCTTTTCCTGTAGGAAGATTCCTAGAATTCTTCCAAAACATACTTCCTTCTTTGTATTCTTCTTCTTTATCAAGTCAAACAGAAGTTGTGCCCAGTTAATTTGCTTCTTGTTGATAATTGCACACATAACCAGAAACTGTTGTCTGGTGATGTAATCATGGGCAGTGTGTTTTCCAAGTAGCACTTTGCCAACCAAGTCTTCCAAAAATTTATATGGAGCAGACAAGTGTTTCTTCAACAGTTTGTGGGGATTGTCTCCAGCATATTCCATGAGGTTCAACATCATATCAAACTCCTCTGTTTCAATTTCGAGGTCCTCTTCTCCATTTTTCAAATCAAAAATCTCAGTTAAGATGGCAGGGGTTAAAGAGATTAAGTTACACGCAATAATGCCCGTCAAGATATTCTCTTCTGTGGACAACAGTGTGTATACCCATTCCCGGATTTCCATGCTGTGCAGTTTGATCCTTCTCGTCATCAGAGTTTTCAGTTCCTGTTCTTCAAGGAGTTATAGGATATACATAAATATTGGATCGGAATGTTGAGACGAATCGAAATCCACGTCAAATCCTGTATCAAACTTCATTGCTGTGAGATTGCTTGCCAGAGTCGCCATTGAAATCACCTGCAAGAAAGACACAAAAACGGCGATCAAGTGCAAGGGAACAGAAAGCGCGGGATGGAGGTCGAAGAAAACTTAGATATAAGGTTTTCCAGAATATGAATCGACAAACTCCGTTCCACGAAAATAAAATTAATTCTTCGAACTAAGGCCGACGAAATAGTTTGTAGTTAAATAATTCGTCGAGCTCATCAAAAGAATTGAAGGCAATTCATCGAACTCCGGTCGATGAATATCTTCTGAAGCAGAGTTCGTCGACCTCTGGTCGACGAAACTTGTATCACTCTCAGAGAATTCATCGAGCTCCGTTCGACGAATATCTCTCAAACTTTTCATGGTTCGTCGAACTCCGTTCGACGAACTCTGGAAAATTCGTCGAATGAAAACAGGACTTAAACTAAGTCTTCTCCATTGATCATTCCCATCTGATTTAGAAAGAAAGCATGATTTTTCTCATCCGGAGGTTTGGGGAATATATCAGCTTTTTGTAAATCAGTATAGATATAGACAAGCTTAATCTTATTTTTGTCTACACACACCCTAATAAAATGATGTCTTATGTCAATATGTTTTGTCCTACTATGGTGAACTGGATTTTGTGTTATGGATATAACATTAGTATTATCACAGAATAGGGTTGAATTATTTAAGTTGAACCCATAATCTAGAAGTTGATTTTGTATCCACAGCATCTGTGAGCAACAGCTGCCTGCTGCAATATATTCTGCTTCAGCAGTTGATGTTGACACTGATGTTTACTTCTTACAAATCCATGATACTAGTCTCATACCCAGGAACTGACAAGTTCCTGAAGTACTTTTTCTATCTACCCTGCATCCAGCAAAATCAGCATCAGAGTATCCAGTTAACTCAAATTTTGATTCTGCAGGATACCATAGACCTAGATCAGGACAACTCTTTATATATCTTAAAATCCTTTTAAAGAAAATTAGATGAGATTCTTTAGGGTTCACTTGAAACCTAGCACAAAGACATGTAGCAAACATGATATCTGGCCTACTTGCTGTGAGGTATAATAGGGACCCAATAATGCCCCTATAAAGTTTCTGATCTACAGGATTTTCCTGGTATATCAGAGTCCACAACAACATTTGTGGCCATGGGAGTTTTCTTTGCTAAGGCATAAGCCATCCCAAACTTCTTTAGAAGTTCTTTAGCATATTTTGCTTGTGAGATGAAGAAGCCATCACGGAGCTGTTTCACTTGGAGACCAAGGAAATATGAAAGCTCTCACATCCTACTCATTTCAAATCTTGAATGCATGAGGTCAGAAAACCTCTTGCACAATTTTGAATCTGTAGAGCCAAATATGATGTCATCTACATAGATTTGCACTAACAAAATTTGGTCCTTATGATGTGTAGTGAAAATTTTATCTACAGTTCCTCTTGTAAATTTATGCTCTAATAAGAAACTTGCTAAGGTCTCATACCAAGCTCTTGAAGCTTGCTTTAGACCATAAAGAGCCTTATGTAATTTAAAAATATATGAGGGATAAGTTGGAGAAACAAAACCTTGAGGTTGTTCTACATAAACCTCTTCTTGTAGCACTCCATTTAAGAAACCATTTTTCACATCCATTTGAAAAACTTTGAACTTCTTGAATGCTGCATAGGTAAGAAAGATCATTATTGCTTCCAACCTTGCAACAGGTGCAAAGGTCTGATCATAGTCAATTCCTTCCTCTTGCCTATATTCTTGAGAAACAAGCCTAGCCTTGTTCCTCACAATAACTCCTTAGGCATCAAGCTTATTCCTGAAAACCCATTTGGTTTCAATAAATGGGTAGTTTTGGGGTCTTGGAACCAAATCTCAAACTCTACATCTCTCATATTGGTTTAGTTCCTCTTGCATTGCAAGGATCCAGTGGGGATCTTGCTCAGCATCATGAATGGTTAGAGGTTCAACCTGAGAGAGAAAACATGCATGCATCAAGTCTTGGTTGAGTTGATGCCTTGTCTGTACACCTGCTGATATGTCTCCAATTACTTGAGATCTTTGGTGATCCCTAAGTGTGACAAAATCAGTGGGTGGAGTTGGTTGTGCAACAACATTTTGAATAAATTCCTCTTGTGGAATTATATTTGCTATTGGTTGAGGCTCATGTTCTTCAGCTTCATCTTCTTCACTATCTTCAATGACTTGTGGAGAGGGATGAGTGGGAACCTCTTGGGTGAGGTTTAGTCCATCCAATGTCTCACACAAGTGGGGTACCTACAAGTTTCTACAGGTAGAAACTTCTTTCTCCTTGCAATACATGTTAGTTTCATCAAAAGAAACATGAATTGACTCTTCTACTTTTAATGTTGATTTATTAAATACCCTATAAGCCTTGCTTACTTGGGAGTATCCTAGAAAAACTCCCACTTCATCCTTAGCTTCATCTAATATATTTCTTGTTGTTATTATGTATATAGTATGTATAATCAAAAACATTAAAATAGTTTATATTAGGTTTCTTCCCTTTGAGCAATTCATAGGGAGTCTTATTCTTCAGTTTGTGAATTAAAGTTCAATCCAGGACATAGTTTGCAGTGCTTACAGCGTCTGCCCAAAAGGTTAGTGGCATGTATGTATCAGCAAGTAATGTACCTACAGCTTCAATGAGTGTTCTATTTTTCCTTTCAGCTACCCCATTTTGTTGGGGAGTTCTAGGAGCTGAGAAGCAATTCCTGATACCTTCCTTCTCACAGAACTCATGCATACGAAGAGACTCAATCTCTTTGCCATGATCACTTCTGATCAATGCAACATGAGTAGAGAACTCAATCTGTATGGTCCTGAGAAAATCTGTAAGAATCTTGAATGTATCTAACTTTGTTCTCAGAAAAAATACCCAACAGAACCTGGATAAGTCATCCACTGTAACTAAAGTGTAGGATTTCCTTCCTAGGCTTTGTACTGCAATGGTTCCAAAAAGATCCAAGTGTAGAAAGTACAAGATTCCAGGTGAATCACTCTTATTAATTGATTTGAAACTAGTTTTAGTTTGCTTGCCTAATTGACAAGCACTGCAGAGACCTTCCTTCTTATATGGACCAGAAGGTAGACCTCGAACAAGGTTGTGCTAAGATAACCTAGCAATGTTTTTCAGATTTATATGTCTTAGTCTTTTGTGCCATTAATCATTCTGAGTACTATCTAAATTTAGCAAACATATATCAGTTTTGACAGAAGAAAAGTTTACTAAGTAAATGTTTCCTTGTCTACTTCCAGTTAAAATAGTTTGGTTATTTTTATCAAGGATAGAGCAAGTAGAAGGGTTAAAGTATTCCTGATAACCATCATGACATAATTGACTTATGGAGATGAGTTTATGCTTCAGTCCACTTACATATATCACCTTTCTGAATGTGACAGATACTATTCTTACTTCTCCAACTCCTTCTTACTGACCACATTTTGAGTCACCAAAGATAACCTTTGGCCCTAGTTTGGATTTGTAGTTGAGCAAGATGTCCTTGCTGCCAGTCATATGCTTGGAGCATCCACAGTCCAGGTACCAAGTTTCATTTACCCCTGGACAATTTTTCACCTGCAATACAAACAGTAAATGATTTTTGACCCAGGTTATCTTGGGCCCTTTGTATGGCTGATAAGAAAAAATAGAAATAATAGAAAATTCTGGCTGCGATTTATATCCTAGGTGGTGGTATCTCCTAGGTGGAATGGTCCAGTCAGCCAATGGATTAAAGTATTTCCTAGAAGTTTTTAAGTTTCTGTTGAAATTATAGTTTTGGTGAAATCTTCCTGGGTTCGACGAATTTATGTAAGTTCGTCGACCAGAGTTCGACGAATGGGGTTGAGATCGTCGATCTCTGCCCAGAGAATAAACATGTTCATTCTCTGCGCCCCACGTTCATCGATCTCGGCTCAACGAACCATATAAAGTTCGTCGATCGCAATTAGATAAATAATGATAACTATAGTTGGCGTTCAGAGTTCGTCGATCTGGGATCGACGAACTGGCCCCTTTTCGTCGATCTGAGGTCGACGAAAATTGCTGAACTTTGTTTTTATTTGGTGTTTTCTGTCTTTCAATTTTGTCGTTAGTTTTAATTTGTTCAAGAATTTTATTTACCTTATTTACTTGATCAGTATTCTTCTTTCCTTTCTCAGAAATAAAATTTATGGGTTCCGATAGATGGTTTTTCTGAATAATAGGTGGTTCACTAGATGATGCACCTAATCCTAACTTACTTCCATTAAATCTAGCATAAGATATGTTGGTGATTACTGCTAGTTGTTTGTTTCTTCCATTTAGTGATTCTTCTAGCTCTTTTGCCTTATATAATTCATCTTTCAGAAGGGTGATTTGTTCACTAAACATATCTATTTCATTTTTCAGTTTAGTGTTTTCTAATACTAAGTTATCATAGTTAACTTGTTTATCTCTGAGAAGTTTGAATTCCTTCTCAGTGTTGATTAAATCTAAACACATCATTTTAAATCTGATTTAAAAGATTCTGAATTATAATCAAACCATGATAATACCTGATCAGCATCTGATTCAGAAGCTTCCTCATTTTCTGAATCTCCTTCTTCTAAGTTGCTTCTTGAGGCATCAATTTCCATGAGGCAAACCTCTTTTGCTCTTTTTTCTTCTTTATCTTCACTGGAGCTTGAAGATGTTGACTCCTCTTCAGACTTACTCCAGGTCTTAGCTACAAACCCCTTTTCCTTCCTCTTGTGTTTGCTGGAAGAGGGCTTGTTGGTGAACTGTTTTCTGGAGTCCTTTTCCTTTTCTCTTCTCTTCTCTTTCTTCTGAATCTCTGGACACTCAGAGAGGAAGTGCCCAGGCTTTCTGCATCCATAACACACCACTTCCTTTGTTGGTGTCTTATCATACTTTGGCCTGTCATCCTTTCTTGCTGCCTTCCTCCTGAAGTCCTTTCTAGCCATCTTGAAGAATCTCTTTGCAAAGAGACTCATGAGCTCTTCATTTAATGCAGTGGATTCTGATTCTTCTAAGGCTTTGAATGCTATGTTCTGATCTCTTCTGGCTGTAGGAGGTGTTCTTTGTTCACTAGCCTCCCTTGTCTTTATTAACTGCTCATAATATTTCAGTTTTCCCAGTAGAGATTCAGTTGATATCTCATTCAGGCATCTGGCCTCCTTGATAGGCCAGATTCTTGTGTCCCATGAGCTTGGGAAGCACATCAGAATTTTGTCATTCACTTCAGTGAGAGTGATGACCTTGTCCAGAGTTTTTAGCTCATTAATAATTGAGCTTAGTCTGTTGTACATCTCTGAGACTGTTTCGGCTTCATGCTTCTTAAAATTCTCATATTGGGATATGAGATTTGATCCCCTATCCTTCCATTCATCAGCTGATCTATTAACCATTTGGTTTAGGGAATCCCAAATAGCTTTTGCTGATGTGCACTCAGCAACCTTCTGGAAAATTTAATCAGACATTGTCTGTGCCAATATGTTCATGACTTTTGCATCAGCCATCTTGTCTTTCCTGTAAGCATCATTATAATCTGGAGGAGGTACTGCAGTCATATTTGTAGAAGTTCTTGGAGTAGCTGCAAGTGCTGGAGGTAATCCTGTTAAGATGGAAGCAAAGATATCTTCATCAATAGAATTCATATACAACTTGATTCTTGCCTTCCAGATTTCAAACTTTTGCAAGTTGCAAACTGAAGGTCTGGTGCTTGCATAATCTTTGTTCTGTGTCATGGCTGTGTTTCTACTTTAAAGTGTGAATAAAGTGATGTGTAGATCTAACACAGGATCTTTGGTTCAAGGGTTAACTTGTGCAACCAAAAGAACCTTCCTCTAATACCAATTGAAAGTGAGGGTTAGGTCTACAATACTCTAGAGGGGGGTGAACAGAGTATATTTAAATTTTGTTAGGTCCCAATCAAGGTGCTGTTATAGCTTTTGCTGTAAAATGAAGAAGTGCAGTAAATAGAAAACTGAAAAACAAATAATATTAAACCTAATCACAGCCACACAGCAAGAACAAAAAGAAAATGATAAGCAACCTGATGACACAAGAAGTTTATAGTGGTTCCCCAAATCTGGGTAGTCCACTCTTCTACCACCTTGGTAGGAATCCACTCAGGTTTTTGATCAGGTGCCTGACACCAATGATTTTTGATCAGGTCCCCAAAAACCAACTAAAGTCTTTTGGTAAGGAGACTTACAACCAGGAATCACTTTTGAAGGGAGATGATAACCCTTTATACAGGAGGGGGTGAGAGAGTGATTTTGTCTTCTCTTTCTCCATAAACTGAGAAGACTTATGTGGATTGATGTTTAGCAAAAGCTCTCCCTGAAATAGTGAATGGTTCAGGAAGATTTGGAAGCTTTGCTGTAGGGTGATAGGTCTTCAATCAGAGTTCTTGACAAACAGTTATGCAGGAGCTTCTTGACTGATTTGATATCTGTTGTCCTTGGAAGTCCTGGAGAGAATATTGAAGAAGAAGACTCTTGATATAGTACGATTGTTCTTCTTCTGAATGAATGAAGATCACTTCCTGTCACTGTGAGCTTCAGTATGATTTTCTTGTGTGAAGCTTTTCTGCTACTGTATGAATTCTTACAGTCAGTCTGTATCAGTGTGTATGTTTTTCTGACTTAGTATGTTCTTGTTCTCACTTGTGATTATTGTCGATCATCTTTTCTTCTATGTCTTTTCAAAAATTTGAATCATCTGTAATTAATGCTGACGCCTTGAGAATAATCGACATTGAATCATTTCCTCAACTGTCCCGTGGAAAATCGGCAAATAATATTTCTGAAGAAGACTGTAATTAATGCTTCCTCTAACAGATACATTCAGAGATTGTTTAAGCATTAATCTGTCAGGAATTATTGCATTTGAGTGATGACTGAATGCCAAAAATGGCTAAGTCTCGAATCATCGAACAGTTGGCAGAATTTGTCGAACTGAGTTACCATTTCGTCGAGCTGAGATATTGAATTCGTCGACCAGACGGCTTCTGTTCGTCAACCTGAGTTCCAAGTTCATCGAGCTAATAACACAATTTGCATGCTTCAGAAACTTTGCCTTTTCTGTTTGAAGTTCGTCAAGCTGACAATCTCATTCGTCGACTAGAGTTCAGCAATAATTCTAGACTTAGTAAAGTATTTTGTAGACACAAGTCTTCTGGTGTCGACATAATTGGTGTCGACTAATAGTCCTTGGTGTCGACATAAGTTTTCTGGTGTCGACATAGTTAGTGTCGACTGATAATCCTTGGTGTCGACATAAGTTTTCTGGTGTCGACATAGTTGGTGTCGACACATGCCCTAACTGTCGACACAAGTTTGCTGGTTCCAGAATTCGTTGACCAAAGAACACAATTCGTCGACCTTAGAATTTGTCGGCCTGAGAAGTTGACTTCATCGACCTGAGATCTTCTAATAGAAGGATGATGTGAACTCGAGGTCCAAGTTCGTCGAGCTCAGAATCTTGTTCGTCGACCAATGTCTGAAGTTGGACTTAGAATAATCTGGAGTTATCCTGACTTTAGTTTGTTGAAGTATCGCAGTTTTCGTCGACCAGAGAATGAAAATCTTCGAGCTCAGCTCAGAGAAATATCTCAAAATCGTCGAGCTGAGAATGCCTTTCGTCGACCTGAGTTCGACGAACGTCGAACTCATTTTATTTAGTCTTGAAATCCTCTAAGTCTTGAGTCTCTGGCAGTCTTGTTGACAACTGGTCCATCTGATGTTGACTCTAAGGACTTGGCCTAGACTCTAGGACACCACTTTAACCCTGGCTATACATGTTGGGTCATATCCTAAGTTAGTGAACCTAGCCCAAATTAACTAGGGATCCAACACACACAAGAAATCTCCAACACCTCCAACTCCCGAACCAACCGCTCGTCATGGATCGACAGCCAATTGGCTTGAGCTGGGGCCCGGCGACTCAACGCATCCGCAACCGCATAACCTTTACCAGGCACGTAGTGGATCCTGAATGTATAGTCCCCAAGGAACTCCATCAATCTACGATGTCACAAATTCAGGTCTTTCTGATCAATCAAATACTTCAGGCTCTTATGATTGGTGTAGATATCAATCTTCACACCATACAAATAATGCCTCTGAAAGTGCAGCTAGATCTGATATACTCTAGAGGGGGTGAATAGAGTATATGGTGATTTTGAAACTTTTACAACTGCTGTTGTATTTTAGGTGTGTGTGTGTGTGTGTGTGTGTGTGTGTGGAGACAAATACTATAAACCAAAAAGAAAACAGCAATGGACTAATCACAGCACATTCACAGAGCAAGGCCAGAAAACAAAAGGAAAAGAAAGCAACCAGACGACACAAGAATTTTATAGTGGTTCCCCAAATCTAGGTAGTCCACTCTTCTACCACCCTGGTAGGAATCCACTGCAGGAAGGAGTTGATCAGGTGTCCTGGCACCAATGGGGTTTTGATCAGGTTCCCAAAAACCAAACCCTCAAGTCTTTTGTTGGGAGACTTGCAACCAGAATAATTTTGAAGGGAATTAAAACCCTGTACAGAGGTGGAGTGAGAGGGTGATGAGGTCTTCTCTTTCTCAAGTCAAATGAGAAGACTTGTGGAATGTTGTTTAGCAGCTTTGCTCCCCCTGAGATGTAGAATGGATCAGGAAGAATACTGGAGCACTGCTTCAGGGTGATAGGTCTTCAAAGACCTAGAATTCCAGGTCCAGAAAAAGTCTTCAGGAACTTCTTGTAACTGATATGGATGTATTGTTTCTTGAAGTTATCCTGAGTGAAAGCAGATGAAGAAGACTCTTGATATTGATGTAGTGTTCTTCTTCTTCTTCTTCTTCTAGATCAATTTCTCTCTGGGCCAAGAATGAAATCTTTTTCTTGTGTTGTCTGAATCGTTGTGTATGCTTTTCCTGTTGTTGTCTGTTGTGTATCTCTGTGTTTCTGACTGTTTCTGTATATCTGTCTATTTCTCATAAGAACATACTCGAATTTTTGAATATCGAGCAGTAATGGCAGACGGCCTGGAAAGCAAGCAGCAATTAATTATTTCCCCAACTGTTTTCATGGGAAAATGGCATGTAATAAACCAGAATTAACTGCGCATCCTAACGGTAGTATTCTGTGAAGAATTGCCATTAATTGTTCAGGAATCAGTGTTCATGGAATGAGACGGGAACAGAAGAAGACCTAGTCTGGAATCGTCGACCGAAGAACATAATTCGTCGAGCTGAGTTTAGAGTTCGTCGAGCTGAGCTGAGCTGAGTTCGTCGAGCTGACAATCTTCATTCATTGAATAGACAACCTTCAATATCAGACAAACACTATTCGTTGAGCAGAGAACTAAATTCTTCGAGCTGAGAATAAACTTCGTCGACCTGAGAAAAGTTCTGGACTTGGACGAAATACTCTGCATCTGCTGAATTGCTGTGTCGACACAAAATGGTGTCGACAGATTGGTCTTGGTGTCGACACAAATCCTCTGGTGTCGACAGATTGATCTTGGTGTCGACACAAATCCTTTGGTGTCGACAAAAGCTGGTGTCAATTGAAATTCTGGGTGCCGACATAAATCGCCTGGTGTTGACACAAGCCCTAAGTGTCGACACAGATTCTCTGAGTACACAAATCGTCGAGTAGAGATCAGCATTCGTCGAACTGACAAGATGTGAACTTGAGGTCCAAGTTCGTCGAGCTCAGAATATAATTCGTCGATCGAAGCATGAAGCTAGACTTAGAGAAATTCTGAAGTAGGTCCTGATAAGCTTGAGGTAGAATCCGTTGTTCGTCGAGCAAAGAACACAGTTCGCCGAGCTTAGCACTGCGAATTGTCTCACGATCGTCGAGCGCAGAACTTCCTTCGTCGAGCTTAGTTCGACGAACGTCGAACTCATTTCACTTAGTCTGAAAAATAGATAGATCTGGAGTTCCTGATGGTCTTGAAGAAGGTTGGTCCATCTGAAGTTGAGATAGAGGACTGTCCTAGACTCTAAGACAAAAACTTGACCTAGACTATACATGATGGGTCACAACCTAAGTCACTGAACCTAGCCCAAATCAACTAGGGATCCAACAATCTCCCCCTATTTGGGTGAGGTCACTAACAGAAACTCCAAGCAAAAAGCAAACAGAAAAACAAAGCAAAATTAAGAGATATATCTGGCAGAGAATTTACAACACATGCAACAGATATATATATACATACTGGCTTTGTTTTAATGCAAGATATAGACGGAAACAGAAGCAGAAATGAAAATAAAACACAAAATTATTTCTCTGATTTCTTCTGTTTTTGCTTGACTTCTGGTGCTTTATCTCCTGGCTTCTTGAAGATGATTTCCCTATTGGGATCTGAAGCTTGAGCCTTGGTCATAGTCATGTCAGCTGCCCCTATGATGTTCAGTGAAGTGGATCTGGGGACAACTGCTTCTGGGTGAAGATGCATGTACTCATCAACATTGAGTAGCTTGTTTGCTTTCCCAAATCTCTTTAGTTCATCTCTCCTGTACTGAGACATAGTAGTTAAGCCAGTTGTGTCCTTGCCTTCAGCTTTAGCCTTGTTGATTAGAGATAAGCCAATGATTTCTTGGAATCTTGCCATTCTGGCTATGTTGGCTGTTTCTGGATCTTCAGGAGGAGAATAGGGCCTTTCAGCTTCATGTTCCTTAGATTCCTGGTGCTGCTGCTGTTGTTGTTGTCTGCCTGAAGATGGAGTCCATGGCTGACTTCTACGAGAGGATCTCTCTGTTTGTCTCTGATAAGTTTGAATAGGAGCAGATCTCTGAGAGCTAGAGCCAGAGGCACCTGCTGCTGGAGGAGGAGGAGGAGGAGGATCCTTTCTGTATCTATGCACTAGGTGAGGAGAGTATCTTCTACTCCTCTTCCTTTCTTTTTGCTGGTTCTTTGATAGCCACATCCATGCAGGCATCCCTTTGTAAGAAGCAACATTGTGCAGAATATAGTATGGAGTGTCTGCAGTGGGATTAGGCTTGGGAGCAGGAGGAGGAGGAGCCTTCCTTTTATTAGAGAGCAACTTCTTTTTCTTTTTAGCAGCCTCCTCATCTGATTCATTATCATCATCATCATCAGAATCTGAAATTTGAGGGTTATCATACAGAGCATTCAACTTCCTCAGAGTGGCATCAGGAATGACAAGCGGTTTTTCTTGAGGAGGGATAGAAGGTTCAGAGGGTGAGGGTTCAACAGCAGTAGAGACAGAGCATGCAGCTGCTGCCTTGTTCTCTTCTTCAATGTCTGCCAGAATGAGCTCATCCAGATCAGGCATGGGAGAATCATCCATGACAAAATCTGGGACAGGGCAGATTACTGGAACAGACACAGGAGTTGGAATAGCAGTTGGAGCAGTAAAGGTGTCACAAAGTTGCCTGGCAATTACTGGACTTGCTGGAGAGGTATACTGGACAATAGCCAAATATGGCTTAGCAATCTCTACTGAAGGAAGCTTCATATATACAGGATCAAAGATCCGAAGTATCTCAGATAAATTAACTGTGGGATTTATAAGGGAATCACCAACAGTTGTTATTGATTCTACTGACTCATCAAAGCTACTGTCAGTGTCCATGAATTGAATAAAATCAATTGATGTATCTATAACTGCATTATCAAGCACTGTATTAACTGTATCTGTAGTATCTGTATTTGTATCTACTGTGTTCACTTCTGCAGCTGCTGCACCAGCTTCATCATGGAGCATCTCCCCCTGCCTGGGTTCAGGAGAACCTGGAGCCAAGCCCCTGAAGGAAGAGGGGGCAACAGAGAGGGCTGAGATTTGGGCAGATAAAGAATCAATGGAATTCACTAGAGGTGTAATGGCCTCTATGATGAGTGATTTAATGAGAGGAGTCAGAAGAGAGATGATGGAGGCAATGGTGGAAGAATCCATAAGGGGATTAAGAATAGTAGAGGAGGAAGGAAGAATATGTGGAGGGGATAAAGGAGGGAGAACAGGTTGTGGTTCAGTAGGTATGGTGTAGGATGGAATAGTGGATAGGTGTGGTGGAAGAGGGGATTGAGGAGGTGAGGGAATATGTGTCTCAGTGGGGGAAACTGGAGGTGTAGGTATATGTGTAAGATCAGGCGGTGGAGATTGATGGTGAGGTGGAGTCAATTTAGGTGCAGGAGGAGTGGGAAGAGATTTGGTGGGGGGAATGGCCTCTTCAATGTCAGGGTGGGGAGTGACCTTGACGGTCCTGGTGCTCTCAGAAGCATTGATGGAGGAGGAGGAACCCTTGGAGGGTTTGGTGATTGTTCTCTCCCATCGGCCAAACAAGGCACAGGTGAGGCGCTTGCTGGCGTTGATGAATGTGGTCGGGGAGACCAAACATTCACTGGCCTTTTCCTGGAGGAAAATCCCCAGGATTCTGCCGTAGCAGACTTCCTTCTTGCTAGTTCTCTTCTTGATTAGGTCAAAGAAAACCATGCCCCAATCGACCTGACGCTTGTTGATCACTGCCCACATGATCAGGAATTGATGGCGAGTGATATAGTCATGTGCCGAGTGTTTGCCCATCAGAATTTTCCCTATAATGTCGGCCAAAAATTGATAGGCGGCTGACAGTTGTTTCTTCAGAAGCTTATTAGGGTTGTTGCCGGAGAAACCCATGACTTTCAACATATCAGTATATTCCTCAGCATCCAATTCCAGGTTGTCTTCTCCATTGATCAGTCCAAAAATTTCAGAGAGTACTGCTGGGGACAGGGAAACGGCAGTGTTTCCAATATGTCCTCTCAGATTTCCATCTTCAGAAACTGTGGCAGTGTATACCCATTATCTTATCTCGGTTGAGTGTAGCTTGATGCTGCGGGTCATGAAATCCTTGAGATGCAATTCTTCAAGTAATTCAAGGATGTACAGAAAAATTGGATCGGAATGTTGGAAGGACTCAAAGTCCATGGAAAATGCTGCATCAAACTTCATCGCTGCAAGTGCTCCTGGAGGAATCGCCATTGATGACCTGCAAAGAAAATCACAGAGAAAGCGGCGATCAAGAGCAAAGGAACTGAAAGCGCAGGACGGAGGTCGAAGAAAACCTAGATATAAGATTTTCAGAATATGAATCGACAAGCTCCGTTCCACGAAAAGAGACAGATCTTCGAACTGAGATCGACGAAATAAGTTACAGGAGAGTAGTTCGTCGAACCCATTCAGAAGAATTGAAAACAGTTCGTCGAACTCCGTTCGACGAAATGGTTTCTGAAGCAAGGTTCGTCGATCTCTGGTCGACGAAAATTGTTTCCACACAGAGAATTCGTCGCGCTCCGTTCGACGAGAATCTCTCAAACTTTCCCTAATTCGTCGAACTCCGTTCGACGAACTTGGAAAATTCGTCGAATGCAGACAAAAATTAATTTAACTCTTCTCCATCAATCATTCCCAGTTGATTTATAAAGAACAGATGGGTTTTCTCATCCAAAGGCTTGGTGAAGATATCTGCTCTCTGTAGATCAATAGGAATGTGGATCAAGTTAATTTTCTTTTTGTCCACATTATCTCTAATGAAATGATGTCTTATTTAATTATGTTTAGTCCTAGAATGATGAACTGGATTCTGAGCTATAGCAATAGCACTAGTATTATCACAAAATAAGGTTGAATTATTTAAGTTGATACCATAATCTAGGAGTTGGTTTTGTATCCATAGCATCTGTGAACAGCAGCTGCCAGCAGCCATATACTCTGCCTCAGCAGTTGATGTACACACAGATGTCTGCTTTTTGCAAAACCAAGAGACAAGTCTCATACCCAGGAACTGGCAAGTTCCAGGGGTACTTTTCCTGTCCACTCTACATCCAGCATAGTCAGCATCTGAGTATCCAATTAACTCAAATTCTGACTCTGCGGGATACCAGAGTCCTAAACTAGGACAACTCTTTATATATCTCAAAATCCTTTTTAGAAAAATAAGATGAGATTCTTTAGGATTCACTTGGAATCTAGCACAAAGGCATGTGGCAAACATTATGTTAGGCCTGCTAGCTGTTAAGTATAATAGGGATCCAACAATTGACCTATAATGTTTCTGATCTAAAGGTTTCCCTGCTGCATCAGAATCCACAACAGCATTGGTAACCATAGGTGTTTTCATTCCTGAGGCATCACCCATCCCAAACTTTTTAATAAGCTCTTTAGCATACTTAGATTGGGAGAGGAAGATACCATCAGGGAGCTGCTTCACTTAGAGACCAAGGAAGTAGGAAAGCTCACCCATACTACTCATCTCAAATTTGGAAAGCATGAGGTCAGCAAACCTCTGGCACAATTTGGGATCAGTAGACCCAAAAATAATGTCATCCACATATATTTGTACTAATAAGATTTGGTCCTTATGATGTCTAGTGAAAAGGGTTTTATCTATGGTTCCTCTTGTAAATTTATGCTCTAAAAGAAAGCTAGCTAGGGTCTCATACCAAGCTCTTGGAGCTTGCTTTAAACCATAGAGAGCTTTATGCAATTTGTAAACATAAGAGGGTTGAGTTAGAGAGATAAAACCTGGAGGTTTTTCTACATAAACCTCTTCTTGAAGTACACCATTCAGAAAGGCACTTTTAATGTCCATCTGGAATACATTGAACTTTTTGTATGCTGCATAGGCTAGGAATATTCTAATGGCCTCCAACCTTGTAACAGTGGCAAAGGTTTGGTCATAGTCTATTCCTTCTTCTTGTCTATAGCCTTGGGCAACCAGTCTAGCCTTGTTCCTTACTATGTTCCCTTGTGCATCTAATTTGTTCCTATAGACCCATTTGGTTCCAATAACTGGGTAGTTATGGGGTATTGGAACCAAATCCCAAACTCTACATCTCTCAAATTGATTTAGTTCCTCTTGCATTGCAAGAATCCAGTGGGGATCTTGCTCAGCTTTATGGATGGTGAGAGGTTCAATTTGAGAGAGAAAACAGGCATGCATCAAGTCTTGATTGAGCTGATGTCTTGTCTGTACACCAACTGAAATGTCTCCAATCACTTGAGATCTGGGGTGATCTCTAAGTGTGACAAGATCAGTTTGTGGAGTTGGTTGAGCAACAGCCTCTATAAATAATTCCTCTTGAGGAATGGTACTGGCTATTGATGGAAGTTCAGTTACTTCCTCTTGGATTTCTTCTTCACTATCTTCAGCAGCCTGTGGAGTGGGATGAGTTGGAACCTCTTGGGTAAGGTTTAGTCCATCCATAGACTCACACATTGGTGAAACCTGCAAAGGACTATTGGTAGAAATGTCTTTCTCCTTATACGTCATGTTAGATTCATCAAAAGACACATGGACAGATTCTTCAATTTTAAGAGATGTTTTGTTGAAAACCCAATAGGCCTTGCTTACTTGGGAATATCCTAGAAAAATCCCTTCTTCAGCCTTAGCCTCAAACTTTCTAATGTATCTTTTGTTATTAGTGTGGATGTAACATATGCAACCAAAAACTTTAAAGTAAGTGATTTTAGGTTTCTTTTCTTTAAGTAATTCATAGGGGGTCTTGTGTTTGAGTTTATGTATAAGACATCTGTTAGGACATAGTTAGCTGTGTTTACAGCTTCTGCCCAAAAGGATAGAGGCATGTAAGCATCTGCTAACAATGTACATGCAGCTTCAATGAGTGTCCTATTTTTCCTTTCAGCTACCCCATTTTGTTGGGGAGTTCTAGGAGCTGAGAAGCACTGCCTGATACCTTCCTTCTCACAGAACTCATGCATAAGAAGAGACTCAAACTCTGTGTCATGATCACTTCTGATCAATGCAACATGAGTAGAGAACTCAATCTGTATGGTCCTGAGAAAATCTGTAAGAACTTTGAATGTATCTGACTTAGCTCTCAGAAAGGCTACCCAACTGAATCTGGAGAAATCATCAACAATAACTAAGGTGTAAGACTTCCATCCTAGGCTTTGTACTGCAATGGGTCCAAAAATATCCACATGAAGTAGATACAATATCCTAGGTGAATCACTTTTATTAATGGATTTGAAGCTAGTTTTAGTTTGCTTGCCTAGTTGACAACCCCTGCATAGGCTTTCCTTCTTGTAGGGACCAGAAGGTAAACCTCTAACAAGGTTGTCTTTAGATAACCTAGATATGTTCTTAAGGTTTACATGTCCTAGCCTTTTGTGTCATAGCTCATTTTGGTTACTAGTGATATTGAGTAAAGAAATATCAGTTGTGGCAGAAATGAAATCTACTAAATATATGTTTCCTTGTCTAAGTCCAATTAAAACAGTTTGGTTTTTATCATTTATAATAGAATAAGAGGTAGAGTTGAAATGTACCTGATAACCTTCATCACATAACTGACTTATGGATATAAGGTTATGTTTAAGTCCTCTTACATATGTCACCTTTTTGAAGGTCACTGTTCCAATGCTTACTCTTCCATACCCTTCTGACTGACCACTCTTTGAGTCTCCAAATATCACCTTTGGTCCTAGCTTGGACTTATAGTTGGAGAGATTTGCTTTGCTGCCAGTCATGTGTTTGGAGCAGCCACTGTCCAGGTACCATGTCTGACTCAGCCTTGGACAGTTCTTCACCTGTACCTGCATCAAAAAATAAAGCTCAATTGTTCTTGACCCAGGTTACCTTGGGTCCTTGGTTTGGCTGAAAAGTAAAACTAGAAATGACTGATAATGCAGGTTGAGACTTATACCCTTGTGGGTGATATCTCCTACGTGGGATTATCCAATCAGCTACTGGGTTAAATGTCTTGTTAGCTGTTTTAAAATTTCTATAGGAGAAATTATTTATATTTGGTCGTTCTGGGATCGACGAATTATTGTAAGTTCGTCGACCAGAGTTCGACGAATGGGGATGAGATCGTCGACCTCCACTCAGAGAATGACCATGGTCATTTTCTGCATCCCACGTTCGTCGACCTCTGCTCGACGAACCATACACAGTTCGTCGATCGCAGTAGGACGAATAATTATTTCTGAAGTTTGAGTTCAGCGTTCGTCGATCGGGGTTCGACGATCTTGCAGGATTTCGTCGATCTAATTTCGACGAATTCTACTGAACTTGGTTTTTAACAGCTTTCTTCTGTTTTCTGTTTCTATTGCCTAGGGGATTTGACTTGTTTTCTGATCTGGGTTTATCAGTTAGTTTCTCTTTACCATTAGCAGTGATAAACTTTATGGGAGTAGAAAGTATATTCTTCTTTATTATGGGGGGTAAACCTGATGAAGCACCCAAGCCCAGCCTGCCATTTAATCTGGCATTTACTGTGCTTGTGATATCCATCAGCTTGAGGCTTCTCCCATTGAGAGATTGCTCAAGTTGTTTTGCCTCACATAATTCAAATTTTAACTTGATTATCTGTTCATTAGTTAGAGTCAATTGGTCAGTTAGTTTTCTATTTTCTGTGCTGACAGATTCAAGGTTTTCTAGTCTAGTCCTCAAGGTTTTTATTTCTTTCTCTGAGTTTATTAAATCAATGCACATAGTTTTAAATTCTACTTTAAATAAGTCAAAATTGAAATCAAAACTAGAAATCACCTGATCAGCCTCTGAGTCTGAGGCACCTTCATCTTCAGAATCCTCTTATGATCCATAGTTGCTTCTGGTGGCATCTATTGTCATAAGGCACACCTCCTTGGATCTGGCTTCTTCCTCTTCTTCACTGGAGCTGGAGGAGGATGTTTCCTCTTCTGTGTCACTCCAGGACTCGGCAACAAATCCTTTGTCCTTCCTTTTATACTTGTTGGAGGAGGGTCTGCTGCTTTGTTTTCTTCTGGAATCCTTGTCCCTACCCTTGTCCTTTTTCTGATTCTCTGGGCATTCTGAAATATAGTGCACAGGCTTCCTGCATCCAAAACACACAACCTCCTTAGTTGGTGTCTTGTCATATTTGGGCTTATCGTCCTGCCTGGATGATTTTCTTCTAAAGTCCTTTCTTGCCATTTTGTAGAATCTTTTGGCAAAGAGACTCATTAACTCCTCATTGGATGTAGATGCTTCATTGTCTTCAGAAGCTTTGAGGTCCAAGCTGTGCTCCTTCCTAATTGGGGTAGTTGCCTTCTGTTCTGCTGCCTCTCTTGATTTGACAAGCTGCTCATATGACTTCAGCTTGCCTAGCAAAGATTCTGTTGTGATCTCATTGAGGCTTCTGGCTTCTTTGATTGGCCAGATTCTGGAGTCCCATGAACTGGGGAAACACGTCAGTATCTTGTCATTCACCTCAGTTAAGGTGATGTCCTTGTCAAGAGTCTTGAGTTCACTGATGATTGAACTTAATCTATTGTACATCTCAGCCACTGATTCTGTCTCATCCTTTTTGAAATTATCATAGAGAGAAATGAGACTGGATCTCCTATCCTTTCTTTCATCAGCTGAGCCTGCTACCATTTGATTGAGAGAGTCCCAAATGGCCTTGGCTGAGGTGCACTCAGCCACCTTCTGAAATATATCATCTGACATTGTTTGGGCCAGAATATTCATAGCCTTTGCATCAGCCATCTTGGCCTTCTTATAGGCTTCAGTATTGTCTGGAGGTGGTACTGCACTCAGATTAGTTGATGTGCTGGCAAAAGTTGTAGGAGCTGGAGGAACACCTGTTGAAATGACAGAAAAAATATCCTCATCAATGGAGTTCATATATAATCTAATTCTTGCCTTCCAGATGGCAAACTTATTAATATTGCACACTGTAGGTCTGATGCTTGTATAGTCCTTGTTTTGGGCCATGTCTGTGAGAAGGATAAGTCCAATAATAGAATAGAAACAAAGAGATCTAACTAAGGGATCTTTGGGTTCAGGTGTTAGACTGTGCAACCACCAAGGTGTGGTATGTTTAACCAACCTCCCTCTGATACCAATTGAAAGTGCAGCTAGATCTGATATACTCTAGAGGGGGGTGAATAGAGTATATGGTGATTTTGAAACTTTTACAATTGCTGTTGTATTTTAGGTGTGTGTGTGTGTGTGTGTGTGTGTGTGTGTGTGTGGAGGAAAATACTATAAACCAAAAAGAAAACAGCAATGGACTAATCACAGCACATTCACAGAGCAAGGCCAGAAAACAAAAGGAAAAGAAAGCAACCAGACGACACAAGAATTTTATAGTGGTTCCCCAAATCTGGGTAGTCCACTCTTCTACCACCTGGTAGGAATCCACTTCAAGAAGGGGTTGATCAGGTGTCCTGGCACCAATGGGGTTTTGATCAGGTTCCAAAAAACCAAACCCTTAAGTCTTTTGGTGGGAGACTTGCAACCAGAATAATTTTGAAGGGAATTAAAACCCTGTACAGAGGTAGAGTGAGAGGGTGATGAGGTCTTCTCTTTCTCAAGTCAAATGAGAAGACTTGTGGAATGTTGTTTAGCAGCTTTGCTCCCCCTGAGATGTAGAATGGATCAGGAAGAATGCTGGAGCACTGCTTTAGGGTGATAGGTCTTCAAAGACCTAGAATTCCAGGTCCAGAGAAAGTCTTCAGGAACTTCTTGTAACTGATATGGATGTATTGTTTCTTGAAGTTATCCTGAGTGAAAGCAGATGAAGAAGACTCTTGATATTGATGTAGTGTTCTTCTTCTTCTTCTTCTAGATCAATTTCTCTCTGGGCCAAGAATGAAATCTTTTTCTTGTGTTGTCTGAATCGCTGTGTATGCTTTTCTTGTTGTTGTCTATTGTGTATCTCTGTATTTCTAACTATTTCTGTATATCTGTCTATTTCTCATAAGAACATACTCGAAATTTTGAATGTCGAGCAGTAATGGCAGACGGACTGGAAAGGAAGCAGCAATTAATTATTTCCTCAACTGTTTTCATGGGAAAATGGCATGTAATAAACCAGAATTAACTACGTATCCTAACGGTAGTATTCTGTGAAGAACTTCCATTAATTGTTCAGGAATCAGCGCCATGGAATGAGACGGGAACGGAAGAAGACCTAGTCTGGAATCGTCGACCGAACAACATAATTCGTCGAGCTGAGTTTAGAGCTCGTCGAGCTGAGCAGAGTTCGTCGAGCTGAGCTGAGTTCGTCGAGCTGACAGTCTTCATTCGTTGAATAGACAACCTTCAATATCAGACAAACACTATTTGTTGAGCAGAGAACTAAATTCGTCGAGCTGAGAATAAACTTCGTCGACCTGAGAAAAGTTCTGGACTTGGACGAAATACTCTGCATCTGCTGAATTGCTGTGTCGACATAAAATGGTGTCGATAGATTGGTCTTAGTTTCGACACAAATCCTCTGGTGTCGACAGATTGATCTTGGTGTCGACCCAAATCCTTTGGTGTCGACAAAAGCTGGTGTCGACTGAAATTCTGGGTGTCGACATAAATCTCCTGGTGTCGACACAAGCCCTAAGTGTCGACACAGATTCTCTGAGTACACAAATCGTCGAGTAGAGATCAGCATTCATCGAACTGACAAGCCGTGAACTTGAGGTCCAAGTTCGTAGAGCTCAGAATATAATTCGTCGATCGAAGCATGAAGCTGGACTTAGAGAAATTCTGAAGTAGTCCTGATAAGCTTGAGGTAGAATCCGTTGTTCGTCGAGCAAAGAACACAGTTCGCCGAGCTTAGCACTGCGAATTGTCTCACGATCGTCGAGCGCAGAACTTCCTTCGTCGAGCTTAGTTCGACGAACGTCGAACTCATTTCACTTAGTCTGAAAAATAGATAGATCTGGAGTTCCTGATGGTCTTGAAGAAGGCTGGTCCATCTGAAGTTGAGATAGAGGACTGTCCTAGACTCTAAGACAAAAACTTGACCCAGACTATACATGATGGGTCACAACCTAAGTCAGTGAACCTAGCCCAAATAAACTAGGGATCCAACGGCCTCCACATCTCCAAGGCAAAAATCACGGCCACTAACTCCAAGTCATGGACCGGATAATTCCTCTCGTGCACTTTCAGCTATCTCGAGCCATAAGCTATCACACTTCCATGTTGCAGTAGCACGCAACCCAAACCGCTGCTCGAAGTATCGCTATAAATCCCATAACCTTCGGTCCCACTCGGTGAACTCAGTACAGGCGCCGTGGTCAACCGACATTTCAACTCCTCGAAAGCTCGCGCACACTCCGGCATCCAAACGAACTTCTGCTCCTTCCTCGTCAAAGTAGTGAGAGGAAACGCTATCCGCGAGAAGTTCTCTACGAAGCGCCTATAATAGCCGGCAAGCCCCAGAAAGTTCCGGACTTCCGCTACCGTAGAAAGCTCAGGCCACTCCCGTATCACAATAATTTTCGCCGGATCCACTGCAAAACCTTCTCCACTAACTATATGACCGAGGAACGCCACTGAGGATAACCAAAACTCGCACTTCGAGAACTTGGCGTACAATTGATTCCTCCTTAGCGTCTCCAAAACCAAATGAAGATGCCTGAAGTGATCTTCCTCACTCTGCGAGTACACCAAAATATCGTCGATGAAGACGATCAAAAAATGGTCCAAGTTCTCCCTGAAGGTCCTGTTCATCAAATCCATGAACACTGACGGCGTATTAGTCAGCCCAAACGGCATGACCGTAAACTCGTAATGCACGTATCTCGTACCGAATGCTGTCTTTGGGATATCACTCTCCCTTATTCGCAGCTGATAGTACCCAGCCTTGAGATCCAACTTTGAGTACACCGTCGACCCGAACAACTTATCAAAAAGATCATCGATCCGGGGGATCGAGTACTTGTTCTTCTCCGTCAACTTGTTGATCTCCCGATAATCAATACATAGCCTCAAGCTTCTCTCCTTCTTCTTAACAAAGAGGACCGGCGTGCTGCAAGGCGAAGAACTTGGACGCACATACCCTTGCTCCAACAACTCTTGAAGTTGAACCTTCGGCTCCGCCATTTCCTTAGGCGCTAGCCGATACGGAGATCGTGACACAGGCTTTGCACCTGGCACTAGCTCAATTGTAAAATCTATCTCCCGTTGAGACGGGGCTCCAGGAAGATCTGCGGGGAACACATCAGGGTACTCAACTACCACTGATATACTATCCAACGTAGGCTTTGGATTTGCAAACTCCTCTAGTGTAAAGAACAGTTCTGCACCGGCACGAACCGCCTTCACCACCTGAAGAGCAGACATCAACGTCTTGCTCGACCCTTTTAAGCCCGTGAAAGTCGTCTCACAACTTGCTCCCAACTTAACTTCCTTGCGACCGCAATCAATATAGGTTTGCTGCTCCGAGAGCTAGTTCATGCCAAATATAACGTCGAACTCCACCAACGGTAGTAATGACGCTTGCAGATCGAACTCTTGATTCCCAATTCGAATCTTCACGCCGCAGATTCTATCCGCACGCATCGAAAACCAATTGGGCAACAACACATCCAACTTGTCCTTCGCCATCGAAGAAGGTACTTCGATGCATGATATAAATCCTTCGGACAAGGAGTGTGAAGCTCCTGTATCGAAGAGTGCTCTTGCCGGATTTTCACAAATCAAAACAAATCCTAAACAAGCAGTGGTAAGGTAACATGTGCATAACAAGTATTTAAAGAAATTAACTTGCTATAAATTAAACCGTACATGTCACCATATCCGCCTGTTTGATGGCCTCCTGTTGGCCAAGATTATACACCCTTGGTTGGGCCGGAGCATAATGGGATGCGGTTGACTCCACCACCTTGCCCTTCTCTTCTTATGTTGCTCTCGGCTTTCTCTCGGACTTGGGACGTCCGCTCCAGTAATCGCGGGCAAAGTGCCCCGACTTTCCACAAGTAAAACACGTACCCGGGGTTCGACCCGTAGTCGCACCAGAAGCACCAGAAAAGGGGGTTGGACCCGAAGTCCTAGCCTTCTTGTAGAATCTTCGATAGCCGGACTTTGAAGTAGTCGGCGCCTTGAATTCAGACTTCTTATCACCCAAACTTTTCTTTTCCTGAACATTCTTCATGTCCTTCTCCAAGGACCGGGCCGTGTTGACTAAGGTCAAAAAACCCTGCGTCATCGGCCCCGAGAGAAGTAACCTCAAATCATCTCTCAACCCTTCATAGAATCGATTCGTCTTGTGCTCCTCATCCGTGATGGTGGAGCTAGCATATCGACTCAATCGAGTAAACTCGTGGAGATATTCATCCACGCTACTGTCTCATTGATCCAACTTCAGGAACTCGTTCTCCAACGCTATCCTCTGCGCCGAAGGGAGGTATCTAGCCAAGAACAGTCTCGAGAAATCCTCCATCAAGACGTCTGTAAGCAGCCTACCTCTCAATAGATGCAACTCCAATCCTTCCCACCACAATCTCGCTTCACCGTCCAGAAGGAACGTGGCAATAGTGGTCATTTGCCATTCTTCCGTCTCCGTTGCTGTCAAGACTCTCTTCACCCTAGAGAGCCAGTCTTCAGCTTGAGATGGGGTTCCCAACCCCGAGAATACAGGAGGATTGAAGCTCATAACATGTTTGAGCTGTCTCTCGGTTGCCCTCCTCGGCAGCAATGGTTCCTCTACTACCTGTTCCACTCTTCTCGGCTCTACCTCTGGAAGAGGTACCTGCTCCATCGCAGGAGCAGGCTACTGCATTTGCCTTGCAGGCTACGCATTAATCATGGCAAACATTGCTTCGGCCACCAATCATATGGTCTCAGCCGATGGAGGTGTTGTTGGAGCACTGTTTGGTGCATTGCTAGCCTCAGAAACTCGACATTCTGACGGCCCAGCACTGCTTCTGGTCACCTAAAGTGGTACAAAACACCGTTAAGCGACCAAATAAAATTGCAAACAGCAATTATAGAAACATGCAGGTTCCCGAAACACGTGTATTTTCATTCCTAAGTGGACATTCATAGGTTCTTTTGTTGTTATAACAATGACGCACATACATGTGCTCACCACCTCTTAAAAAGAATTCATCCACGAATTCAATTTAAGTCTGACTGAAACCAGTAGTCTGATACCAAATTGTAACGCCCCATATCCGTCGCATAGCATATAACAGTAGGTCCGGCCGGGGCCCGACGCCATATACCATAGACAGACTGGGTGGTTATTCAATGGAAACCATCCAACCAATCCAACGTCCTACACAGAGCATTCTAGCATAAGCAGTTTTATAAGTTTCAATTAAAAGAACCAAGCACCAAGCATGAATGTCCACTAAATAAGCCAAAAAGGAATGAAGTACATAGACAAGTACTGGCCTTAAGGCCTTACAAATGGTTTACTCAATATTACATGTTTTCCATACCACGGCACGCAGGCCGGTCATACATGAACAAAAGCAAGTAAACACTCCAATTAGGCCTTCGAGGGCCGGCTTCGTAATTTGGGCTTTTGCCTGCTATTGAGCGCTTGGTCCAGCAGCACCTGCAAGCAACAAACCACCGCACGGTGGCAAACAAAAGCAACGGTCAACAATGCTGACCAAATTATAATGATCCCGCCCCCAATTCGGGGTGGCTATGCTCCTTCCCTGCACTTATTAGCATAACCAAGCAGTATATAAATATACATTGCATCACAGGCATTGGCACGCACGGTCACACACCCCGTGCACTCAGGGCACATTCTCGGTGAACTGGCCAATGTCACGTCAATTGAAGCCATAGACATTCCGGACTCACCACCGCCACTTTGACGGCCAAACATATAAGCATTTTGTCTTCTTGGCATGGGTCACACCAATTTAAGCCATAGACCGCCGAAGACCCTCATCTATGCCAACGGCTCTAACTGAACGACATAGAACGGGTACGGTTCCATCTAACCCGTGCTCACGTCGCAACGACAATTTAAGACATATGCGCAGGTCAAACTTCTCCCGAGTCCCGTTTCCATCACAAACTTCACATAACCCGGTTATGTTCGAGTTGGCTCCCAGGCCACCAAGTTGGCAAGAACACGCATTCGCCCGGTTTTCCGGGTGCACCTTAAGGTTAATCCCCAAGGCTCCCTGTTACAATCTACCACGTAGAAAACCCGAAAAACAAACATTCGCACGGAGTATTCTCCGGCATTTATGCAATGCAACATCACCGATCCAGACCAACATGTCCGGATAGGCTTCACACATCATGCCTATGTCCGTTCTCGATTACAGACTCTACACAATGGGGACTTTACATATCTACCCGAAGAAACGCATCCAACTCACCGCAAACTCGCTAGAGCGGGCTTCCTATGCAAAAGAAGGAGAGCTTCACATGCTCAAGTAGAGAATCGTTACCCTAGCGTTCTTCTTTGGCGCCATGGAAATGTAAGCAGATGAAAAGCACCGCAATCTCATTTCCTTCGTAGATCCGAAGTCGGCTCGTGATTTGGAGCTCTAAAACTCCTCCAAAGACTGGATCTAAGCTTCTCCTTCCTCCTTTGCTCTCCCCTCTCTCTAGGATTTAGACAGAGAACACGGCAGAGAAATAATGGTTTTGAAACCCTTCTATCAGGTATAACCCTTTCGGGAAATAACCACAGCCGTCGGATCCCACAAAAAGGGATGCACGGATACGATCCAAGTCTGACCTGGACAAAATGGGGCTAAACATCGCATGGTTCACCAATAGGAGCAGGACACGTCCGCGTCAATTAAATCGTGTCGGGACATTTTAGTGAACTCCCACCAAAACCCCAGCGTCAACACTCCGCGTCGACCAAGTCAGACATGCCAGAAATAGCCCCGCGCGCGACGATCGTCGAACCAAGATCGCCGAACGCGCCAGATCATCGAACGGAGATATATAGCCCGATCATTCAAAGCAAATAGCTGGCCAAATCTTCGAACGCGTGGCCCGATCGTCGAACCCACGGCCTGATCGTCGAACCCACGGCCTGATCGTCGAACCCAGATAGCTGCCTGTTCGACGAACACGCGGCCCGATCGTCGAACCCACGGCCCGATCGTCGAACCCAGATAGCTGGCCCGATCGTCGAATACAGATAGCTGGCCCGATCGTCGAATGCAGCATTGAGACCAGATCGTCGACCGCTGCTCGACGATCATCGAACCCAGATTCCTGCCTGGTCAATTTCCCAGAACTTTGAACTACCCCGACACGCCCTGGGACACGCCCGTGTCCAGGGCCGTGTTTACTGCTCGACTATTGTCGAACCCAATTTCGTCGAACAGACAACCAAATCGTCAAACCAGCTCGACATGCCCTGGGACACGCCTATGACCCAGGCCGTGTACCTCCTGCCAAATGCCAAATTTGGCCCGGAACGCCTCCCATTGCTCTTTTGAGTTTCGGGGCATTACACGGGCGGCCTGAACTGCCTGGGGGATACTCCCATCATTTTTGCGAAATTGGTAATCCAAGTGATCTAAATGGAGCAACATCATTCGCCAACACAAATCACTCCCTGATTCAATTACCACCATGACCCTCCAAAAAACTAAATGGGCCCTAGACCTTCATTTGGAGACAAACAACTCCAGAGGCAAGAGAGAGATTCGAAGTTCTTTGGCGAGATCGTGGACTTAGGTCGATTCTCTACTCAGGAATTATCTTTGTTTCTCTTCTTATGCTAAGGTTTCAAGAAGATCCAAGTCACGTGAATCGCCTCCACGAGAGCACTCACATCAAGGCTTCTCTTCAATGAGAGCGCTCCCTCTAACAAATTCATAGACTTAGAGAATTTTCAAACCACGTCGCTCCCACCAAGGTTCTGTGAGCTCAGCAACATTTTTATGTCGAAACACTTCCATCAAGGCTCTGAGGACTTAGTCATTTTCCTCATTTTCTGTGCTTTGCACCTATAGCGGAGTAGCATCCTATCGCCCTCCGAGATCAAATCAATCTTTGTAAAACACTGAGAAGCTAGTGGATTTTTGCTCGACACAACTCTAGCCATGTGGTTTTTCACACTTTCCGAGTTTTCCACGTCAAAAACGCCTCTTGTCATTTACTGTGGTTTACTTTGGCTGATTGCACGCCCAATTTGATTCTGAGGTAAGACAACCATTTTCTCAAGACTAGAAAAAATCAGGTGACCTGCAATAGTTTGGCGTCATTTGTGCGAAGGTGTTCCCAGAAGCTCTGACAAGTCGCAGCATTCCCCAACTAGTGGAAATGGCAAGAAGGAATGCACACAATACAAATGGCATGACGCCTGAAGAGCGCCCCAAAATAGCTGCGACCAAACTCACTCATGGGAAACACTCCACTGCCCAATGGAACAACTATCGTTGTCATTCCCACTGAGGAAAGAAGACGCGCCCCACTAAAGGAGGAGTGCTAGACTGAAATGCTCACCCTCCGAAAGTGGATGGGAGTGTCCAACCCTCCCCACCTAGACAACGTACACAAGGAATGACTGGTAGTATCACCAGAGCATGTCCCTCATCAAGGCGCGACTCACCCAAAAGATACACCCGTCGAAGAACTATCTAACGAATCAAGCTCAATGCATATTATCCGAAGGACGTAGCCCCAGGACGACGCTCAGTATGACTCTCAACTAATGGAAGTGGACGCCCAATAATACGACCATAGCCTCACCCGCCAAGAGGTCAGGGACATGATAAAATAAGGATACCACCCAGGAGTAGCGCTGCACCATGAACACGCGATGCTCCTTCCACTATGGGTCCCTGCTCGCCCTTCAAGTCATGGTGCACCCTGTATCGCACATATTCAATCGATGATACTTCAAGGCCTTTGATGGGATAGAGGACCCCCTGGAGCACATAAATCCCTTTGAGACAATCATGCGCCTCTTTAGTATGCTCGATCAACTGATGTACCAAGTGTTCTCCATGACTTTGAAGGGGCAAGTACGGACGTGGTTCCACTCCCCGTGGGAGGGGGAAATATAACTTTTGAGAGCTCACCCGTGTAATACCACTGCTCATTCCAAGGAATATAACAGCGGGTCTGGTCGGGACCCCACACCATATTGAATGAACATACAAAAGAGGTACTCAATAAATATCCATCTAAACTATATTAAACAACCATGCATAATAGAATCACACGCTAATGAAAGCATTAATAAAAACTCGAAATGGAATGTCCATAACACTATAGGAATGACAAAACAACTATCACAAAGTCTTACTTTGGCCTTAGGTCCTTACACACAGCAAATGTTTAAGCTATTACATGATTTCAAAACATCGGCATACATGCCGACAATATATAGGAGAGCTATAACAAAACATAGGTCTTTGAGGGCCAACATAGCATGGGCCCCTTCCCGCTATTTCCCGTTCGGTTCGCCAACACTGACACCTATACAAACCACAAAGGTGTGGCAACAAACGAAGGTAACTACTCAGCTTTTGCTGAAGACAATCCACGAACGCACGATATAACGACCCCACCCCATACCCGGGGCAGTGGTATTCCTTCCCTGCATATAAGTCAACAATAATTATGTATATAGAAATACGCCATAAAGTGCAACGATAAAAAATCAATGCAATAACGCTATACGAAAAATCATCACAAAAATTGGAACGCACGTCCACACGCTTCATACTCTCGTGACACACTTTTGATGTACTCCTTGAGTCCCATCACCATCCCTTATCCCAGACACAAATGGTCCCACCTTGAGCATTCTTCTAGTCCGACATAAAGTTAAGGATTCTCTCCTATGCCAACGATGAAAGGCAAGTACATTAGGCACTGTAGCCGAACTACATAGTGAAGATATAGTTTAGCTCTTTTCCATTGCATAAATTGTTGTGTCAATTAATGGCAATGACGCGGGTCAGCCTCCCCTTTCTGTTATATGACACAACCAGCGTTATGTTCCAATGCTAGCATACACGACCAATACAGCTGGGCACTCCACCCTCAATCGCTAAACTTGCTACCCACGTTATCTCATGTACACAGGCTTCGCACCTATAAAACAACTCACTGGGATCTACCACCGGCAGTAGCACTACCATCTGGTGGTGTTCGACAGAACATTGATTATGTTTGTTGGGTGTATTGATCCCAATGTCCTAGATTTGTAAGAAGTCAAACTGGTCAATGATATACACACATAATGTGTTTGATGTGTGCTTGAGTTTATATATGCTGGATGTCCATGATTGAACAAGTGAAATTAAAGAGTATGCTGGAAGACTCAGAAATCGTCGAGCTTAGCTCACATTTCATCGAGCTCAGCTCAGCTTTCGTCAAGATGAGCTCACCATTAGTCGAATGGATTTCAGAACTCGGGATTCAAAAATCGTCGAGCTCATCTCACCTTTCGTCGAGCTAAGCTCACCGTTTGTCGAGCTAAATCCAGAAGCTTGGGATTCAGAACTCGTCGAGCTCAGCACACCGATCGTCGAACGCTGTTCAACATTCATCGAGCTAAGCTCAACATTTGTTGAGCTAAATCCAGATGCTTGGGATTCAGAATTCACCGAACTCAACCAACAGATCGTCAAACGTAATTCAACATACGTTGAGCTAAAGCCAGAAGAATTAACTAAGGCAAAAGCGCTGGGACAGCTGAGAAGTATGTCTCAGCATGACCACTGAGACAAAGAAAGCTAGAATTTCACTAAATGAAGAAGCGTTGAGTGAAGCAGGTTCACTCAACATTTTTAGAGAAGAAGAAAGAGCTGAGAGAGAAGATAGTCTCAGCTGTGAAGCAGACACCGCTGAGACTACTGAGAAGAAAACTGCTGAGATAGGAGTTAGTCTCAGCTAAGAAGAAGAAAGCATTGAGACCGCTGAGAAGAAAGTGCTGAGACAGATGCTTGTCTCAGCTATTAAGAAAGAACCGCTGAGACGAAGCCAGTGAAAATTCATAAGTCCAGAAGTGCTGAGATCCAAGACATTACTCAATGCTTATTGAAGATCTGGAACTTTTTCTAAGTCCAAAATTTGATGACCAATGCTGACTTCATCAAAAGTCAACATGTGAAAGTGATTAAAGTCATAGCAAGAAAGCCACAGCAGCACCAGGATGACCACTGCTGACGTCACCAAGAAGTCAACAAAGTCAAATTACATGAAGCCGTTGCGGGAAAGTTGCGGTAGTGCTGAAAGCTGCTTTGTCCTTTTCTGAGTGAGGTGCCGCTCACCAATCCTTGACTGGGCCCACTCCTCAATTATGTCGTTGATTCAAATCAACAGATACAAAAAGGAAAAAGAAAAGGATTAGGGTTAACGAAACAAATGAAAAACGCAGAACATAGGAAATAGAGGTAGCTGGACTTCATCTTCTCTGATAAGCTTGAAAGCAAAAAGTCCAATAGAGTTAGCCAGAAGGCATAGAAAGAAAGCTGAAGCTCTCTCACGTTCAGCAGGATTGTTCTCTCCAGAACAAGACAGCTGATTCATCTACTCAGCAAGAAGTTAGTTGCGTGAATGGATGTTTGCCTTCAATAGCAGATAGTTGTTCACTAGTACAACAAAAGAGTTAGTTGAAGAAGAAGACTCATTCCTTCTATAGCAAGTGGACTGGACTGATATCTACTCAGTCCAGTAAGGTAAACTCAGAGATTTATCTCTGAGTCAGTTGTTTTAAATTTATTTCATCATGTATAAACTACTGTAGAATTCAGTTTACCTGAATCTGAGTTGTAGGGTCTTTTGCATAGAGCTGTAGGTGACTAACTGCTCACTGAGGTAGGTTCCCTGCTGGGGACTGAGGTTGAATCCAAGTGTGGATTTGAGAGTAGGGCAGTCCTCCCAGCCTGAGTAGTAGGCTTTAGAAATAAGGTTGAGGTAGGTGACTGGTGAGTCATTGAGCTGTAGGTGACAAGTGTGTCACTGAGTTGTAGGCCTTGGAGGAGGCTGAGCAATAGGTGCTTGCAAGGCACTAAGGTATGTACCTGAATTGGTGCTGAGTTGTAGGAGTGTTACAACACTCTGAGAGTAGGGGTTTGTGCCTGAAGTTGTAGAGCTGAGAAGCCTGACCAGTAGTCCTTAGAAATAAGGCTTAGGTAGGTGGTCAGTGGACCACTGAGCAATAGGAGCACTACAGGGCTCTAAGGTAGGAACCTGTGTGGTTCTGAGGTAGGGTTTTGAAGAAAATCTGAGTGTAAGGTTAAGGGTGTGAGGTGTAAGATCTGAGAAGCATATTGGTGGAGTTTGTGCCTTGTCCAACAAAATAGTTGGATAGGTGGAAGGGAAAGTGGATTTACCCAATTGGGAACCCCTATAAACACTTGTGTTCTTGGTTGTGTTGTTTATTACTTTCATATTGCTGGACCTAAGGACAAGCTCTAGTTCACACAAGAAGAAAACAAAATAAAGACTAATAAAATTTCAAATACCTATTCACCCCCCCCCCCCTCTGTAGGTGACTAGCTAATGTTAAGTAAATAACTTTCAAGTGGTATCAGAGGGAGGTTCCTCAAAAAGGATATAACAATCTGAGTATACCTCCAAGGTTAGCTATAAGACATAAGAATGGGGTCTGGTGTAAACTACAAGGAATTGGGAGCCATGAAACTACCTATCTGCAGAAAGAATGGATTTGGCCTTTGGAAGGAATGGGTCAAACTATTCATGGAAGCTGCTGACCATAGGATTTACATCACAATTAAAGAAGGATCCTTCATCCCTATGAAGATCTCAGTTCTGGATGCCAACATCCAGACACCTAAATCCTATGAGGAAATGAACAAAGATGAGCTCCTACTTGCCTCCATGGATAAGAGAGCTCAAAACTTCATTGCTAGTGCAATAGATGATTCAACCTTCTCGAATCTAGTGCACTGCAAGACCTCCAAGGAGATGTGGGGCACCCTATTTGTGTTCATGGAGGGCTCAGAGGAGGTGAGATATGATAGAAATTCCATGCTCAACAAAGAGTATGAGGCTTTCAAACAAGGAAAGTATGAGAGCATTGCTGATAACTTTGAGGGATTTTTTAGAATTGTGAATGAACTGAGAACATATGGAAGGGTCTTCAACACCTATGAGCTGAATGATAAATTTATCAGGTCCCTCTCAAAGGATTGAGACAAAAAGATTTGAGTGATTAGGGAAATGGGCAAGTTAGCCGACAGTCCTCCTCCAACTTTATTTGTAAACATGTTGTCATATGAGATGCAACTTGCAACAAGAAAGGAAGAAGAAAAGAGCAGCAAGTCACAGGCTAAGGAGAAGTATGTGGCATTAAAAGATGAAACCCCATCGAGGAGCAGAAGGAAGAACTCTCCACTTAGGAAAACTCCTGAGTCAGATTCTAAGAGCTCAAGCACCAGCACTTCAGACAGCCATACATCTGATGAGGACCTTGCTTCCTTATCCAGGCAATTTTAGAAGTTCATGAAGAAGGGGAACTGGAAGAATAGAATCCCATCCTCTTCCTCACAGCATAGAAGAAAATCCTCTAAGGAGGATAGGTATGCTACTAACTCTAGCAAACAAACATCTTCTAATATTATTTGTTTTTGCTGCAACAAACCTGGGCATGTGGTTGCTGACTGCCCAGTGAAGAGGTAAGAAGGAGTGAAGAAGCACCACAAGAGAATGAAGAAAGAGAAGTCCCTTGTAGACAAGAAGGAAATGACTTGGTCTGACTGATCCTCTGGGTCAGATAGTGAAGAAGAAGAAGCCTACATTGGTCTGATGGTTGTTGTTGTTGAAGGAGAACCTGAGGATTATCCTACTGCCAGGATAGGGATCAGGGCCCCTTTGTCACATTTAGATAGTGACTCAGAGGTGAATGTAGATGAAGAAGAGGATGGTCGATGCCATGGACTGATGGCAATTACTGATGATGAGAGCAGCCAGGATCAGCATGGACAAGATCAGGTAAATTCAAAATCTCTGCATACTATTTCAAGTCATGAGGGTTCGATCATCAAGAGATGGTGGGGATTCATACTCTGAGGATGATGTCAATTCTTTAATTGATAAGTATGGATAACTTCTTGAAGCATTCAAGAGGTGCAAGATCCTTGCCAAGAGAAAATCAAAAGAGCTTCTCAGTCTTAAAAGCAAGTGTGAAAGCCAAGAAAAAGCTCTCACAGACATGGCTGCAAAATCAGCCCAACTCAAGGAGATCATTGATACGCATTCTGCGGTAAGAGTCTCAAATGATAAACTTATCCAGAAACTTGATGATGATCTCCTAAATGAGAAATTGCTAGTGGCCAAATTTTCTAAGTCAAACATTATGCTTTCCTTAATTGACACCCACCTTACCCAAGTGGGTAAGAAAGGGGTAGGATTCAAGGGACCTGCTAGACCTCCCAATCCAGAAGGAAAGGGGAAGGCACCAGTATTGCCTCTAGCCTCATTGCCTCAAATTCCTTTTCAGAGAGTCATGTTGCCTTCAAACAACTATGACCATGAAAGCTGTTATAGTCACTAGGAAAATGGTAGATCCACTGGTATGGACCAATGTGGCCCTAACGAAGGTGGAAGATACAGACATGTGAGGGCCTTTAAGGCTGCCCATGAGGAAATTCAAATGGCCCATCCTGGACCATTTGTCTTTGGTGCCCCAGCCCCAAAACTCAAGGATAATGCTGTTGTAGGAAATCTAAGTCATCCAGCAAAAGTGGTGACTCAAGGTGAGTATTCTAGCAAGGCTGGAATGGCAGTTTCTGATACTATCAGATTCATGTTAGCTGAAAAGAGACATGCAGCTGGTGGATTTCAGAAAAGAACAATTCAGTCAGCTGAAATACTTTCCTTCAGCCAAATGGCTACTGGAAGAAAACAGAAGTCTACAACAGCTCATCTTCCCACTGTTCAAGGAGCTGTCAAGAAAACTGTTGTTCCTAAACAGAAAAGAAGATACAATATCTATGAATGCTAGTGTTGTGGCAAAGTGGGACACTATACTGTAGATTGCTGGCACAATCCTTCAGTGTCCATAGGTAGCCAACCCGTCAGGAATACTGCAGGAAGGCAAGGATATTTTCAGGCTAATGTGAACCTAGGACCCAATAGATATTGGGTTCCTAAGGTGAGATATTTTGTGTACCTGTTAGGTTAGTTCAGGTACCTACTCTCCTAAATGGTTCCTGGACAGTGGATGTTCCAGGCACATGATTGGAACAAAGGAGGTGTTGAAGGAGTACACTCCAGTAAAGAATTGACCTAAGGTCATCTTTGGAGGATCTGACAAGGGAATAACTAGAGGTTATGGTAAGATCTCAAATGGCATAATCCCATCACAAAGGTGGCTAATGTGGAGGGGCTGAAACACAACTTCATAAGCATAAGCCAACTATGTGACCTTGGTTATGACATTTCCTTCCACAAGGGTAAGTGCCACATCAAGAGGATAAGTGACTAAAGTGTCAACTTAACGGGCACTTGGATTGGAAATGTTTATTGTTTAAATTTTTCAAGCTTAGATAGTAGTTCCAATATATTCTTAGTTGTAAATAACAATGTCTCACTTTGTGTCCAATGACACAAGAGACAGGTTCATTTGAACTATAAGACCATTGGTCAGCTCTTTAGTGATGAGCTAGTCAGAAATGGTCCCAAAATAAAATGCTCCAAGGAGGGTATCTGTGCTTCTTGCCAAAATGGTAAGCAGACTAAGACCTCCTTCAAGGGCATTGGGACCAAGGACTCAGTGAGATGCCTATATCTCTTACATATGGACTTGTTTGGTCATATGCCTGTTCATAGTCTAGGTAGGAAGGTCTACACCGTTGTGGTGGTTGATGACTATTCCAGATTTGCTTGGGTGTTCTTCCTTAGAAGAAAGGATGAAACCCTTGATATCTTCATGAATTTTGTCAGGTAGATTCAGAATGAACTTGCATGCTCTGTGGTCAAAATGAGAAGTTACCATGGAACTGAATTTCAATCTGCTACCAAGACAACTTTCTATGAGGAGCAAGGGATGTTTTAGGAATTCTCCTCCCCAAGAACAGCCCAGCAAAATGGGTTAGCTACGAGGAAAAACAAGACTCATAAAAGTTGGGAGAACATTGTTGAGTGACACTTCTCTCCCTGAGTATTTCTGGGCTGAGGCAGTTAACACTGCTTGTCATGTTCTCAACAGGGCTTCTATCACCAAAGGCCACAAGAAGACTTCCTATGAGATCTTGAAGGGCAGAAAACCAAATATATCCTATTTCAGGATCTTTGGTTGTAAGTGTTTCATCTTGAACAATGGTAAGTCAAAAGTGACTAAGTTTGCTGCCAAATCTCATGAGGGGATCTGTGTTGGGTACTACAATAATAATAAGGCATATAGAGTCTATAACTTGACAAGTCAGGTTATAGAAGAATCTGTTTATGTAGTGTTTGATGAGTCAAGCATGATTAACAGTGAGCTATCAAGCTCCTTGCCTAGATCTGTAGCTACAAAAGTCATGATGGAAAAGCTCTCCATAAAATATAAAGACCCAACTATAAAAGAAGAATGTGGAGAGGGAAGATGTCCAGAGGAAGCATAGGATAGTCTAACTGGAGATGAAGACCAACTAGTTGAAGAGAATGGTGCTAAGCAAGAAGCAGTCAGGCTGCCCCTAGCAGTCAAATATCTGAGAGATCATCCTCCAGATCAGATAATAGGTGAGGCCAGCCCAGGTGTATATAAAAGAAGCAGGAGTTTCAACACAACTCTGTATTTCAGTTTCCTGTCACAAAAAGAGCCCAGGAAATTTGAAGAGGCAATTATGGATTCGTGCAATGCAAGAAGAACAGAATCAGTTCAAGAGATGCAAGGTCTGGAAGCTAGTTCCCAGACCAGATGGACATAATGTAATTGAAGCAAGTGAATTTTCAAAAATAAACTTAATGAAAATGGCATTATAATAAAGAATAAAGCTAGACTGGTGGCCAAAGGGGACATACAGGAAGAGGGGATTGATTATATTATCAGACCTTTGCCCTAGTTGTAAGGTTAGAAGCAATCAGATTGTTCCTTGCATTTGCAGCTTACCAAGGATTCAAAGTCTTCCAGATGGATGTGACGTCATCCTTCCTAAAAAGATATTTGAAAGAAGATGTCTATGTAGAGCAGCCTCCAGGTTTTGTAGATTCTAACACTCCTACTGTTGTGTATAGACTTAGAAAAGCTATATATGGTCTCAAGAAAGCCCCTAGAGCATGGTTTGAGACATTATCTACCTTCCACTTTGAGAACAAATTCTCAAGGGGGAGATAGACAAGACCCTATTCCTAAGGGAATCTAAGGGCAAGATCATCCTAGTCCAGATTTATGTTGATGACATAATATTTGGCTCTACTAATGACAACCTCTGCAGGAAGTTTACAAAACTTATGCAGGGGAAGTTTGAGATGAGTAGTATGGGTGAACTGAAGTTCTTCTTGGGACTCCAAGTAAGACAAACTAAAGATTGTTTATCTATATCTCAATCAAAGTTCGTCAAGGAGCTAGTCAAGAAATATGGTATGGAAAATGCTTCCACCATGAGAACTCCCATGAGATCAATTATGCCTATAGGAAAAGATCATCTAAGGAAACCTATTGATCCAACTTTGTATAGAGGTATTGTTGGCTCTCTTATCTACCTCACTGCAAGTAGGTCTAACATTATGTATGCAACATGTGTTTGTGCTAGGTATCAGTTCTTTCCTAAAGAATCTCACTACACTGCTGTGAAAAGAATCCTGAGATATCTTAAGTGCACCAAAGATCTTGGACTATGGTACCCTAGTAATGGGGAGTTTCCACTAATTAGCTATCCAAATGCAGATTTTGCAGGCTGCAAGGAAGACAAGACGAGCACATCTGGCTCCTATCAATTCCTAAGTGGAAGGCTTGTCTCTTGGTGCAACAAGAAGCAGACAAGTGTAGCAATCCCAACTGCAGAGTCAGAGTATATTTCAGCTAGGAGCTGTTGTGCTCAGTTGATGTCGATACAACATCAATTTCAAGACTACATTATTCAGAAAAGTAGAACTCCACTCTTTTGTGATTCTACTAATGCAATTTCTATAGCTAGGAATACTGTCTCCCATAACTAGGTTAAGCATATAGAAATTAGGTACAATTTCATTAGAAAACATGTGGAAAAGGAAGACATCAACCTTGAGTTTGTACCCATAGACAAGCAATTGGCTGATATCTTCACTATGCCACTAGATGAAGCCAAGTTCAACACCTTCAAATTTGAATTGGGTATGTTGAATCTTGTGTAGCTTCAATTCTCTCCTTTACCATATACTGCACAATCTATTTTGCAGGTAGTACAAGTCCTTCCTCAAGATAATGAAGCTAGTGTACAACTGTTGAGGGAGAGCAAGCCAAATAGCTGCAATGGATTGAGTCAAAGTGGGGTGATCAACTCCAGACAGATAGGGGGAGAAAAACCCCACAGAAATCTCCCTAGTACAGAAGTCAAAAAGGGGGAGAGTAAGCCAAGATGCAGGAAGCTAAAAGCCAGGTACAGTATAGCACAGGAATTGTAAGGGTGGCAGCATGCTAGGGGGAGTAAGTGATTCTCCACACAGGCTGGAGAATTGTGGTAACATTTCTAAACTCTAATGGTGTTACACAAGTTTCAAATTTATATGTTAAATATGTTGTGTATGCCAATGATCTATATAATTGATCAAACAAAATTTGACTTCTTCAAATAGGGGGAGATTGTTGGGTCTATTGATCCCAATATCCTAGATTTGTAAGAAGTCAAACTGGTCAATGACATACACACATAATGTGTTTGATGTGTGCTTGAGTTCATACATGCAGGATTTCCATAATTGGACATGCGAAATTAAAGAGTATGCTGGAAGACTCATAAATCGTCGAGCTTAGCTCACATTTCATCGAGCTCAACTCAGCTTTCGTCGAGCTGACCTCACCATTAGTCGAACGGAGTTCAGAACTCAGGATTCAGAAATCATCGAGCTCAGCTCACCATTCATTAAGCTAAGCTCACCATTCATCAAGCTGAGCTCTCCGTTCGTCGAGCTAAATCCAAAAACTTGGGATTCAGAACTCGTCGAGCCCATCCCAACGATCTTCGAACGTAGTTCAACATTCGTCGAGCTGAGCTAACCATTGGTTGAGCTAAATCCAGAAACTTGGGATTCACAATTCGTCGAGCCCATCCCACATTTCGTCGAACGCATTTCAACATACGTCGAGCTAAAGTCAGAAGAATTAACTAAAGCAAAAGCGCTGAGACATCTGAGAAGTATGTCTCAGTATAACCGCTGAGACAAAGCAAGCTGGAATTTCTCTAAGTCCAGAAGCGTTGAGTGAAGCAGGTTCACTCAACGCTTCTAAAAAAGAAGGAAGAGCTGAGATAGAAGATAGTCTCAGTTGTGAAGCAAACACCGCTGAGATAGTTGAGATAAGAGTCAGTCTTAGCTGAGAAGAAGAAAGTGTTGAGACCGCTGAGAAGAAAACATCGAGACAAATGCTTGTCCAAGCTGTTAATAAAGAACTGCTGAGACGAAGACAGTGAAAATTCACAAGTCCAGAAGCACTGAGAACCAAACAAATGGCGTTGAGTGACTTAACATCACTCAACGCTTATTAAAGATCTGGAATTTTTTCGAAGTCCAGAATGTGATGACCACTGCTGATGTCATCAAAAGTCAACAAGTCAAAGTGGTACAAGTCATTGCGGAAAAGCCACAGCAGCACCAGGATGACCACTGCTGACGTCACCAAGAAGTCAACAAAGTCAAATTACATGAAGCCGTTGCGAGAAAGCTGTGGTAGCTCCAAAAGCTGCTTTGTCCTTTTCTGAGGGAGGTGGCGCTCACTAATCCTTAGCTGGGCCCACTCCTCAATTGTGTCGTTGATTCAAATCAACATATATAAAAAGTAAAAAAAAGGATTAGGGTTAACGAAACAAATGAAAAACGCAGAAGACAAGAAATATGGGAGGTTGGACTTCATCTTCTCCGATAAGCTTGAAAGCAAAAAAGTACAACAGAGTTAGCCAGAAGGCATAGAAAGAAAGCTGATGCTCTCTCAAGTTCAGCAGGATTGTTCTCTCAAGAACAAGGCAGCTGATTCACCTATTCAGTAAGAAGTTAGCTATGTGAAGGGTTGTTAGCCTTCAATAATAGATAGTTATTCACCAGTGGAGCAAAGGAGTAAGTTGTTGAAGAAGACTCATTCCTTCTACAGCAAGTGGGCTGGACTGATATCTGCTCAGTACCGCAAGATAGACTCAGTGATTTATCTCTGAGTCAGTTGTTTTAAATTTATTTCATCTTGTATAAACTATTGTAGGATTCAGTTTACTTGAATCTGAGTTATAGGGCTTTTTGGCCTGAGCTGTAGGTGACTAACAAGTCACTGAGGTAGGTGCTCTGCTGGGGCACTGAGGGAGGATCCAAGTGTGGATTTGAGAGTAGTGCTATCATCCCTGCTTGAGTAGTAGGCCTTATAAATAAGGATGATGTAGGTGACTGGTGAGTCACTGAGCTGTAGGTGACAAGTATGTCACTAAGTTGTAGACCTTGGAGGTGGTTGAGCTGTAGGTGCCTGGAAGGGCACTAAGGTAGGTCCCTGAATAGGTACTGAGTTGTAGGAGTGTTGCAGCACTCTGAAAGTAGGGCTTTGTGCCTGAAGTTGTATGGCTGAGAAGCCTGAGTTGTAGGCCTTAGAAATAAGGCTGAGGTAGGTCATCAGTAGACCACTGAGCTGTAGGAGCACTGGAGGGCTCTGAGGTAGGAACTTGTGTGGTTCTGAGGTAGGATTCTGAAGAGAACCTGCGTGTAAGGTTGTGGGTTTGATGTGTAAGCTATGAGGAGCATATTGGTGGAGTTTGTGCCTAGTCCAACAAAATAGTTGGATAGTTGGGAGGGAAAGTGGATGTACCCAATTGGGGAACCACTATAAAAACTTGTGTGCTTGGCTGTGTTGTTTGTTTTTTTTCATATTACAAGACCTAAGGAAAATCTCTAGTTCACACAAGAAGAATAAATATAAAGACTAATAAAATTTCAAAGACCTATTCATCCCTGCTATACGTGACTAGCTAAACCGAAGTAAATAACTTTCATTGTCCACTATTCTGAGTATTTCCTGGAGTTCGCCTCGAGGACTCCTTGCAGTACTCTACGACACATAGAACCCTAAAGTGGCATATAACACAGAGTCTTATCCGGCATGCAAATATCAATATAATCATCACCAATCTTGACCTACTTGTCTGGATGGGCTTCACATAGCATGTCTATGTTCATATTTTGATTTCGAACTCTATATGTAACTTATGTCAGGGACAGACACAATCGACCCAAAGAAAGTCTAGTCGTATGGAACTTAGCGAAAGAGGCACTTTCATATGAGTATATAGAAATAGAAGAGGACACACACATCTTAATGAGAGGAGGAAGATCATTACAATTGAAGTCCTCTTTGGCGCCATAGATCAAAAATCCAAACGGATGGAAAGAACCGCACCAAGCCGCTCTACATAGATAAGAACTCAACTCACGATTTGTGGCTGCGAAGCTCCGACAATGGCGAGATCTCTCCTTCTCCTTCTTCCTTTGCTCTCCCCTCTCTCTAACTCTTTAGAAAGAGAAAACCTAGGTTACAATGAGGAAGAACTATCAATCCACGGACTTAAACCAACAAAATCCACACCCCACTATCGGATCTTATTAGGAATTGATGAATGGCCATGATTCAAGTAAATTTCTTGTACAGAGCGCTACCGCCACGCAGAAATAAGCTACCGACGCGTGGTACCTCGGATGGTGGCTTGTTCGACACACCCACCATTTAAACTCCCCATACAAACGCCGACATGCGGCTGTCCGTAACTGACACACTACCATCGTGCGGTAACATACTGTCGCCGAGCGGTAGGTGATTCGACGTGTCGTTACGCCACCTACATCAAAAGGTCCACTACAGTCTATGGTAACATTACCATCGGGAGATACCTCACCAAGATAAATTAATATTAAATCAACAACGCAACTGTCGGTGCTAGCACTACTGTTGGGCGGTAGCTCTAATTGAGCTATTTCTGGTAAACCTTGGGGCGTTACAATTCTCTCGCCCTTAATGAAATTTCATCCCAAAATTCAATCGTACAGGCAACAATAAAGAAGTACAAAACACATAAAAATTTGTACCTCAACGGAACAACTCGGGGAACTCCTCAAGCATGGTTTGCTCGCGTTCCCATGTGAGTTCCTCAACACCTCAGTAGTCCCACCAGACTTTAAACATCGTGATCACCTTGTTCCATAGCTGCTTGATCTCTGTGTCTTTGATTCTAATGGGCTTGACTTTCATCTTCAACCTACTATCAACCGGCACTTGATCCGCAACAATGACCTGTGTAGGCTCCTAAAGAGCCTTCTACAATATTGATATGTGAAACATATTGTGCAAACCACTTAGCTCTACTCAAAGAGCCAACAGATAGGCAGCTTCGCCTACTCGTTCAATAACCTCAAACGGTTCAAGATATCTCAGACTTAGCTTTTTCAAGCGCTGAATCCTGAAAACACCTTTGAACGACTTTATTTTCAAATTTACACGATCGCAAACTGAAACTCAACATTTCAGTGCTTGACATTGTAGTACTTAGCTTGCCTATCCTGAGCAATCAATAGTCTCTCTCGAATCAAACGTATGGTTAAATTGCATCTTCGACCACTTTCCATTTGTATAACTTAGTCTCGCATATTTCCGCCCAAGCTAAAGGTGTACAACACTTCCTACCATAAAGGGACTCGAAGGTTGTCATCTAAATACTCGTTTGGCAGCTTTTGTTATAAGCGAATTCAATCATGTAGAGATGGACCTCCCACCTCTTAATGAAATCCAAGGCACATATACGCAACATATCCTCCATCATCCTGTTAGTCCCTTCGGTCTGACCATCCATTTGAAGATTAAAGGTCGTGCTAAACTTCAATTTTGTTCCCAATAGTTGGTGGATTGGCCTCCAATCATTCGAAGTGAAATGCCCATCTCGGTCACTTATGATGCTACAGTGAACACCGTGCAATCGAAATATGTTATCAACATGGAGCTTTGCTAGCTTTTCCACTGAATTCTCTTTCCGGTTCGGAATGAAGTGTGACATCTCTATCAAATAGTCTATGATCACCCAGACGATGTCTTTCCCATGCTGTGATATTGGCTATCCATGCACGAAATCTACCGATATATCGTCAAACTTCCATTCTGGAATTGGCAAAGACTTTAGAAATTCTCCCGGTTTCTAACATTCGGCCTTTACTAGCACGCGAGTATGACACTTTGCCACGTAGTGAGCTATGTATTTATTCATACATGGCCACCCGAATAGTGTGTTCATGTCCTTGTACATCTTTGTGCTCCTAGTGTGGATTAAGTACTTGGTATTGGGAGCCTCATATATCAACTCCTCCCATAAAGTGCTAACCATTGGTATGCACAAATGATCACCCTTTCGCAAAAGATCATCTTCATACAAGAATACCGCATTAGACACATCCACGGTCTCCGCCACATAGCGCTTCAGGCTCTCATCAAGCTCCAATGCCTGTAGAATTCTGTCCATAAGGTTACATTGCACCTCCGCCCAGTTCAAGCATGCATTCAATATTGTGCTTCTCTCTACCCAAGATATTCCCAAGGCTTCTAAATCACTGATTATATGCTCATCGTGCATCAAAATACAGTTGGCCTGCATAGAAGCCTGCCAACTCGACGTGTGCACAACAACATTTCTGTTACCAAGAATATATGTATCTAATCTTCACACTATATAAGTAATGCCGCCAAAGCTTAAGAGCGAATATCATGGCCTCTAGCTCTAATTCATGGACCGGATAATAACTCTAATGCACTTTTAGTTGGCGAGAGCCAAAAGCTATCACCTTCCCATGATGGAGTAGAATGTTGTAACGCCCTGAAACTCAAAGGAGTGACGGGGGACGTTTCGGGCCAGTTTTGGTTTCTGGCAGGAGGCACACGGTCTGGGACACGGGCGTGTCCCAGGGCATGTCAGGCTTGTGTCGTCGAGTTGGTCGAGAGGTCGACGAATTTTGGCTCGATGATGTGTCGAGACATAGCACACGGCCTGCGACACGGGCGTGTCGCAAGGCGTGTCGACCCGTGTCGACACTCAGCCCGTGAAGTCGACACTCTACGCTCGACGAAGTGTCGAGACATGGCACACGGCCTGCGACATGGGCGTGTCGCAGGGCGTGTCGACCCATGTCGACACTCATCCCGGGAGTCGGCGAATTTTGGTCGACGATGTGTCGAGACAAGGCACATGGCCTAGGACACGGGCATGTCCAAGGCCATGTTGTGAGGTCTATGAACTTCGCTCGACGAAGTGTTGAGTGTCGAGACCGTGTACACGGCCTGTAGCCCAGGCGTGTTCGAGTGGACACGGGTTAGGACACGGGCGTGTCCAGGAACCCGTGTAGTTTTCGGGTTGTTTTCGGAATAAAAAGATGGGGGCACACGGCCGACCACACGGCCGTGTCCATTGGAACACGGGCATGTCAGGTCGAACACGGGCGTGTTCGATGCCCGTGTGATGTTCCAGGCGCATCGATTTTGATGACGAATGAGGCACACGGCCCTGGACACGGGTGTGTGCCAGGCCGTGTTCGGTCCAGATTGGACATTTTAGTCCCGAATCAAAGCCGTTCGTTTCTTTAATTGGTGATCCAACGGATGGGGGTTGTTCCTGATGGGATATACCCAGAATTCGGCCTTAGAAACCCTCACTTTTACTTGAGTGGTTATATTTCTAAAGCTTAGAGAGAGAGGAGAGCCAAGGAAGGAAGACGAAGCTAGATCCGGCCATTGGAGGAGCTTCGGAGCTCCAAATCGCGAGCCGACTCTGGATCTATGTAGGCGAAGAGAGTGCGGTGCTTTTCATCTGCTTACTTTCCCATGGCGCCAAAGAAGAACGCTAGGGTAACGATTCTCTTTTTGAGCATGTGTAGCACTCCTTCTTTGCATAGGAAGCCCGCTCTCGCGAGTTTGCGGTGAGTTGGAGGCGTTCCTTCGGGTAGATATGTAAAGTCCCCGTTGCGTAGAGTTCGTAAGCGAGAACGGACATAGGCATGATGTGTGAAGCCTATCCGGACATGTTGGTCTGGATCGGTGATGTTGCATTGCATAAATGCCGGAGAAGACTCCGTGCTATTGGTTGTTTTTCGGGTTTTCTACACGGTAGATTGCAACAGGGAGCCTTGGGGATTAACCCAAAGGTGCACCCGAAAAACTGGGCGGATGCGTGATCCTGCCAACTTAGTTGCCTGAGAGCCAACTTGAACATAACCAGGTTATGTGAAATGTTATGGAAATGGGACTCGGGAGAAGTTTGACCTGCGCATATGATTTAAATTACCGTTGCGGGCGCATATGGTTTAAATTACCGTTGCGTTGTGAGCACGGGTTAGATGGAACCGTACCCATTCTATGTCATTCGGATTAGAGCCGTTGGCATAGATGAGGGTCTTCGTCGGTCTATGGTTTTAATTACCGTGACCCAAGCCGGGAAGACAAACTGCTCATTAATTGGCCGTCCAAAGGGATGGTGGTGAGTCGGCAGACTTAGACTGTGTTCACCGATAATGTGCCCTGAGTGCACGGGATGTGTGGCCGTATGAGCCTACGCCTGTGATGAAATGAATATGGATTTATTGCTCGCTTATGCTAATGAAATGCAGGGAAGGAGCATCGTCGTCCCGAGTTGGGGGCGGGATCGTTATAATTTGGTCAGCATTGCTGACCGTTGCCTTATTTTGCCACCATGCGGTGGTTTGTTGCTTGCAGGTGCTGCTGGACCAAGCGGTCAATAGCGGGCTAAAGCCCAAGTTGCGAAGCTGGCCCTTGAAGGCCTAATTGGAGTGTTTACTGCTTTATTCATGTATGACCGGCCTGCGTGCCGTGGTTTGTAAAACATATAATATCAAGTGAACAATTTTGTAAGGCCTTAAGGCCTGTACTTGTATATGTACGACATTCCCATTTGGTGTTAGTGGACATTCAAGCTTTAGTGCTGGGTTCTTTATTGCAACTTATTAAATTGCTTCCGCTAGAATGCTCTATGTAGGACGTTATGATTGGTTGGATGGTTTCCATGAGTAACCACCCGGTCTATCTGTGGTATATGGCGTCGGGCCCCGGCCAGACCTACTGCTATATGCTATGCGACGGATAGGGGGTTTTACAATTTGGTATCAGACTACTGGTTTTGGTCGGGCTTAAGATGAATTCGTGGGCGAATTCTTTTTAAGGGGTGGTGAGCACATGTGTGTGCGTCATCGTTATAATGGTAAAAGAACTCATGAATGTCCACTTAGGAATGTAAATACACGTGTTTGAGGAACCTGCGTGTTCCTATAATTGCTGTTTGCAATTCTATTTGGTCGCTTAATGGCGTTTTGTACCACTATAGGTGACCAGAAGTGGTGTTGGGCCGTCGGAACGTCGAGTTTCTGAGGCTAGCAGTGCACCAGATGTTGCTCCTGCAACACCTCTATCGGCTGAGAACATAAGATTGGTGGCCGAAGCAGTGTTGGCCGTGATAAATGCGCAGCCTGCAAGGCAAACGCAGCCTCCCGCTCCTGCGATGGAGCAGGAACCTCTTCCGGAGGTTGAGCCGAGGAGGGTGGAACAGGTGGTAGTGGAGCCGGTGGTGCCAAGGAGGGCAACCGAGAGGCAGCTTAGGCATGTAATGAGCTTTAACCCTCCGGTATTCTCGGGGTTGGGAACCCCATCTCAAGCTGATGATTGGCTCTCCAGGGTGAAGAGAGTCATGACAACAACGGAGATGTAGGAGTGGAAAATGACCACCATCGCTACGTTCCTTCTGGACGGTGAAGCGAAAATGTGGTGGGAAGGATTGGAGCTGCATTTACTGAGAGGTAGGCAACTTGTTGATGTCTCGATGGAGGAGTTCTCGAGATTGTTCTTGGCTCGATACCTCCCTTCGGCGCAAAGGATAGCGTTTGAGAACGAGTTCCTGAAGTTGGTTCAGGGTGAGAAGAGCGTGGATGAATATCTCCACGAGTTTACCCGTTTGAGTCGATATGCTAGCTCCACCATTGCGGACGAGGAGCGCAAGACGAATCGATTCTACGAAGGCTTAAGAGATGAGTTGAGGTTACTACTCTCGGGGCCGATGACGCAGGGTTTCTTGACCTTGGTCAACACGGCCCGGTCCTTGGAAAAAGTCATGAACAACGTTCAAGAGAAGAGGAACATTGGTGAGAAGAAATCTGGGTTCAAAGTGCCGACTACTTTAAAGTCTGGCTATCAAAGATTCTTCAAGAAGCATAAGACTTCGGGTCCAGCTCCTTCTGGTGCTTCTGGGGCGACTACGAGTCGGACAACGGGGGCATGTTTTACTTGTGGAAAGACATGGCACTTTGCTCGCGATTGTTAGAGCGGGCGTCCCAAGTCCGAAAGAAAGTCGGGAGCTACATATGAAGAGAAGGGCAAGGTGGTGGAGTCGACCGCGTCCCACTATACTCCGGCCCAACCAAGGGTGTATAATCTTGGCCAACAGGAGGTCATTAAACAGGCGGATGTGGTGACAGGTACGGTTTAATTTATAGCAAGTCAATTTCTTTAAATGCTTGTTATGTACATGTTAAGTTACCACTGCTTGTTTAGGATTTGTTTTGATTTGTGATAATCCGGCAAGAGCACTCTTCGATACGGGAGCTTCACACTCCTTCTTTTCCGAGGGATTTATATCACGCATCGGAGTCCCTTATTCGATGGCGAAGGATAATTTGGATGTGTTGTTGCCCAATGGGCGTTCAATGTGCGCGGATAGGATCTGCGTTGTTAAGATTCGTATTGGGAATCAGGAGTTCGATCTACAGGCGTCGTTACTTCCGTTGGTGTAGTTCGATGTTATATTTGGCATGGACTGGCTCTCGAAGCAGCATGCCTATATTGACTGCGGTCGCAAGGAAGTCAAGCTGGGAGCAAGTCGTGAAATGACTTTTATGGGCTTAAAGGTGTCGAGCAAGACATTGATGTCTGCTCTTCAGGTGGTGAAGGCGGTTCGTGCCAGTGCAGAACTGTTCTTTACACTAGTGGAGGTTGAAAAGCTGAAGCCCGCATTGGATTGTATTTCAGTGGTATCGGAATACCCTGATGTGTTCCCCACAGATCTTCCTGGAGCCCCGCCTCAGCGGGAGATAGACTTCACGATTGAGTTAGTGCCACGTGCAAAGCCTATGTCACGATCCCCCTATCGGCTAGCGCCTAAGGAAATGGCGGAGCTGAAAGTTCAACTGCAAGAGTTGTTGGAGCAAGGGTATGTTCGCCCAAGCTCTTCGCCTTGGAGCGCGCCGGTCCTCTTTGTTAAGAAGAAGGACGGAAGCTTGAGGCTATGTATTGATTATCGGGAGCTCAACAAGTTGACGAAGAAGAACAAGTACCTGATCCCCCGGATTGATGATCTTTTTGATCATTTGGTCGGGTCGACGGTGTACTCGAAGTTGGATCTCAAGGCTGCGCACTATCAGCTACGAATAAGGGAGAGTGATATCCCGAAGACAGCGTTCAGTACGAGATACGGGCATTATGAGTTTACGGTCATGCCGTTTGGGCTGACTAATGCGCCGTCAGTGTTCATGGATTTGATGAACAGGACTTTCAGAGAGTACTTAGACCATTTTGTGATCGTCTTCATCGACGATATTTTGGTGTACTCGCAAAGTTAGGAGGATCACTTCAAGCATCTTCATTTGGTTTTGGAGACGCTAAGGAGGAATCAGTTGTATGCCAAGTTCTCGAAGTGCGAGTTTTGGTTATCCTCAGTGGCGTTCCTCGGTCATATAGTGAGTGGAGAGGGTATTGCAGTGGATCCGGCGAAGGTTGTTGCGATACGGGAGTGGCCTGAGCTTGCTACGGTAGCGGAAGTTCGGAGCTTTTTGGGGCTTGCCGGCTATTATAGGCGCTTCGTAGAGAACTTCTCGCGGATATGTTTACCTCTCACTACTTTGACGAGGAAGGAGCAGAAGTTCGTTTGGTCACCGGAGTGCGCGCGAGCTTTTGAGGAGTTGAAATGTCGGTTGACCACGGCGCCTGTGCTGAGTTCGCCGATTGGTAACGAAGGCTATGGGATTTATAGTGACGCTTCGGGCAGCGGTTTGGGTTGCGTGCTACTGCAACACGAAAGTGTAATAGCTTATGGCTCGAGACAGCTAAAAGTGCACGAAAGGAACTATCAGGTCCATGACTTGGAGTTAGCGACCGTGATTTTTGCCTTGAAGCTGTGGAGACACTATTTGTACGGTGTGAAGATTGATATCTACACCGATCATAAGAGCCTAAAGTATCTAATTGATCAGAAGGATCTGAATATGCGGCAGCGCAGATGGATGGAGTTCTTGGGAGACTATACATTCAAGATCCACTATGTGCCTGGTAAAGGGAATGCGGTTGCGGACGCATTGAGTCGCCGAGCCCCAGCTTAAGCCAATTGGCTATCGAGGCATGATGAGCGGTTGGTGCGGGAGTTGGAGGCATTGGAGATTGTTTGTGGATAAGCAATCAAGTGCTGAAGCAGTTCTGAATTGGACCGAAGTCCAATATGACCTTGCTGATCGGATTCGGCAGGCTTTGGATATGGATGTCCATATGAAGCAGTTCATGGTAGAGGCTCTGGATGGGTCAAATTCTCAATTCGTTGTGAAGGACGGATTGCTTTGGAAAGACGGTCGTCTGTGCATCCCAAGTGTGGGTAATTTGCCGGTGGAATTGTTGTACGAGGCACAGCATACCAAGTACTCGATTCACCCGGGGAGCACGAAGATGTACCGCGATGTAAAGAAACTGTTTTGGTGGCTGGGTTTGAAGAAAGATGTGGCGCTCTACATGGCGAATTTCCAAACTTGCTCCTTGGTGAAGGCGGAATGTCAAAAGCCGGGAGGATTTCTTAAGTCCTTGCCTATTCCGGAGTGGAAATTCGACGATATCACTATGGACTTTGTGCACGGTTTGCCAAGGTCGCAAAAGGGGAACGACGCCATTTGGGTGGTTGTGGATCGGTTAACGAAGGTGTCGCATTTCATCCCGCATAGGAAGGATGATCCGGTGGAGAAGTTGGCAAATCTGTATGTGGATAATATTGTACGGCTTCATGGTGTGCCCCGCAGCATCGTGAGTGACCGAGATGGGCGGTTCACGTCCAACGATTGGAGGCCTGTGCAGCAAATGTTGGGAACAAAGCTGAAATTCAGCACAGCCTTCCATCCACAAACAGATGGGCAGACCGAGAGGGTCAATAGAACCATGGAAGACATGCTTCGCATGTGTGTCTTGGATTTTGGAAAGCAATGGGAAGACCACCTTTATTTGGTGGAGTTCGCGTACAACAATAGCTACCAAGAGAGTATCCAAATGGCGCCCTTCGAGGCCCTATATGGTAGAAAATGTCGCACGTCGTTGTCTTTGTTGGGTACATTGGTCTAAATGTACCTGATTTGAAGAAGCCTCACCCTACTCAATGATATACATCAAAAATGTATTTGATGTATTTTGAGTTTAGTTGTGCAGGTCAAGTATTTATAGGGAAAGCTGAAAAGTTTCTAAGTCCATGTGTCGACACCCAGGAGGAAAGTGTCGACACTTAAGAAGACTTGTGTCGACACCCAGGCAAGCAGTGTCGACACTTGGAGTAATTGTGTCGACACCAGGGATGCTGAGTCGACACCAGATAGAAAGTGTCGACACATGAAGGCTGTGTCGACACTCTATTAAGAAATGTCCAGTGAAGAAGTGTCGACACTTAGAAGCAGTGTCGACACCCATAGGAACTGTGTCTACATCAGAAAGTGTCGACACTTGGAGGTTGTGTCGACACTCAGCAAATTTCAGCAGAGTCTAAGTATAAGTGTCGACATAATAAAGAATGTGTCGACACTCAGCAGAAGACTCAACACATGAAGAAAGTGTCGACACAATGAAGAATGTTTCGACACACAGCAGAAAACTCAATACATAAAGAAAGTGTCGACACTAGGATGTTGTGTTGACACTCAGCAAAGTTCAACAAAATTCTAAGTACAAGTGTCGACACAAAGGAGATGTGTCGACACTCAGCCAAAATCTCATCAGAAGAAGAATGTGTCGACACAAGGAGCTGTGTCGACACTCAGCAAGTATCAACACAGAAGGCATGTGTCGACACCAAGAAGATATGTCGACACTGAACAAGTTCAACACATGAAGATGTGTCGACACAAAGGAGTTGTGTCGACACTTACAAGAATTCAACTAAGTACAGAAGAATAAGAAGTTGTGTCGACACACAATATATGTGTCGACACATGATGAAGAAGCAGTATCGAGATATAAATTCTACAACACAAGGAGTTGTGTCGACACCTTGAAGGCTAGTGTCGACACTTAGTTTACTTGTGTCGACACTTAGTCTACAAGTGTCGACACTTAAAGACAGATTGTCTCGACACTTTCAGACAGTTACAAATATTTCAAGAACTGACTGGATGACTTGACAGCTGCCGTTCCAGCCGGTCTACTGCACCTGTCAGAGATGTCAGGAAGCTGTTAGGAACCGGATCAGCCGGTCACCATGAAGAAGGCCTATAAATAGTCTTATACTGTCAACAGAAACAAATGATTTTCAACACAGATTTACACAAGATCAAGAGATTGAAAAAGAGAAGAAGATCTAGCTATTCATTGAAGAATCAAGTGAAGATCTAAGAAGTTGGAGAGAGAGAGCTCCTTCCAAGAAGATAGCCGTTGGAACCAGGCTGTGAAGAAGGGTTCAGACCTAGTTCTGAATCTTAAGTTGCAGTGATTGAAGATCAGCTGCAGAGAATCAATCCTATTGTGTTCTACTTTCAAGAAGCTTTGAAGAAAGCCAAGTGTGGTTGATCTCAGCAGAGTTCTTCCAAGAACTCATCAAGAACCTATCAACTCATCTCTCTTTTTCAGAGTTGTAGGTATACACTTTGTAATTCTAAATTTCTTGTAGGATCCTTAGGGATCTGAGTTGTAAGCCTGCAATTATAAAGGCTGTGTGGTAGGGCCTGTGTGCCTGAGTGTAGGAGATCTATTTCTCTGAGTGTAGGCCTGTTGTGGCTGAGTGTAGGCCTTGTGGCTGAGTGTAGGTCTTTGGAGAAGACTGAGTTGTAGGGCCTTGGGCCTGAGCTGTAGGAACCTGTTTGGGGTTCTGAGTGTAAGATCTGAGTATCTGAGATAGTGGAGGAGTTTGGCCGAATCTAGTACACTACTAGATAGGAGAAGGGGGAAAGTGGATGTACCCAAACTTTGGGGAACCACTATAAATCTGTGTGTTCACTGTGTGCATGTTTGATTCTGTGATTGCTGATTGATTTCTGTGAAGAAGTAATTATAACTCTGTGAAATAATCTGTAAGCTACCTAAAAAGTGTAAAAAGATTTAGTCACCTATTCACCCCCCCCCCCTCTAGGTGATTAGGTACAATTTCTTTCAAGTGGTATCAAAGCGAGGTTACTCAAAAAGGACTTAACTGTCTGAGAAGATCCTGTTGGCAGATTCAAAATAAGTAAAGTGCAGAATCAAGAAAATCAAGAAACATGGGTTCAACAGAGAATCTTAAGGAACTTGGATCCATGAAGTTGCCCATTTGCAGAAAAGAGATTTTTGGCATCCGAAAAGAAAGGGTGAGACTGTTTATGGAAGCCTCAGACCATAGAATATATATCACAGTTAAAGAAGGGACATATGTGCCTATGAAGGTTTCAGTCCTGGATGCAAATCAGAGAACACCTAAGGACTTCTCTGAAATGACAAAAAATGAGATAATTCTAGCCACAATGGACAAGAGGGCTCAGAATATCATTGTGAGTTCCATAGATGATACTACCTTTCAGAACTTGATACACTGTAAGACATCTAAGGAGATGTGGGATACTCTTATTGTGTACATGGAGGGTTCAGAAGAAGTGAGACAGGACAGAAAGTCATTGTTAAACCAGGAATATGAAAGTTTCAGGCAAGGTAGGTCTGATAGCATAACAAAATGCTATAAGAATTTCTATAGGATTGTCAATGAGCTAATGTCCTATGGAAGATAATTCAGTAATTATGAGCTAAATGATAAGTTCTTGAGGTCTCTAACAAAGGATTGGGACACCAAGATCTGTGTCATTAGGGAAATGACCAAGTTAGCAGATATCCCACATCCAACTTTGTTTGGAAAACTGCTATCCTATGGAATGCAGTTGATGGTAAGGAAAGAAGAGGAGAAGACTATCAGAATTGAGAATAAAGAAAGAACAGTGGCATTCAAGACAGAAGCCACCAAAAAATACAGAAGTAAGTCTCCATCTCCACCTCCAAAAGTGGCTGAGACTGAGTCAGATGAATTAGAAAGCAGAAAGTCTGAAAGCAGTGAAAGTGATGAGGACTTTGCAGCATTCACAAGACACTTTCAGAAGTTTCTAAAGAAGAAACAGTGGAGGTCCAAGCCATCCACTTCACAGGGAAAAGATGACTATTATCAGAACAAGAAGTCATCAAAGAAAGACAGAAGAAAGACCAAGTCAAGCAAAGCAACTTTATCAAAAATTGTTTGCTATTGTTGTAACAGACAAGGACATGTTATTACTGACTGTCCTAAGAAAAGGAAAGAATCTAATGATATGAAGAAGATTCAAACCAAGGGCAAAAAGGAAAGGTCCTTTGTTGCCAAGAAGGACAAATGCCTGTCAGACATATCTTCTTCAGAAACTGAGTTAGAAGCTAAAGCATACATAGGACTATTTGCTGAAGAAGAGGAAGAAGAGTTCATCCAGATACTGAACTCTATATATGAGCAAGAGGACATCCAGTGCAATGGACTGATGGCCTTAACAGAAGGTGACAAAATCCAGGAGCAGCCTGGACCTAGTAAGGTACAAAATTATTCTTTAAGTTCAATTTCTTGTGCTAGTATAGATTCAGTTACATCAGCATCAAATGATGCCAGTGGATCTGAATCTGAAGGGGATATTCATCAATTGATTGATGAATATAGAGTTCTGTTGTAAGCCTTTAAGAAGAGCAAGTCCCTAGCCAAGAGTTAGGCAAAGGAGATTGCTAATCTTAAAATTGCTGCAACTAATTTTGAGAAGCTGATTGATCAAAAGTTAAATGAAATAGCCAGACTGAAAAACATAACTGTAATTCAGATGGGGACTATAACATTTAAGAATGATCAAATCAGAAATCTGGAGATTAATCTTCAAAAGGAGAGAGACATTGTTGCAAAGTTTTCTAAAACAAAGTCTGTTCTACCATTAATAGATGAATTTGTTCATCAAAAAGGTAAAACTAGATTAGGGTTTACTAAACCTGCTAGGACTGTAAAGTCCAAGTCTAAGGGCAAAGCCCCAGCTCTCAACAAGCCAGATGTAGATAAAACAGCTAGGAATGTACCTAAGCAAAGGTACAATAGGTTTGAGTGCTGGTGCTGTGGCAAGGTAGGCCACTTTGTCATGGACTGTTGGCATAATTCAAGTGCCAAAGTGAGTAGCAAACTGCCTGTTGGAAGATCTACAGGTAGCTTTGTTAAGAGGCAAACTAACCAGCACCAAGGACCCAAGAATTCTTTGGGTTCTAAGGTCAACTAATCTGTTTTGCAGGTGAGTCCAAGTGGCCATGCCCCAATATGGTACTTGGACAGTGGATGTTCCAGGCACATGACTGGAACTAGGGGATTGCTAAAGGACTACACACCTATCAAGGATGGTCCTAAAGTCACCTTTGGTGGTTCTGAAAAAGGAATTATCAAGGGTTTTGGTAACATTTCTAGCACCCATATAACTATTACTCAAGTGGCTTGTGTTAAAGGTTTGAAACATAACCTTATTAGTATAAGTCAACTGAGTGATTTATGATATGACATCTCATTTGTCAAAGATGGTTGTCATATCAGGAGGTCAAATGATTAAGAGATCATTTTGACAGGTTACAGGAAGAGAAATGTCTATTGCCTAGACATTATGTGTGAGAACAATGGTTTTCCAGTGTATCTTGTAGCTGATGAGAAAGTCTCTCATTGTGTCAAATGGCACAAGAGGCTAGCCCATCTTAACTACAAGACAATTGGCCAACTCTATAGCAAAGAATTAGTGAGTAATGGTTCTCAAGTTAAGTGTATTAATGATGGAATATGCTCAGCTTGTCAAAAGGGCAAGCAGACTAGATCCACCTTTAATAGCATTGAAAACAAAGATGCTGTGAAGTGCTTATACCTCTTGCATATGGATCTCTTTGGTCCTATGCCAGTTCACAGCCTAGGTAGGAAGGTCTATACCTTTGTGGTTGTAGATGACTACACAAGGTTTTCCTGGGTGTTCTTCCTTAGATAGAAATCTGAAACACCTAGTATCTTCTATAGCTTTGTCAAACAAATTCAGAATGAACTAGACAGTACAGTGGTCAAGATAAGAAGTGACCATGGTACTGAATTCCAGTCTGATAGTATGACAAAACTATGTGAAGAATTTGGGATATTTCGGGAATTTTCTTCACCAAGAACACCTCAGCAAAATGGCATTGCTGAGAGGAAAAATAGAACCTTGATTGAGGCTGGTAGAACCCTATTAAGTGACACATCTCTCCCAGAATACTTCTGGGCTGAGGCAGTTAATACTGCATGCCATGTAATTAATAGGGCTACCATTACTAAAAGCCATAATAAGACCCCCTATGAGATTGTGAAAGGCAGAAAACCAAATCTATCCTACTTCAGGATCTTTGCTTGTAAGTGCTTTATACTTAACAATGGAAAGTCTTACTTGACCAAGTTTACTGCCAAGTCCCAAGAGGGGATCTTTGTTGGGTACATCAACAATAGTAAGGCTTATAGAGTTTACAACTTGTCTACTCAAGTTGTAGAAGAATCAGTACATGTAGTATTTGATGAAGCTAGACTTATTAACCATGAGTTATCTAGAAGTATTTGCAGCCCCACAGGTGTGACTGAGAAGATAGACAAGCTCACTATTGAAGAAGGATCTACTGCAAGTCAGCATGTAGATGAGAGTGGCTGTTGTCCAGGGGGAGTACTACATGTACCTAATGCAGAAGAAGACCAAGGAGTGCAGCAAGGTGAAGAAGCTGAAGGAGTTCAACCTGAAGCCAGGATGCCTTCAGCTAATAGGCATCTAAGAGATCATCCAGCTGATCAAATCATTGGTGATCTAAGACAAGGGGTACAAACAAGGAGCAGAAATCAGAGTGCAGTACTCTACTCCAGTTTTTTATCCCATGTAGAGCCAAAGAAGTTTGAAGAAGCCATCCTAGACCCTCATTGGATTGAGGCAATGCAAGAAGAGCTGAATCGGTTCAAGAGGTGCAAAGTCTGGGAGCTTGTTCCTAAACCAAAAGACCATAACATAATTGGAACCAAGTGGATCTTTAGGAACAAAATGGATGAACATGGAGTAATTATTAAGAACAAAGCAAGACTGGTTGCTAAGGGATATAGGCAGGAAGAAGGTATTGACTTTGATCAAACCTTTGCTCCAGTAGCCAGACTGGAAGCCATAAGGATGTTCCTGGCCTATGCAACCTATCAAGGATTTAAAGTATATCAAATGGATGTTAAGTCAGCCTTTCTGAATGGTAATCTAAAGGAAGATGTCTATGTGGAACAGCCATCAGGTTTTGTTGATTCAACTCAACCTAATTATGTCTATAGACTTAGGAAGGCTTTATATGGGTTAAAACAAGCCCCTAGGGCTTGGTATGAAACCCTGTCTAGTTTCCTCATTGAGAATAAATTCACAAGGGGGAAAATAGACAAGACTCTATTCCTTAGGGAATCCAGAGGAAAGATAATACTAGTTCAAATATATGTAGATGACATAGTATTTGGGTCTACTGAAAGTATTCTTTGCAGAAAGTTTGCAAAACTTATGTAAGGACAATTTGAGATGAGCAGTATGGGGGAACTTAAGTTATTCTTGGGTCTCCAAGTTAGACAGACTGAGAATGATTTATCCATATGCCAGTCTAAGTTCACCCTAGAACTGATAAGGAATTATGGTATGGAATCATCCAGTAGCATGAAAACTCCTATGGGGTCAAGTATGTCTCTTAGCAAAGATGATGCAGGGAAACCTGTAGATGAGACTTTGTATTGAGGGATAGTTGGCTCCCTTCTATATTTGACTGCAAGTAGACCAGATATCATGTATGCTACATGTGTTTGTGCTAGGTACCAAGCATGCCCTAAAGAGTCTCATTTGACAGCAGTCAAAGGATTCTGAGATATCTAAAGGGCACTCCTTATCTAGGCCTTTGGTACCCTAGGAATGGAGACTTTGAAATGACAGGTTATTCAGATGCAGATTTTGCTGGCTGTAAAGAAGATAGAAAAAGTACAACTGGTACCTGTCAATTCCTAGGTGGAAGACTGATATCATGGAGTAGCAAGAAACAAACAAGTGTGGCTATCTCCACAGCAGAATCAGAATTTGTGGCTGCAGGAAGTTGATGTGCTCAACTTCTATGGATACAACATCAGCTTGAGGAATATGGTATTCAAGTAAGTAGAAGACCACTATTTTGTGATTCTACTAGTGTTATATCTATTGCAAACAATCCTGTTTCCCATAGTAGAACTAAGCACATAGAGATCAAATATCATTTTCTAAGGGAACATGTTGAAAAAGAAGATATTTCACTAGATTATGTAAATACTGATAATCAACTAGCTGATATGTATACTAAGCCCTTAGAAGAAACAAAGTTCAATAGGTTTAAAATTGAACTAGGTATGATAAACTTAGAATAAGTTTACAAAAATGGCTATGTAAAATAGTGTCAACACACAGAGTTGTCTGTGTCGAGACAGAGAATTGGTGTCGACACTTCAGAGAAAAGTGTCGACACATCTAGGAAGTTGGTGTCGACACTTCAGAAAATTAGTGTCGACACATACAGGATGGGTGTCGACACATCCAAGATGGTGTCGACACTTAGACTTTATGCAGAATTAGTGAAGTAAAGTCTCGACTAAGTGTCGAGTTAAGTGGTGTCGACACATAAACAAGTGTCGACACATATATTCTGTCGACTATACTTGTGTCGACACATAGGTGTCGAGACATTATAAGTCTGTGTCGACACTTATCATCAGTGTCGACACGATTTAAGTTTGTTGACGCGTTCTTTCATCTTCAATCCTAGAAAGGTATAAATAGGCTTTCGCCATTGTCTGTTGACACGCTCACTAAAGTTTCGAGACCAAACTTGTGTGTCGACACCTCTCTTCTCTCAATTCAAATTCTTCAAACCCTAATGGCGCCCAAGCCGAGGAGAACGTAAATGAAGGCTATGAACTGGTGCGGTACGCGTTTGATGACGCAGATCCAGAGATCAAGGATGTGGTAACCCTAGTTGCAAACTCAGGGTTAGACTTTCTTGTTTCAGAGCGAACCAAAATCTGGAAGAAAGAAGTTCTAGAATTTCTGAATGGAGCAACCCTAGACGAATCTGGATTCAAGATAAAGTCAAGGGTTCATGGAGAAAAGGTGAAGGTCTCATCTAAAAGTTTGAGAAAGGTACTTATGTTACCAAGGATTAAGGAAGAAGAGAATGTTTCTGCATCTAAAACTAGGGAAGCATTAACTTGGTGTGGTTTGGATTCCAAGATGAAAATTGGATCAGTGTTCAATAGAAAGGGGATGAACAGTCAAGGCAAATTTCTCTCAGAAATTGTTGGCAAAGTGATCTTGAGTAAGCCTGGAGGGCATGACAGAGTTTCAGCACATATGTTCAGTCTCATGACAAGGATTATCTTCTCACTACAAACTGATTGGTTTGTAGTAGTATTTGAGAAGATCAAGGAGAGCCTGAAGAAACCCAATTTGGGTAGGATACTAAGTCTTTACTTGGCTGGTAGTATACCAGAAGTAATGAGCCAAGCTACTGGATCAAAAATCAACCACATGAGGAAGATGGACATGAGGATTTTCTCAAGATGGGATAGGGTCTTGACCAAGGAATTGCCAACACCTGAGAAGGAAACCCCACTAAAGAAAAAGAAGAAGATAGCCCCAGTGGCTCAAGAATCATCTAGTAGCTCTGAAGATCTTGTTGTCTTTACACCAGATGATGAACAAGAAATTGGAACTGTTGGAAAGTCTCCAGATAGACAAGTAGCTGCAGACAGGCAGGGGGAGCTACCACAGGCTAGCCCTCTTCACCAGGATTCTATCCAGGGGGAGTCTCTACTGGTTGAAGAGTCAACTCCTCTAGAAAGTGAAAGAGGTACACAAACAATACTTGAGGTAATAACTGAAATAAACCAATTAGATTTCTCTATTGAGAATGCAGTTATAACTGACACATTACCTCATGTTAATCAGCAACCTCAAACACTTAGTCAACCCCAAGATGTTGTCATGGAGGACACATCTGTTGCAGATCAAGTGGAATCTATTCAAGTGGTTGATGAGATTAGAGTTTCTCCACCCCATCCTCCACAAGAATTCACCCTAGAAGAGCTATTCCCTGACCTACTTCAAACAGACTTTGAGAAAGCAAGTGCTGCTGCTGAGGGGGAGAATGCCCAAGTTGAGGGGGAGCAAGTGGAAATTCTAGAAGAAACTGCAAGGAAAGAGACTGAAAAGCCTAAGAATGCTGAGGAATTACCTAGGAAGGATTTGCCTCCAAGCCCTAAGGAGAGGGTAGAAATAGCCAGCACATCAGCTTCTGAGGATGAGGTGGCTGCCAGAGCCAAAAAGAGGAAATTCCAAGTATTTAAGAGAAGAAGCCAAACTTACAAAAAGGCTTTACAAACCATTTCCCCACAGCCTACACCACAACCAGCACCATCAACAGATTTCAATTCTTTGATGGTTGCAATGCAGATAAAGCTTGATGGGCACAGAAAAGCAATAGAAACATATATGGATGAAAGGCATAAGTCTCTACAGTTTGATCTGGCCCAGGACATTAAGTCTATTAGATTTGAGATGAATCTAAATAAGAAGGAGATGACTGACTGCTTCCACAAGGGAGGGAATGCAGTAGTCTATCTAGCTACTCATCAAGAGAAAATTAAAGCTCAAGTGGATGAACTTGAAGTAAAGCAAGGATATGTACTGGAGAATCAAATCAGATTGAATGATAACTTGACAGCTTCTCACAATGCTATTGTCACTGAACTTAAGAGTATAGCAACTGCCCAGAATGTAGCCCTGACCACTGCCAAAGAGGAATTTGACAAAGCACTGCAAGAGAGCCTAACTGCTGTAACTTCTGCAATTCAAGATTCTCAGAAGCTCCTCACTGAAAAGCTCCAAAGGTTGAAACCTTTCTACAAGGATAGAGTCAATTATCTAAATGCACAAATCAGATTTCAGAAAGATGATCTAAGAGATCATATTGAAAGAGAAGTCATAAAGGGGGAGAGGGTGTTAGTCAAAGCAGGCTCTGATCATGCCAAATGGATTTCCAATTCCATCAGAGCCACTCTTGGTTATCCCCCTTTATGTGATGATGATAATGTTGCAGAGTCTGGGATTAATCCTGCCTATCTTGGAGGTGAGCAAGCTGAAGTAGCTCAGGTGATCTATCCTCCACCAGACTTTGATATGATACAATCAGATATACAATCAATGTATAGCCCACCTGAGGGACAGCAAAATGTCATCATAGAAAAGGTGGTTCAGCCAGTATCTGAGGCTATACATGAAGCTATACTGAAAGAACAAGCTGAACAATAAGCTAGATTGTCTAAGAAGAGGTTCAGAGAGCAAGCTGAACAAATGCCTGATTTTGAATAGTGGAGCCCCACCTCCAGGAATATTATCTTAACTGCATGGAAGGCTGCCAAAGGCAATATTCAAGATAGAAACAAATGATTTTCTGAACTGGAGTGGAGGAAGCATGAGACTAGGCAAGAAGCCATTGTGCAATACAGAAGAAAGGCAAAGATGGGAAAGCTACATCCTACTGCCCAGTAGCCTAGCAAGTACTTTCCCAAGCCTTATCATTACTTTGAGAGGCAAAAGATCAAAGCTGAAGAGCTAAAGAAGAAGGATCTTAAAGGCAAGAAGCCTGCTGCTGCTGAAGATGCTGATGCCTCACTACGAGCCTAGTAAACGGAATGCGGTTGCGGACGCGTTGAGTCGTCGAGCCCCAGCTCAAGCCAATTGGCTATCAGTGCATGATGAGCGGTTGGTGCGGGAGTTGGAGGCGTTGGGGATTGTTTGTGTGGATAGGCAATCAAGTGCTGAAGCAGTTCTGAATTGGACTGAAGTCCAATATGACCTGGCTGATCGTATTCGGCAGGCTTTAGATATGGATGCTCATATGAAGATGTTCATGGTAGAGGCTCTGGATGGGTCAAATTCCCAATTCGTCGTGGAGGATGGATTACTTTGGAAGGACGGTCGTCTGTGCGTCCCAAGTGTGGATAATTTGCGGGTGGAGTTGTTGTACGAGGCACACCATACCAAGTACTCGATTCACCTGGGGAGCACGAAGATGTACCGTGATGTGAAGAAACTGTTTTGGTGGCCGGGTTTGAAGAAAGATGTGGCGCTCTACGTAACAAAGTGCCAAACTTGCACCTTGGTGAAGGCGGAGTGCCAAAAGCCGGGAGGATTTCTTAAGTCCTTGTCTATTCCGGAGTGGAAATTCGACGACATCTCTATGGACTTTGTGCACGATTTGCCAAGGTCGCAAAAGGGGAACGACGCCATTTGGGTTGTCGTTGATCGGTTAACGAAGGTGTCGCATTTTATTTCGCATAGGAAGGATGATCCGGTGGAGAAGTTGGAAAAGCTTTATGTGGATAACATAGTGCGGCTTCATGGTGTGCCCCGCAGCATCGTGAGTGACCGAGATGGGCGGTTCACGTCCAATGATTGGAGGCTTGTGCAACAAATGTTGGGAACAAAGTTGAAATTCAGCACAGCCTTCCATCCGCAAACGGATGGGCAGACCGAGAGGGTCAATAGAACCATGGAAGACATGTTTCGCATGTGTGTCTTGGATTTTGGAAAGCAATGGGAAGACCACCTTTATTTGGTGGAGTTCGCATACAACAATAGCTACCAAGCGAGTATTCAGATGGCGCCTTTCGAGGCCCTATATGGTAGAAAATGTCGCACGCCGTTGTCTTGGTTAGAAACGGGTGAGTCAAAGTTGTATAAGCAATTGGAAGTGGAGGATGCTACTTCTTTGGTGAGAACCATTCGGGAGAGGTTGCTTATCGCTCAGGACCGGCAAGAGAAGTACTATAATGCCAAGCACAGGAACGTGGAGTTCGCTGTGGGCGACTATGTGTACTTAAAGATCAAACCATTCAAGGGTGTCTAGCGGGTGCGGCGATTTAAAAAGCTAAGCCCGAGGTACCTTGGGTCATTTGAGGTTCTGGAGCGAGTTGGTGAGGCGGCCTATCGGTTGAATCTTTCAGTGGAGCTTAGTGGTTTACATGATGTATTCCATATTTCGGTGCTTCGCAAGGCGGTGCAAGGTCCTACGCAGGTGATCGCGGTTGATCAAGTGCCGGTGGATAGTGGGCTAACGACAAAGATCAAGCCCGTGCGGATTGAGAACTCGGAAGTCAAGCGGCTACACAATAAAGAGATCAGGATGGTCAAAGTCCGATGGGACAATTGCGGTCGTGAGGAGCTCTCTTTGGAGCGAGAGCAGACTATGATTGACGAGTATCCGGAGTTGTTCCGCTCAGGTACAAATTTTGGTTTTGTACATGTCTTTCCTTTATGTAATTTCGTGGACGAAATTCTATTAAGAGGGAGAGAGTTGTAACGCCTCGAAACTCAAAAGAGCGATGGGGAACGTTTTGGGCCAGTGTTGGGTTCTGGCTGCAGGCACACGGCCTAGGATACGGGCGTGTCCCAGGGCGTGTCAAGCTTGTGTCGACACTCAGCCGGGAAGTCGACATTTTGGTCTCGATATTGTGTCGAGACTGGGCACACGGCCTGCGACACGGGCGTGTCGCAGGGCGTGTCGACCCGTGTCAACACTTAGCCCGCGAAGTCGACACTGCGCTCGACGAAGTGTCGAGACATGGCACACGGCCTACGACACGGGCGTGTTGCAGGGCATGTCGACTCGTGTCGACACTCATCCCGGGAAGTCGACACTTTGCTCTCGACATTGTGTCGAGACAAGGCACACGGCCTAGGACACGGGCGTGTCCAAGGCCGTGTCATCATTTCGACGATCTTCGCTCGACGAAGTGTCGAGTGTCGAGACCGTGTACACGGCCTGGAGCCCAGGCGTGTTGAGGTGACATGGGCAAGGACACGGGCATGTCCTAGAACCTGTGCAGTGCTCGGGTTGTTTTCGGGGAAAAATGATGGGTGTACACGGTCGGCCACACGGCCGTGTCAGGTGGAACACGGGCGTGTCAGATCGAACACGGGCATGTTTGATGCCCGTGTGTTGTTCCAGGCGCGTCGATTTTGACGGTGAATGAGGCACACGGCCCTGGACACGGGCGTTTTCCAGGCCGTGTTCGGTCCAGATTGGACATTTCAGTCCCGAATCAAAGCCGTTCATTTCTTTAATTGGTGATCCAACGGCTGGGGGTTGTTCCTGAAGGGATATACCCGGGATTGGACTTAGAAACCCTTACTTTTCATAAGTTATTATCTTTCTAAAAGCTTAGAGAGAGAGGAGAGCCAAGGAAGGAAGAAGGAGCTAGATCCGGCCATTGGAGGAGCTTCGAAGCTCCAAATCACGAGCCGACTCCGGATCCACGGACGCAAAGCTAGTGCGGTGCTTTTCATCCGCTTACTTTTCCATGGCGCCAAAGAGGAACGCTAGGGTAACGATTCTCTTCTTGAGCATGAGTAGCTCTCCTTCTTTGTATAGGAATCCCGCTCTCGCGAGTTTGCGGAGAGTTGGAGGCGTTCCTTCTGGTAGATATGTGAAGTCCCCGTTGTTTAGAGTCCGTAAGCGAGAACGGACGTAGGCATGATGTGTGAAGCCTATCTGGACATGTTGGTCTGGATCGGTGATGTTGCATTGCATAATGCCGGAGAAGACTCCGTGCTATTGGTTGTTTTTCGGGTTTTTCTACACGGTAGATTCCAATAGGGAGCCTTGGGGATTAACCCAAAGGTGCACCCGGAAAACTGGACGGATGCGTGATCTTGCCAATTTGGTGGCCTGAGAGCCAACTTGAACATAACCGTGTTATGTGAAATGTGATGGAAACGGGACTCGGGAGAAGTTTGACCTGCGCATATGGTTTAAATTACCGTTGCGGGCGCATATGGTTTAAATTACCGTTGCGTTGTGAGCACGGGTTAGATGGAACTGTACTCATTCTATGTCGTTCGGATTAGAGCCGTTGGCATAGATGAGAGTCTTCGGCGGTCTATGGTTTTAATTACCGTGACCCATGCCAGGAAGACAAACTGCACATTGATTGGCCATCCAAAGGGATGGTGGTGAGTCGGCAGACTTAGTCTGCGTTCACCGAGAATGTACCCTGTGTGCACGGGGTGTGTGGCTGTATGAGCCTACGCCTGTGATGAAATGAATATACATTTATTTCTAGCTTATGCTAATGAAATGCAGGGAAGGAGCATCGCCGCTCCGAGTTGGGGGCGGGATCGTTATAATTTGGTCAGCATTGCTGACCTTGCCTTATTTTGCCACCGTGCTGTGGTTTGTTGCTTGCATGTGCTGCTGGACCAAGCGGTCAATAGCGGGCTAAAGCCCAAGTGCAAAGCCGGCCCTCGAAGGCCTAATTGGAAGTGTTTACTATTTTATTCATGTATGACCGGCCTGCGTGCCGTGGTTTGTAAATCATGTAATATCAAGTGAAACATTTTGTAAGGCCTTAAGGCTTGTGTTGGTATGTATAACATTCCTATTTTGTATTAGTGGGCATTCATGCTTTAGTGCTGGGTTCTTATTTGCAACTTTTATAAACTGCTTCCGCTAGAATGCTCTGTGTAGGACGTTATGATTGGTTGGATGGTTTCCATGAGTAACCACCCGGTCTGTCTGTATTATATGGCGTCGGGCCCCGGCCGGACCTACTGTTATATGCTATGCGACGGATAAGGGGTGTTACACCTTCTCGGGTTGAAAACGGCCAAAAAATGCCAGCCAGACACGGCCTTGGACACGCCCGTGTCCTAGGCCGTGTACCCCTATACAGGCACCAAAAATCCCTTTTCGCGACCGACTCGCACACAAATTTTCGGGGCGTTACAAATCTCCCCCACTTAAGGAATTTCGTCCCGAAATTAAACAAAGGTACACAAAATCTAACTGATACCTGGGGGGAACAACTCGGGGTATTCCTCCAACATAGCTTGCTCTCGCTCCCAAGAAAGCTCCTCACGTCCGCAATTATCCAAACGGACTTTTACCATTCGGACCTCCTTGTTGCGGAGTCGTTTGACTGCAACATCTTCAATTCGTACTGGCCTGACCCTTGTTGTTAACTCATAATCAACCGGTACCTGATTGTCCGCAACGATCTACGAAGGCTCTTGCACTGCCTTACGCAACACCGATACGTGGAACACGTCATGCAGCCCACTCAACTCTGTCGACAGCTTCAACCTATACGCCGCCTCTCCAACACGCTCCAGGATTTCAAATGGTCCAAGGTATCTCGAACTCAGCTTCATCAAGCGTCGAACCCGCGATACACCCTTGAACGGCTTGATTTTTAGATATACCATGTCGCCAACGTTGAACTCCACATTTCTATGTTTGGCATTGTAATACTTTGACTGTCTATCCTGAGCAATCTTCAGCCTTTCCTGAATTGTCCGAATCATTGAAGTGGCGTCTTCCACCGCTTGACGTTTATACAACTTCGATTCGCCTGCCTCCAACTAAGACAACGGCGTACGACACTTCCTCCTATACAAGGCTTCGAAAGGCGCCATTCCAATACTTGCCTGAAAGCTATTGTTGTATGCAAACTCCACCATGTACAAGTGATCCTCCCAATTCTTCCCGAAATCTAGGACGCACATGCGAAACATGTCCTCCATAGTCTTGTTGACTCTCTCGGTTTGGCCATCTGTCTGCGGGTGAAAGGCTGTGCTGAACTTTAGCTTAGTACCCAACAGACCATGCACCAACCTCCAGTCATTCGACGTGAAGCGTCCATCACGATCACTATCAATACTGCGAGGCACACCATGCAATCGCACAATATTATCCACGTAGAGTTTGGCTAACTTTTCCACCGGATCTTCCTTTCTGACTGGGATAAAGTGCGACACCTTTGTCAACCTATCTACGACCACCCAAATGGCGTCGTTTCCCTTCTGCGACTTTGGCAAACCGTGCACAAAATCCATAGATATGTCGTCAAACTTCCATTCTGGGATAGGAAGGGATTTCAAGAAACCTCCGGGCTTCTGACATTCCGCTTTCACCAATGCACAAGTACGACACTTGGCCACATAAAGTGCCACATCCTTCTTCAAACCCGGCCACCAGAATAATTTCTTCAGGTCTCTATACATCTTCGTGCTTCCCGGGTGGATTGAGTACTTGGTATGATGAGCCTCATACATCAACTCCTCCCGAATATTATCCGCACTAGGAACGCATAGACGACCGTCCTTCCTTAACAACCCATCTTCAACTACAAACTGGGAATTTGACCCATCCAAAGCTTCATCCAAGATCTGCTTCATGCTGCTATCCTGAACCAAAGCCCGCCAAACTCTATCCGGTAGGTCACACTGCACCTCTGTCCAAAACAGTTTCTCCTCGGCACTAGACTGCTTATCGATGCAAGATATCTCCAATGCCTCCAACTCTTGGACCAATCTCTCATCATGTACTGATAACCAGTTGGCTTGTGCGGGAATCTTACGACTCAACACATCCGCCACTGCATTTCCCTTCCCAGGCACATAGTGTATCTTGAAGGTGTAGTCCCCTAAGAACTCCATCCACCTCCGCTGCCTCATGTTCAGATCCTTTTGATACAACAGGTACTTCAAACTCTTATGATCGGTGTAAATATCGACCTTCACACCGTACAGATAGTGCCTCCAAAGCTTTAGAGCAAATATCACGGCCGCTAACTCTAAGTCGTGGACCAGATAATTCCTCTCGTGAACCTTCAGTTGTCGTGAACCATAAGCTATCACTCTCCCATGTTGTAGCAGAACACAGCCCAAACCACTGCCCGAAGCATCACTATAAATCTCGAACCCTTCAGTTCCACTTGGCGAACATAAAATAAGCACCGTGGTTAACCCCCTCTTCAACTCTTCAAAAGCCTATTCGCACTCCGGAGACCACACAAACTTCTGATCCTTTCTTGTCAACGTCGTGAGTGGAAGTGCTATCCGCGAGAAGTTCTCTACGAAACGCCTGTAGTAGCCTGCATGCCCCAAAAACTCCGGACCTCTGCCACCGTAGTCAAAGTAGGCCACTCCCGTATCGCCACTATCTTCGTCGGATCCACAGCTATTCCTTCTCCACTGACAACAAGACCAAGGAACGCTATCGAGGATAACCAGAATTCACACTTGGAGAACTTTGCATACAACTGACTTTTTCTCAATGTCTTCAACACCATGTGTAAATGCTTGTAGTGATCCTCCTCGCACCATGAATACACCAGGATATCATCGATAAATACTATCACGAACTGATCCAGGTATTCTCTGAAAGTCCTATTCATCAGATCCATAAACACGGATGGCGGATTCGTCAACCCAAACGGCATAACCGTGAACTCGTAATGCCCAAACCGCGTACTGAATGCTGTCTTTGGGATGTCGCTCTCCCTTATCCTCAACTGATAGTAACCGGACTTCAAATCTAACTTCGAATATACAGTTGATCCAACCAACTGATCAAACAGATCGTCAATCCTCGGGATTGGATATTTGTTCTTCTCCGTAAGTTGGTTCAATTCCTGATAATCGATACAAAGCCGCAAGCTCCCATCTTTCTTCTTGACAAAGAGAACTGGTGTGCTCCAAGGCGACGAACTTGGACGCACATAACCTTGCTCTAGCAACTCTTGCAGTTGCACCTTCAACTCTGCCATTTCTCTTGGGGCTATCCGATAGGGGGAGCGTGACACCAGTTTGGCACCCGGTACCAGCTCTATAGTAAAGTCTATCTCCCGCTGAGGAGGGGCTCCTGGGAGATCATCTGGAAACACATCAGGATACTCAGACACAACTGGTATGCTGTCCAAACTAGGCTTAGGCGTCGAAGTCTGCACTAGAGTGACATATAGTTCTGCCCCAGACCGAACTGCCTTGAACATCTGAAGGGCTAACATCAGAACTTTCCCTGACCCCTTCATGCCCGCAAAAGTAGTCTCTCGATCAGTGTCCAGACCCAACTTGACTTCTTTACGGTTGCAATCAATACATGCACTTTGCTCCGAGAGCCAATCCATACCGAAGATTACGTCGAACTCCACTAATGGTAGAATCAACGCACGCAAATCAAACTCCCGGTCTCCAATCCGAATCTTCACAACACAAATCCTATCCGCATGCATGGAGCACCCATTAGGCAACAACACATCCAACTTGTTTTCTGCCATCGAGAACGGAACTCCGATGCGCGATATAAATTTTTCGGACAAGAAGGAATGTGATGCTCCCGTATCAAAAAGGGCTCTTGCCAGAAACCCAAAGATTAACACAAAGCCTAGCACTAACAAACGTAAGCTAATAAATACAAAGGTGACAACTATACAAGTTAACCCACTGTAATTTAACTCATACCTGTCACCACGTCCGCTTGCTTTATGGCCTCCTGCAGACCAAGGTTGTAGACTCTAGGCTGGGTTGGATCATGATGGGACGCGGTTGACTCCACTGCCTTCCCTTTCTCCTCATAAGTAGCTCCAGGTCTCCTCTCGGACTTTGAACGTCCGCTCCAACACTCCCGAGCAAAATGCCTCGTCTTCCCGCAGTTGTAGCAAGCTCCGGGGACTCGACTTGTAGTTGCCCCCGATGCATCAGCCGAAGGGGCTGAGTTCGAAGTCCTTCGCTTCTTGTTCCACCTGCGGAAACTTGACTTATTATTTGGCACCTTGAACTCGGTCTTCCTTTCTCCTGGGTCCTTCTTCTCTTGAACTTTCTTCGCAACCTTTTCCAACTATCGGGCCGAATTGACCAAGGCTAGGAAGCCCTGCGCATTAGGCCTAGCAAGGAGTAACTGTAAATCGCCGCGAAGACCATCATAGAATCGGTTGGTCTTCCTCTCTTCTTCTATAAACATAGCACCAGCATAGCGTCCCAACCGTGTGAACTCATGCAGATATTCGTCCACGCTTCTGGATCCCTGAATCAACCCAAGAAACTGATTCTCCATCTCCAACTTCTGAACAGAGGGTACAAATCTGGCTAGGAACAATCTTGAAAATTCTTCCATCGGCACATCCGCAAGTTGCCTTCCCACTAGAAGATGAAACTCCATCTCGTCCCACCACAGCCTCGCTTCACCTTCCAAAAGAAAAGTCGCTATGGTGGTCTTCTGCCACTCCTCAGTTATTGTGGCCGTCAAGACCCTCTTTATGGAAGAGAGCCAGTCCTCAGCTTGAGTTGGCGTTCCAACCCCATTAAACCTCGGAGGATTAAAGCCCATCACATGCTTTAGCTCCCTCTCCGTAGTTCTTTTTGGCTCTACCAACTCCACTGCTGCGCGTTCCACCACTCTCGGCTCTGCCACCCTAACCGGTTCTTGCTCATTCACAGGAGGTGCGTGATGCATTTGCCCTGCAGGTTGTGCATTTTTCATTGCGAACACTGCCTCAGCCACCATCCTGATGGTTTCCGCTGAAGGAGGTGTAGCAGGCACGTCCCTTGGTGCACTACTTTCCGCTGATTGCGGACGCTCTGACTAACCAGCACCGCTCCCAGCTGCCTATAGTAGCAAAGACACACAATTAGACGACAAACAAATTGTTAAAAGCAATCATTGGAACACTGAGGTTCCACAAAACAATTATATTTTCATTCCTAAGTGGACATTCATGGGTTTTTTATGATGTTATAACGATGACGCACACATGTGCTCACCACCCCTTAAAAGAATTTGCCCACGAATTCATTTAAGCCTGACCGTAACCAGAAGTCTGATACCAAATTGTAACACCCACATCTGTCGCATGGCATATAACAGAAGGTCCAGCTGGAACCCGACGCCATATACCACAGACAGACGGAAGGGTTACCAAATGCATTATCAAACCGTCCAATTAAGACTACACGTCCTACACAGAGCATTCTAGCGGAAGTATTTAAAATTGAAAGAACCCAAACTTAAATCCATCAAATATGAATGTCCACAGCTACAACTACAGGAATGAAACCCCAAATACACTGAAACGGGTATATGGCCTTATGGCCTTACAAATGTTCATTTAATATAACATGTCTTACATACATCGGCTCGCAGGCCGGCCACACATGATAAATGTAAAAAAAACAACTATTCTACGGCCTTCTAGGGCCAGCACAGCAACATGGGCTCCAGCCCGCTATTTGGCGCTCGGCTCCGCAGCACCTGCAAGCACATACCACCGAACGATGGCAAACAAGGGAACAGTCAGCTAAAAGCCGACCAAATTATAACGACCCCGCCCCTTACTAGGGACGGCGGTGCTCTTTCCCTGCATAGCATTAGTCCAATAAAATAAAATGTCGCAATTATATTTCGCCACAGGTCTAGGCTCGCATGGCCAAACACCCCGTGCACTCAGGGCACATTCATGGTGAACCCTGACAAATCAGTGCATTCACCACCACCCCCAGGATGGAACAACATGTGAGCATTTAGCCTATCTGACCACCGTCTAAGGCTCCGACTATGCCTACGGCCAGTGCCCGTCTTCGGATTTCTCGCACCGTACCACATAGCCTAGGTCCAATTCCACTTGCCCGTTGCTCACGCCGCATATATAATTTAAGTCCTACGCGCGGGCCAACCTTCTCTCGGATCCCGGATTTTCCAAAACAATCTCATAACCCAGTTATGATCAAGGCCGGTTCCCAGACCGCCAAGTTAGCAGAACACGTTTCCGCTCAATTTTCCGGGTGCACCTTGAAGCTAACCTCCAAGGATCCCTGCTGCAATCTACCGCGTAGAAACCCGAAAAACCCAAAGCACGGAGTCTTCTCCGGCAAAACATAACAAATGCAACATCACCGATCCAGACAAAACACATCCGGGTAGGCATCACACACAATGCATATGCCCGTACTTACGATTCCGGGCTCTATATGCAACACAAGGGGGACTATTCACATCAACCCCAAGGAACACCACGCACTCACCGCACACTCGCGGGAGCGGGATTCCCTATGCAGAAAGAAAGAGCTTCAAACGCTCAAATTGAGAATCGTTACCACTGGAGTCCGTTTTGGCGCCATGGAAAAACTACGCAGACAGAACTCTTCGCAACGACCTTCCCTCCACGGATCCGCTCTCAGACTTCGAAACGGTGCTCCGATGCTCCGTCGGCGGCCGGAAACCTCCTTCTTCTTCCTCTTCTCTCTCACTTTGGAAGGAGAAAGCTTTGGAGAGAAAATGAGGAATTAACCCCCTATACCCGGCCTTAACAAAGCAGGATCTCATCTGGGCCGTCAGATCCTAATTAAAGAAAACGAACGGCTCAGATCTGCACAAACTTCTCCCGACCTGGGACGAACACGGCTTGGCACACGGCCGTGTCCCAGGCCGTGTGCCTCGATCCAGGCACGATCGTCGAACTGAGAAACGACACACGGGCTAAGACATGGCCGTGTCTCACCTGACACGCTCGTGTCGGGTTCCTCGACACGCCTGTGTTCGGGGGCGTGTCACGCATAACCGCCACGACAACGGACACGAACCTACTGCACACGAGTAGGGACACGGGTTGGCACACGCCCGTGTCAGAGGATATGCCCGTGTCATCCGGCCGTGTTCCTGGCCGTGTCCTTCTCGGGTTGAAAACTGCCAAAAAACCCCAGCTAGACACGGCCTTGGACACGCCCGTGTCCTAGGCCGTGTACCCCTATACAGGCGCCAAAAATCCCTTTTCGCGACCGACTCGCACACAAATTTTCGGGGCGTTACACACTTCATGTAGTCTGATGACCCTCATCCAAATATAACTCTGCTATTTTCTTCATGGAGTAATCAATCTTAAATGGCACAAAGTGAGCACACTTTGTTAGTCTGTCAACTATGACAGACACTGAATCATGTCCTCGGGGAGTTCTCGACAAACCGATAATAAAATCCATTGAAATACTCTCCCACTTCCAACTTGGAATCTCCAAAGGCGTCAACTTGCCACTAGGCCTTCTATGATTGGCCTTAACTTGCTTGCACGTGAAGCATTCAAACACAAACTTGGATATATCATTCTTCATTCCATGCCACCAAACGATCAGTTTAAAATATCTAAACATCTTAGTAGAGCCAGGGTTGTAGGCAACACTAGAACCATACGCCTCACTGCACAACTTAGCTCGAATATCCTCAACTGTGGGGATAAAATATCTACCGCAATACTTCAAGGTAACCACATCATCGATTGAAAAGTCTGGTAATTCTCCTTTTTCGGTTCTGCTATGAAGGTGCTGCAATTCTGGATCGTCCTTTTGATGTAGCCTTGTAAGCATAATCCATGAAGGATCTGCTACTTCCAAGCTACTTGTCGAGTCCCTACTTCCGACCGAGATACCCATCAACAGAAACTCCTCCACCAAGGATTCCACCGAAAGCCCAAAGATCTGCGTGGTCTTTCTACTTATGGCATTGGCTACCACATTAGCTTTGCCCGGATGATATTGGATCTCGACATCGAAATCTGCGACATATTCTAACCACCTATGCTTGTGCAAATTTAATTCCTTCTGAGTGAAGACATACTTCAAACTCTTATGGTATGTGTAAATCTTGCACAGTGCGCCATACAAAAGATGTCTCCACAATTTCAAGGCATAAATTTCTGCGGCAAACTCTAAATCATGAGTACGGTAGTTCTTTTCATGTATCTTTAACTGCCTCGACCCATACGCAATTACCTTTCCTTCTTGCATCAAAATGCATCCAAGCCCGACATGCGATGCATCCATATAAACGACATACTATAATCCTTCGGTAGGCAAAGTCAATACTGGGGCAGTGCACAATCTCTTTTTCAATTCCTGAAAAACTTTCTCGCACTTATCGCTCAACACGAACGCTACATTCTTCTGCGTAAGCCTAGTCAGCGGCGCAGACAATGTAGAAAAATCCTTCCACAAATCCGCTATACTAGCATGCCAACCCTAGGAAGCTTCTTATCTCTTTAGGTGTGGTAGGTTTTTTCCAATCCATTAGGGCAGCAATATTTTCTGGGTCAATGGAAATTTCGTCTTTATTCACAACATGACAAAAAAGGAAACTAGATGTAACCAAACTTCGCACATACTCAGCCTGGCGTATAACTTATGCTCCCTCAAAGCAGATAGAACTATCCACAAGTGCTAGGCATGCTTGTCAGCACTCTAAGAATAAACCAGTACATCATCAATAAACACAACCACAAAACAGTCCAGAAAATCCTTGAACACTTTGTTCATCATGTCCATAAAGGCAGAGGGTATATTTGTCAATCCAAATGACATCACCAAGAACTCGAAATGTCCATGCCGAGAACGAAAAACGGTCCGTGGAACATCCGACTCAAGAATTCTCAACTGATGGTGGCCCGAACAAAGATCAATCTTCGAAAACACTGGACTACCACGCAACTGATCAAAAAAATCATCTATTCGCGGCAAGGGAAACCTGTTCTTGATAGTTACCTTATTCAATTCTCTATAATAGATGCACAACCTCATAGATCCATCATTCTTCTTCACAAACAACATGGGAGCAGCCCAAGACGAAGAACTTGGTCTAATGAATCCACACTGCAACAACTCATCCAGCTGGGTACGCAACTCATCCAGCTCATGCGGCCCCATACAGTACCGTGCCTTAGCTATATGACGAGTACCCTGCTCCAAATCTATAACAAATTCCACATCTCTCTCATGCGGAAGACTAGGAAGATTGTATGGTAAGACATCAGGAAACTCACGCACCAAAGGAACATCCTCGACGCGTGGTAAACTACCAATAGTTTCCAAATCAGAAACCAAACAAGCAAAACAAGTGGAATTCAGAAGTTTCCGAGCACGTACCGCAGAAATAATCGGGGAATTTTGGCGCGGAAAACCATAAACACTCCTGCGGTGACCGTTGTCCATCTTGAAGTCCAAACGCTAAGTCTTGCATTGGATAACCGCATCGTATCTGGACAACCAATCCATGCCCAAGATCACATCAAAGTCCTTTAGGTCCAGCACCTTTAGATCGGCAAAAAACTAGAAAATCACATAAAGAATCGAACAACTCTGGATACCCTGGTCTGACACCACCATGTCACCAGAGGGAAACTTAACATGAATAGAATCTCCAACGTGATCGAGAGTTAAACGATGACGCTTTATGAAAGTACTAGCCACAAACGAGTGGGTAGCACCAGAATCAAACAGAACGCGTGCCCAATAGTTCTTTACCTTAAACATTCCTATAAAATTGCATACGTATCTAAACGAACAAAAATCAAAACTACAACTACGTGCCAGAAGCCAAATTAGAATCTAACCTGTGAACACTTGGGTGGACGTCTATGCTTCCTCCATAGTCACCACATTTAACTTGTCCTTTCCTTTATCCAAGAGCTGCGGCAGTGGCAATGCCTGAAGTGGGATTGGGGGAAGTAGGGGTTGAGACTGCGGGCACCCATACTTGAAATGTCCTTTCTGTCCACACTAAAAGCAGAACCTCTCCTTAAACCAATAATGGGCAGCATCGTGCCCCTTCTTACACAGTCCACAAACCAAATCTCCTTTGGGAGAGCTCTGAATCGCATGCACTTGTTGCTGCTTTTGAGGTCACAATCTCTTGAAACACTTCTCAAATAGGTGGCCTGACCGGCCGCGGAAGCTACATACCTCCTTGCATCTTTTCCTTGAAGCAAAATCAAATTCCTGAGAGCTCTTACCCTCATCAGACTTCCTCTTATCCTTTCTCATCTACATGCCTCGATTCTTAGCACTGTCAATTGCTTCGACCTTAAGAGCAGCTTCTACTGCTTCAGCATATCTTTCAGATCCATAAGCACTATCCAGCTACTGGATGTCACTCCTAAGACCACCCAGAAATCACTTGACTATGCTAGCTTCAGAAGCAACCAAATTCGAGGAAAACCGTCTCAACTTGCTGAATTCAATCTCATACTCACTGACCGTGAGTTGTCTTTTCTTCAGATGTAGAAAATTATTAATCAAGCGGTCTCGCTTGACCGACGGCAAAAACTTCTTCAACAATAGCTCCTTGAAGGATTCCCATGAGCATCCATCTATGAGGTTCTCCTTCTCTCTCAACCACCAGCTCTTTGCAAGGCCCTTAAGCAGATATGCGGCTACCATCACTCTCTGGTCTGTAGAATTTTTGGAGTACGAGAACATCTCCTCAATTGCGATAATCCAATCGTCCAAAGCCACGAAATCGGCTCTACAATCATAGGTAGGAGGTCCTAGTCGCTGAAAATGTGAGATAAAGTTCATCTCTGGTTGTAGCAGGACTGGAGGCACCAAAGGAGCGAGAGGAATGGGAACAGCTTTACCCACAGAGGGTTCTGCACCCTCAGTTACTGTCTAGAAATGATAGTTAACAACGCCTGGATCTATGGCTATATCTCCACCATCTGCATAGACAGAGCCTCATTGCTCTGTCGCAGTCCCACGAACACTGCCTCACTCTGTGCACCAGACGGCTCGCCCTCAGACTAGGGAGTCGCTCTCGTCGCAATGCAGTTAGGCGGCATCCTAATAATATAACAAACAACAAATCAAAACCTAGCTTAACCGTTAGAACTACACAACTTTGTTCAGACCATACATGTAAAGACACTTGCTCATGCTGCTAACTTTCTCTGGGATTTTCATTAATGATATCATGCTTAAATTTAGGATGATATACCATCATCCTATTGACACTTGTGCATAAACCATGAATGCATGAATTAGCATTCATTTTATTTTAAATCCATTTGTGTACATTTGTCATCATGTAGATCTTTAGCTTGACATGTGTGTCAATGCTATGTTATGTCATGCATGTTGTGTTATGCAATCTAATGAAGGCCTTAATGCATGTCATGGGTGGCGTACACATGAAATATTATGCATCTTATACTACATAAAATCGCATGTAACAAAAAGTAAAATCTAATGTGCATTTATGTGATGATTGTTATGTATCCCACAGTACATAACAGTCACATGTGCTTCCTATGAGAATCCATATACAAACATATATTATGCATCTCATACAACATAATATGCCTCATATACTTCTTATCATGCTTATGAGTGTAGTGTTTATGCTTCAGCCAAGACATACTGATGACACATCAGTGTGTGTATGAAATGAACCAAGACAACTGAAATCTATCCGAGATAGTTATTCGACCAATTGTCAAACAACCTATCCCTCTGATACCAACTGTCACAGACCGAATTTTCTCTGCATTTAATTAATATATTAGAGTAAGAGAAAAACGTGTCGTGATACCACGCCATGCAGGGGATAACTGCAGACGCTCGGCAAGAACTAGAACCTGACACTGTATAAGAAATCCTCAAGTTATTTATGAAGAAAGGTATAATTTAAGTTAAGTTTTAATGTCTGTATCCCTCGGCTCAATGGATCTACTAGTCCACAAGTAGAAATATGAATATACACTGCGGAAAATACTTTGTTTATATAGTTTAACATCCTATATGAGCATAAACATCCAAATAGGATAATCATGGTATGCATACCTCTAGATTTAATATACATATAGAAATAGCTCTTGCGCTAGTTAAAATATAGTGACTTTGGTTTAAAGAAATATTATGCACGAGATAGTCAAATGATAGTTTTATACTTTTTAAAATAACTAACATGCAATCCTAGCATAAAACCTTCCCAGAGAGCAAATAAAACCAACCATTCCCCAAGAAATAGATTTAGCAGCTAGTAAGTCCTTAACATTCTACAAGAAAACCACCAGTGGGCATCAACAACCTGATACGAACCCACTAAAAGTATGTATGTCTGACCTAAAACAAAATAATAAATACTACCTCACAATCGATGAGGTAAAGGCAACCGCAACCACTACAGAACACAAGCCACAACCAAACCCTAGCTGCTCAACCGACAGCTGCTCCGAGCCTGAGGCATTCAAAAAAAAACACCTCAGCAAGAAATTACAAGTGGTAAATAATAACATCAGTCGATAGTAATTAAAGGGAAATAAGAAGGGTTTCCAACCCCAACTATAAGAATGACTGATAAACCTCAGCTAAAAAGTCAAGTTATAATAACTAAAGCAGGAATTTCAATAGTAGAGCAAGGGAAATTGCACCAAGTGCGAAGTGAAGTCATGATTTGATAAGATTTGCAAGATTAAGCATCCAACATATGACTAAACAATAGAAGGAAAAGAGACTAAACAGCTCTAAACACGTGAATCATTAGCACTAGAAAAAACCATGACTCTGAGTCGGTGGCCACATTGTCCAACATGAACTAACATACCCAAAAATATCTCAAAAAGGCACTGCGGTACATTGTCCAACACAACCCAACAGTGCATAAGAAGAGACAAAAACCCACCAAGTGCAATGATTCACGAAACGTCTTCATGTTGGTGATCCTTTATCCACTGCGAACCTAGCGATTAAAACACCTCCAAAACTCCAATAAAACCCCAAACCTAACACCAAAATACTCTCACGACAAGATGAGAGAACAACCAAAAAATTACCCTAAGACCAATACTCGGCGAATTGACAAAACGGTGAAAATATTCTAAGTACAACTAAATTCTTCGAATATACCCGACAAAACCAAGGAATACTCGACAAATCAGACTTGGCGATAAAAGACAACACCCGATGATACACGACAAACGAGACTCGATTCGGTGTATATACTCGACGAAAAGGACTTAGCGGCCCGATCACTCAGCGCTTTCTAAGCCTAAGCCACACTCGACGAAATCGTTGAGAATACTCGACAAAATTGCCTTCTCTCAACACCATGACCAACGTTACTCGACGAAATCGACAACAACCATTCGACGAATCATACTCGACAAATTTCACTCAAATTTACTCCTCATATACATCGAATTTTCCTTAGGCAACATACCTATATTCGACAAATTTTCCTTAGACTATGTTACCATATTCTACAAATTTCCTGGCCGAAATTTACACTATCCTATTGGATTCTCCAACACTACTCCCTTCACTACTCCTACATTCTAAGTAGGGAAAAAAGGGAAAGAAATGAAAGAAATAACATAACAAGGAAAAAATCACCACTTTCCTCAAAGCTTCCAAAAAACCGACACTCCGAGCGCTCTGCGACAAGGATCGACAGCAAGAAATCCTAGACAATGATTCCTGAAACTTTACGAGACAAAAGAGGGTCAAAAATGCAAACCCTAACGTCCAAAAATCCATGAAACGGGAAATACCTACCAGACATGTAAACCCAGAAATCAGTGATCCTCTCCAAGATGGCTAGCTCAGCAAGCCGCAGACTACTCCGTCTCATCCGGAGGGTTCCCAACCTGTTTTCCAGCAAATCGCTTGGATAGAATTTTCTATCCACGCGGCTAGGCTAGTCACGTGGTAGCCACCGGCGCTGCGTTGGCGCAGACTACTACTCAGTCCGCGCCAACAGGTCGCGCGGTTTGCTGGGCGAGTAGCGGTCTCCTCCAGCCCACTACCAGTAAGAGGACTCTCATCAGCCCGCCTGCGACAGGAGGCCTCACATTCCAGTCCACTGTAGCCTTGTCAGATCACTTGGCGGTGGATAAACGCCAAGCTTGGGGAGGACTTAATCCCAGTTCTCCTAAAGGCGGCAGATTGAATCTCCAGCTCGCCAGCAGCAAGACCAACATACTCCAGCTATACTAGTGGGCAGATAGCTTTCTCCAGGTCTCCCAATAGTAGACGATAAGACTCCAGGATTCCCAACAGCAGGGGCGACCTATTCCTTCAATCTCCAGATCGCCAGTGGCGTAGGCGACCCGCCTCCAGCTCGCCCAGCAGTAAGCGACCTGCCTCCAGGTCTCCCAGAAGAAGGCCCCTTGTTGCAGGTCGCCCAGAAACAGTGGTCGATCTGCTATCTGGCAATAGGTAGCGGACTAGGTCTCTCTCTGCCCTAGTGGAGTGGACTTGCTCCTCCTTCCAGCAGTAGGTGGACTCCCCATCAGGCCGCACAACACAATATAGACTGAACATCAGTCCGCCAGAAGGAGGCAAACTCATCTCATCCAACAGCTGAGGCGGACTCCTCAATTTGTATTGTACTAGGCGGACTCTTTGCGTAGTCCGCCAGAGGCATCTTTAGCTTCCCAGTGTCGGTTTCTTCCCAGCAGCAGGCGAGCAACTCATCAGCTCGCACATCATGTCGTGGGCTCAATTCCAACTCGTCTATACCATCTAGGTGACATCATCAAGCCCAGTTCTGGACGTCACGTCCTCTAGCCTATAAATAGACCTCCATACCTCTCATTTGAGGGGGACCTGTGGGGAGCAACATTGGCAGCAAACCTTGTGGATACAACTTCCTATCGGCCAACACGTCTTGCGGACTGACTGTTAACCATGAAATTGGCGATCCTTCCCAAGGGAGCCAGCTCGCTCATCGCGGCCTGCCCCGGGTTCCTCCTGGAGGTCGTGATGCCCTAAGTGGGGCGGACAGAATTTTCTGTCCGCTCAAGCCGCGCGGCCTGCGCGGTCTCAGCGGTCTGACCCCTCAGGCCGCACGCCTTTCTTTGGTCAGTAGGGTCCGCTGACTGCTTCCGCAGTCCGCCTCTGCAGGCCGCCCCCTTTTTCAGCTTAACCACGAGGTTGTATCCGCAGGTTTCTCTCTGCCAGACTCAACTTCCTATCCGCCCAGGCCGGCAACAGGTCGCATATCCCTTCCCCTAGCCGCATGGACAACCGACTCCTCCAGCTCGCCTATAGGCCGCGGACTCCAACTCCGGCCACCCGCCAAGACCAACAGCGGTCCAAGTCCCTCACGAGCTGGCCAGACTCGAAGTATGGACAAGAATTCTAGTCCGCCTTCAGTATTGAACCCCAACAGCCTCAACAACCAGGAAGCAGAATTCCCTCAAAGCAGTCCCAGACCGCCCAGTCTCCTGTGGACTTTGCGGACTCTGCGGACTCAGCGGACGCTCCTCCGCTCACATTCCCTTTGCTCACAGTACAACTGTGGCGGACTCCGCGGTTTCTCCTCGCAGTACGCCACATAGCTTCCAACTCCCGCTTCCTAGCAGCGGGCGGGCAGTCCTCCAACTCAGCAAGGACGGACTCAGCGGCTTCCCCTCGCAGTCCGCCTCCTAGCCTCCAGCGTCCGCCAAACCAGCAGCAGGCGGACAACCTCAACTCATCAGCCGCGGACTCCGCGGATTCCCTCCGCAGTCCGCCATTCAACGTCTCAGCTCGCGATCAGCAGCACCGGCCTCAATACCGAGTTCCAGTCCGCGCGGCCTGTTGCGGACTTGGCGAACTCCGTCTCTTTCTCGCCCCAGTTACTGTCTCACCGGGGGTAACGTAACCGCAAGCTGTTACCTCCTCGGGCCTATAAATAGCCCCCCGTGCCTCTCATATGACAGGCACGACATGCATCGCCGCACGGAGAGTCGTCGCCAAAGAGCTCCTGCGGACTCTGTTTTCCTACCCGCGCTCCCTACTCCGCTTAGTTGCGCGGACTTCCGGCCTCTGATCTATAGTCCGCGCAGTCTCCCATTTTCCCTTAACCGCGCCGCCTGCCGATTAAGATCCTCAGTCCACGCGACCTCCTGGCATTTCTTCTTCCTTAGCCGCCAGCTTCTTTTTGTACCCCTTTATTGCTTTGTTGTGAAGGTGTAATAGCAATCTTGTAACCCTCGCTATTAATAAAAGGGAAGCCTATCGCAAGAGTGGCATTTAGGCCGCGGCGGGAAAAGTCTGTTGTTTCCGCTGCTAGCGGCCCCTTCTCTTTTCTCTTCTCTCTCGCTCAGTTCAGCTCCTCTCGACAAGCAACCTGCAAGCACAACTGTCCAATTAACCGTCTGCTCGACAGCTCCTGATCAACCTCCTCCTCCTCTCTTGGTCAACCTTCTCTGTTGATCAAGCTTCTCCTCTCCTCTATCCCCGCAACCCTCCTTGACAAGCTATTTGCTCCACTCTCGAGCACTCAGAAGCTTCCTTTCTTCCTCCATCCTCTTCCTCTCCAAGCCTGTGAGACCGAACACCCCATCTGTGTTAGCTGTGCCCCAGGTGCCATTTCCGCGCATCAACAGTTAACACGCGACATTCAGATCCGATCAAACGGTGAATAGCTATAGTTAACCATGTCAGACCATCAATCAGCCGAAAACTTTTCTCCAAGTCCTGGAGATGATCCTCTCTGGGAGGCCTTCGAGCAGTCGCGCCATGAGAACGCTCAGCAGTTCCAAGCAATCAACCAAATGTTTATTGTAATCACATAGTGATTAGACTCTCAACCAGCAGCTGCTCCAGCTGCCCCAGCTGCTCTGATCAATCCAGCACCAACATTGGAGCATCAGCAAGCTTATCCACCAGCTTGCCCGCCAGTCTATCCTCCTCCTTACACAGCAACCTTCCTGCAAGGTCCTGCTCCTCCTTTACGAACTCAAGATGAAGAGTTTGCTGCTCGCCAAAAATTCTTCCGGGAAGCAGCCCGGGGAAGTCCTGCTAGATTTCTCAACTTTCAGGGAAGTCATCCTTACCCTGCAGCTCCTGTCTTTGCTCCTCCTGCAGCAGCTTTTCCTTTTTACTCTCCTGCTTCTTTTGCAGCTGCAGCTTATGCTCCCTTCTTTCCTTATGCTGTAGGAGATCAAGAAGATCCTTCACCATTCACGGAGAATGTTCGCCATGAGCCTACTCCAGCTAATTTCAGAGAGCCCCGGTTACCGATCTACACCGGGGAGACTGATCCAGTAAAGCATCTGCAAGCTTTTGAGTCAGCCATTGCTCTCAAGACTCTGTGAGATGCAACCAAGTGCAAGCTCCTTGTGACAACCTTTGATGGGCAAGTGAGGGACTAGTTTTATGGCCTCCTTCCTCACTCCATCACTTCCTTCGTTGATCTACGAAGGGAGATTCTTCTCAGATTCTCTACCTCAAGCAAGAGAAAGGGCGGTCCTAAAGCCCTCTTTGAGATCAAGCAGTGCAGCGATGAAACTTGGTCTCAATTCGTTGATCAATTCCAAAGAGAGATTTTGGACATCGAAGTTACTGATCAAGAAATGTACAGAGTGGCTCTTATCCACGGTCTTCGTGAAGGGCCTCTCAAATTTGAAGCCAATGTCCGTGCTCCAAGGACATATCAAGAGTTGATTGCTCTAGCCAACTCATATATCCGAGGCGAGAAGAGCAATCCATGCTTCGTCTCCAGGCTAATATCCGAGGAGAATCTCTCTCGCAAGCATCCTCCAAGGTCTCATCACAATCATTTCCCAACTCACTCAAGGAAGGAGAAAAGGATTCATCGCCATCGATACTCCTTCCCAAGCCGCGATCGTGCTCAAGATTCATTGCTACCATTAGCACCTTCTTCTCAAGCAGGGCAGTTCATCAGCAGCAAGACGATGACTTGCATGAGTCTGATCTCGAGGAAGCCATGCTATAAGTGAGCCAAATCATGAAAGATAGGGCCAACTACAAGAAGCCCTATCGGCCGACCGATCAGAGGTCTAGAAACTCATAGCCTTACTGTGAATTCCACAAAGAGTCAGGCCATCTAACAGAAGACTGCAGAGCATTCCGCCAGCTTGTGCAAAGGATGCTCCGGCAGGGAAAGATGCGTGACTTGTTTCCCAAAGAAGATCGCCCTGATCCAGCAACTTCAAAGGGCAAAGAAGTCGCAGATGTTCCTTGCTCCTCCGAAGGAGTGAATCTAGTCGGAGAACCTCCTCTCCTCGTTGTTAACCAAGCCGTCGAATGCTTCGATGCCGATGACGAGGGTGTACTTGGAAGGCTATTCTAAGCCAGCAATGGACTTCACAGTCCTCCAAAGCTCCTAACAACCTTCATGGGTTATCTCAACCCTTACTCTTTCTCTCATCAAACATTTTCATTACCAAACACTTCTCAGTGTTCATTTCTTGCTTTTCAACAAAGCTTTTTATCAGGGATCTTATACTAACACAGTTCCCTTCTTGTGATCCTCCTTCCTCTATTTTTCTCTCTGAGAGATCACTACGCCAATGAGATATCGCCGAGTCTGAAACGTTCCCTCCGTAGTTTGTTCTAGCACCACAGCTTCGACCACATGTGGCGGGAGTATACCCATATGTGTAGTGGGAGCAGTTCAATCATGATGTTGGGCTTCAGATTTCGGATCCTAGCCGGCATCTGACACAGAGTGTGTGCTAGGGGAGCCCCATATGTTAGCTCTACTGTGCTTCACAAAGGATACATTATAGTTATGATGATCTTTGCTTGACAAGTAATGGCGATCAAGCGTAGCCTTGTCTCTTTGATCATCTTTCAACTCCGATGGCCGAACACTCTCTGGTACTCTCGATCCGTGCCTTCTCGGGTTCCCACAACTTCACTGATCAATCCACAGACAAGCTATAGGCCCCTTGGCGCAACTAGTCTCGTTGATCAGTGATGCTTGTACCCAAGGCAAGAGAGCAGTGCTTCTAGCGATCCTTCTCAGGATCTTCTCCTTGCTTTTCTCTTTTGTGCCCTCCTAGAGGATGCACGGCCAGCCCTCTTTGAGTAGGACTATACTTGGGATGATTTTTTCAGGCAAGTGATGCATAAGGCCCAGGGGGAACACCTGTGGCAGCATTCAACCTTCTTTAGTCATTTCGAGTATTGACCTTTTTTTGTCAATTGCCTTCTTTCACAGGTGAACAAGTTAATCCGACCTCTCAAAAGGATTGGAAAACATACGCTTTACTGTTGCTCGTTTCATATATATTACTTGTTCAAGCAATGATCAAAGAATCATACTCTACTTGATCATCAAGCCATGCTATGGCAAACTAGTTAAGATTGGCAGAATTCGTCAAGTTGCTTCTCTGCTAATCTGATCATGTCCATCCAGCCATATCAACAGTTAACACTCAGTTTATTGATCTGGGCTTCATGATAAAGAACTCATCAGGCATTCTCCTTGCTAATTGGTCATATCATTCTTATCTCATCAACAGTTAACACTTGCAAGCCTCTTCACAGGTACTTGCAGGTTATTTTCATATCTTGTTTGCTTCTAACTCTTCTCTTTGCAGAGATTAGCAAACACTTGCAAGCCCTCTCCCAGGTACTTGCAAGATTTTTTCATATCTTGTTTGCTCCTAACTCTTTTCTTGCAGAGAGCAGCAAACACTTGCAAGCCTTCCTCACAGGTACTTGCAAGCCTCTTTCATATCATGTTTGCTTCTAACTCTTCTCTTTGCAGAAATTAGCAAACACTTGCAAGCCCTCTCCCAGGTACTTGCAAGCTCCTTTCATATATATATTGTCTGCTTCTAACTCTTCTCTTTGTAGAGAGCAACAGACACCTGCAAGCCTCATCCATGTACTTGAAGTTTAATTCATTATTCTATGTCTGCTGCTCACTCTTCTCTTTGCAGTGGTTAGCATACGCCTGCAAGTCATATCCAGGTACTTGCAGCTTATTTTTGTATAAAATACCTGCTCCTAACTTTCTTCTTGCAGAGATCAGCAGACCCTTGCAAGTTTCTTCACAGGTACTTGCAAGTTGCGCACATATATCATGTTTGTTCTTAACTCTCATTTTGCAGAGATCAACCGACACTTGCAAGCTCCATTCAGGTACTTGCAAGTTACTTTCATGTACTGTGCATACTTTTAACTCTTCTTTTGCAGAAACCAGCAAAGATTTGCAAGTTCCTTCCAGGTACATGCAACTCATTTTTTCTTCCCATATACTCTTCATCCTTCCCCTTTTTGCAGAGGATAACAGGTACTTGCAAGCCTCCATCAGGTACTTGCAAGTTATTATGCTTTTGTGTTTTCCTCTCACTTTCATATTGCAGGACTTAGTGGAAAACACACCTATTCTGTCCTACAAAGGCAAACTCAGGTACACACTCGATGTACCACCCATACATGCATATCCTAACTTTCCTCTTGCAGGAAAATAAACAGGCAGCACCAAACTTCTAAGGAGAGTCTTCAGGTTCTATCTCTCCTTGCCCCCCTTCTCTTTTCGTTGGGGTGGATGACGATTTTCGCGGGTCTCCAACTTTTTCGAAGTTCTACTCGGAACTTAAAAAAGTGCGGGGATGGTGTTAACCCTGAAATCGGCGATCCTTCCCAAGGGAGCTAGCTCGCTCATCGCGGCCTGCCCCGGGTTCCTCCTGGAGGTCGTGATGCCCTAGGTGGGGCGGACAGAATTTTCTGTCCGCTCAGGCCGCGCGGCCTGCGCAGTCTCAGCGGTCTGACCCCTCAGGCCGCGCTCCATTCTTTGGTCGGCAGGGTCCGCTGACTGCTTCCGCAGTCCGCCTCCGCAGGCCGCCCCCTTTTTCAGCTTAACCGCGAGGTTGTATCCACAGGTTTCTCTCTGCCGGACTCAACTTCCTATCCGCCCAGGCCGGCAACAGGTTGCATATCCCTTCACCCAGCCGTATGGGCAACCGACTCCTCCAGCTCGCCTATAGGCCGCAGACTCCAACTCCGGCCACCCGCCAAGACCAACAGCGATCCAAGTCCCTCGCGAACTGGGCGGACTCGAATTATGGACAAGACATCTAGTCCGCCTTAAGTAGTGAACCCCAACAGCCTCAACATCCAGGCAGCAGAATTCCCTCAAAGCAGTCCCAGACCTCCCAGTCTCCTGTGGACTTTGCGGACTCTGCGGACTCAACGGACGCTCCTCCGCTCGCATTCCCTTTGCTCACAGTTCAACTGTGGCAGACTCTGCGGTTTCTCCTCGTAGTCCGCCACATAGCTTCCAACTCCCACTTCCCAGTAGTGGGCGGGCAGTCCTCCAACTCAGCAGGGACGGACTCAGCGGCTTCCCCTCACAGTCCGCCTCCTAGCCTACAGCTTCCGCCAAACCAGCAGCAGGCGGACAACCTCAACTCATCAGCCGCGGATTCCGCGGATGCCCTCCGCAGTCCGCCATTCAACGTCTCAGCTCGCCATCAGCAGCACCGGCCTCAATACCGAGTTCCAGTCCGCGCGGCCTGTTGCGGACTTGGCGAACTCCGTCTCTTTCTCGCCCTAGTTACCGTCTCACCGGGGGTAACGTCACCGCAAGCCATTAACTCCTCGGGCCTATAAATAGCCCCCCGTGCCTCTCATATGACAGGCACGGCACGCATCGCCGCCCGGAGAGTCGTTGCCAAAGGGCTCCTGCGGACTCTATTTTCCTGCCCGCGCTCCCTACTCCGCTTAGTCGCGCGGCCTGTCGGCCTCTGATCTACAGTCCGCGCGGTCTCCCATTTTCCCTTAACCGCACGGCCTACCGATTAAGATCCTCAGTCCGCGCGACGTCCTGGCATTTCTTCTTCCTTAGCCGGCAGCTTCCTTTTGTACCCCTTTATTGCTTTGTTGTGAAGGTGTACTAGCAAGCTTGTAACCCTCGCTATTAATAAAAGGAAAGCCCGTCGCAAGAGTGGCATTTAGGCCGCGGCGGGCGAAGTCTGCTGTTGCCGCTGCTAGCGGCCCCTTCTCTTTTCTCTTCTCTCTAGCACAGTTCAGCTCCTCTCGACAAGCAACCTGCAAGCAGAACTGTCCAATTAACCGTCTGCTCGACAGCTGCTGATCAACCTCCTCCTCCTCTCTTGGTCAACCTTCTCTGTTTATCAAGCTTCTCCTCTCCTCTATCCCCGCAACCCTCCTTGACAAGCTGTTTGCTCCACTCTCGAGCACTCAGAAGCTTCCTTCCTTCCTCCATCCTCTTCCTCTCCAAGCCTGTGAGACCGAGCACCCCCTGCGTGTTAGCTGTGCCCCAGGTGCTGTTTCCGCGCATCAACACTGACCACTTTTCTGTGGGGCCTCAGCGGCTAAGCCTTGCAGTTTAGGACCATAACTTGGCTCCTCCGGCAGCATGTCCCAGCAACCTCAGTGGTCTTCACTGCCTGATCGTGAAGTCAAGACAGCGAGCTGCGGGATCAATAGTCTGTGGGGTCTACCGACCTGTTTGCTCAGTCTGCGCATCCTCTGGCAATCTCTTTGATAACTCTAATTTTATCCATATATTTATATATATATTATTCAATAATTAATTAGTTTTTGAATATAGTTTATGTTTCTATTATCTAATTCCCATATTTTCTTATTTTAGGACCAAATCGGGCTGCAAATATTAATATCAGTTTACAGGATCAATCAGGAGACAAAGCTGGAAAAAAGCCGAAAAATTGCAAAGTACACGCCGTTGTCACGGGCGTGACCACCAAGTCACGGGCATGACATTCAGACGTGACCCTCGGCGCGTGTTCCAGAGCCCGCATCCATGTCAATTAAAATTACATGCCCATATGTCACGGGCATGCCACATCGACACGGGCGTGTTCTTCAGGCGTGCCACGATGATGATCCAGAACTCCAGATCCACGTCGGGTTAACGTTACACGCCCTGACACGGGCGTGACATCTTGGTCACGGGCGTGAGCAAGAACCGCGACATCCTGGCGTGTCAAATAAATTCTGCAGTTTCCAGATTTTGGCGGTTTTCGTCTTACAAGCCCATGGTCACGGGCGTGGGCCGGGGCGTGACTCTTTCAACAACGGCCGAAGTTACTCCCACCGTTTCTGCTTCCCGCCGTTTTCAGCAACCATCAAGACACGCCCTAGGTCACGGGCATGACCTAGGGGCGTGACCCGCCAATTAACTATTTTTGGCGATTTCGCGCCAACGTTCTGAAGAATTGAAGACGACGGTTCCGAGCCCGACACGCCCTAGGTCACGGGCGTGACCTAGGGGCGTGACCATCCAGCAACTTTGCCTATAAAATCCAGGCAATTCCAGAAGCTGGGGGAGAGTTTTTGGGGAGCTTAATTCTATTTTATTTACTGTATTTCTTGCATTTTAAATTCATAGTATAGCCTTTATTTCCAAGTACTTTTTATAATCATGTCTCTCCTCAATCTTTCTTATAATTCCCCCATCATGATGAGTAGCTAATTTTCAATTAGCACTGGATCATGATGAACTTTGGAATGGAATAAATTTCTTATTTTTGTCTCAAATTAGCAAGCATTCTATTTTATGTACTTTGATTTATCTTTGATTTAAATTTTCTTCGAATTCATAAGTTGCAAATTATGTTTATTCGAGCTTAGATCCGTATCCTAGATTTACCGAGAGGTTGTGGATACGAGTAGATCACTCAAGGATAAAGAGAGTTTCTTGCACTCCTCGAGAGAGGGAGGCAAAATTCTTCCATATTGGAGTCAATTCCATTAGGGAGGTTCACCGCCTAAAGCAAGCTTAGGTTTTTCGACTGGCCGAGAGGTCTTAATCGATCAACCTAAGGTTAGTCGAGTGCATATTCTCGAGAGAGGCGTCTTGTAGTTTTGGAACCTCCGCGGTCAAAGTCAATAATTTAGATGCTTGTGTTTTTTTTTAATTTCTTGGAAATTATTCTAGCCCAAAGGGATTCTAGATCAAGTGCTAGCCTTTTTATCATCACATTTTCCTCTTAGTTTAGCGTTTTCTTGTTCGCAAAACCAATTTCCAATCGATAAAATAATAGTTCTTCCTTGTGAGTACAAGTACTCAACGTCCCCGAGTTCAAATACGACATCTCCTATACTAAATTTCGATAGGTGCACTTGCCTAGTTGAGATTATAATTTGGATATTTTCAAAACTTATAAAATCTTCATCAAGTTTTTGGCGCCGTTGCCGGGGAATTCTTTTTTGTTGATATTTTGAAAGCAAGGATTTATTAGTTTTATCATTTTTTTTGTTTTAAAAATATCAAAATAAAATAAAATAAAAATTTTTATTTTGACTTATTGTGGTGTATGACCCGAGGGAATCCGTCACCTCTTTTTGATTTGGATCCGGAAATCGAGCGAACCCTTCAGCACTGCTTACGATTTCGAGTTCCGAATTCTCAAGATACGGAATCCTTAGGAGACACTCCTAATCCTTCATTAATTCTCTCTCCGTCACCGCCTTCTTCTTCTCCTTCTTCATTTAGTTCTTCTTCCCATTCTTCTAGATCTCCTTCTTCTTCTTCTTCCAATATGGGTGAGCCAAATGCAGTCGAACAAAGGACTATGTCCTATTATGCCCGTCCAAACTTGAACGAGCCTCAATCTAGTATTGTTCGCTCCGCTATTGCCCCTAATAATTTTGAGTTGAAGCCAAGCATCATCCAAATGGTACAACAATATGTACAATTTGATGGGCTTCAAGATGAAGATCCAAACGCGCATATTTCTAATTTCTTAGAAATATGCGATACTTTTAAAATTAATGGTGTATCCGATGATGACATTCGGCTAAGGTTATTTCCATTTACATTTCGCACTAAAGTCAAGCAGTGGTTGGGTTCTCTACCAAGAGGATCCATCACAACATAGGCTCAAATGACGGAAAGATTTCTTACGAAATACTTTCCGCCGGCTAAAACGGCTAAATTGCGCAATGATATTACTTATTTCTCCCAATTGATTCGGAAACGTTATATGATACTTGGGAGCGTTTCAAGGAATTACTTCGTCGATGTCCTCATCATGCAATTCCGGATTGGTTAAAAATCCAAACCTTCTATAACGGCCTAAATTCTCAAACTAGGCAACATATCGATGCCGCCGCTGGTGGAACGCTTAATAACAAAACACCGGCGGCCGCCCAAGAGCTTATAGATGGTATGGCTTTGAATACCTATCAATGGAGTACACCTCGGTCTAAACCACCTAAACCGGCCGGGATATATGAAATTGATACGGTCTCCAGTTTATCTCTCCAGGTTGAGAAACTACAAAAACAAATAGCCGAGATGTCTGTTTCCTCGGCTACTCAAACCTGTGAACCCCAATATTGGGAACCTTCCACTATTGCCGAGCATGTGGATTACATGGGTAATCCGAATCGGCCTCCTTATAATCCATTTAATAATTTTGGTAACACTAATCACCCGAGTATAAGGAATCACCCCAACTTCTCTTGGAGTAATTCAGGGAATGCGGCTCGCCCTCCAAAGACCATTCCACCCGGTTATTTTCCGCCACAAGCTCCCAAAGCTCCCAATCTCGAGGAATTGTTCACCAAATACACAAGTACAAATGATGCCAATATCCGGAATCTCACCGGATCTCTTCGTAGTTTGGAGAACCAAATCGGGCAAATTGCTAAAATGCTCTCCGATCGCCAACAAGGAGCATAACCGGGCAATACGGAGCCCAACCTAAAGGAGCAAGCGAAGGCTATCACGCTACAGAGCAGGAAAGAGGTACATTCTTCTTCAAATCCGGTTGAACAAGAGGTAACAATTTCTACATCTCCTCCTCCTCCTAAAGTTTTTCTTGAAAATAAAATTAAAGAATATCAACCGCCTCTTCCCTATCCGTCCAAATTAAAGAAAGAGCGGACGGATGATCATTTCGGTAAATTTGTAGAATTATTAAAGCACATTCATATTAATTTACGTTTTATGAAGCTATAGCGCAAATGCCAAAATACGCAAAATACCTCAAGGATCTTTTAACAAATAAAAAGAGACTTGAGGAAATTTTCACGGTTCAATTGAACGCGGAATGTTCGGTGGTTTTACTCAATAAATTGCCTAAGAAACTAACCGACCCGGGAAGTTTCTCTATTCCTTGCCTATTTGGCGATTTATCGGTAAAACATGTGTTGGCCGATCTTGGCGCCTCGATTAATTTAATGCCTTATTCGTTATTTAAAAAATTAGGATTAGGAGATCCTACTCCAACACGAATGAGCATCCAATTGGCGGATCGGACAATTAAATACCCTATGGGTATTGTTGAGGATGTGCTTGTAAAGTTCGACAAATTTATCTTTCCGGTAGATTTTGTCATCCTTGACATAGAAGAGGACACCGAGGTTCAGCTTATTCTCGGTCACCCTTTTCTCGCCACCTCGTGCGCTATCATAGATGTTAGTAACAGTAAACTTCTCCTTAGAGTCGGAGATGAAGAAGTTACCTCTACTATCAAATCATCTATGAAAAACACGCTTGCTAACGACGACTCGTGTTTATTTTTGGAGGCTTCTCCCGATGAAGGCTCCATTTTATTTCCCGAAAATCTTTATTCTCCTTTTGACCATGAAGAAAATTTGGAAACTTTAGATATCATTTTTCATGACATTAGTGTTAATCAATCGGACACACAAGAGCCTATTTTTGAAATTCTAGAATTAGGAAGTGACCGATTAAAAACTTCTTACGATGAACCTCCAACCTTAGAGCTAAAACAACTGCCAGATCATTTAGAATATTTATTTCTAGCGGAAGGTTCAAAACTTCTCGTTATTGTGTTGGCGTATTTATCCAATGAAGAAAAATTTAAATTATTAAATGTTTTAAAACGCCATCGCCATGCAATTGCGTGGAAAATTACGGATCTAAAAGGTATTAATCCCTCCTTTTGTACGCACAAAATTTTATTAGAAGAAAATTTTCATAAAACTATTCAACCTCAACGCCGGCTACATCCAAACATGAAGGAAGTAGTCAAGGCGGATGTTATTAAATTATTAGACGCGGGCATCATCTATCCGATTTCGGATAGCACTTGGGTTAGTCCGGTCCAAGTGGTGCCCAAGAAAGGAGGATTAACGGTAGTGCCTAACGATAAAACTGAATTAATCCCTACTAGAACCGTTACTGGATGGCGGGTTTGCATCGACTACCGCAAATTAAATGATGTGACCCGAAAGGATCATTTTCCTTTACCGTTCATTGACCAAATCCTTGAACGGCTATCCGGTCATGCTTTTTATTATTTTCTTGATGGTCTCTCGGGATATTTCCAAATCCCAATTGCACCCGAGGAGCAAGAGAAAACAACCTTCACTTGTCCGTTTGGCACCTTCGCCTATCGAAGGATGTCTTTTGGTTTGTGCAATGCGCCGGCAACCTTCCAAAGGTGTATGTTAGCGATCTTTGATGAATTAGTGGAGGATATCATGGAGGTCTTCATGGACGATTTCTCCGTTTTTGGAGATTCGTTTGATTTATGTTTAGAAAATCTTTCCCTTGTACTCCAAAGATGTGAGGACACGAACCTAGTATTAAACTGGGAGAAGTGCCATTTTAATGTACGGGAAGGTTTGGTCTTAGGCCACAAAATATCTTGTAAGGGCATAGAGGTAGATAAAGCCAAAATAGAAACAATAGAAAAGTTACCTCCCCCTTCAAACATTAAGGCCATTCGTAGTTTTCTTGGGCATGCCGGTTTCTATCGCCGGTTTATTAAAGATTTTTATAAAATAACTAAGCCCCTTACACACTTGTTAGAAAAAGATGCGCCGTTTATTTTTGATGAAAATTGTTTCCGTGCTTTTTCTATTATAAAAGAAAAATTAATAAACGCACCTATCGTAATAGCTCCCAATTGGGCTCTACTATTTGAAATCATGTACGATGTTAGTAGTTTTGCCGTTGGTGCGGTCTTAGGACAGCGCATCAATAAAAATTTTCATCTTATCTATTATGCGAGCAAAACACTAACCACCACACAAGAAAATTACACAACCACTGAGAAAGAACTTCTTGCCGTTATTTTTGCTTTTGATAAATTTCGTTCTTATCTCACTTTGTCCAAAGTCATTGTTTTTACCTATCATTCGGCCTTGCGTTATTTACTAACTAAAATAGATGCAAAGCCTAGATTTATTAGGTGGATATTGCTTCTTCAAGAATTTGACTTGGAGATCCGGGACAAAAGAGGAGCGGAGAATTTGGCGGCGGATCACCTTTCTCGGTTGGAGAATCCCAACTTGGAGGAGCTTATCGAAGGGGATATCAATGATACTTTTCTCGAAGAGCGCCTCCTCGCGTTATATAAGGTAATGACTCTCCCCACCCCTTTGTTCGCTGATTTCACAAACTTTCTTGCCGCAAGATTCCTCCCAAAAGGTTTTTTCTTACCAAGAAAAGAAGAAATTCTTTTCTGATTTGAAAAATTATTTTTGGGAGAATCCGTTTCTTTTTCGAGTTTGCGCGGACCAAGTAGTGCAGAGGTGTGTTTCTCATGAGGAGGGCACCCAAATATTGAAACATTGCCACGAGGGACCCGCCGGCGGGCACTATAAAGCAAATCGGACGGCGCGGAAAGTACTTGAGGCGGGCTTCTATTGGCCGAGTATCTTCAAAGACGCTCACGCACATGTAAGTCGTTGTGAACAATGCCAACGCTCAGGTAATATTTCTCGCCATAATGAAATGCCATTAAATTCATTTTTAGAAATTGAGGTTTTTGATTTATGGGGAATCGACTTTGTCGGCCCGCTACCCACTTCCTTTGGAAATCGTTATATTTTGGTAGCGGTTGACTACGTGTCACGGTGGGCGGAAGCAAAAGCCCTTCCCACCAATGATGCCCAAGTCGTGACCCAATTTCTCAAAAACCACTTTTCACGATTTGGAGCGCCGCGGGCAATTGTGAGTAATAGGCGAACTCACTTTTGTAACGCCCAATTCACCAAAGTTTTATCTAAATATGGCGTTACACATAGGTTGGCCACCCCCTATCACCCTCAAACTAGTGGACAAGTAGAAGAAGTAAACCGTGAACTTAAATGAATACTAGAAAAAACGGTTTCTACAAATCGAAAGGATTGGTCGGTTAAGCTCGACGATGCAGTTTGGGCATATCGGACCGCGTACAAGAACTCTATCGGTTGTACGCCGTACCGATTGGTCTATGAGAAAGCATGTCACTTACCGGTTGAACTTCAGCATCGCGCCTTTTGGGCGCTTAAATTTTTAAATCTAGATGAAAATTTGTCATCCGAGCTTCGGAAATTTCAAATTAACGAGCTCGATGAGTGGCGCTCCTTCGCCTACGAAAGTAATAAACTTTATAAGGAGCGCACAAAATTTTATCATGATAAAAAAATTAAGCACCCCAAAGATTTTAAACCGGGAGACCAAGTGCTCCTATATAATTCGTGCCTACGGCTTTTTCCGGGAAAACTCAAGTCTCATTGGTCCGACCCTTTTGTCGTAAAAGAGGTGTGGCCCTACGGGATAGTCCTTATCTCGCACCTGGAAAAAGGCGAATTCAAGGTGAATGGGCACCGGCTGAAATTATTTTTCGCTGGTGATGCTACTAATGAGCACCGGGAGGAAATTAACCTCCCGAACCCCTAAATTAGCGCTCCACTTGGGTCGAGCTGAACGAGCATAAACAAAGCGCTTGTGGGAGGCACCCCATGGTTATCATTTTTTTTATTATTATTTTATTTTTATATTTGAGCTTTGGAGGGTTGCTGTATCTTTGCGGCGCGACGATCGAACGTGCTCGAACGTCATATTTATGCAAGTGCTTCATGTCGGTAATTTTTATGTCGTTTTTTTATTATTATTATTTTTTTCGTACACGCCTCTGTCACGGTCGTGACCTATGGGTCACGGGCGTGACAAAGCCGTGTTTAGTTCGTCTAACGCAACTCCGTGAGTCGTTTCATCGAGCGAAGTTTCTCATTCGTCTTCCGTTACTAACACGGGCGTGACCATCAGCGATCACGGGCGTGACAGGTGCGGCACTCCGTTCGACGAATGGTTCGGGGGAGCAAGCATTTCTGCCCATGCACGGTCGTGACATTATGTGGCACGCCCGTGACTTTCCCCGGGACTCGCCAGTTTATCAGTTTATAAAGAATAAAAAAAATGTTTTTTTAGTTCCACGCCTCAGGGTCACGGCCGTGACCCTGCGCCGTGTCGGCGAATCCAAGGCATGACCCCAGGTCAATGCCTTGGATTCCTCAGTTTCATATTTAATGTGACACGCCCCAGGTCACGGGCGTGACCAGGGGCGTGGCCGTGGAATCCAAGGGCAGCGCATTGGATTCCCGCGTGACCGCATAGGATTCCTCCTACACTCCCAGAGTCACGGGCGTGACTCTGGGCCGTGACCCGGGAATCCGAGGCCGGGGGCCACGGGTTTCGCCTTGCTTTGGCCCGTGCTTGTCACTCCCCCTGTCACGGGCATGACAGGGGCGTGTCCTACCCGAAAAACACAAAAACAAATTTCCTATAAATAGGCCTTCTCCCCCTCTCATTCCTCCACATCATCCAACATTCTCCTCTTCTCTTTGACACCCAACAAACCTCTTTTTCCTCCCTTTTTCAACAATGCCTCGCCACCACCCTCGCTCCACTGTTTCCTCCTTCGAGCACTCCGCAGATCCCGCCGCGGCGGAGGGCATGCTGTTCTTTGAAAACCAAACGCAGCAATAGCGCAGCGAACGCCTCCGCGCCAAACCCCTTGGCTTGTTCTGTATCCTTGATTGGGTGATCCTCGCCACCTTTGGAGCGGCAGATTTGGTGCGGGAATTCATATCCACCCCTGGATGGAGTTCCCTATTCTCCATTTCCGAGCACGCCTTCCTTGAGCTCACCGTCGAGTTCTTGTCTTCCTTCGAGTTCTGTTGGGCGGCGAATGACGATTTCATCATCTTACGCATGGGAGGGGTGATGCATCAGCTCACCATCTGCCGACTCAATATTGTCATGGGTTTTTGCTCGGAGGCCTTCTCCCAATCTCCTGCATATCTCGGTTTAATTACTGATTTTCCTCCCAACGTCAACCTTCCTACCTTTAGGGCGGAAATCAGTAATGACACCGCCCCCTACACCCCAAAGAAATCCAAGGATAGCCACCTCATTTCCCCCGCCTTACGAATTCTCCACAACCTTCTCACCTTCACTATTTCTGGTTGCGGCGATAGCCACGGGGTGGTGACTCGGGCAGACTTACTATATTTATATAGTATGTTTTATCGGGTCCCCCTCAACCTGGGTTATTTGCTCATAATTTTCTTTCGGCATCAGGCCGAAAATGCGAGGTTGGGAGTGGTACACGGCGGGAACTTCGTCACTTTCCTCGCCAAGCAGCTCGGCCTTTGGGATACTCTTCCACGCCTCAGATGCATCCAGACGCCACAGGTCATCCAGTTCCAGACCCTTCAGTCCCTCGGCCTGGCGCGACGACGCGATGGCGAATTTGAGGCTATCCCCCCAGCGGTCGGTGGCGGGGATCTTGATCTTGATTTCGGAGTCATTCCCAGTGGCACTATTCCTTCTCCCCCCCCATTCCACCACCACCGCAGGTGCCTTCTTCAGAGACTGGTCCTCAAACCTATTGGGATCAACAATTTGGGTTGATTCACACTCGCCTAAATCAGATGGAGACCAATTTTGGCAATCGCATTACAAATTTTGATGCTCGTTTTGCCGCTCTGGAGCAGAGTCACGCTTCTTCCGTGGCGCATATTACACGTGAGTTCGCGGATCTGCGCACTCATTATATGCCGTGGGGGGGGGGGGGTGATAGCGATGAGGATTAGGTTCCTTTATTTATCTTTGGGGTTGTAGTCCATCATCTTGTATGTTTTTTTGTTTTTATCTGCATGTATCTTTTATTTTGTTTTTTTTAAAAAAAAAACAAAAAAACAAAAAAATAGTTATCTATATAAAAAATATGTTTTGCTTCAGTATTGTCTTTCAGGTACACTTTGGACTGATTCGCCCGCTCCAGGGAAGTCTCCTTTTCTTTTTGTTCTTTACTTATTTTTCATTGGGGACAATGTGTTGTTCACGTATGGGGGGGTATATCTCAAGCAATACTTACACACAAAAAAATCATAAAAATGTTCTTAAAAAACATAAAAAAATACAAAAAAAAACACAAAAACATAAAGAAAAAAAAACAAAGCACAAATATCAAAAAAAAAATTCCAAAAAAATTAATGTTGTTAGTTTTAAAATTAGAGAAATCTTCATTGTTATATTTATTCACATGCGAAATCCATAGTATTCAACTTTTACATAGTGTTTAGAAGATTTTGAAGCTTAAATTGAATTTTGAATTTTGTAGTAGAACTGTTGGTCATGTTGTGTTTCTAGTCAAGTGCACATGTTAGTAGAATTTAAGTAGAATTAAATATTCAGCATACAATTGGATTTTTATTTTTTCTAAATGCGTAGAAATAGTTTATTTTACTTCTACTTTGAAGCCGGTAAAATATAAGAATAGTTTAGGAGAGTGTAGAAGTTTACTAGAGAGATATTTCGCAGATCAAGAAAGAGGTATTCTTTCTCGATGTCTAGAACTTGCCCGCTAGCTATTCTCAAGACTTTGCATAGGTTAAACTCATTAACATAAAAATGATTTAGGCAATTCTTATGGAAAGTTTGAGCTTTTGCACCCTTACCTAACGTTTATCTTTGCTAAGCCAATTTGAGTTTATACCTTTCCTTTTGTTTTATCTCCCCCAACAGTTTACCAAAGCCTAAAAAGCATCCTAATTACACACCTATGACCGAGCTTGATATTATATATACAGAACCAGTTTTTATATTAGGGGCCATTTTATTTTGGTGACTAATTGAAAAAATAGTTGTTTTCCATTCCTCCTCTAAACAAAAAGAGAAAAAAAAAGAAAAAATAATATAAAAAAATGAAATGATGAAAATAAATAGAGGAAGTTGAAAAACAAAATTCACCATGTTAAAAAAAACCAAAGGAGTTTAGGAATTGGTGGAGCTCTACAAATTATTTTGTGCAAACTCTCAATAGGTTTTGGTGTGTCTACCCATCGTTTTTATCTTTGATTTTTCCAAGCCTAAAACCTAAGCCAACATTTCAACCTAGTTAAGCCCTACTGATTTGTGCTTCTAAGGTAAACTAGTGCCGTGGAGAGAGTGTGAAAGGGCAAGCCTATGGCCATCGACATTGATGGATTCCTTTGTAGGGTATCCCGATCTTCGATTTGTGCAATGTTATCTTAGTAAACACGCTACTTTCTCCCTAAATGTGATTTTAAGATTTACCGGGTTTTCATCTTCAAAGTAAAAATAATAAGTGAAAACACATTTCAGAAATTTAAAAAATAATTTGTATGCTGAGTAAGTTTTTCTACAACAATAACTACACGCATAGGCATAAGACTTCGCATTCTACTCCTTAGGTTCAATTTTTGTTTCTAGCGTTCAAATTTTTCTACTCTCTATGAAAAGTTGTTTGCTAGGGACGAGCAAACGAGTAAGTATGGGGGTATTTGATAACTCTAATTTTATCCATATATTTATATATATTTTATTCAATAATTAATTAGTTTTTGAATATAGTTTATGTTTCTATTATCTAATTCCCTTATTTTCTTATTTTAGGACCAAATCGGGTTGCAAATATTAATATGCAGTTTATAGGATCAATCAGGAGACAAAGCTGGAAAAAAGCCGAAAAATTGCAAAGTACATGCCCTTGTCACGGGCATGACCACCAAGTCACGGGCATGACATTCAGGCGTGACCCCCGGCGCGTGTTCCAGAGCCACCGGCCATGTCAATTAAAATTACACGCCCATATGTCACGTGCGTGCCACATCGACACGGGCGTGTTCTTCAGGCATGCCACGCTGATGATCCAGAACTCCAGATCCACGTCGGGTTAACGTTACACACCCTGACACAGGCTTGACATCTTGGTCACGGGCGTGAGCAAGAACCGTGACATCCTGGCGTGCCAACTAAATGCTGCAGTTTCCAGATTTTGGCGGTTTTCGTCTTACACGCCCATGGTCACGGGCGTGCGCCGGGGCATGACTCTTTCAACAAAGGTCGAAGTTACTCCCGCCGTTTCTGCTTCCCGCCGCTTTCGGCAACCGTCAAGACAAGCCCAAGGTCACGGGCGTGACCTAGGAGCGTGACCCGCGAATTAACGATTTTTGGCAGTTTCGCGCCAACGTTCTGAAGAATTGAAGACGACGGTTCCGAGCCCGACACGCCCTAGGTCACGGGTGCGACCTAGGGGCGTGACCATCCAACAACTTTGCCTATAAAATCCAGGCAATTCCAGAAGCTGGGGGAGAGTTTTTGGTAAGCTTAATTCTATTTTATTTACTGTATTCCTTGCATTTTAAATTCATAGTGTAGCCTTTATTTCCAAGTACTTTTTATAATCATGTCTCTCCTCAATCTTTCTTGTAATTCCCCCATCATGATGAGTAGCTAATTTTCAATTAGCACTTGATCATGATGAACTTTGGAATGAAATAAATTTCTTATTTTTGTCCCAAATTATCAAGCATTCTATTTTATGTACTTTGATTTATCTTTGATTTAAATTTTCTTCGAATTCATAAGTTGCAAATTATGTTTATTCGAGCTTATATCCGAATCCTAGATTTACCGAGAGATTGTGGATACGAGTAGATCACTGAGGGATAAAGAGAGTTTCTTGCACTCCTCGAGAGAGGAAGGCAAACTTATTCCGCATTGGAGTCAATTCCATTAGGGAGGTTCACCGCCTAAAGCAAGCTTAGGTTTTTCGACTGGTCGAGAGGTCTTAATCGATCAACCTAAGGTTAGTCGAGTGCGTATTCTCGAGAGAGGCGTCTTGTAGTTTTAGAACCTCCGCGGTCGAAGTCAATAATTTAGATGCTTGTGTTTTTTTAATTTCTTGGAAATTATTCGAGCCCAAAAGGATTCTAGATCAAGTGCTAGCCTTTTTATCATCACATTTTCCTCTTAATCTAGCGTTTTCTTGTTCGCAAAACCAATTTCCGATCGATAAAATAATAGTTCTTCCTTGTGAGTACAAGTACTCAACGGTCCCCAAGTTCAAATACGACATCTCCTATACTTAATTTTGATAGGTGCACTTGCCTAGTTGAGATTATAGTTTGGATATTTTCAAAACTTATAAAATCTTCATCACTCTTCCTTCTAGCTGCCAGCTTCATTTTGTATCCTTTATATTTTTCATGTAAAGGAGCAACGCAAGATGTAACACTGATTCATAGTCAAAGGAACACCCGTCACAAGAGTGGCATTTAAGCCGCGGTGGGCGAAGTCTGTTGTTGCCTCTGCAATCGGCCCCTCTTTTCTCTTCTCTCTCCTCTCTCGGCCTCTACCGCTAATCCCTAACCGTTAAAGTAGCCAGGTGCTCGACAATTCCTCATCAACCTCCATCATCCCCACTAGTTCAAACACTGTTACCTGGTGGTGTCATTTCCTCATCAACAGTTAACATGAGACCTTCAGATCTCGAACAGACGGTGAAAACGAATGGTTAGTCATGACAGATCATCCGCCTGTCGAGAACCATGCACCTCAAGTCCTAGTGAAGATCCTCTCTGGGAAGCCTTGGAGAAATCGTGACGGGAAACCCCCCATCAGTTCCAGGCAATCAACCGTACTCTAGCTGCTATCACACAGCAATTAAAGGTACATTCAGCAGCAGCACTAGTTCCTCCAGTCAATCCAACACCAGCAATTGGGGATCCGCAAACCTATCCTTCAGCTTATCCAACGGTCTATCCTCCTACTTATCCACCAACCTATCCGCAAGGGCAGGCCGTAGCCCCATTGCGGTCTCAAAATGATGAGTTTGTAGCTCGTCAAAACTTCTTCCGAAAAGCTGCCCGGGGAAGTCCAGTAAGATTTCTGAACTTTCAGGAAAGTCACCCCTACTACGTTGTTCCCGCATTTGTTCCTCCTGCAACAACCTTTCATTCCTATCCTCCCGCTCCTTTTTCAACTGCATCTTATGATCCATTTTTTCCTTTCCCTTGTGTGTTAGGGGAGCAGGAAGATCCATTGTAATTTATAGAGAGTATATGACATGAACTGACTACAGCTAACTTCAGAGAGCCATGGTTACCAACTAACACTGGGGAGTCTGATCCAATTGCACACTTGCAAGCTTTCCAGTCAGCCGTCACTCTCAAGACTCTTACAGATGCTACGAGGTGCAAGCTCTTCGTAACATCCTTTGATGGACAAGCGAGGGAGTGGTTCTATAGACTGTGCCCTCTGTCCATAACTTCCTTTGTCGATCTGCGAAGAGAACTTCTGCTCAGGTTTTCTGCCTCTACAAAGAGGAAAGGCGGTCCTGAAGCCCTGTTTGAGATCAGGCAACAAGAAAATGATACTTGGCTCATTTTGTTGTTCGTTTTCAAAAAAGAGATTTTTGATATTGAAAACTTCGATCCAAAAATGTACCGAGTCGCTCTAATAAGTGATTTAAGAGAAGGGCCACTTAAGTTCGAAGCTAATGTCCGAGTGCCAAGGACATACCAGGAAATGATCAGTCTTGCCAACTTATACATACGAGGTGAAAAGAGCAATCCCAACTACATCTCCAGGCTTGTAATGGAGAAAGATCCTTCTTCTTCGTACGGGCAACCTCCAAAGTCTCCCCGAAGGGATTTTCAACCACGAGTAAGGAGAGGAAGAATTTCCGACATCATCAACGCCTCTTCCCAAGTCAGGATCACTTCCAAAATCAAATATTACCATTGTCGACCCCTCCTCCTTTTACGACACTAGTTTCGCGAACAGCTTCAGTTTATCAATAGCCGGATGATGACTTGTCAGAATCTGAACTACACCAAATTATTTAGGAAGTAGCCCATGTCATGAAAGGTAAGACAAGTTATAAAAGGACCTATCAGCCTATAGATCAAAGTTCTAAGGATTCGGATCTATACTGCGAGTTTTATAAAGAGAGAGGGAATCCATCCGAGAACTGCCGAGCACTTCGTCAAATGGTGGAGAAGATGCTGAGGCAGTACAAGTTGTATGACTTATTCCAAAAGGATGATCACTTTGATCCGTCTACTTCGAAAGGTAAAGAAGTAGCAGACAGTCCTTGCTGCTCAAAGGGAGTGAGCCAATTCAACAATGGACTTAGCTTAAAAATTATCTAGTGCATTGATGCCAATGACATAGACACCCTGGGAAATCTATTTTGAGGTGAAGGTGGACATGACAAAGTTCCAAAAAGCTCTTCGCGATCATTGTCACGACCCGCATTTTCCCCTCATTAAAGGATATATCAGAGTAAGGAGAAAACACACGTCGTGATGCTATGTCGTGCAATGGATAATTGCAGACGCTCAGGCATAACTCCAACTCTATATTTTATAAGATATTCATAATTTATTGTCAAAGAAATTCAGTTTTAAGTTAAGGTGGTCGTATCCCTCGACTCAGTGGATCAACTAGTGCAGTAGAAAAATATAGTTATATGTTACGGAAAATACTTTATTAAATTGATTAAGACCCTACATGTGTATAAACATCAAAAAAGGACAACTCATGAAATGCAAGACTCTAAATTTATTATAAGTATAGAAATAGCCTTTTTGTTAGTTAAAATATAGTGAATTTAGTTTTGAAATATGACATGAATGAGCTAGTAAAAATGATACTTTTATAGCTTTAAAATACCTAACATGTAACCTAACATAAAATCTTCCCAGAAAGCAAGTAAAAATAACTACAAAGAGGTAAACTTAGTAGCTTAGCAAAATACTTAACATCTAAAAGAAAACCACTAGTTGGCGTCAACAACTTGACACGAATCCACTGAAGGTATGTATGTCTGTACTGATAAGGAAATAACAAAACTACCTCACGTCGGTGACGAACAAACTGCAACCACAATAGTCCACAAGCAACCACCAAACCTAGCCGCTCAACCGGCTACTGCCCTGAACCTGAAGTATTTCAAAGAAAGAACATCTCAACAAAAAAAATACAAGTTGCAAAGGAAGCAATCAGATAATAAACAAATGAAAATAGAAGGGGTATACCAATCCTAATTATAAGAAGGCTGACAACCTCAGCTAATAAGAAATAGAACAGCGGTAAAGGACTAACTTACCGACTCCAAAAGTAGGAAATATTTGCACCAAGTGCGTTGAAGATCTAAACTTTGAAGACATGTACATAAGAAGGTTCATAAATAAATAGCAAACACATCATAAAATGAGCATATACACGGGGAAAAACCGGAACCTGTCGGGGGAGAACCCTCCGTCAGCACACCTATAGTCACAACCCTACCTGGGTCAAAATAAAGGTGGTCTTATGCCTTGACACACCCAATATCTGGAAAAACGGCACCTATTGGGGGAGAACCCTCCGCCAGTACACCCACAGTCACAACCCTACCAAGGTCAAAAGATCATAGTCAACCATGGTCATAATGAAAACACCTGCAATACTAATAAAATCACAACCCAAAACACATGTTTACTTCAAAGAAATAAGAAAGAAAACCCCCAAAATATACTCTAAGGACCAAACTAGATGAATCCTACAAGAATCAGCAAAATATTCCAAGTCCTTGCCAAATTCGGCGAAACACCCAAGTCAACTTGTACGCGCTAAGACTTGCACAGTAACTACGATACTTACTACAAAACAAGTGTTTTACGTGGTCGAAATGACACGACGATCCAAACGACACGACAGACAAACGACTCGGCGAACAACGACACGTTGACCGAACGACACTTACTAATTTATTCGACAAATTAAGACCTTCTAACACCCTACGATCAGAGGTAAGTGCAAGGGAAGGAAAGCAAGCAAAACCACCACTTACCTCGATTTTTCCCGATATCATCCTTTGAATCACTTCATGTCGCAGATCGGTCCAAGTGAAGGCGCGGGGATGCGAAAACTACAAAAATTTGGCCAAAATGGCGGTTAGGGAAGAAACTCCTAACACTAAAAAGCTCACGAAAAGGACAAATCTTACCGTGCACGCGTAGCTATCGTCAAGAGCTTTTCGGATCTATGCTCCGACGAGAACTCCGTGCATTGGAGCTCCAGTGGTGACCGTCGGAAGGCTACCTTAAAAGATTTCTTCGCTCTTGCTCGACGAATGAACAGGAAGAAAAAAAAAGCCCGGGCTCTATCTTAACGTAAGGGAGAAGAAGATGATATTTTATACATATAATAACAATAATAATAGTAATATTAATAATCATAATAGTAATTAGATTTTTTATTAGGGGAGGGATCGACCGGAATTCGTTGAGTGAAAAGGGATAGGAATTCGGTGAGTATACACGGATAGGGAGGGGGATATTAAAAGAATTTCAAAAGGGCACTGTTACTAGCAAATTTAATTTGGTTTCTAGCAAATCATTACTGTTAGCAAACCCTCATTTTTCAAAATGGCTATTTGAAAATCATTTTGTTACTAGCAAACCAATATAAAATTTTTCGCGTCTCTTTGAACTGCGTTTTATACGTACATTTTCATGAGAAGTGTTCAACATGAAAGTTGTAGATCTCGACGAAATGTACAACTTTCATGTTGAACTTTTTTAATTTGAAGCAAGTTAGACACCGGATTTGAACCCTAAAATAAGTCACGCCGAACATATGTACTGACACCCAGGATCGGCGTGACCTTTTTCGGAGATCAAATCAGGGGCTTAAACTGCTTCAAAATAAAACGTGTTCAACATAAAGTTGTAGATCTCGACGAGATTTATAACTTTCATGTTGAATAATTTTTGATTTGAAGCAGTGTACACTTCCAATTTGGGCCCCGAAAAAAGTCACGCCGAAAATCTCTACAGACGACTCGTTCCGTGCGTGTCTTCTTTCGGTCCCAAATTGGAAGACTAAACGGTTTCAAATTAAAATATCATCAACATGAACGTTGTAGATCTCGATGATATCTACAACTTTCATGTTGAACATTTTTTGATTTGAAGAAATTTAGACCGTCGATTTCACCGCTGAAAAAAGTCACGACGAACATATGTACAGACACCCTGGATCGGCGTGACCTTTTTCGGAGGCCAGATTGGAGGCTTAAACGGTTTCAAATTAAAACGTGTTCAACATGAAAGTTGCAGATCTCGACAAGATCTATAACTTTCATGTTGAATATGTTTTGATTTGAAGTAGTTTAGACCTCCGATTTGGGCCCCGAAAACGATCACGCCGAAAATCTGTACAGACGACTCGTTCCGTGCGTGTCTTTTTTCGTGCCCAAATTGGAAGCCTAACGGCTTCAAATCAAAACATGGTCAACATAAAAGTTGTAGATCTTATCACGATCTACAACTTCCATGATTATCATCTTTTCAAATGAGAAACATTTGAGACTCAAAATTCAAAAATACAAAAATTGTAAAAAAAACAAGATCGGTTTGCTAGTAGTAATTTTTGAGAAGAGAAAGAAAGGCAAAAAATGGCTGAATCTGTTTTTTTTCTGATTTGCTAGAAACGAAAGTGGGTTTGCTAATAACAGCACCCTTCCAAAAAATTTCTTTTAAATTAATAATATGAATAATAATAACAATAATTGAAATAATAATATGAATATTATATTATTACGAAGGGCCTAACGTACGCTGATTTAAAAGAAATTCACACCCTAGGTAAAAGCCGGTGCTACGGATCAAACGGCGAACTCAAAAGCAAAATCCGGCGAACCGTTCTCGAGATATTAATTTCTAAAGTTTACGGCGAACATTAAATATACCAACCTTCAAAAATTCGTCGAGCCTCCAATATTGTTCGGATCTCGACAAAACTTGACGGACAAATTCAAAATTAATCGATTTAATTTTGTATCGTGAAATTTTACAATTGCGATGAGAATTCCATGATTTGGTCGGTTCAAGCCAATGGATGCGAAAACACACTAATGGCGGTGCGCCGTTAATCCCGCATTAACGTAACGCCCTTACGTCATTATGACGACACCAAGAGAATTAAATAATTGACGGAAAAACATGGGCGTTACAGTCACCCCTGCAAAAAGGTAGTTTCGCACCGAAACTTTACTCACAAAACTTCTATTATAGAAGAAAAAACAACCAAGGGTATCGAATACATACCAAACAAACTAGGATAACGGATGAGGATGAGCCTCCCTCATAACTGACTCCAACAACCAAGTCGCGCTCTCCACGTCTTGGTTCCGACACAAAATTTTAACCATAAGTATTGTCTTCCTTCACAATACCCGATCTTGAATATCCAAAACACGAACAAGCACTTCCACATAAGAAAGTTTAGGCTCCAACTGGGGCACAGAATCAAGAACTTGCCTGTCGCTAACCACACACTTCTCAATTTGCTCACGTGAAACACACCATGCACACCAAGAAAACATGCGGACAAATCCAGTATATATGCGGACACACCAATTCGCTCTAAAACTTTAAAAGGTTCCACATACCTCGGGTCAAACTTATGGGTCTTACCAAATCTCTTAACACTAGACATCAGAGAAACCTTAAGAAACATCATGTCCCCAGTAGCAAACTCAAAATCGGTCCTACGCCGATTGACATTCTTCTCATAGCGCTCTTGAGCTATCTGAAGCTTCTCTTGAATAAGTTTTACAGAAACATCCATCTCTTCTAACGCTTCAGGACCCAACAACGGTCTCTCACCAACCTCGGCCAAAAATAAGGGAGTTTTGTGATGCCTCCCATACAGACCCTCAAACAGGGTCATCTCCAAACTTTTTTGATAACTGTTATTGTATGTCAACTCCATCAATCTCAAACGCTCGTCTCACGCTACTCCGCAGTCTAACATATAACATCTGATCATATCTTCCACGATCTGATTTACTCTCTCCGTTTGACCATAAGTTTGCGGATGATAAGTGGTGGAATACCTCAAATCAGTACCCAACACTGCCTGTAAACACTTCCAAAAATGAGACGTAAACCTGCAGTCTCGATCCGATACAATACTAACAGGCACTCCATGCAGCCTGATAACCTCATCTAAGTATAACTGGGTTATCTTCTTCATGGGGTAATCAATCTTAAAATGCACGAAGTGAGCACACTTTTCCAATCTATCTACTATAACCCAAACAGAATCATGCCCCCGGGGAGATCTCGGCAGACTAGTAAAAAAGTCCATCAAAATACTCTCCTACTTCCAACTTGTAATCTCTAAGGGCGTTAACTTGTCACCAGGCCTTCCATGATCAGCCTTAACTCGCTTGCACGTGAAACATTCTGATACAAATTTAGCTATATCACCCTTCATTCCATGCCACCAGGCAATCTGCTTCAGATCTTGATACATCTTAGTAGTATCAGGGGGGTAGGAAACGCAGGAACCATGTGCCTCACTACACATTTTAACACGAATACCCTTAACAGCGGGAATACAAAATATATCGCGGTACTTCAAAGTAACCGCGTCATCAATAAAAAAGTTTGATAACTCCCCTTTCTCAGTTTTATAATAAAGGTGCAACAAATCAGGATCTTCCTTTTGGTGTACCCTTGTAAGCAAAATCCATGAAGGCTCTGCTACCACCAAACTGCTAGGCGAGTCACAATCTTTAACTGAAATAGTCATCAGGAGAAATACCTCAACCAAAGAATCGACAGAAAGATTAAAGATTTTAGCTGTCTTCCTACTCAAGGCATCAGCTAGCACATTAGCTTTGCCCAAATGATATTGGATCTCAACATCATAATCTACAACATACTCTAACCATCTCCGCTAGCGCAAGTTCAATTCCTTCTGAGTGAAAACGTACTTTAAACTCTTATTATCCGTGTAAATCTTACGCAATGCGCCATATAATAGGTGTCTCCCCAGCTTTATGGCATAAATCACAGCTGCAAACTCTAAATCATGCGTAGGGTAATTCCTTTCATGAATCTTTAACTTCCTCGACCCATATGTTATTACTTTTCCATCTTTCACCAACACGAAACCAAGTCCCACGTGTGATGCGTCCATGTAAACAGCATGCTCTGTCCCTTCGATATGTAAGGTCAACACCGGAGCACTGCACAAACTCCTATTCAATTCTAGAAATGCTTCATCGCACTTATCGGTCCACACAAAAGCTGTGTTCTTCTGCGTCAGTTTAGTCAATGGCGCAGACAACGTAGAGAAACCCTCCACAAATCTTTTATAATAGCCAGCCAGCCCTAGGAAGCTCCTTATCTCTTTGGGAGTGGCAGACCTATTCCAATCCATAACAACACCTATCTTGTCCGGGTCAACGAAAATTTCGTCCTTATTAACCATATGTCCCAAGAAAGAAACCTGACACAACTAAAACTCACACTTGCTCAGCATAGCAAACAACTTATGCGCTCTTAAAGCAGACAGAACTAACTGCAAGTGCTGGGCATGCTCCACAACACTGCGGGAGTACACCAGAATATCGTCTATAAACGCGACCACAGAATGGTCTAGAAAATCTTTGAACACTCTATTTATCATATCCATAAAGGCAAAGTGTACATTCGTCAAACCAAAAGACATCACCAGAAACTCAAAGTGTCCGTGCAGGGAACGAAAGGCAGTCAGTGGGATATCTGTCTCACGAATTCTTAACTGGTGGTAGCCCGAATGAATGTCAATCTTTGAAAACACTATGCTACCACGCAATTGATCAAACAAATCATCACTCCTCGGTAAAAGATACTTGTTCTTGATGGTGTCTTATTCAATTCTGTATAATCAATGCAAAGTCTCATTGATCTATCCTTTTTATTCACATACAACATGGAAGCACCCCAAGATGAAGAACTCGGCCTAATAAAACCATTCTGAAGCAACTCATCCAACTAGGTACGCAACTCCTCCAGCTAATGCGGGGCCATACGGTACGGCGCCATAACAATAGGATGGGTATCTGGCTCCAGATATATGACAAACTCCACCTCTCTCTCAAGCGGAAGACCAGGAAGATTAGCTGGAAAATCATTTGGAAACTCACGCACCACCTGAATATCCTCTAAATGCGACAAGCCAACAATGTTTTCCAAAACTGAAACCAAACAAGCAAAACATGTGGAATCTAAAAGCTTCCGAGCACATACCGTAGAAATAATAGGGGAACTCTGGCGCGGATAACTGTAAACACTTCTGGGTTGACCGTTGTCCATCTTGAAGTCCAAGGGCTTAACCTTGCACTAGATAACAACATCATATCTGGACAACTGGTCCATGCCCAAGATCACATCAAAATCTTCCAGGTCCAACCCCTTCAAATCAGCAACTGCTAGAAAATCATCTAACAGAATCAGACAACTCTGAATACCTTGATCTGATACAACTGAATCACTAGAGGGAAACTTGACACTAAACGCATCGCCAACCTGATCGAGGGTCAAACAGTGACGCTTTACAAAGGCCCTAGCCACGAACGAGTGTGTAGAGCCAGAATCAAAAAGAACACGCACCCAACTTTTCTTTACCTTAAACTTTCCTATAAAAAAATCGCATATACAACTAAGGGAGCGAACATCGAAACTATAACTACAAGCTAAAAGCTAAAACTATATTAGAATCTAACCTGAGATAACTTGTGCAGACGTCCGCACTTCCTCCATAGATATCACGTTCAACTTACCCTTTCCCTTATCCAATTGCAGTGGCTGTGGCAAAGCCTAAAGTGGAACTGGTGGCAGTGTGGACTAAAACTATGGGCACTTTGTCTTGAAATGTCCTTCCTGTCCGCACTGATAGCAGACTATTTTCCTTCCCCAACAGTGGGCACCATCATGCCCCTTTTTCTTACATGCAAAACAAACTAAATCTCCTTTAGGAGCACTCTGAAAAGCATGCACTTTCTCCTGCTTCTGAGCTCTTATCCTTTTGAAACACCTCTCAAACGGATGGCCTGACCGGGCACAGAAACTGCATAACACCTTGCTTCTCTTATGCGAAGTAGAACCACATTCCTTGGAGTTCTTACCCTCATCTGATTTCCTGTTATCTTTTCTCATTTGTTGACCTCTGTTCTTAGCATTGTCAATTGCTTCGACCTTCAGGGCAGCTTCCACAGCTTCAGCATAGCTTTAGGATCCATACGCACAAGCCAGTTGTTGGATGCCACTCCTCAGACCACCCAGAAAACATTTGACTCTATTGGCTTCTGAGGTTACCAAGTCAGGGGAAAACCGGCTCAGTTTACTAAATTCAATCTCGTACTCACTAACCGTGAGTTGCCTTTGCATCAAATGCAGGAAATCATTCATCGGGCGGTCTCGCTCGACCGATGGCAGAAACTTCTTCAGCAGCAACTCCTTGAAAGATCCCCAGGAACATTCATCCTTCAGATTCTCTTTTTCTCTCAACCACCAGCTCTTTTCCAAACCCTTGAGCTGATACGCAGCGACCATAACTCTCTGGTCATCAGAAATTCCCGAGCATAAGAACATCTTCTCGATGACTATAAGGCAATCGTCCAAATCCATGTAATCCGCTCTACCATCATAAGAAGGAGGTCCTAATCACTGAAAATGCGAGATGAAATTCATCTCTGGTGGCAACAAAATCGGAGGCACCAGAGGAGTAGGGGTAACAGGAACGTCCAGACCCACCATAGGGTCCTGCACTCTCGGCAGCTATCCTGACACAACTAATAACATTGCTTAGATCTGTGGCTGCATCTCCACCATCTATCTAGACAAGGTCTCATTACTCTACCACAAACTTTCGATCACACCTTTGCTCTACGCACCTGAAGACTAGCCCTCCTACTGGGGAGTCGACCTAGTCGCCATACGCTTTGGCGCCATTCTAATAGAAAAACAAACAGCTAAATCAAAACTCAGCTGAACCGCTAGCACCAAACAACATAGTCCTGAAACAATATACTTAAGTACTTGCTCATGCTGCTAACTTATTTTGGGATTTTCAATAATGATGTCATGCTTAAATTAGGATGATATACCATCACCCTATTGACTCATGTGCATAAACCATGAATGCATGAATTTTCATTCCTTTAACTTTAAAATCAGGTGTGTGTCTATATGTCGTCATGTGAACCTTTAGCTTGACATGTGTGTTAATGCTATATTATGTTATGCATGTTGTGCTATGCATTCTAATAAAGTCCTTAATTCATGTTATGAGCACGTACACATGAAATATTATGCACCACATACTACATAATATCGCATGCAACGAAAGTCAAAATCTAATGTGCATTCATGTGATGATTGTTATGCATCCCATACTACATAACAGTCACATGTTGCTTCCTATGAGAATTCATATACAAACACATATTATGCATCTCATACTACACAATATGCTATGTATACTTCTTATCATGCTTATGAGTGTAGTGTTCATGCTTCAGCCAAGACATACCGATGACGCATCAGTATGTGTATGAAATGTAACTAGACGACTAACACTAATCTGAGATAGTTGTTCGACCAATTGCCAAGCAACCAATCTCGCCTTTGATACCAACTATCACGACCCGCATTTTCCCCGCATTAAAGGATATATCAGAGTAAGGAGAAAACACGCGCCGTGATGCCACGTCGTGTAAGGGATAACTGCAGACGCTTAGGCAAGACTCCAACTCTACATTTTATAAGAAATTAATAAGTTATTATGAAAGAAATTCAGTTTTAAGTTAAGGTGACCGTATCTCTCGACCTAGTGGATCAACTAGTCAACAAGAAAAATATAGTCATACACTGCGAAAAATACTTGATTAAATTTATTAACACCTTACATGAGTATAAACATCCACAAAGGACAACTCATGAAATGCAATACTCTAGATTTATTATAAGTATAGAAATAGTATTTTCGTTAGCTAAAATGTAGTGAATTTAGTTTTGAAATATGACATAAATGAGCTAGTAAAAATGATACTTTTAAAACTTTAAAATACCTAACATTTTGGAGCATGCATTCCTCATCTCTTGGTTTGAGAATAACAAATACCGTGATGTATTTGATCTATTCTTTTGTGTGTTTATAGTGTGCAGGTTGTACAGGTTGAATGAGGAGACAAGTCTTCAGGCATGGGCATGATCCAAGGGTTTGTACACTTTAGGGAAAAACAAAATGACGAGTTTTGTGTGTTAAACTTCAAACATCCATAACTTTCAATCCGGGAGGAGTTACGGAACGTGCCACCCCATTCCTGAATGAGATCGAAGTCATCTACACTCTAGTAACGGTTCTAATGGCAAATGTGAAAAGGTGATATCGCCAGGCGATAGCCACTGTCGCCCGGCGATAGCTCCACGATCGAATTTTCCCTCAGAAGCCTCAGAATCGTGGGACACGTGGCAGCCAGATAAGATATCGCTGATTGGCGATAGCCAGTGTCGCCGGGCGATATCGATAATATATAAAAGTGATTCGTTTTTTCGTAGAGATCAAGGATTACAGAATTTGGAGTGTTCCTTCCCGTGCAACTGAGCCAGAGAGCTCCAACCTTCAGAAAACTCTCATTTTCCCAAGAACGTTCAAGAGCGAAGAAGAGATGGTTCGTGTGCAACATCTCAGGCAATCTTTGCAAGGATTTGACGTCGTCTTCAGAGCTTCATTTTGAGGGAGTTTTTATTCTGAATTTCTATTATATAACTTATCTTTTCGTCTTTGTAATCAGTAGAGAAATCTCTGCCTTATGCGTAGCGTCTAAGTCCTTGCGTGGCTTAGGAGGAAATTGCCGCCTTGTGCGTAGCGTCTAGGTCCTTGGGTGGCTTAGGGGAAAATCGCCGCCTTGTGTGTGTCGTCCAAGTCCTTGTAAGGCTTAGGGAGTAATCACTGTGGAAGTGATGTGTTAGATCTAATTTACTCTAGAGGGGGGGTGAATAGAGTATTAGTAGGTCCTTATATAACAATTACAGCTTATGCTGTAATTAAAAGGTGCTGAATTAAAACAAAATAAATAAGCACATAACAGTCCTAAAAACACAAGCACGGCAAGAACAAAAAGAAAAGGGGCAACCAGACGACACAAGAAATTTTATAGTTGTTCCCCAACCTAGGTACATCCACTCTTCTACCACCCTGGTAGGAATCCACTCAGGTTTTTGATCAGGTGCCTGACACCAATGAGCTTTTGATCAGGGGCTCAAAAACCAAATCCTCAAGTCTTTTAATCAGGTGACTTGTAACCAGGAATCACTTTTGAAGGTAGATGACAACCCTTTACAGAGGTGGGGATGAGAGAGTGATGAAAGTCTTGTTTTCTCAATCACAATGAGAAGACTATGTGTATTCAGTGATGTTGTCAAAGCACCCCCTGAGATGTAGAAGAGTTCAGGAGAACCGGAGCTTTGCACAGGGTGATAGGCCTTCAAGCGTTCAGCTTTGATCAGAGAGATCTTCAGGAACTTCTTTGATAGATGGAAGATTTGTTGTCCTGTGAAGTGTCCTGGGGAGTTTGACGAATGAAGACTCTTGATATTTGAATGATTGTTCTTCTTATTCAGTATCAGAAATCTTGTGTTAGATTGAGAGCAGACGGGTTGAGTTTTTCTTGTCTGATTCAGTAATCTTCTCTCTGGATATGTTTCTAACTTGCTTTCTATCTGTATGTATCAGAGAAAAGAGAAAAATCTCTTTTTATATTTTCCTGGGGAAATTGGTCTTTAGAATTTTGAATTCCTTCTTCATTCAATGCTGACAGCCTAGAGAATAAGCAGCATGGAATAATTTACCCAACTGTCCCGTGGAAAAATGGCAAGCAATAATCCTGGAGAATATCCCAATCAATGCTCCTCTAACGATTATATTCAGAGAATGTTAGAGCATTGATTACCAAGGAATTATTGCAGTAATAATGGGGACAGGGATGGAAATGACTTAGTCTGGAATCGTCGAATAGTTGACAGAAATCGTCGAACTGAGTCCACAGTTCGTCGAGCTGAGATATTATGTTAGTCGACCAAACGGCTTCTGTTCGTCGAGCTGAGTTCCAAGATCGTCGATCTGATAACAAAACTGTATGCTTCAGAAACTTTGCCTTTTCTGTGTCTGAAGTTCGTCGAGCTGAGTTTCTAGAGTTGTCAAATATTTTGTATGTCGACACAAGTCTTCTGTGTGGTGTCGACACAACCTTTCCAAAGGGTCGACTAATGATCTGGGTGTCGACACAATTTCTTCTAGTGTCAACTCAGTTGGTGTCGACATATACTCTGAGTATCGATACAAGTATTCTGGTTCTTAGTTACTGAGTTCGTCGAGCTGAGACTAGAGAACATAGTCTTGACAGAATGCTATGGAAGTCCAAAGATTCTTCGACCAAAGAATAGAGTTCGTTGAGCTGAGAACTAAGTTCGTCGACCAAAGTCTGATACTAAGGACTTAGAATATCTCGATGTTTTCTGAACTGTAAGTGTTGTTGTAGTGTCCAAGTTTTCGTCGACCTGAGTACCAAGTTCGTCGAGCTCAGCTCAGAGAATTTACTCTGAGATCATCGAGCTGAGCACAACAATCGTCGTCCTGAGTTCGACGAACATCGAACTCACTTTACAGAGCCTTGAAATATTCTAAGTCTTGAGTCTTTGGCAGTCTTATTGATAGCTGGTCCATGTGATGTTGACTCTAAGGACTTTGCCTAGACTCTAGGACACAACTATGACCCTGGCTATACATTGTGGGTCACATGATCCTAAGTTAGTGAATCTAGCCCAAATCAAACTAGGGATCCAACAATCTCCCCCTATTTGGGTGATGTTACTAACCACAGAATCAGACTTAAACTGAAAATAAACAAATTAGAAAAAGCATATATCTGGCAGAGATAGATAACACATGCAGCAGATATATATATACATGAGCTTTGTTCAGAAAATATAGAGCAGTTATAAATAATGCAGAAAGATAAAGAGAGTTCAAAATCACTTCTTCTGCTTCTTTTCCTTTGGCATTGCATCCCTGCTCTTGTCTCCTAGCTTTGTAAATACAATCTCTCTTTTGGGATCTGAAGCTTGCACTTTTGTCATAGTCACATCAGCAGCCCCTAAAATCTTCAGAGATGTAGCCCTGGGGATAACTGCTTCTGGGTACAACTTTATGTAGTCATCTACATTAAAGAACTTGTTTGACTTCTCAAATCTTTTGAGTTCCTCTTTCTTGTACTTTGACATTGTTGAGTATTCAGAAGGATCCTTCCCCTCAGCTTTGGCTTTGTTGATCATAGAAAGTCCTACCAGTTCCTGGAACCTGGCCATTCTAGCAGTAGTAGCTGTTTCAGGATCTTCAAAAGGAACAGGAGGAGAGGTTGGTCTTTTAAAGCTTTCAGCTGGTTGATTTTCAGTGGATTGTTGCTGTTGTTGTTGATGTTGTTGCTGCTACTGATGTTGCTTTCCTGAAGAATATTGCCTGTGTTGGCTGCTTTCATGATGAGATCTCCCTTGATGTCTTTGATATGTTTGAATAGGGGTTGTTCTTTGAGAACTAGAACCTGAAGCACCAGCAGCTGGAGGAGGTGGATCTTTTCTATATATTTGAACTGGAGGAGGAGAGTATCTTCTGCTTTTCTTCCTCTCCTTCTGCTGATTCTTGGAAAGCCATATCCAAGCTAGCATCCCTTTATATGGTGTTATCTTCTGAAGAATGTAATAAGGAGTGTCATTGTTTGGATTAGGCTTAGGAGCAGGAGGAGGAGGAGCTTTTATTTTCTTGGATACTGGCTACCTCTTTGTTTCATCATCAGATTCATCATCATCATTGAAAGCGCAGGTTAGATCTGATATACTCTAGAGGGGGGGTGAATAGAGTATAGTGCCCACTATAAACTTTTTACAACTGTTGTTGTATACCTAAGTGAACAGGGATGCAAATAAAATAAAGCAAGCACAACAACTATCTAATCACAAAGCAATCACAGAACAATCACAGAGCACAGCCAGAAAACAAAAGAAAATAGTAACCAGAAGACACAAGGAGCTATAGTGGTTCCCCAATCAATCTGGGTACATTCACTCTTCTACCACCCTAGGTAGGAATCCACTGCAGGATGAGTTGATCAGGTGTCCTGGGCACCAATGAGCTTTTGATAAGGTGCTAAAAAACCAAACCCTCAAGTCTTTTGGAAGGATACTTGCAACCCGAATAATTTTGAAGGGATTTAAAACCCTGTACAGGAATTGGAGAGAGGGTGATAGTGTCTTCTCTGTCAGCAGTCAGAGAGAAGACTTGTGGATTGATTGTAGCAGATCTTGCTCCCCCTGAGATATTGAATTGGTCAGGAATGCTGGTGCACTGCTTCAGGGTGATAGGCCCTCAATGACCTAGAATGCCTGGACCAGAACTGCTTCAGGAACTTCTTTTGACGGATAAAGTTCTGTTGTCCTTTGAAGTTGTCCTGAGAATAGAGAGAAGAAGACTCTTGATTGAATTTGGTTGTTCTTCTTCTTCTTGAGAAAGTTCTCTGGTCAAGGCTGATTGCAGTCAAGAACTTTAGATTTGAGAATGTTTGTTCTTCTCTACAACTTCAGAGTGTCCATCAGATTGTTTGTTGTACTGTAATTCTTGAACTCTATCACTGCTTGATTCTTCATTTTTTTTCTTTTACTATATGTATGTATGTGTCTCGTGTCCTCTTTTCTGATTAAAGAGAATTCAAACTTTTTTTGAATGTCGAGCAGTAATTGTAGTCGGCTTGGAGAGAATCAGCAATCAATGACTTTCCTAACTTTCCCATGGAAAAATGGCATGTAATCGTCCATAGTCAATGCGCGTTCTAACGGTAACATTCCGAGAAGATCTGGCATTAAATGTTCAGGAATCAGCGCCAAGAAACGGGACGGGAACCTTGAAGAAAACCTAATCTGGATTCGTCGAACGAAGAACACAATTCGTCGAGCTGAACTTGTGTTCGTCGAGCTGAGCTTGAGTTTGTCGAGCTGAGCTTGAGAGAGTTCGTCGAGCAGACAATCTTCATTCATCAGATAGACAGTCTTCATTCGTCGAGTTGAGAATAAAATTCATCGAGCTGAGAAAAGTTCTAGACTTAGACAAAATATCATGCATCTCCTGAAATGCAGTGTCGACATAAATTTGTGTCGACAGATTGATCTTGGTGTCGACACAAATCCTCTGGTGTCGACATAAGCTGGTGTCGAATGAAATCCTGGTGTCGACACAAATCATCTGGTGTCGACACAAACCCTAAGTGTCGACACAAATTCTCTGAGTCCAGAAATCGTCAAGTAGAGTTTAGCATTCGTCGACCTGAGAGGCTGACTTCGACGACCTGAGAAGCTGTGAACTTGAGGTCCAAGTTCGTCGAGCTCAGAATATAATTCGTCGACCGAAGCTTGAAGCTAGACTTAGAAAAATTTGAAGTTGTCCTGACTTTGGCTTGATGTAGAAACTAAGTCTTCGTCAAGTAGAGAACATAGATCGTCTAGCTCAGCACTAAGAATTGTCTCACGATCGTCGAGCGTAGAACTCCTTTCGTCGAGCTGAGTTCGACGAACGTCGAACTCACTTTACTTGGTCTTGAAAACTTGTGAGTCTGGAGTCTCTGAGGGTCTTGTTGAAAGCTGGTCCATCTGGAGTTGAGCCTAAGGACTTAACCTAGACTCTAGGATACAAATTGACCCTGGCTATACATGATGGGTCACATCCTAAGTCAGTGAACCTAGCCCAAATCAACTAGGGATCCAACAATCTCCCCCTATTTGGGTAAGGTCACTAACAGAGACTCAAAACAGAAAAACAAAGCAAGAAAAGAGATATATCTGGCAGAGAATTATAACACATGCAATAGATATATATATACACACAGCTTTGTTTAACATATAGCATAGTTTAAAAAACAAATAACAAATAGAAATTGAAACAACAAGAAAATTACTTATTTGGCTTCTTCTACTGAGGTTTGTCTTCTGCTTTCTTTTCTCCTGGCTTCTTGAAAATGATTTCTTTGTTAGAATTTTGAGCTTGAGCCACTGTCATGGTCATATCAGCTGCCCCAATAATTTTCAATGATGTAGCCCTGGGGACAACTGCTTCTGGATGAAGTTTCATATAATCATCAACATTAAACAGTTTGTTGCATTTGTTAAACCTTTTCAGCTCTTCCTTTCTATACTTTGACATTGTTGAAAGACCAGAGATATCTTTTCCTTCTGCTTTGGCTTTATTTATCAATGATAGACCAATCAGCTCTTGGTACCTAGCCATTCTTGCAGTATTAGCAGTTTCTGGATCTTCAAAAGGAATTGGAGGAGAGAGAGGTCTTTTTGGGCTTTCAGCTTTATGTACTTCAGAACTTTGTTGCTGCTGCTGCTGCTTACTTTGACTTCCTGAGGAGGATGGCCTCTGCTGGCTGCTTCCAGAAGATCTCCCTGACTGTCTCTAATAAGTTTGCATTGGGGTAGATCTCTGGGAGCTAGAGCCACTGGCACCAGCTGCTGGAGGAGGAGGAGGATCCTTCCTGTATCTGTGCACTGGAGGAGGGGAGTATCTCCTGCTTCTCTTTTTATCTTTCTGCTGCTTTTTGGAGAGCCACATCCATGTTGTCATTCCCTTATATGGAGTCACATTGTGTAGAATATAGTAGGGAGTGTCTGCAGTGGGATTTGGCTTGGGAGCTGGAGGAGGAGCAACCTTTCTCTTCTTTGCCAACAATCTCTTTTTCTTACTAGCTGTATCCTCATCAGAATCATTATCATCATCATCATCAGACTCTGAATCCTGAGGGGTATCATACAATGCATCCAATGCTTTTAAAACTTGATCAGAAACAACAACCTTTTCTGGAGGAGGGGCAGAAGGTTCAGGAATAAGGGTTTCAGCAACAAGAGAATAAGTATCTGTATAAGATTCAGAAACAAAAGAGACAGAGCTATCAGCTACTGCCTTATTCTCTTCTTCAATGTCTGCCTGAATAAGCTCATCTAGAGTAGGCACTGGAGAGTCATCCATAACAAAATCTGGTGCTGACACTGGTACTGATGTATCTTCTTGAATGACTTTTGAGCTAGAGGAAGAGAGAGCAAAATTGTCACAGAGTTGCTTGGCAACTGCTGGACTAGCTGGAGAGGTATATGGTACCATAGCCAAATATGGCTTAGAGAAATCTGCTGGAGAGAATTGCATATGTACAGTATCAAAATTTCTCAACAAAACTGATAAATTCACTGTGGGATTTAAATAGAAATCACCAACAGGAGTTATTTGAGCAACTGACTCATCCAAATCAATGTCAGTATCCATAAATTGAAGTTACTCAAACATCTCAGCATCAAAGTCTGTCAAAGTTGTTGTATCCTCATCTGAATCTATATTAGCTGGAGAGGGAACTGATGTGACTGCTGCTGCTGCTGCATCTGTATCTGCTGCAACTTCATCACTAAGCATCTCCCCCTTCCTGGGTTCAGGAATACTTGGAGCCAGGCCCCTAGATGAAGAGGGGACAGTAGATAGAAGAGAGATCTGGGTAGATAAGGAATTAATGGAGGTCACAAGAGGTGTAATGGCCTCTTGGATGAGAGATTGGATGAGAGGAGTGAGCAAAGAAATGAGGGTAGATGGATCAAATGGGGAAGGGGAAGGGGATGGAATGGGAGGAGGAATAACAGATGGAGTGGGGGCATCTTGCATGATTGTATCTGATGGTATATTATAAGATAGTATGGTGGATAAGTGTGGGGGGAAGAGGAGACTGTGGAGGTGTAGGAAGTATTGTCTCATGAGGGGAATCTGGAGGAGTGAGTTGTTGATGAACTTGCAGAGGGGAAGATGGAGGTGGAGATGGAGTGATTGTCATGTCAAGTGGTGGAGATGAAGGAGGGGTAGGTACATGAGGAGGCTTCTTTGGAGGAAGAGGTGCTGGAAGAGATGGTTGAGATGGAGGAACCTCTTCAGCAGGGTGGGGAGCGGCCTTTACAGCCCTTGTGCTCTCAGAAGTTTGGAGGGAGGAGGAAGAAGCCTTTGAGGGCTTGGAGATGGTCCTCTCCCACCTGCCAAACAGAGCGCAAGTGAGGCGCTTGCTGGCGTTTATGAAGATGGTCGGGGAGACCATACATTCAGCATCCTTCTCTTTGAAAAATATTCCCAAAATTCTGCCAAAGCAGACTTCCTTCTTGTTGTTCTTCTTCTTGATCAATTCAAAGAAAATCTTACTCCAATCAACATGTCTCTTATTCACTACTGTACACATTATTAGAAATTGGTGACAGGTAATATAGTCATGAGCAGAGTGCTTGGCCATCAGTATCTTTCCCGTAATATTTGCTAGAAATTGGTAGGCGGCGGATAATTGCTTTTTCAACAACTTATTAGGGTTGTTACCAGAGAAACCCATCAGTTTCAGCATATCATTGAATTCCTCAGAATCCATTTCGAGATTATCTTCTCCGTTCAATAATCCAAATATCTCAGAGAGAACTGCGGGAGAGAGGGAAACAACAGTGTTCCCTATATTGCCGGTCAAAACATCTTCAGAAACTGTAGATGTATATACCCATTCTCGTATTTCCGTTCCATGAAGTTTAATACGCCTGGTCATGAAATCCTTTAAATTGAGTTCTTCCAGTAGTTCCAAGATGTATAGAAAGATGGGGTCAGAATGTTGAAACGACTCAAAATCCATGTCGAATCCAGTGTCAAACTTCATTGCAACAAAAGCACCTCAGGGAATCGCCATTGATGTCCTGCAAGAAAAACACAGAGAGAAACGGCGATCAAGAGCAAAGGAACTGAAAGCGTGGGACGGAGGTCGAAGAAAACCTAGATATAAGATTTTCAGAAAATGAATCGACAAACTCCGTTCCACGAAAAAGAAAAATTCTTCGAACTGAGCTCGACGAAATCAATTATAGACAGATAATTTGTCGATCTCATCCAGAAGAATTGAAAACAGTTCGTCGAACTCCATTCGACGAAATGTCTTCTAAAGCAAAGTTCGTCGATCTCTGGTTGACGAAAATTGTTTCCTCACATAGTGAATTTGTCGATCTCCGTTCGACGAGAATCTCTCAAACTTTCCCTAATTCGTCGAACTTCGTTCGACGAACTCTGGAAAATTCGTCGAATGCAGACAGAAACTAGGTTAACTCTTCTCCATCAATTATTCCCAGTTGATTTATAAAGAGCAGATGGGTTTTCTCATCCAATGGCTTGGTGAAAATGTCTGCTCTCTGTCGATCAGTAGGAATATGGATCAAGTTAATTTTCTTTTTGTCCACATTATCTCTAATGAAATGATGTCTTATTTCAATATGTTTAGTCCTAGAATTGTGAACTGGATTCTATGCTATAGCAATAGCACTAGTATTATCACAAAATAATATTGAATTATTTAAGTTGACACCATAATATAAGAGTTGGTTTTGTATCCATAACATTTGTGAACAACAACTACCAGCAGCCATGTATTCTGCTTCTGCAGTTGATGTAGACACATATGTCTGCTTTTTACAAAACTAGGAGACAAGTCTCATACCAAGGAATTGGCATGTTCCAGAGGTACTTTTCCTGTCCACTCTACATCCAGCATAGTCAGCATCTGAGTATCCAGTTAACTCAAACTCTGACTCTGTAGGATACCAGAGTCCTAGACTAGGGCAACTCTTTATATATCTCAAAATTCTTTTTAGGAAAATAAGGTGAGATTCTTTAGGGTTCACTTGGAACCTAGCACAAAGGCATGTGGCAAACATTATATCAGGTCTGCTAGCTATTAGGTATAATAGGGATCCAATAATTTCCCTATAATTTTTTTGATCCACTGGTTTCCCTGTTGCATCAGAATCCACAATAGCATTTGTAGCCATAGGGGTTTTCATCCCTGAAGCATCACCCATCCCAAACTTTTTGATAAGCTCTTTAGCATACTTAGCTTGGGAAAGGAAGATACCATCTGGGATCTGCTTCACTTGGAGATCAAGGAAGTAGGAAAGCTCACCCATGCTACTCATCTCAAATTTTGAATGCATGAGGTCAGCAAACCTCTTGCACAATTTGGAATCAATAGACCCAAAAATAATGTCATCCACATATATTTGTACTAACAATATTTGGTCCTTATGATGTCTAGTGAAAAGTGTTTTATCTATGCTTCCTCTTGTAAATTCATGCTCTAAAAGAAAGCTTGCTAGGGTCTCATACCAAGCACTTGGAGCTTGCTTTAAACCATGAAGAGCTTTATGCAATTTAAAAACAAAGAGGGTTGAGTTGGAGAGATAAAACCTGGAGGTTGTTCTACATAAACCTCTTCTTGAAGTACTCCATTCAGAAATGCACTTTTGACATCCATCTGGTAGACCTTGAATCTCTTGTAAGCTGCATAGGCAAGGAATATCCTAATGGCCTCTAACCTTGCAACAGGGGCAAAGCTTTGGTCATAGTCTATTCCTTCCTCTTGTGTGTACCCTTGAGCAACAAGCCTAGCCTTGTTCCTCACTATGTTGCCTTGAGCATCCAATTTATTCCTGTAGACCCATTTGGTTCCAATAACTGGGTAGTTATGGGGTCTTGGAACCAAATCCCAAACTCTATATCTCTCAAACTGATTTAGTTCCTCTTGCATTGCAATGATCCAGTGGGGATCTTGCTCTGCCTCATGAATGGTGAGAGGTTCAATTTGAGAGAGAACACAGGCATGCATCAAGTCTTGGTTGAGTTGATGCCTTGTCTGTACACCTGCTGAAATGTCTCCAATCATTTGAGATCTGGGGTGATCTCTAAGTGTGATAAGATCAGTTGGTGGAGTTGATTGGACAGCAGCTTCTGTATTTAATTCCTCTTGGGGAATGATACTAGCTGTTGGGGGAAGTTCAGCCACTTCCTCTTGACTTTCCTCTTCACTATCTTCAGCAACCTATGGAGTAGGATGGTTTGATAACTCTTGGGTAAGGTTCAGTCCATCTATAAACTCACACAGTGGTGGAACCTGCAAAGAGCTTATGGTAGAAATCTCTTTCTCCTTGTATGATATGTTAGATTCATCAAAAGATACATGAATAGATTCTTCAATTTTTAGAGTTGATTTATTATACACCCTTTAAGCTTTACTGATCATGGAGTATCCCAGAAACACTCCTTCATAAGCTTTAACTTGAAATTTTGCTATGTATTTCTTGTTATTATTGTGAATGTAACAAATACAACCAAAGATTTTAAAATAATCTACTTTAGGTTTCTTCCCTTTGAGTAATTCATAGGGAGTCTTGCCCTTCAGCTTATGTATCAAACTTCTATTCAACACATAGTTGGAGGTGTTCACTGCCTCTGCCCAAAAGGATAGAGGAAGGTGAGCATCTGACAACAATGTAGTAGCAGATTCAATAAGGGTTCTATTTTTCCTTTCAGCTACCCCATTTTGTTGAGGAGTTCTAGGAGCTGAGAAAGTGTGCCTGATCCCTTCACTTTGACAGAACTCTTGCATAAGAAGAGAATCAAACTCTGTCTCATGATCACTTCTGATCAGGGCAATGTGAGTATTGAACTCACTCTGTATGCATTTGAGAAACTATGTCAAACACTTAAAGTTATCAGACTTCTTCCTCAGAAAGAACACACATGTGAATCTAGAGAAGTCATCTACAACTACTAAAGTATAAGATTTCCCTCCTAAGCTTTGTACTGTAATGGGTCCAAAGAGATCCATGTGTAACAGATACAAAATCGTAGGTGAATCACTCTTATTAAGTGACTTGAAACTATTTTTGGTTTGCTTGACTAATTGACAAGCCCTGCAAAGTCCTTCCTTCTTGTAGGGGCCAGAAGGTAGTCCTCTAACAAGGTTGTCCTTGGATAGCCTAGCAATGGTTCTAAGGTTTATATGTTCTAATCTTTTATGTCATAATTCATTAGGTCTACAAATTGAGTTGAACAAGCATATATCTACCTTGGTTGAAAGAAAATCTACAAGAAAAATGTTACCTTTCCTTTTACCTGTCAACACAGTGGTGTTGTCCTCTGATTTGATCTTGCATGAGGATATGTTGAAAGTCACTTGATAGCCTTCATCACACAGTTGACTGATGCTGATTAAGTTGTGCTTCAGTCCTTCCACATAGGCTACTTTCTTGAAAGTGACTGTGCCAATCTGGACTTCACCATGTCCTTTTGTCAGTCCAAAGTTTGAATCACCAAATATTACTTTGGGTCCAAGATTGGCTTTGAAGGAAGTGAAATTCTCATTGTTTCCTGTCATGTGCTTTGAGCACCCACTATCCAGATACCATTGTTGGTTTGATATTGGATAGGTCTTCACCTGCATATAAAACAATTTATTTGTTTTTGACCCAGTTTACCTTGGGCCTAGGTTGACAACCTTGGAATTCAGAAATAAAAGACATCCCTGTTTGACTCTTATAGCCTTCAGGATGAAATCTCTTAGGAGGTATTATCCATTCAGTATAAGGGTTAAATCTTTGGGATGTAGGACCCCTAGGTTTGAAATTTGATTTACCTTTGGAAAAATTTTCAAAACTCTGATCTCTGTTCGACGATCTCTGAGCTGAGTTCGACGATCTTGGGTCAGATCGTCGAGCTCCGTTTGAAGATCGACAATGCCAGAGTTCAGGGTTCAGAGATCGTCGACCTGAGTTCGACAATTTAGCCTGAGATCGTTGAGCTCCACTTGGCGATCGTTGAGCTCCGTTCGACGAATTCTGTTGAACTTTCGTTTTCTTAGGTAAATCAGAATTCTTCCTAGCCACCTCTACAACCCCCTTACCTTTATCAGAGATAAACTTGATTGGGGTTGTTAATACTATAGGTTGGCTGGATGAAGCACCCAAGCCTAGTGTACTGTTGAATCTTGAGTTCACTGTGCTTGTGATGTCCATTAGTTTGATAATTCTCCCATTGAGGGATTCTTCAAACTTCTTGACCTCTGATAGTTCACTTTTCAGTGAGGCTATCTGCTCCCTACAGCATTCCAACTCCTCAGAGAGTTTGAGGTTTTCTGATTTTAAAGTACTATGTTCAGATAGCTGATTTCTGAGAGAAATGATTTCCTTCTCAGATTTTAATAAATCTAAACACAGTGCTTTAAACTCACACTTGAAGTCCTCAGAATTAAAATCAAAAGAACTTATTACCTGGTCCTCTTCAGATTGAGTCTCTGATTCTGACTCTGACTCTTCTGCATCAGAATTTTGTTGTGAGGCATTGATAGCCATCATGCAGAATTCTTTTTCTTCAACATCATCTTCATCATCACTTGAGCTGGATGAAGCTTCAGATTCTTCTTCTGTTTCACTCCAGGTTTCAGCTACAAACCCCTTTCTGGTATGTTTCTTCTTGCTGGACAAGGGTTTGTCATTGCTGTTCTTCCTGAAGTCTTTGTGTCTTCTTCTTTCTTTCCTGTCCTTTTTGTCCTTATACTGATTTTCTGGACAGTCAGACACCATGTGGCCTGGTTTCCTGCATCCAAAACAAATAATTTCTTTATTATTGGACTTATCATACCTTGGCTTTTCATGCCCTCTGGAAGACTTTTTCCTGAAGTCCTTCCTGGTCATTTTATAGAACCTTTTGGCCAGTAATCTTAGCAACTCTTCATTGCCTGTGACCTTCTCTTTAGGCTGATCTTCAATAGCTTTAAATGCTATTGACTTCTCTTTTCTGACTGCTGGTGAAGCAGCCTTCTGCAGTTCTTCTCTATTCTTGATGAGCAGCTCATAAGACTTGAGTTTGCCCAGGAGAGATTCAGTTGTGATCTCATTTAGGCTTCTAGCATCCTTGATTGGCCAGATCCTTGAGTCCCAAGTGCTGGGGAAGCACATTAAGATCTTGTCATTGAGTTCAGTCAATGAGATCTCTTTGTCCAATGTTTTCAGCTCATTGACTATGAGACTGAGTCTATTATACATATCTGCCACTGACTCAGCTTCTCCTTTCTTGAAGTTCTCATATTGGGTTATGAGATGAGATCTTCTATCTTTTCTCTCATCAGCAGATCCTGAGACTATCTCAGATAACTGGTCCCAGATGTCCTTTGCTGAGTTGCATTCAGCTACTTTTTGAAATATTTCATCAGACATAGTCTGGGCTAAAATATTCATTACCTTAGCATCTGCCACTTTCAATTTTTTTATTCCTGCATCTGTTCCTGAAGGAGGTGGAACAACACTTGTACTTGTATTTTCTGGGGGTCTTGGACATACTATCAAAACAGAATTAAAAATATCTTCATCAATAGAGTTCATGTACAATCTAATCCTTGCCTTCCAAAGTGCAAACTTAGATAGATTGCACACTGGAGGTCTGTTGCTAGCATAATCTTTGTTTTGGGCCATGTTCTGTGAAGAAATAAATCTAATAACAAACTTAGAAAAAGCAGATCTAACTAGAGGCATCTTTGAGTTCAGGTATTAGCCTGTGCAACCACTAAGGTATGGTATTTTAACCAACCTGGCTCTGATACCAATTGAAAGTGCAGGTTAGATCTGATATACTATAGAGGGGGGGGTGAATAGAGTATAGTGCTCACTATAAACTTTTTACAACTGTTGTTGTATACCTAAGTGAACAGGGAAGCAAAAAAGATAAAGCAAGCACAGCAACTATCTAATCACAAAGCAATTACGGAACAATCACAGAGCACAGCCAGAAAACAAAAGAAAATAGCAACCAGAAGACACAAGGAGCTATAGTGGTTCCCCAATCAATCTGGGTACATCTACTCTTCTACCACCCTAGGTAGGAATCCACTGCAGGATGAGTTGATCAGGTGTCCTGGGCACCAATGAGATTTTGATAAGGTGCTCAAAAACCAAACCCTCAAGTCTTTTGGAAGGAGACTTGCAACCAGAATAATTTTGAAGGGATTTAAAACCCTGTGTAGGAATTGGAGAGAGGGTGATAGTGTCTTCTCTGTCAACAGTCAGAGAGAAGACTTGTGGATTGATTGTAGTAGATCTTGCTCACCCTGAGATCTTGAATTGGTCAGGAATGCTGGAGCACTGCTTCAGGGTGATAGGCCCTCAATGACCTAGAATGTCTGGACCAGAACTACTTCAGGAACTTCTTTTGACTGATAAAGTTATGTTGTCCTTTGAAGTTGTCCTGAAAATGGAGAGAAGAAGACTCTTGATTGAATTTGGTTGTTCTTCTTTTTCTTGAGAAAGTTCTCTGGTCAAGGCTGATTGCAGTCAAGAACTTTAGATTTGAGAATGTTTGTTCTTCTCTGCAACTTCAGAGTATCTATCAGATTGTTTGTTGTACTGTAATTCTTGAACTCTATCACTGCTTGATTCTTCTTTTTTTTTCTTTTACTATATGTCTGTATGTGTCTCGTGTCCTCTTTTCTGACTAAAGAGAATTCAAACTTTTTTTGAATGTCAAGCAGTAATTGCAGTCGGCTTGGAGAGAATCAGCAATCAATGACTTTTCTAACTGTCCCATGGAAAAACAACATGTAATCATCCATAGTCAAAGCGCGTTCTAACGGTAACATTCCGATAAGATCTGGCAATAAATGTTCAGGAATCAGCGCCAAGATACGGGACGGGAACCTTGAAGAAAACCTAATCTGGATTCGTCGAACGAAGAACACAATTCGTCCAGCTGAACTTGTGTTCGTCGAGCTGAGCTTGAGTTCGTCGAGCTGAGCTTGAGAAAGTTCGTCGAGCAGACAATCTTCATTCATCAGATAGACAGTCTTCATTCGTCGAGCTGAGAATCAAATTCGTCGAGCTGAGAAAAGTTCTGGACTTAGACAAAATATCCTGCATCTGCTGAAATGCTGTGTCGACATAAATTGGTGTCGACAGATTGATCTTAGTGTCGACACAAATCCTCTGGTGTCGACATAAGCTAGTGTCGACTGAAATCCTGGTGTCGACACAAATCATCTGGTGTCGACACAAACCCTAAGTGTCGACACAAATTCTCTGAGTCCAGAAATCGTCGAGTAGAGTTTAGCATTCCTCGACCTGAGAGGCTGACTTCGACGACCTGAGAAGCTGTGAACTTGACGTCCAAGTTCATCGAGCTCAGAATATAATTCGTCGACCGAAGCTTGAAGCTGGATGTAGAAAAATTTTAAGTTGTCCTGACTTTGGCTTGATGTAGAAACTAAGTCTTCGTCGAGCAGAGAATATAGATCGTCTAGCTCAGCACTAAGAATTGTCTCACGATCGTCGAGCGCAGAACTCCTTTCATCGAGCTGAGTTCGACGAACGTCGAACTCACTTTACTTTGTCTTAAAAACTTGTGAGTCTGGAGTCTCTGAGGGTCTTGTTGAAAGCTAGTCCATCTGGAGTTGAGCCTAAGGACTTAACCTAGACTCTAGGGCACAAATTGACCCTGGCTATATATGATGGGTCACATCCTAAGTCAGTGAACCTAGACCAAATCAACTAGGGATCCAACAATCATCCTCATCATCACTATCCTCATCATCAGATCTTTGAGGATTATCATATAAATCATTCAGAGCCTTTAGTGCCTCAGCAGAAATGATAGGCTTATCTGGTTGAGAAGGAGCTTGAGCAGGATTATCAATATGAACTCGAGGAGAAGTTATAGAAGAAGCTGGAGTGTCATCAACTCTAACAGTGCTTTCAGCAGCTGCCTTTTCCTCTTGTTTAATGTCAGCCAAGATCACATCATCCAGATCTGGCAATGGAGAGTTATCCATGACATAACTAGGAGCAGAAGAAATTGCTGAGGGAGCTGGAATAATTATGGGCTCAGGAATAACAAAACTATCACTAAGTTGCTTTGCAACTTGTAGGCTTACTTGGGATGTATATGGTACAATAGCCAAGGATGGCTTAGTCATATGTTCTGCTGTAAGACATCTCAAAATTGCAAATTCAAAATTCTTCAACAAATTCTCTAAATCAACTGTGGGATTAATGATGAAATCACCACCAGTAGTTATTTTCTCAGAGACTGACTCTTCCAAGTCCATGTCATCTGTATCAATAAAATTAATAAAATCAATATCATCTGTATCAATATACTCTATACAATTTGCTGCCACTGTTGCTGCCTCTGCTGCTAGAGCTGCTACTACTAGAACTACTGCAGCTTCATCATCAAACATCTCCCCCTGTATGGTTTCAGTAAGACCTGACTAAAGATGGAGCAGTAGTGAGGGCAGTGATTTGTGCAGATAGGGTAGTAATTGAAGTAGCAAGAGGTGTAATGGCCTCTGCTATTAGTGTTTTGAGAAGGGGAGTGAGGAGGGAAATGAGAGAAGCAATTGTTGATGTGTCCAATGGTGGAGTGGTAGATGGTGTTGCAGAAGGTATATAAGTCGGAATTGTGGGAGGGATAGGAAGTGGAGCATCTGGTATGTGAACATCTGGAGGGGATGCATGTTGAGGGATGGTAGATGTTGATGGGGATGGATGGGAGGCATATTCTATGTCGGTGTTTGGAGGAAAAAGGGAATTGGGAGGTGATGGTGGTATGTTGAAAAATGGTATGGAGGATAAATGAGGAGGAAGTGGAGATGATGGAGGAGTTGGTGCTGGTGAAGCATGTGGAGATTCTAGTGGAGTAGGAGGTTGAGTAGGTGATGATGGAGGTGTGGGAGAGGGATGGATTTGGGTTGCTGAAAGGGGGGCTTGAAGAGATGGTGGTGTTGGATGGATCTCTTTAGTAGGTTGGGGAGTGGCTTTAACAGCCCTAGTGCCTTCAGAAGCTGGGGTGGAAGAGGTAGAAGCCTTGGATGGCTTAGGTATGCTCCTCTCCCACCTGCCAAACAAGGCACAGGTAAGCCTTTTGCTGGCATTAATGAATATGCTCTGGGAGACCAGGGATTCAGCAGCCTTCTCCTTCAGGAAGATCCTTAGGATCCTTCCAAAACACACTTCTTTCTTATTATTTTTCTTCTTTATCAGATCAAAGAGGATCTGAGCCCAATCCACTTGCTTCATATTTATCACTGCACACATGACCAATAACTGATGCCTTGTGATGTAGTAGTAATGGGCAGTATGCTTGCCAAGCAAGACCTTCCCAAAAATGTCTGCCAGAAACTTGTATGCTGCAGACAGATGCTTCTTTAATAATTTATTTGGGTTGTCAGCAGCATAACCCATCAGATTTAGCATCATATCAAACTTTTCAGAATCAATTTCTAATTCCCCTTCTCCATTTGTCAAACCAAAAATTTCAGTTAAAACTGCGGGAGTTAAGGAAACAGTGTTACCCACGATTGATCCTGTCATAGTGTTTTCTTTAGATGTGGATGAAGTATAGACCCATTCTCTGATTTCTGTTCCTGCCAACTTTATCCTTGTAGTCATTAGGTTCTTCAAATTTTGTTCTTCTAGAAGTTCCAGAATATATAGAAAGATTGGATCCGAGTGCTGGAACGATTCGAAGTCGACATCAAATCCAGTATCCAACTTCATAGCGGCTAGAGCTCCTACTGGAATCTCCATGGAATCACCTGTAAAAGAGAGAAACGGCAATCATGTGCAAGAGAACAGAAAGCGCGGGACGGTGGTCGAAGAAAACCTAGATATAAGGTTTTCCAGAATATGAATCGACAAACTCCGGTCCACGAAAATAAAAACAATTCTTCGAACTGGGTTCGATGAAATGATTTAGAAGTAAATAATTCATTGATCTCATCCTAAAGAATTGAAGACAATTTGTCGAGCGTCATTCGACGAATATCTTCTGAAGCAAGTTCGTTGATCTCTGATGAGTTCATTTTATATACCTATTTTCGGACTCATCTGGGCTTGTTTTCTCATTGATGCACTTCACTTTAGAGCTTTATTTGTTCATATTTGTTATTATGTCCTTTTTATGAGTAAGTGCACATTTACGCCCGTGGTTGTGTATTTTGTTACTTTTATTGTTTGTACTCCTTTTTGTGATTGCCTGAAATGTCTGCACAGATTAGTGATTTATTTTTCCTATCGGTACAGGGGTCGTGTGCGTGTTCCGGGATGGTTGTGAAACAGGAATACTGCGCACGATCATGGGATCTAATGCGCATGACCACTGGTCGTGCATATCTGATCGTGCACACTACTCTTTGTTTTCCAAGTTCTGCCAGGGCAAACACACGACCACTGGACACAGTGTGCATGACCACCGGTCATGCGCCACTGATCGTGTGCATTGATTCCTCTTTTTCAGGAGTCCTGTCTAGGTTAATCGCATGACCATTGGACTTAGTGCGCACGACCACTGGTCGTGCGCCACTGCTCGTGCGCGTATCCCAGTTCTTCTTCCTATCCTGCCATGCCAGTGCACACGATCACTGGACATAGTGTGCACGACCACTGGTCGTGCGCCCGTGATCGTGCGCATTGTTCATTTCTGCTTTGTATAAATATTGCAGGTCTCGCCCTAATTCGAGAGAGGAGAGATCGCTCGACATTTCTCCACCGTTTTCCGCTTTCTCCGCCATTTTCATCATCTTCCACCCTAGGGAGGTGCTCCGGGCAAGCTTTCACCGCCAAATCCACGCCGGAGCTTCCTCTCGGCCTCCTCCTTCATCCTTGAGCTACAAGAAGAGCTTGACGTAGCTTTCTCCATCAAGGTAGGGGAAGTTGTGCCATCCTCCACCGGATTATGACACGATGAATACGGGCCATTGGAAGGTGGTGACAGCTCTTCTCTACCCCGGATGCAGTTGCGGACCAAGCTTGGACGCGGATTGACAACCCGACGATTCCAACCGTGAATCCTCAGCAAGGCTTCGGATCCGGTCGATTTCGCACACTTTTCTTCTCTTGTTGTTGATAGTTTAGTTGAACTCTTTGTATTTGATGAAGCTATGCTTAGTGTAACATACGTTTATCTATAATCATGTCTATGTGATTGTATATTTTCGTTATATTTACTTGTGGTGCGCCATATTTCATCCACCACCATCCACCCTTGCCGCACTAGCAATTGCTAGTGGCGTGCATAGCGAAGAGGTGCTCACGACCCTCATTCTGCCATTCTCATCACCTCATCCGCAAGCCTTCTCGCCCATCCTCCTAGTGATTCGGTGCATAGCGGCCCGACTAGTCTTCCATCCCGCCTGGCGAAGCATCGCATAGCGGCGTTGCATATGAGTAGTTGATAGTGTTTTATTTTCTTTGTCCGCAATATCAAAACCCCCATCATTACCGCCGACCTTGAGGACTTCAATCTCAAGTCCTCCTCGAAATTAACTCCACCTTACTGTGTTCCTTGAGAGATCGATACTTGGGAAAACTCGCCCACTTTATATTACTTGTGCGACCGGTTCACTGCCGTGATCCTTAGCATCAATTTTTTGGTGCCGTTGCCGGGGAACACAGTCGTGTGAGTTTCTTGAGAGGGAGACGTGAGATTGCTTTCCTTTTCCTTTGTAAATCGCTTCTGTTTTCTTCTATTTCTATTTTCCCTTCCTTTTTATTGTGTGTTTAGGCAATTGTAGTAATATATTGTTGGATTTAGTAATTTGCACAATTTATTTTGAATCTGCTATTTTGACACCAGGTGGGGATATTCGTATGCCCAATGTCGTTGTTGTGGAAGCCTTCCCACGCTAGTCATGAATGCCCTACGAGAGATATTGAGCATAAGCCTCAGCGCACAATGCATGAGATGTTGTATTCGTACAACACTTCAAACACCGTGCCCCGAGCTTATGGTCAATTGTCCTCACCACATACACCGTTCTCTTATTCCTCTCTGGCCCTACAAGGACCACAGAGTAATGGGAGAAAGTGTTTGTATTGTCGTAGAACAGATAATGTCCTGAAGGATTGTGCCGACTACCTCCGTGTTATGGAAGAGGATGATGAGCCGGACATCCGGATCATCCCAACTCCTACCCTTTGTGGCACACCTTCATCATCTGGTTATGTATCCCTGTCACCTTCATTTGTTGAGGGGAATGATGTGGACACAACCACCAGATGTGTGGATGATCTAGGCTTCGACATGGCTGAGCCCATCTCTCCTGTGCATACATCTCCAAGCGCGGAGCCGATTCTTTGTGAGGAATCTGCGCTTGACTTTTATCCAAGCAAAGTTCTTCCGCTTTTTGTGCATTCTACTGCAGTCGTCTCTGACGACATTTTCGACGATGCAACACAAGTTGAGGCTTGTGATACATGGGTTTTTTCCACTCCCATGGAGGAGGACAACCTTCCTAGTGTTGAGGATTCTCCCTCGATACCAAAGGAGGAAGTCCAAGTCTTGGTGGAGGCCTATATGGATCCGGCCGAGCCTTGTAGCATTGTCGACATTGCAGACGATATTTTTCTACCTCAGCCTTTGGGAAGTGAAACCGGGATCACTCCCCCGATGATTTCTTTATGTTCTTCGTCTCTTTTATTTATTGACCCCCCCTTCCGTATCTGAGCCTGTGCAGGTTGAATCTCCACGGGTAAGATGGGTTGACGTTGAGCCTTGCGCTCAGGCTGTCGACGAGTGCATCCTCTTGTGTGAGGAGGTTCCTACCTCCTTTACAGTGGAAGCCCCTGCTGTCACCTTCGCCCCCAACGAACTTGTGGTGGACGAAACCTTGCTAGGCAAGTATTTGTTTTGTGGTGAGATGAGTGAGGACCAGGCCTCCTCCTCATCCTACGTCCTATTTCCTCTGCCTGCGAGGAGCAGGTATGATTATTTAGGCAGAGGGGTAACTGTTTTATCAACGTATCGATACCCGTTACCGAAACGGATATTAGAACAGTTACCTGTGCATTTTTCTTTTCATAGGCCCATTAGCTTGAACCTTTTCGTAGTCGAATAAGTCGTGCTGGGATGACAATAACCCCAGTACTTATCTTTCATTTCCTGCATTTTTATTTTCATGTCTATTTTAGTTTTAGCATTTCTTTTTGTATATTTTTCTTTTGTTTTTGTGGAGCTCACCCCTGCAGGTATTCATAGCAAATCGCATTGGCGGGGTTGTGATTCTTCGTATGGCGGGCCTGCTTCAGGTTTCCACGCGTCTTCTGGTATGCTCACTGGCTGAGCATGGGGTAACCTCTTCCCTTAGCTCCTTATGATTTTAATTTCTCCATCATTTGTTGTGTAGTTTAGTTTAAGTCTGGGGGAGAGCCAGTTTTGTTACCTTTTGCACGTGCACATCTCATGTGCATACTAGAAGCTTTTATAGTTTTATTTTGATTAGTTCATTGCACTGCACACTACTGCACCCATATGAGCGCGTGCTTAGCTTTTTGCGTGCTGCGAGTTAAACTTGTTTATTTTGTATGATTTGGGAAAATTATTGTGCTGGCTTAGGATTGTGAGATAGAGTAAAATGTTGACCTTGCTGTGCTCCTAGTCGACTGCTCTCGTCTCGTGTAGAAATTAGAGTAGATTTAATTTTTTTGTATCTTTTAGTTTTATATTTTTCTAATTGCGTAAATACTTTTTATTCTACTCAAAAATTGGTGAATCCGGTGTGAATCCGACGGTAGCTTAGGGATGTGTGTAAACGGCCGTTAGGTTCGTATTGCTCGAGTCGGGAGGATGGATAGTCTTTCTCGTTGGATAAGAACTTGCCAAAAGCTATTCTTGAAGCATGGGTATAGGTTAGTTCACTCGCATGAGCGTGATGTAGGCCATCATTTTGGCCCGGTTGAGCTTTGTACCATTCCTAACGTCTTGTCCTCGCAAGCACCGTTGTGCCTACCCATTCTTTTGATTCAGCTCCACCTTTATTTCACCAAAGCCTCCAAGCCGATCCTAGTCGCACTCCCAAGTCGAGCTTTAGAGTTTTACATTTTTCATGTTGGGGTGTTGATGTGGTGCTGTTACATAAGAATATGTGGATTTGCTCCAAAGCTTATATTTGCTGAAATTGTTAAAAGAAAAGTAATTTGAAAAAGAAAAAGAAAAGTCAAAAAAAAAAGATCTTAATTGTGGAAAAGTGAAAAGAAAAAGTATAATTGAAAATCCTATTCGAGATGTGAGTATTTTTGGAGTAGGCGGTGCACACACCCATATGTTAAAAGTTAAGTTTGGGGGTGTGGTGTACCCGCATGTATTTTGGTTAGCTGATGGATTCATTTTATATTATCTCATTTGGGTTTGGTGCATAGCCCTTCTAATTTATCATTGTTTACCTCACTGAAACCCAAGCCCCATCTCTTCACCTAAAGTCCTACTGATTCATGTGTGAACCCAACTAGTGTCGTGGAGAGAATGCGAAAGGGCAAGCATATGGTCACCGACATTTGTGGATTCCTTTGGAGGTTATCCTGAGCCCTGATCTTTGGCAATGCTCTCCTAGCGATTAGTACTTTCTCCTTACGCGTGACCGGATGATTGACCGTGATTCCATTTTTGAGTAATAATAAAATGTTGATACGCTTGTGAAAAATATAAACTATTTTGCATACTTAGAAATGTCTTCTATTATATTTTTACGCGTGCGAACATGCCACTTCGCATGGTACCTCGTATCGCAATTTCTTTGTTAGCTAGTACTTTTCCCTATCTGCTTCGATTTTGTTTGCTCGGGACGCGCAAACAGTTAAGTCCGGGGTTGTGATGAGTCCATTTTATATACCTATTTTCGGACTCATCTGCGCTAGTTTTCTCATTGATGCACTTCACTTTAGAGCTTTATTTGTTCATATTTGTTATTATGCCCTTTTTATGAGTAAGTGCACATTTACGCCCGTGGTTGTGTATTTTGTTACTTTTATTGTTTGTACTCCTTTTTGTGATTGCCTGGAATGTCTGCACAGATTAGTGATTTGTTTTTCCTATCGGTACAGGGGTCGTGTGCGTGTTCCGGGATGGTTGTGAAACAGGAATACTGCGCACGATCATGGGATCTAATGTGCACGACCACTAGTCGTGCGTCCCTGATCGTGCGCAGTACTCTTCGTTTTCCAAGTTCTACCGGGGCAAACGCACGACCACTGGACACAGTGCGCACGACCACCGGTCTTGCGCCACTGATCGTGTGCATTGATTCCTCTTTTTCTGGAGTCCTGTCTGGGGTAATCGCACGACCATTGGACTTAGTGCGCCAGACCACTGGTCGTGCGCCACTGCTCGTGCGCGTATCCCAGTTCTTCTTCCTATCCTGCCATGCCAGTGCGCACGATCACTGGACATAGTGCGCATGACCACTGGTCGTGCGCCCGTGATCGTGCACATTGTTGATTTCTGCTTTGTATAAATATTGCAGGTATCGCCCTAATTCGAAAGAGGAGAGATCGCTCGACATTTCTCCGTTGTTTTCCGCTTTATCCGCCATTTTTCATCATCTTCCACCCTAGGGAGGTGCTTCGAGCAAGCTTTCACCGCTAAATCCACGCCGGATCTTCCTCTCGGCCTCCTCCTTCATCCTTGAGCTTCAAGAAGAGCTTGACCTAGCTTTCTCCATCAAGCTAGGGGAAGTTGTGCCATCCTCCACCGGATTGTGACACGAAGAAGAGGGTCCATTAGAAGGTGGTGACAGCCCTTCTCTACCCCGTACGCAGTTGCGGACTGAGCTTGGACGCTGATTGACAACCCGACGATTCCAACCGTGAATCCTCAGCAAGGCTTCGGATCCGGTCGATTTCGCACACTTTTCTTATCTTGTTGTTGGTAGTTTAGTTGAACTCTTTGTATTTTATGAAGTTATGCTTAGTGTAATGTACGTTTATCTGTAATCATGTCTATGTGATTGTATATTTTCGTTATATTTACTTGAGGTGCGCCATATTTCATCCAAAACCATCCACCCTTGCAGCATTAACAATTGCTAGTCACGTGCGTAGCGAAGAGGTGCTCACGACCCTCATTATTCCATTCTCATAACCTCATCCGCAAGCCTTCTCGCCCATCTGCCTAGTGATTCGGTGCATAGCGGCCCGACTAGTCTTCCATCCCGCCTGGCGAAGCATCGCATAGCGGTGTAGCATAGGAGTAGTTGATAGTGTTTTTTTTTCTTTGTCCGCAATGTTAAAACCCCCATCGTTACAGCCGACCTTGAGGACTTCAATCTCAAGTCCTCCTCGAAATTAACACCACCTTACTGTGTTCCTTAAGAGATCGATACTTGGGAAAACTCGCCCACTTTATATTACGTGTGCGATCGGTTCGCTGTCGTGATCTTTAGCATCAATCTCCAGTCGATGAACATTGTTTCACTCACAGAGAGTTCGTCGACTTCTGTTCAACGATGATCTCTCAAACTCTACCCAGTTCGTCGAACTCCGAACTTTGGAAAATTCGTCGAGGGCAGACAGAACTTAAACTAAATCTTCTCCATTTATCATTCCAAGCAAATTTATAAAGAATACATAATTTTTCTCATCCAGAGGTTTGGTGAATATATCATCTCTTTGTAAATCAGTGTGGATATAGACAAGATTAATTTTATTTTTGTCTACATACTCTCTAATGAAATGATGTCTAATGTCTATATGCTTTGTCCTACTGTGATGGACTGGATTCTGTGTTATGGCTATAGTACTTGTGTTATCACAAAGTAGAGTTGAATTATTTAAGTTGAGACCATAGTCTAGTAGTTGGTTTTGTATCCATAGCATCTGTGAGCAACAACTACCAGCTGCAATGTATTCTACCTCAGTAGTGGAGGTTGACACAGATGATTACTTTTTACAAAACCAGGACACTAATCTAATACCAAGGAACTGGCAAGTTCCTGAGGTACTTTTTCTATCCACCCTGCATCCAGCAAAATCAGCATCTGAGTATCCCGTTAACTCAAATTCTGATTCTGTGGGATACCATAGGCCTAGACTAAGACAACCCTTTATATATCTCAAAATTCTTTTTAGGAAAATAAGGTGAGATTATTTTGGGTTCACCTGGAACCTAGTACAAAGGCATATGACAAACATGATATCAGGTCTGATAGCTATGAGATATAGTAGTGTCCCAACAATGCCCCTATATAGTTTCTGATCTACAGGTTTCCCTGATGCATCAGAGTCAATCACAGCATTTGTAGCCATAGGTGTTTTCTTTGCTGAGGCATCAGCCATCCCAAACTTGTTTATTAGCTCTTTAGCATATTTAGCTTAGGAGATGAAGATGCCATCAGGGAGCTGTTTCACTAGGAGACTAAGGAAATAGGAAAGCTCGCCCATGCTACTCATTTCAAATTTGGAATGCATGAGATCAGAAAAACCTCTTGCACAATTTTGAATCAGTAGACCCAAAGATGATGTCATCCACATATATTTGTACTAACAAGATTTGGTCCTTATGATGTCTAGTGAAAAGTGTTTTATCTACTATGCCTCTAATGAATTTATGCTCTAATAAAAAGCTTGCTAGGGTCTCATACCAAGCTCTTGGAGCTTGCTTTAGACCATAGAGGGCTTTATGTAACTTGAATACATGCAAAGGATGAGTTGGAGAGCCAAAACTTGGAGGTTGTTCAACATAAACCTCTTCTTTTAATACTCTATTCAAGAATGCACTCTTCACATCAATTTGGTAGACCTTGAATTTCTTGTAGGTTGCATAGGCTTGGAATATTCTTATGGCTTCTAACCTTGCAACAAGAGCAAAGGTTTGATCATAATCTATTCCCTCCTCTTGCTTGTAGCCTTGAGCTACAAGCCTAGCCGTATTTCTCACAATAACACCTTGGGCATCAAGCTTATTTCTGTATACCCATTTGGTTCCAATAACTAGGTAGTTTTGTGGTCTTGGAACCAAATCCCAAACTCTATATCTCTCAAACTGATTTAATTCCTCCGGCATTGCAATGATCTAGTGGGGATCTTGCTCTGCATCATGAATGGAATGAGGTTCAATCTGAGAGATAAAACATGCATGCATCACATCTTGATTGAGTTGATGCCTTGTCTGTACACCTGCTGATATGTCTCCAATCACTTGAGATCTGGGGTGATCCCTAAGTGTGACAAGATCAGTGGGTGGAGTTGGTTGTGTAACAGCATTTGAAACCAATTCCTCTTGTGGAATTATGTTGGCTGTTGGAGGAGAGTCAAGACCTTCAATGCTTTCTTCTTCACTATCTTCATTGACTTGTGTAGAGAGATGAGTTGGAACCTCTTGGGTAAGGTTTAGGTCATCCAACTTCTGACATAAGTGAGGTACCTACAAAGAGTTACTGGTAGAAACTTCTTTCTCCTTGCAATATATGTTAGTCTCATCAAAGCTTACATAAATTGATTCCTCAATTTTCAGTGATGATTTATTAAAGACCCTATAGACTTTGCTTACTTGGGAATATCCTAGAAAAATTCCCACTTCAGCCTTAGCCTCAAACTTTCTAATGTATTTCTTGTTGTTATTATGTATATAACAGGTACAACCAAATACTTAAAATAGTTGACTTTAGGTTTCTTCCCTTTAAGCAACTCATAGGGAGTCTTGTTCTTTAGTTTGTGAATTATGCTTCTATTCAGGACATAGTTTGCAATGTGTACAGCCTCTGCCCAAAAGGTTAGTGGCATGTATGCATCAACAAGCAATGTACCTGCAGCTTCAATGATTGTCCAATTTTTCCTTTCTGCTACCCCATTTTGTTGAGTAGTTCTAGGAGCTGAGAAGCAATGTCTGATACCTTCCTTCTCACAAAACTCATGCATAAGAAGAGACTCAAACTCTGTACCATGATCACTTCTGATCAATGCAACATGAGTAAAGAACTCAATCTGTATGGTCCTGAGAAAATCTGTAAGAACCTTGAAGGTATCTGACTTAGATCTCAGAAAGGATACCCAAGTGAACCTTGAGAAGTCATCCACAATGACTAAGGTATAGGAATTCCCTCGTAGGCTTTGTACAGCTATGGGTCCAAAAATATCCATGTGTAGCAAATACAAAATCCTAGGTGAATCACTTTTATTAATGGATTTGAAACTAGATTTAGTTTGCTTGCCTAATTGACAAGCCCTGCAAAGGCCTTCCTTCTTGTAGGGACCAGGAGGTAGACCTCTAACAAGGTTGTCTTTAGATAACCTAGCAAAATTTTTCAGATTTACATGACCTAGTCTTTTATACCATAAATCATTCTGGTTACTAGTTAAATTAAGTAAACAGATATCAGAAGTGGCAGATAGAAAATCAACTAAGTATATGTTGCCTTGTCTATTTACAATTAAAACAGGTTTATTTCCTTTAGATGAAATAATACAAGAGCTAGAGTTAAAAGTTACTCGATAACCTTCATCACAAAGTTGACTTATTGAGATGAGGTTATGTTTGAGTCCTCTTACATATGTTACTTTCTTGAATGTAACTGTTCCAATCTTCACTGCTCCATATCCTTCATACTAGCCACTTTTTGAATCACCAAAGATCACTTTTGGCCCTAGCTTGGACTTGTAATTGGTGAGATTGTCCTTGCTACCTGTCATGTGTTTGGAGCATCCACTGTCCAGGTACCATGGCTGATTTACTCCTGGATAACTCTTCTCCTGCAATGAAAACAGTTAAATATTCCTGACTAGGTTACCTTGGGTCCTTTGTTTTGTTGATATGAAAAGCTGGAAATAACTGAAAATTCTGGTTGGGATTTATATCCTAGAGGGTGATATCTTCTAGGTGGTATAACCCAATCAGCTAGAGGATTAAATGCTTTTCTAGAATTATTTAAGTTGCAATTATAGTTAAAAGTTTGGTTAAATATTTCTGGGTTCCACGAATTTCTATAAGTTCGTCGACCAGAGTTCGACGAATTGGGTTGAGATCGTCGATCTCTGCCTAAAGAATGAACATATTCATTTTCTGTACCCCACGTTCGTCGACCTCTGCTCGACGAACCATACAAAGTTCGTCGATCGCAGTTAGACGAATGATTATTGTTGAAGTTTGCGTTCAGAGATAGTCGTTCTGAGTTCGACGATCTGGTCCTATATCGTCGATCTGGGTTCGACGATAACTGTTGAACATTATTATTTTTATCATTCTTCTGGTTATTAATTTTGTCCTTAGCTTCAATTTGTTCTAGAATTTTATTAACCTTATTTACTTATTCAGTGTTTTTCTTTCCTTTATCAGATATAAAATTTACAGGTTTTGAAAGATGATTCCATTGGATTAGGGTTGGTTCACTGGATGTGGCTCCAAATCCTAATATGCAGTTATTTGTTCTAGCATTTATTGTGCTGGTAATATCTAGCAATTTCAAACTCCTGTCATTTAATGACTCTTCTAATATCTTAGCTTTGCTAAGTTCTAATTTCAGAAAAGAAATTTGTTCATTTGCAGATTTTAGTTCACTAGATAGATCTGCATTTTTAGAAGTGATTTTATCTAGATCATTCAATTTATCTCTGAGAAGTTTGATTTCCTTCTCAGAGCTTATCAAATCTAAGCATAAGTTTTTAAATTCAAATTTAATTCATCAGATTCAAAATCATAAGATGTTATTACCTGATCTTCAGCTAACAGGTTTTCTTCATTATCAGATTCATCTGTATCTGATCTGCTACTGCTTGCACCAATTGCCATGAGGTAAACCACCTTTGCCTTGGCCTCCTCTTCTTCTTCACTAGAGCTTGAAGATGTGGATTCATTTTCTGTGTCACTCCATGTTTCAGCCACAAATCCTTTGTCCTTCTTTTTGTGCTTGCTGGTAGAGGGCTTGCTGTAATGCTTGCTTCTTGATTCCTTCTCTCTTCTTCTTTCCTTCTTTTGTTTTTCAGGACATTCAGACATGAAATGTCCTTCCTACACCCAAAACACACTACCTCTTTAGTGGAGGTTTTTTCATACCTTGGATGGCTGTCATTTCTGGATGACTTCCTTGTGAAGTCTTTCCTTGCCATTTTGAAGAATCTCTTGGCAAAGAGACTCATTAGCTCTTCATTGACTATTGGAGCATCAGTTTCTTCAGCATCCTTGAATGCAATGGATTATTCTTTCCTTGCTGGAGGAGGAGTCCTGTGTTCCACTGCTTCTCTGGACTTGATTAGCTGCTCATAAGATTTGAGCTTTCCCAGGAGAGATTCAGTTGAAATCTCATTCAAGCTTCTGGCCCCTTTGATTGGCGAGATCCTGGTGTCCCATGAGCTTGGGAAGCACATTAGGATCTTGTCATTCACTTCAGTCAAGGTGATTTCTTTATCTAAGGTCCTTAGCTCACTGATGATGGAGCTAAGCCTGTTGTACATCACTTTAACTATTTCTGCCTCATCCTTCTTGAAGTTTTCATATTGTGTGATGAGGTTTGCTTTTCTATCTTTCCTCTCATCTGCTGAGCCAACAACCATTTGATTGAGTGAATACAAGATTGCTTTTGCAGAGGTGCACTCAGCCACCTTCTGAAAGATGTCATCTGATATAGTCTAAGCCAATATGTTCATGGCTTTGGCATCAGCAATCTTTGCTTTCTTCTGGGCTTCAGTCCACTCAGGTGGTGGGACTGCATTGTTGTTGGAAGATGTTGTAGATGTAGATGCCTATGGGGGACCTGTCAAAATAGAGTTGCAGATGTCTTCATCAATAGAGTTCATGTACAACTTGATTCTTGCCTTCCAGATGGCAAACCTATTAAGGTTGCAAACTGGAGGTCTGGTGCTTGTATAATCCTTGTTCTGTGTCATGGCTATGTTTATAATCTGAATGAAAATGAAATAATGTTTAGATCTAACAAAGGTTCTTTGGTTCAAGGTTTAGCTTTACAACCAAAGGAACCTGCTCTGATACCAATTGAAAGTGATTTGTTAGATCTAATATACTCTAAAGGGGGGGGGGGTGAATAGAGTATTAGTAGGTCCTTATATAACAATTACAGTTTATGATATAATTAAAAGGTGTTGAATTAAAACAAAATAAATAAGCACACAGCATTCCTAAAAACACAAGCACAGCAAGAACAAAAAGAAAAAGGGCAACCAGACGACACAAGAAATTTTATAGTGGTTCCCCAACCTGGGTACATCCACTCTTCTACCACCCTAGTAGGAATCCACTCAGGTTTTTGATCAGGTGCCTAACACCAATGAGCTTTTGATCAGGTGCTCAAAAACCAAATCCTCAAGTCTTTTGATCAGGTGACTTGTAACCAGAAATTACTTTTGAAGGGAGATGACAACCCTTTACAGAGGTGGGGATGAGAGAGTGATGAAAGTCTTCTTATCTCAATCACAATGAGAAGACTATGTGGATTCAGTGATGTTGTCAAAGCTCCCCCTAAGATGTATAAGAGTTCAGGAGAACTGGAGCTTTGCACATGGTGATAGACCTTCATGCTTTCATCTTTGATCAGAAAGATCTTCAGGAACTTCTCTAACAGATGGAAGATTTGTTGTCCTGTGAAGTGTCCCGGAGAGTTTGAAGAATGAAGACTCTTGATATTTGAATGATTGTTCTTCTTCTTCAGTATCAGAAATCTTATGTCAAACTGAGAGCAGACGGGTTGAGTTTTTCTTATCTGATTCAGTAATCTTTCTTTGGATATGTTTCTAACTTGCTTTCTATCTGTCTGTATCAGAGAAAGAGAAAAGTCTCTTTTTATATTTTCCTGGGGAAATTGGTCTTTCGAATTTTGAATTCCTTCTTCATTCAATACTGACGGTCTAGAGAATAAGCAACATTGAATAATTTCCCCAACTGTCCTGTGGAAAAATGGCAAGAAATAATCCTGGAGAATATCCCAATCAATGCTCCTCTAACAGTTATATTCAGAGAATGTTAGAGCATTGATTTCCAAGGAATTATTGCAGTAATAATGGGGATAGGGCTGGAAATGACTTAGTCTAGAATCATCGAACAGTTGACAGAAATCGTCGAACTGATTCCACAGTTCATCGAGCTGAGATGTTGTGTTAGTCGACCAAACAGCTTCTGTTCATCGAGCTGAGTTCCAAGATCGTCGATCTGATAACAGAACTATATGCTTCAGAAACTTTGCCTTTTCTGTGTCTGAAGTTCGTCGAGCTGAGTTTCTGGAGTTGTTAAATATTCTGTGTGTCGACACAAGTCTTCTGTTTGGTGTCGACACCACCTTTCCAAAGGGTATACTGATGATCTGGGTGTCGACACAAGTTCTTCTAGTGTCGACTCAGTTGGTGTCGACATATACTCTGAATGTCGACACAAGTCTTTTGGTTCTTAGTTGCTGAGTTCGTCGAGCTGAGACTAGAGAACATAGTCTTGATAGAATGTTGTGGTAGTCCAAAGATTTGTCGACCAAAGAATAGAGTTCGTCGAGTTGAGAACTAAGTTCGTCGACCAAAGTCTGATACTAAGGACTTAGAATATCTTGATGTTTTCTGAACTTGAAGTATTGTTGTAGTGTCCAAGTTTTTGTCGACCTGAGTACCAAGTTCGTCGAGCTCGGCTCAGAGAATTTACTCTGAGATCGTCGAGCTGAGCACGACAATCGTCGACCTGAGTTCGACGAACGTCGAACTCACTTTATAGAGCCTTGAAATCGTCTAAGTGTTGAGTCTCTGGTAGTCTTGTTGATAGCTGGTCCATGTGATGTTGACTCTGAGGACTTTGCCTAGACACTAGGACATAACTCTGACCCTGGCTATACATTGTGGGTCACATGATACTAAGTTAGTGAACCTAGCCCAAATCAAACTAGCGATCTAACACACTACCTTGTGCGCAGTGTCTAGATCGTGGTTAGATCTAGGGGAGGCTAGTAGCAAGATCTAGGGAGAGATACACTTTAGCCTACCAGATCTTGGTAGAAGGACCGGCGAAATCAAAAGTTAACTATATTTTTCATAAGCCTTAATCTCTAGCTTCATAGAGATATCATGTATATTGGTTTATCACTTATGAAATAAAAGATTATCATTTTTGTACTTATTTATTTCTAAGTGTTTAATTTTATTATGAAAAATTATTTTTGATTTCTTTAATTCTTTCATCAAGTAAATTAAGATTAAGAAATAAATTTTGTCAACCCTTATTCACCCCCCCCTCTAAGGGCGCCGTAAGATCCAAAACTTGGTATTAGAGCCAGGTTATTCCAAAACGGCTTCACAACCAGGAATAATGACGCTTTATGATCTCACAACCACTAGAAGGGATGAAATTTTATCAAATGGAAAATCTTTTGCACCACCATTATTTATGGGTGAAAACTATAAAGGATGAAAAATTTTAATGGAAAATTTTCTTAAATCTTTAGATGAAAAGGTTTGGAATATTACTATTGAAAAGCACCCAAATGTGTTAAATAGAAATGAAATGGTTTTAAATGCTTAAATCCTTAAATAGTTTATTTTGTGCACTAGATCAAAATATTTTTAAACAAATATATATGTTTTCTTCTAGTTATGAAGTTTGGAAATTTCTTGAAGAAACTTATAATTCTTTATCCACAGGAACAAAACATGTACAAGACATGGAAAAATTGAATGCTTGCATTAGTATTCAAGAAAGCTTCTCCTTTGATGAATCCATGTAGTGCATGTCAAATGGATTGGAAGAAGTGAACACATCATGCGAAAGAGAAGATGTAAATTCATTTATGGAAGAGAACGATGAAGATGTAAAAGGAATTATATGTTCAAATCATGTCTCATCCAAAAGTGATGTAAGAAAATCTAATTCTTCTGTTTTTGTTTCAAACTCTATTTATACATATCACATGCTTGAAATTGCTAAACATAGAATAAAAAATTGAAAATTGTTAATTCAAAATAACGTTTAGAAAATATAAGTTTAAAAGCAAACGCTAAAGTAGAATCACATATAGATGTATCAAATTTACTTTCATGCTCTATAGTTGAAAGTTCTACACCTTGTTATGATTGCAATGATCTTAAAGAAAGATTCAAGGAATTTGAAAAGGAGCTTTTAATTTCAAAAGAGCATAATGAAAAATTAATAAAAGAAAACAATGCTATAATGAATAAACTAGAATCATTAAATTTGTTTGTGTAACAATTTTCAAGTTATAAAAAATCCTTTATTTCAAGTTTATCTTCAAAATTATGTAAGACTTCTACTAGTATTTTAAATAAAAGTATGTATAAATGGAATAGTGAAAATGAAAAGCAACTCAATTATAATTTGAAAAAAAAATTCAAAATTTATAAATCTTCAATTCATTATTTTTCAAACAACTATCATTTTTTTTCACAAAATCAATTTTCTCCCAACTCTAAATCAAATGTTCACAAATTTTCTATTAATAATACTTTGAAAAATCACTATAATTATAAGCATAATTTTCATGACTATGGAAATTTGAAAAATATTCAACCAAAGTATGAATGGAGACCCAAAATTAAAAATGAAACATTAACTACATTTGAAATGGTCCATTCATCACTTTCTCCCCAAAAATCCACCACGCTATATTTGGGTACCCAAAAGAACCATCACACTCAGTTCACTTTGGATACCTAAATCTCTTATTCACTAGTGTACAATCACTTGTGTGAAGTAGAAATCAATCTAATATGAAATACATAAAAACCTACTTCACAATATGCTAAAATGAATATTTTTTCCTTTGTGAAATTTGTTTTTGTTTTTGAACCAACATGTATTTTGGTCACTTTATATATTTTGATATATGACTTTCAGATATTAAACCTAAATTCTCTAATAAATCAAATTGAATAAAATTGAATAACAAGTCATATTATTTTCAAATTTCAAGTGACTTATCTATTTTATTTTCTATCATCCATACTTATTAAGTTCATTGTCTATAATTATCTTATAATATCATTATAAATTTAACTCTAAATCGCTTAAGTGATATTATCAATATATATTAATGAAATTATTTTCGAAATGGATTTAATTGAGTTAAAAAATTATATATATTATTCACCTTATAAGCTTTCACTTAAAATTAATTAAAAAGGATGAATATGAACTTCATGTAGACCACTATGATCAATTATGACAAGCTAATATCCTATTCTTATATTCATTCTATTCATAAATCAAAATTCATGATATATCAAGAATTAATCTAAAATTGATTATTTCAAACAAATTTAGGAATTATGAATCATATGTTTGGATATTGGTATTATGTTTGGTGTATTGGTATGTTCCACTATTTTTTTGCTTGCTTCTCATTTTTATCTAAACCTTAAAATTAATAACTTAAAAAAAATTTAAAAGTTGAAAGATTAAACGTTAAACTCATTATAACAACGTGATTTTAAAATAAACTATAATTAAAAAAAACATTCTTACATAAAAGTCATAGTTTATGAATTCATCCTTAGACCTAAATGCTTAGTTTATCCATAATTATTTACACCTAGTTTGTGTCTCACATTAGCGAGGACGTAGGATTGTGTGCATTAGAGTCCTAACCTCTAAGTCATGTCTTATCCTTAACCGGGGAGGGTTCCAGTGGGGCCTTGCGAGGCACTGGGGGGAAAGAGTGCTAGGTCGAGTTATCTTTTGTATGCATATGGAATTTACACCCCAACCTACTGCATATGTGCAGCTCCTCATGCCCATCCGTCACGTAGTACGGGGCTAGGGTGTAGACATATAGCTTGGGTAGTTTCATCTAGGAAATACTAATATCATATTCATTGCATGAACATTATTTTACACTTTATGATTATTTATATCATGCATATTAATTTAAACATATGTATATTATTTTCTACTAGTTATTTTTAAAGATATTTTTTAAAAAACCAATTAAAAATTACAAATCCATTATAAAACAAAATATGTTTTGTTTACTTATTGTTTATTTATGTGTGTTTATTGTCTTGTATTATTATAAAAAAATCAGAAACTATATATAAAAAAATGATTGTCATTCAATGTCATTATCAAGGATGACTAATTATATCCATTAAAGATTAAATACAATGTTTAATTTAATTCTCAAGTTTCATACAACCTTGTTGTTTATGTCATGTCTTGATTATTATCTTGTTATGTGCAATGAAATCGATTGTAGAAAAGCATGTGTATGATTGCTTAGTAAGCCTCTAAGTATGAGTAATTTTTTATGTTTGATAATGATTCATTCACTCACTTATTTCGATAACCTACAAGTGTTATTAATCATATACTTGCATGGTTACGTAGTGTAATAACATAATAATTAAAATGCATAAATAGAATACCTACACTACACTGAATTGTGTATTTCAATTATTTGTTTTTCATGCACTTATTCATTAGAGAAAAGTGGTTTTAAAAAAAATTTATATTGTTTGCAAAACAAGTGAATTCGGAGTCCTTGGTCACAAGCATAAAAAACATAGAATAAATGACAAGGAAAACTCCACCAAGCACTACTCACACTCCTGATAAGTTTTAATGAGCATTGTGAGGTTGAGCACCTTGGAAAGGATTGTAAAGTGTCTTGTAACAAACAATAGTATTCACTACATCTCTTAGTACACTAGATCACAAAAATAAAAACAAAGTTAAAAAGAATAAATATGATCCCCCAAGCACTACTTCACTCCCTGATAAGTATTCATGAGCATTGTGTGTGCGAAGCACCTTGGTAGTTGTACTTTTTATGTATGTGCATTGAAATATCGTGGAAGTAATTTTATTTGTGTATTTTAATGTTGTATTATTTCATTATATATGTCATTCGTTTTGATTAATACAATTGTATACTTTATCAAATCACTTTTGTACACATTATTATCACATATAAAACTTCTACTCATGAGAATTGGATCCTAATACATATCTACACAATTCTTTATAAACTTAAGTAAATGCACTAGATAGCAAAGCATGACCACTTCAATGTTTTTGTTTACTTGAAATGCAAATTTTATAACATTATAGTTTTATATCTTTTCTTGATATTTTCAAATCATGCTTGCAATTATATCTCAATGGAATAGCATTTCTTAGAGATTTAACTCAAACATCTGATTTTCAGATTTAAAACTTATTAGCTATTATATATTTTCTATTTCAAAAAAGGTGTTTATTTTTAAGAATGCTTATTATACTTTCCGATGTGATTACTGTTTGTGCTTACTCATGATTTCTTTTTTAACATGTGGTATCTTGAAATAAAAATGTTTACACTATTATTTCATTTATGTTCTTTACTACTTTATGGTCCATCATGCTTATTTCTAACAAGTGGTATTTAACAAGCTTTTTAAAGCATCATATTTTCCTTCTCTCCATAGAAACACTATTTTTTTGCATACACTCACCTCTACCCCATTTTGATATAATCGAGAGGGGAGAATAACTTGCATGAACTTAAACATTTTAGAGGGAGTACATTGTAAATTTCATAGGAAATATTTATGTAGCAGTAGTAATTATAGAACAAGTGCATATATTATCATATTGCTCGATCATGGTTATTCTTCCAATAAGTTATCCCTAATCAATCTTAAAAGGTATATATTAATCCCAACCAACTTTTGCTAATAACAAAAGGGGTAGAATAAACTGAGAAATCTAGTGGATTTGATATTTAGGGGGAGCAAAATATATAGGGAACACTTATGTAGGGGGAGCCTTCATATAAGAATAGTATGCATTGCTTTAAAACTGCAATGTTATAAACTTAATATTCATCCATATATTTTTCCACACTTACTATAAACATAAATGGTCTTAAACTCACGAATTTCTCATATAGGTATTTGTTATTATCAAAAGGGGGAGATTGTTGGAGCATGTAGTACTCAACTTTTGGTTTGAGAATAACAAATACCGTGATGTATTTGATCTACTCTTTTGTGTGTTTATAGTGTGTATGTTGTACAGGTTGAATGAGGAGACAAGTCTTCAGTCATGGGCATGATTCAATTGTTTGTAAACTTTAGAGAAAAACAAAATGACGAGTTTTGTGTGCTAAACTTCAAACAACCATAACTTTCAATCCGGGAGGTGTTACGGAACGTGTCACCCCATTCCGGAATGAGATCTAAGTCATCTACACTCTGGTAACGGTTCTAATGGCAAATGATAAAAGGTGATATCGCCAGGCGATAGCCACTGTCTCCCAGCGATAGCTCCACGATCGAATTTTCCCTCAGAAGCCTCAGAATCGTGGGACACGTGGCAGCCAGATAAGATATCGCTGATTGGCGATAGCTAGTGTCGCCGGGTGATATCGATAATATATAAAAGTGATTCATTTTTCCGTGGAGATCAAGGATTACAGAATTTGGAGTGTTCCTTCCCATGCAACTGATCCAAAGAGCTCCAACCTTCAGAAAACTCTCATTTTCCCAAGAACGTTCAAGAGCGAAGAAGAGACGGTTCGTGTGCAGCATCTCAGGCAATCTTTGTAAGGATTCGACGTCGTATTCAGAGCTTCATTTTGAGGGAGTTTTTATTCTAAATTTCTATTTTGTAACTTATCTTTTCGTCTTTGTAATCGGTAGAGAAATCGCCTCCTTGTGCATGACGTCTAAGTCCTTACGTGGCTTAGGAGGAAATCGCCGCCTTGTGCATGGCGTCTAGGTCCTTGGGTGGCTTAGGGGAAAATCGCCACCTTGTGTGTGGAGTCCAAGTCCTTGTGCGGCTTAGGGAGTAATCACTTCCTTGTGTGCAGTGTCTTGATCGTGGTTAGATCTAGTGGAGGCTAGTAGCAAGATCTAGGGAGAGATACGCTTTAGCATGTCTTTGAGCAGTGGAGCCCCACTTCAAGGAACATTATCTTAACTGCATGGAAAGCTGCAAAAGATAACATTCAAGCTGATATATAATCAATGTATAGCCCACCTAGGGGTCAGCAAAATGTCATCATAGAGAAGGTTGTTAAGCCAGTATCAGAGGCTATGCAAGCAGCTCTGCAGAAAGAAGAAGAAGCCAGACTGTCTAAAAAGAGGTTCAGGGAGCAAGCTGAACAAAGACCTTACTTTAAGCAGTGGAGCCCCACTTCAAGGAACATTATCTTAACTGCATGGAAAGCTGCAAAAGATAACATTCAAGACAGAAATAAATGGTTTTCTGAATTGGAATGGAGAAAGCATGAGACAAGGCAAGAAGCCATAGTCCAATATAGAAGAAAGGCCAAGATGGGAAAGCTACCTCCTACTGCTCAGGAGCCTAACAAGTACTTTCCCAAGCCTTATCATTATTTTGAGAGGCAAAAGATCAAAGCTGAAGAGCTAAAGAAGAAAGAGCTGAAAGGGAAAAAGCCTGCTGAAACTGAAGATGCTGAAGCTTCTGTGCAAGCCAAGATACAGTCTGGAAAAGGAATAGTGATCAAGGAGGCTGAACAAAAATAGAATAGAATTTTTCTTGAGTTTATAGTTGTAATATTTTGATTGTTAAACACTTTGTAAACTTTTGGAAAATGTATATAACAAGATATTAGAACAATGTGTTATATGCTAAATTTATTTCATAATTGTTTTGTGATGATATCTGTGTATGCATGTTTAATACATGTTATGTTTCTTTCCTGATTACATAATCCTGCTTTACATCATTCTGTAATTTTATTATCAATGGTGTATATCATTGACTAAGGGTTATGACTACTCCAAATAGGGAGAGATTGTTGGGTACATTGATTTAAATGTACCTGATTTGAAGAAGCCTCACCCAACTCAATGATATACATCAAAATGTATTTGATGTGTTTTGAGTTTACTTGTGCAGGTTAAGTATTTGCAGGAAAGATGGAAAAGTTTCTAAGTCCATGTGTCGACACCCAGAGGGAAAGTGTCGACACTTAAGAAGACTTGTGTCGACACCCAGGCAAGCAGTGTCGACACTTGGAGTATTTGTGTCGACACCAGGGATGCAGAGTCGACACCAGACAGAAAGTGTCGACACAAGGAGCTGTGTCTACACTCAGTGAAGAAAAGTGCAGTGAAGCAGTGTCGACACTTAGCAGTTGTGTCGACACCCAGAGAAACTGTGTCTACATCAGAAAGTGTCGACACTTGGAGGCTGTGTCGACACTCAGCAAAAGTCAGCAGAGTCTAAGTATAAGTGTCGACACCCAGAGCAATGTGTCGACACTCTGCAGGAGACTCAACACTTGAAGAAAGTGTCGACACAAGAAAGAATGTGTCGACACTCAGCTGAAGACTCAACACTTGAAGAAAGTGTCGACACAAGGAGTTGTGTCGACACTTAGCAAAGTTCAAGAATATTCTAAGTACAAGTGTCGACACAAAGGAGATGTGTCGACACTCAGCAAAAGTCTCAACAGATGAAGATATGTCGACACAAGGAGCTGTGTCGACACTCAGCAAGTATCAACACTGAAGACATGTGTCGACACCAAGAAGCAGTGTCGACACTGACAAGTTCAACACATGAAGATGTGTCGACACAAAGGAGTTGTGTCGACACTTATAAGAAGTCAACAAAGTGCTGAAGAACAAAGTGTTGTGTCGACACTCAATATCAGTGTCGACACATGAAGAAGAAGCAGTGTCGAGATATAAAATCTACAACACAAGGAGTTGTGTCGACACCCGGGTGAATTGAGCACTTGGTGTGGTGCGCCTCGTACAACAATTCCACCCGCAAATTGCCCACACTTGGGACGCACAGACGACCGTCTTTCCAAAGCAATCCGTCCTCCACAACGAATTGAGAATTTGACCCATCCAGAGCCTCTACCATGAACTGCTTCATATGGATATCCATATCCAAAGCCTGTCGAATCCGATCAGCCAGGTCATATTGGACTTCAGTCCAATTCAGAACTGCTTCAGCACTTGATTGCCTATCCACACAAACAATCTCCAACGCCTCCAACTCCCGCACCAACCGCTCATCATGCACCGATAGCCAATTGGCTTGAGTTGGGGCCCGTCGACTCAACGCGTCCGCAACCGCATTCCCTTTACCAGGAACGTATTGGATCTTGAATGTATAGTCCCCCAGGAACTCCATCCATCTACGCTGCCGCACATTCAGATCCTTCTGATCAATCAGATACTTCAGGCTCTTGTGATCGGTGTAGTTATCAATCTTCACACCGTACAAATAGTGTCTCCACAGCTTCAAGGCAAAAATCACGGCCGCTAACTCCAAGTCATGGACCAAATAGTTCCTTGCATGCACTTTTAGCTGTCTCGAGCCATATGCTATTACACTTCCGTGTTGCAGTAGCACGCAACCCAAACCGCTGCCCGTAGCATCACTGAAAATCTCATAGCCTTCGGTCCTACATGGCGAACTCAACACAGGCGCCGTGGTCAACGGACACTTCAACTCCTCAAAAGCTCGCGCGCACTCCGGCGTCCAAACGAACTTATGCTCCTTCCTCGTCAAAGTAGTGAGAGGTAACGCTATCCGCGAGAAGTTCTCTGCGAAGCGCCTATAATAGCCGGCAAGCCCCAGAAAGCTCCGGACTTCCGCTACCGTAGCAAGCTCAGGCCACTCCCGTATCGCAACAATCTTCGCCGGATCCACTGCAATACCTTCTCCACTCACTATATGACCGAGGAACGCCACTGAGGATAACCAAAACTCGCACTTCGAGAACTTGGCATACAGTTGATTCCTCCTTAGCGTCTCCAATACCAAATGAAGATGCTTGAAGTGATCTTCCTCACTTTGCGAGTACACCAATTTATCGTCGATGAAGACGATCACGAAATGGTCCAAGTACTCCCTGAAAGTCCTGTTCATGAAATCCATGGACACTGACGGCGCATTAGTCAGCCCAAATGGCATGACCGTAAACTCATAATGCCCGTATCTTGTACTAAACGCTGTCTTCGGGATATCACTCTCCCTTATTCGCAGCTGATAGTACCCAGCCTTGAGATCTAACTTAAGTACACCGTCGACCCGACTAACTGATCAAAAAGATCATCAATCCGGGGGATCGGGTACTTGTTCTTCTCCGTCAACTTGTTGAGCTCCTGATAATCAATACATAGCCTCAAGCTTCCGTACAAAGAGTACCGGTAAGCTCCAAGGCGAAGAACTCGGGCGAACATACCCTTGCTCGAACAACTCTTGCAGTTGAACTTTCAGCTCCGCCATTTCCTTAGGCGCTAGCCGATAAGGAGATTGTGACACAAGCTTTGCACCTGACACTAGCTCAATCGTAAAATCTATCTCTCATTGAGGCGGGGCTCCAGGAAGATCTGCGGGGAACACGTCAGGGTATTCCGATACCACTGAAATACAATCCAACGCGGGCTTCGGCTTTGCAACCTCCACTAGTGTAACGAACAGTTCTGCACCGGCACGAACCGCCTTCACCACCTGAATAGGAGACATCAACGTCTTGCTCGACCCCTTTAGGCCCGTAAAAGTCGTTTCACGACTTGCTCCCAGCTTGACTTCCTTGCGACCACAATCAATATAGGCCTGCTGCTCCGAGAGCCAGTCCATGCCAAATATAACGTCAAACTCCACCAACGGAAGTAACGACGTCTGCAAATCGAACACCTGATTCCCAATACGAATCTTAACATCACAGATCCTGTCCGCGCGCATCGAACACCCATTGGGCAACAACACATCCAACTTACCCTTCTCCATCGAAGAAGGGACTCCGATGCGTGATATAAATCCCTCGGACAAGAAGGAGTGTGAAGCTCCCGTATCGAAGAGTGCTCTTGCCAGATTTTCACAAATCAAAACAAATCCTAAACAAGCAGTGGTAAGGTAACATGTGCATAACAAGTATTTAAAGAAATTGACTTGCTATGAATTAAACCATACATGTCACCACATCAACTTGTTTGATGGCCTCCTGTTGGCCAAGATTGTACACCCTTGGTTGGGCCGGAGCATAGTGGGACGCGGTCGACTCCACCGCCTTTCCCTTCTCTTCATAAGTAGCTCCCGACTTTCTCTCGGACTTAGGACGTCCGCTCCAACAGTCACGGGCAAAGTGCCCCGTCTTTCCACAAGTAAAACACGCGCCCGGTGTCTGACTCGTAGTCGCCCCAGAAGCACCAGAAGGAGCTGCACCCGATGTCCTATGCTTCTTGAAGGACCTCCAATAGCCGGACTTTGAAGTAGTCGGCACTTTGAATTCAGATTTCCTATCACCCAAGCTTTTCTTTGCTTGTACATTCTGCATGTCCTTCTCCAAGGACCGGGCAGTGTTGACCAAGGTTAAGAAACCCTGTGTCATCGGCCCCGAGAGTAGTAACCTCAACTCATCTCTCAACCCTTCATAGAAGCGATTAGTCTTACGCTCCTCATCCACAATAGTGGAGCTAGCATAACGACTCAGACGAGTAAACTTGTGGAGATATTCATCCACGCTCCTCTCACCCTGAACCAACTTCAGAAACTCATTCTCCAACGCTATCCTCTGCGCCGAAGGGAGGTATCTAGCCAAGAACAATCTCGAGAACTCCTCCATCGAGACATCATCAAGTTGCCTACCTCTCAACAAGTGCAGCTGCAATCCTTCCCACCACATTCTCGCTTCACCGTCCAGAAGGAACGTAGCGATGGTGGTCATTTTCCACTCCTCCGTCTTCGTTGCTGTCATGACTCTCTTCACCCTGGAGAGCCAGTCTTCAGCTTGAGATGGGGTTCCAAACCACGAGAATACAGGAGGATTAAAGCTCATAACATGCTTGAGCTGTCTCTCGGCTGCCCTCCTTGGCACCACCGGCTCCACTACCACCTGTTCCACTCTCCTCGGCTCAGCCTCTTGAAGAGGTTACTGCTCCATCGCAGGAGCGGGCTGCTGCGTTTGCCTTACAGGATGCGCACTTATCACGGCCAACACCGCTTCGGCCACCAATCGTATGTTCTCAGCCGATAGAGGTGTTGCAGGAGCAACATCTGGTGCACTGCTAGCCTCAGAAACTCGTTGTTCCGACGACCCAACACCACTTCTGGTCACCTATAGTGATACAAAACACCGTTAAGCGACCAAATAAAATTGCAAACAACAATTATAGGAACACGCAGACTCCTCAAGCACGTGTATTTTCATTCCTAAGTGGACATTCATGGGTTCTTTTACTGTTATAACGATGACGCACACAATGTGCTCATCACCCCTTAAAAAGAATTCGCCCACGAATTCATCTTAAGCCCGACCAAAAACCAGTAGTCTGATACCAAATTGTAACACCCCCTATCTGTCGCATAGCATATAGAGTAGATCCGGCCGGGGCCTGACGCCATATACCACAGACAGACCGGGCGGTTACTCATGGAAACTATCCAACCAATCATAACTTCCTACACAGAGTATTCTAGCGGAAGCAGTTTATAAAGTTGCAATAAAGAACCCAGCACTAAAGCATGAATATCCACTAATACCAAAGAGGAATGTTATACATACACCAGTACAAGCCTTAAGGCCTTACAAAATGGTTCACTTGATATTAAATGTTTTACAAACCACGGCACGCAGGCAGGTCATACATGAATAAAGCAGTAAACACTCCAATTAGGCCTTCGAGGGCCGGCTTCGCAACTTGGGCTTTAGCCCGCTATTGACCGCTTGGTCCAGCAGCACCTGCAAGCAACAAATCACTACACGGTGGCAAAACAAGGAAACGGTCAGCAATGCTGACCAAATTATAACGATCCCGCCCCCAACTCGGGGCGGCGATGCTACTTCCCTGCATTCATTAGCATAAGCGAGGAATATATCAATATTCATTTTATCAAAGACGTTGGCTCACACGGCCACACGCCGCGTGCTCTCAGGGCACATTCTCGGTGAACCGGTCGATGTCACGTCAATTCAAGCCATAGACATTCCGATCTCACCACTGCCACTTTGATGGCCAAACCTATGAGCATTTTGTCTTCTTGGCCTGGATCACGACAATTTAAGCCATAGACCGCCGAAGACCCTAATCTATGCCAACGGCAAGTGTCACGTACCCTTAGATCTCTTTAACCGAACGACATAGAACGGGTACGGTTCCATCTAACCCGTGCTCACATCGCAACGACAATTTAAGGCATTTGCGCGGGTCAAACTTCTCCCGAGTCCCATTTCCGTCACATTTCACATAACCCGGTTATGTTCAAGTTGGCTCTCAGACCACCAAGTTGGCAGGAACACGCATCCGCCCAGTTTTTCGGGTGCACCTTTGGGTTAATCCCCAAGGCTCCCTGCTGCAATCTACCGTGTAGAAAATCCGAAAACAACCAATAGCACGGAGTCTTCTCCGGCATTTATGCAATGCAACATCACCGATCCAGACCAACATGTCCGGGTAGGCTTCACACATCATGCCTATGTCCGTTCTCGCTTACGGACTCTAAACAACGGGGACTTCACATATCTACCCGAAGGAACGCCTCCAACTCGCCGCAAACTCGCGAGAGCGGGCTTCCTATGCAAAGAAGGAGAGCTACTCATGCTCAAGAAGAGAATCGTTACCCTTGCGTTCTTCCTTTGCGCCATGGAAAAGTAAGCGGATGAAAAGCACCTCACTAGCTTTACCTCCGTGGATCCGTAGTCGGCTCGTGATTTGGAGCTTCGAAGCTCCTTCAATGACTGGATCTAGCTTATTCTTCCTTCCGTGGCTCTCCTCTCTCTCTAAGCTTTAGAAAGATAATCACTCATGAAAAGTGAGGGTTTCAAAGTCCAATACCTGGTATATTACAGTAGGAACAACCCCCAACTGTCGGATCCCAAAATAAAGAAACGAACGGCTTTGATTCGGGACTGAAAATGCCGAAACAGGATCGCACACGGCGTGGCACACGCCTGTGTCCAGGGCCGTGTGCCTCATTCGCCGTCAAAATCGACTCGCCTGGAACAACACATGGGCATCGAACACGCCCATGTTCGACCTGACACGCCCGTGTTCCACCTGACACGGCCGTGTGGTCGGCCGTGTACCCCCATCGATTTAACCAGAGCACTGCACGGGTTCTAGGACACGCCCGTGTCCTTGCCCGTGTCTACCTCAACACGCCTAGGCTCCAGGCCGTGTACACGGTCTCGACACTCGACACTTCGTCGAGCGAAGATTGTCGAGCTGACGACACGGCCTTGGATACGCCCGTGTCCTAGGTCGTGTGCCTTCACTCGACATATCGTCGAGCAAAATTCGTCGACTCCCTGGGACGAGTGTCGACACGGGTCGACACGCCCGTGTCGCAGGCTGTGTGCCATGTCTCGACACTTCGTCGAGCGCAATGTCGACTTCACGGGCTGAGTGTCGACACGGGTCGACACGCCCTGCGACACGCCCGTGTCGCATGCCGTGTGCCCTGTCTAGACACAACGTCGAGTGAAATTCGTCGACACCCTGGGTCGATCGTCGACACGGCCTTGACACGCCCTGCGACACGCCCGTGTCGCAGGACGTGTTCTCTGCTCGACGATCGTCGACTCCAAAATCGTCGACCTCTCGACCAACTTGACGACACAAGCCTGATACGCCCTGGGACACGCCCGTGTCCCAGGCCGTGTGCCTCCTGCCAGAACCCAAAACTAGCCCAAAACGTCACCCGTCGCTCCTTTGAGTTTCAGGGCGTTACACTTACCGACTCCAAGAGTAGGAAAAATTTGCACCAAGTGCGATGAAGATCTAAGCTTTGAAGACATGTACATAAGTGAGTTCATAAATAAATAGCAAACTCATCATAAAATGAGCATATACACCGGGGAAAAACTGACACCTGTAGGGGGAGAACCCTCCGTCAGCACACCTAGAGTCACAACCCTACCTGGGTCAAAAGAAAGGTGGTCTTATGCCTTGACACACCCAAACCCCGGAAAAACGGCACCCGTGGGGGGAGAACCCTCCGCCAGCACACCCACATTCAAAACCCTTCTAGGGTCAAAAGATCATAGCCAACCATGGTCATAACGAAAACACTTGCAATACTGATAAAATTACAACCCAAAACACAGATTTACTACAAAGAAATAAGGGAGAAAAATCCCAACATATACCCTAATGCCCAAACTCGACGAATTCTACACGAATCAGCAAAATTTTCCAAGTCCTGGCCAAATTTGGCGAAACACCCAAGTCAAATGATACGTACTAAGACTTCCACAATAACTGTTGAAATTTGTGAAGTGGTAGTGGGTGACGGGACAGACCGGGCGGCCTGGGGCGGACAACTTTGGCGGACTAGGCGGACTGGGCAGACTGAGATGTGCGGCCTGGTGGAAGGTCTAGTGGGAAGCCAGTTGTTCTTCTGAGCGGCTTGTTGCATGGAGTCCGCGGACTATACGGCCTGGATTCTGCGGATAGGGTGTTTGCTGATTGGCTTTGCCAAGGAGCGGCCTGAGCGGATGAAGGTTGCGGACTGGTGCATTGCTTAGTGGCCGCGGGTGCAAGCTTGTGCTGATAGGCGGTTTGGCTCGTGTCCGCGGGTAGCTTGCGGACTGGAGTGTCCGCGGTGTGGGCTGTTGCGGACTGAGCTTAGAGCTTGGCTGAGGCCTTGTCGAGCTCTGGTGGCACAGCAGGCGATTTGCTGTGGAGGTCGTTTGGCGGACTGTGTTTTGGAGTCCGCGGTTGGCTGCTGCGTTGGACAGAAATGCGAGGAGCTCGCGGACTGATGGCGGTCTGTGCTTGGGTGTTTGGCGGACGGGAATTTGAGTCAGCCATGCTCGCATTGGCTCTTGATAGTTTTGGACTTGGTCACACTTTGTGCCAAGGCCATGGTGTCCGCGGTATCCGCCAAGTCCGCTGTGACCGGGCGGACTGTTGTTGTCTTCCTTTGGTCGTGGACTTGTGGCGGATTGAGGTGTGTGTCTTGCGGACTGCCTCGGGTTGGTGCGGACTGCCATTGAAGGGGGTTGCTGTCTTGCAGTGGTTGGAGCTTTGCGGGCTGATGCCTTGTCCGCATAGCTTGGGCGGACTGGAGAGGGTTCGCCAATGTATGCCTTGCTCCTGGCGGTTTTCCTTGGTATCCGGCTAAGTCCATGCGGACTCGGCGGACGGTGTTTTTGCTATCGCGCGGGCTGGGGTGGTGACGCTATCTCTAGGGCGGTGACCACACTCCTCACCTCACCTATAAATAGGACCCCCCTGGCACATCTACAGTAACTAGAGTGAACAGTAAGTTGGGGTGTGCAAGGAGCTGCGGTCTGTGTTTGTCAGTCTGCGCGGATTGTTTCAGGCTGACGGTTTGCTGTGTGCAGGTCGCGCGGATAGCTTCAAGGAGCCAGGAGTTTGGCTGTGACTTCGGTCAAGTGCTTGGAAGTGTGCGGTCTCTGTGGACTCAGCAGGAGGTCGCTCTGCGGCTTGTCAGTTCTGTTTCATCTTTGCCAGCTTCAATAACTTGTCTGCCGGCTTCAGGCGGGTAGGGGTGTTCCTCAGTTCAGGTTCAGCAGGAGGCGAATAACGGTGTGTCCGCGCGGCCTCGCGGCTTCGGCGGACTCCGTGTCTATTCGGCGGATTGCAGCATAGCTTGGGCGAGCTCAGCGGACTCGGCGACCTCGGCGACCTCGCGGTCTCGGCGGACTCGGGTGTTGTCCGCCCGGCTTGTTTTTTGGTGCTTTCTGTTTACAGCTGTGATACTAGCGAAATCATGTCTCGCTATGTATGCCTCGCATTGTAAAGAAGTGAATGAATAAAAGACCTGCTTGTTCTTCCATTGTTTGTTGGGATTTACCTTTGTACCTCTAGTCCTTGGTTTCCGCTGGTTCGACGTGCGAACTGGGTAGTTCCGAAGATATTAATTTGGCGTTTGGGCTATCTTGCTGACCACGTTGAGAAAATTTAACATGGTATCAGAGGGAGGTTTCTGAGGTTCAGTTGCGTGAGCGGAAGTCAGCCAGTGTTGTTACTCAGTGATTGAGTGGTGATCAACCTGTGTTGTTGCTCGGAGCTGCTGAAAGGTTGCCAACAGGTATTGCAATGGAAGGGAGTTTTGCAAGAGGTCTGGGCATTGAACTCTTAACGCCGACGAACTTTAAGAAGTGCAAGTCGTGCATGAAGAGTTATCTTCTTGGCGAGGAGCTGTGGGAAGTCGTCGGTGGTGACGACAGACAGGAAGTCACTGCTGCTTTCGGTACTGCTGAGCAGGTTAGGCTCTGGAGAAGAACAAATGCTAAGGCGGAGTTCATTCTGAAGAGAGTTGTGTCTCCGGAACTGTTTGATCACATCATTGGATGTGAGTCGGCTGCTGATATTTGGACAACCATTGATGAGTTGTTCAATAGGAAGAATGTGGCGCGGCTTCAGTTCCTGGAGAATGAGTTGGCCAGGGCAACTCAGGGAGACCTTTCCATCTCCAAGTACTTCTTAAAGATGAAGAGCTTGTGTGCTGAGCTGTCGGCACTGGATCCTGATGAGCCTATCTCTGAGGCAAAGATGAAAAGGCACATCGTCCGCGGCTTGCGGAAGGAGTATGTGGCCTTTGTCACATCTGTTCAAGGGTGGGCTACTCAGCCGTCGTTGCTTGAGCTGGAGAATCTGCTTGCCTCGCAGGAGAGCTTAGCAAGGCAGATGGCTGGAGTGAATCTGAATCAGGAAGGCAGCGAAGCTCTCTTCTCAGGCAAGAAGAAAGGATGGGAAGGGAAGAAGAAGAAGAAGGTGCAGGCCGCTGTTGAGAAGGAGACTTCAACTTCATATCCGCCGGAGAGGAGCAATGCTCCTAAGGACTGGAAGAAGAATCTGAAGTGCTACCGGTGTCATCAGCGAGGGCACTTCAAGCGGGACTGCAAGGTCAAACTGCAGCCTGGGCATGCTGCGGGAAAGGAGGAAGCTTGCTCGAGAAGTGAAGAAGCAGAATGGGGCGGAGCTTTCATGACAGGCACTTGTGTCCGGGCCTTGTCTGCTGAGGACTTCAACAACGAGTGGATCGTGGACTCCGGGTGTGGTCATCACCTCACCGGAGACAAATCGAAGTTCACCTCCATGCAGCCTTACTCAGGTAATGAAGCTATTATCACTGCTGATAATACTGTTTATGCAGTAGAGAAAGAGGGGGTCGTGTCTTTGGGTAGTGATCAGGGGCCACTCACGTTAAGGAGTGTGTATCACGTGCCGGGCATGAAGAAAAACCTCTTCTCGGTGACCAATGTGGTGGACGCTGGGTATCACGTTCTGTTTGGGCCAACAGACGTGAGGTTCCTTCGCAACGTATCAGCGGTAAAGGCTGATGTTGCTCATGTTGGGAGGAGGGTGAAGAACTTATTTGTTCTTTCCACCAGTGCTTATGTTGATAGAATGAGGGCCAATGATAGCGCTGCTATCTGGCATGAGAGGCTGGGGCATGTTGGCATGGACAAGCTGAAGGCAATGGCGAGTAGAAGTTTGGTGAGGGGGTTGCCGAAGTTATCTTCCTTTGGTGATGGGCATGTTTGTGCTGGCTGTCAATACGGTAAGGCACATCGCCTTCCGTTTGATAAATCACAAACAAGGAGCAAGAAGCCACTGGAGTGTATTCATGGCGACCTGATGGGACCAACGGTTACTGCCAGCCTTGGTGGAAGCAAATACATGCTTGTCTTGGTTGATGACTACTCAAGGTATACTTGGGTGTACTTCTTAAAGGAGAAGTCGGAAGCCTTCCGGTTGTTCGTGGAGTTCAAGGAGTTGGTAGAAGGCCGGCTTGGCTTGCGGGTTAAGAAGCTGATAACTGATAACGGGGGGGAGTTTGTCTCCTCCGAGTTTTCTAACTTCTGCAGGAAGCACGGGATCCAACGGGAGCTTACTTGTGCTCACACTCCACAACAAAATGGGATAGCGGAGCGGAAGATCCGTCATCTGACGGAGACCTGCAAATGCTGGCTTCATGCGAAAGATATCCCAAGGTCCTTTTGGGCGGAGGGAATGTCTTGTGCTGCTTATGTTATCAACCGGATGCCACTCAGCCCTATCAACATGAAGACTCCTGTTGAGCTGTTGCTGAAGGAGAAGCCGAGTGTTGGACACCTTCGGGTGTTCGGTTCAACTTGCTACGTGCATGTCCCGGATGTTTCACGGACAAAGCTGGATGCGAAGGCAAGGAAACTTGTCTTTGTTGGCTATTATGAGCGGAAGAAGGGATGGAAGTGCATGGACCCTGTGACGAAGAAGTTCGTGGTGTCAAGAGACGTTGTCTTTGACGAGCTGACGTCATATGGAGGTGGCTCGGTGGAGCTAACCGGAAGTAGCAAGGTTGATGAAGCACCGGTGGAGGCTGCTGAAGGCTTGGAAGAGGAGCTTGCTGTTTCACCAGCAGCTCATGTTGCTTAGAACTCCGAGGCTGAGCCTTCTGGCTCAGGAAGCAGGGGGAGCACTGCTCAATGCTTGCCCCAGGTAGGAGTGGAGCCCGAAGAAGCAACGGAAGCCGTGAGCAAGGAGCCATGTCTTCGGAGATCGAAGAGGGTGGTTAAGCCACCGGCTCGGTGCTGTGATGGGAATGCAGTGAGCTTTCTCTCCTGCTTCTTTGCAGGTCCTCTAGATGAGCGAGAGCCTGCAAACTTCAACGAGGCCACTGGAGTAAAGGAGTGGGATGATGCCATGAAGGAAGAGATTGATGCTCTGAAGAAGAATGAAACCTGGGACCTTGTGCCCAAGGTTGATGGCGTTACTCCGGTTACTTGCAAGTGGGTGTATAAGTTGAAGAAGAAGGCTGATGGGAGCATTGATCGGTTCAAGGCTCGCCTGGTCGCTAGAGGATTCTCACAGCAGTATGGAGAAGACTATGAGGAGACATTCAGTCCAGTTGCGAAGATGACTTCTGTAAGAGTGGTGATCGCCTTGGCTGCTAGCAAGGGATGGAGGTTGTGGCAACTCGATGTGAAGAATGCCTTTCTTTACGGAGAGATTGACAAGGACATTTTCATGGATCAGCCGCTTGGTTTTGTCTCTGAGAAGCATCCGGACTATGTCTGCAAACTCAGGAAGGCTCTCTATGGGTTGAAGCAAGCTCCTAGAGCGTGGTATGGGAAGATTGCAGAGTACTTGCAATTCTGTGGATACCTTGCTTCCAACTCGGATTCAAGCTTATTCGTCAAGAAGAAGGGGGAGCTACGAGTCTTGGTCCTGCTGTATGTGGATGACATGATCATCACAGGGAACTCGGAGGGGGAAGTAGCAAGGCTCAGGGCAGAGCTTGCTATACGCTTCGAGATGAAAGACTTGGGAGAGTTGCATCACTTTCTTGGTCTGGAAGTGGAGAGGAAGGAGTGTGGGGTTCTCATTAGCCAGAAAGGGTATGCTGATCGCATTGTGAAGCGGTTTGGCATGGGCGAAGGGAAGAAGTGCTATACTCCACTAGAATCTGGGCTGAAGCTTCGACGAGATGAGGGAAGGGTTCTTCATGATCCCTTGGTGTTCAGGGCTCTGGTTGGGAGCTTGATTTATCTGACGATTACAAGGCCGGATATCGCTTATGCTGTTGGCCGAGTAAGTCGGTATATGGCTGAACCAAGGCAATCTCATCTAGTGGCGGCAAAGGGAATTCTGAAGTATGTCAAAGCTTCTTCTGACATGGGACTCCTCTATAGAAGGGACGCGGAAGTTGCATTGCTCGGGTACACGGATGCTGACTATGGAGGTGATTCGGATGATCGAAGGTCTACTTCAGGTTATGTGTTCACTTGCGGTTCAGCTAGCATCTCGTGGTGTAGCAAGAAGCAGGACTCGGTGTCGGTTTCAACCACGGAGGCGGAGTATAAGGCTTCGGCCTTGGCTGCTTGGGAAGCCGTTTGGTTGAGGAGGCTTATAGAGGATGTTCATGAAGAAGTGCAAGGGCCTACTTTACTCCGGGGTGACAATGAGAGTGCTCTCAAACTGGTTAACAATCCAGTGTGTCACGCCAGGACCAAGCATATAGAGATTGATCACCACTTCATCAGGGAGAAGGTGTTGGAGGGGTCTCTGCTGGTCGGGCATGTTCGGAGTGAAGATAATCTTGCTAACATCTTCACGAAGCCACTGTCGAAGGGGCCCTTTGAACGCTTGCGCAGCTTGCTGGGCTTGGTCACCACTTCCCACTTCAAGGGGGAGTGTTGAAATTTGTGAAGTGGAAGTGGGTGACGGGACAGACCGGGCGGCCTGGGGCGGACAACTTTGGCGGACTAGGCGGACTGGGCGGACTGAGATGTGCGGCCTGGTGGAAGGTCTAGTGGGAAGCCAGTTGTTCTTCTGAGCGGCTTGTTGCATGGAGTCCGCGGACTATGCGGCCTGGATTCTGCGGATAGGGTGTTTGCTGATTGGCTTTGCCAAGGAGCGGCCTGAGCGGATGAAGGTTGCGGACTGGTGCATTGCTCAGTGGCCGCGGGTGCAAGCTTGTGCTGATAGGCGGTTTGGCTCGTGTCCGCGGGTAGCTTGCGGACTGGAGTGTCCGCGGTGTGGGCTGTTGCGGACTGAGCTTAGAGCTTGGCTGAGGCCTTGTCGAGCTCTGGTGGCACAGCAGGCGATTTGCTGTAGAGGTCGTTTGGTGGACTGTGTTTTGGAGTCCGCGGTTGGCTGCTGCGTTGGACAGAAATGCGAGGAGCTCGCGGACTGATGGCGGTCTGTGCTTGGGTGTTTGGCGGACGGGAATTTGAGTCCGCCATGCTCGCATTGGCTCTTGATGGTTTTGGACTTGGTCACACTTTGTTCCAAGGCCATGGTGTCCGCGGTATCCGCCAAGTCCGCTGTGACCGGGCGGACTGTTGCTGTCTTCCTTTGGTCGTGGACTTGTGGCGGATTGAGGTGTGAGTCTTGCGGACTGCCTCGGGTTGGTGCGGACTGCCATTGAAGGGGGTTGCTGTCTTGCAGTGGTTGGAGCTTTGCGGGCTGATGCCTTGTCCGCATAGCTTGGGCGGACTGGAGAGGGTTCGCCAATGTATGCCTTGCTCCTGGCGGTTTTCCTTGGTATCCGGCTAAGTCCATGCGGACTCGGCGGACGGTGTTTTTGCTATCGCGCGGGCTGGGGTGGTGACGCTATCTCTAGGGCGGTGACCACACTCCTCACCTCACCTATAAATAGGACCCCCCTGGCACATCTACAGTAACTAGAGTGAACAGTAAGTTGGAGTGTGCAAGGAGCTGCGGTCTGTGTTTGTCAGTCCGCGCGGATTGTTTCAGGCTGACGGTTTGCTGTGTGCAGGTCGCGCGGATAGCTTCAAGGAGGCAGGAGTTTGGCTGTGACTTCGGTCAAGTGCTTGGAAGTGTGCGGTCTTTGCGGACTCAGCAGGAGGTCGCTCTGCGGCTTGTCAGTTCTGTTTCATCTTTGCCAGCTTCAATAACCTGTCCGCCGGCTTCAGGCGGGTAGGGGTGTTCCTCAGTTCAGGTTCAGCAGGAGGCGAATAACGGTGTGTCCGCGCGGCCTCGCGGCTTCGGCGGACTCCGTGTCTATTCGGCGGATTGCAGCATAGCTTGGGCGAGCTCAGTGGACTCGGCGACCTCGGCGACCTCGCGGTCTCGGCGGACTCGGGTGCTGTCCGCCCGGCTTGTTTTTTGGTGCTTTCTGTTTACAGCTGTGATACTAGCGAAATCATGTCTCGCTATGTATGACTCGCATTGTAAAGAAGTGAATGAATAAAAGACCTGCTTGTTCTTTCATTGTTTGTTGGGATTTACCTTTGTACCTGTAGTCCTTGGTTTCCGCTGGTTCAACGTGCGAACTGGGTAGTTCCGAAGATATTAATTTGGCGTTTGGGCTATCTTGCTTACCACGTTGAGAAAATTTAACAATAACTACGATAATTACTACAAAACAAGTGTTTTACGTAGTCGAAACGACGCGACGATCCAAACGACACGACGGACAATCGACTCGGCGAACAAAGACATGTCGAACAAATGACACTTACTCATTTTTTCGACAAATTAAAACCTTCTAACACACTACGATCAGAGGTAAGTGCAAGGGAAGGAAAGCAAGCAAAACCACCACTTGCGTCGATTTTTTCAGAAATCGTCCTCTGAATCACTTCACGTCGCAGATCGGTCTAAGTGAAGGATCGGAGAGGCGAAACCTACAGAGATTTGGCCAAAACGGCAGTTAGAGCCGAAAATCCTAACGCTAAAAAAACCACGAAACGGACAAATCTTACCGTGCACGCATAGCTCTCATCGAGAGCTTTCCGGATCTATGCTCCGACGAGAATTTCGTGCACCGTAGCTCCAGTAGCGGCGGTTGGAAGGCTCCCGGAAGAGATTTATTTGCTCTTCCTCGGCGAATGAACAGGAATAAAAAAAAGCTCCGGCTTGTCTAAACCTAAGGGAGAAGACGATGATATTTTATACATATAATAAAAGCTCGGCCGGAATTCGTTGAGTGAAAAGGGCTTGGAATTCGGTGAGTATACACGGACATGGAGGGGGATATTAAACGAATTCCAAAAAAATTTCTTTTATATTAATAATACTAATAATAATAACAAGAATTCAAATAATAAAAATTTGAGTAATATATTATTACAAAGGGTCTAACGTACGTTGATTTAAACGAAATTCGCAAGCTAGGTAAAAGCCGATGGTACTGATCCAACGGCGAAATCAAAACCAAAATCCGATGTGCCATTCTCGAGATATCAATTTATAAAGTTTACGGCGAACATTAAATGTACCAAACTTCAAAAACTCGCCGAGGCTCCAATATATCTCGGATCGCGACAAAACATGATGGGCAAATTCAAAATTAAACGCTTTAATTTCGTTTCGTGAAATTTTACAATTGCGATGAGAATTCAAAGATTTGGTCGGCTCAACCTAACAGACGCGAAAACGCAGTAATGGCGGCGCGCCGTCAACTCCGCGTTAACGTAGCGCTCTTATTTCATTGTGACGTCACAAAGAGAATTAAATAATTGACGGAGAAACATGGGCGTTACAATCATGTCTGATCGATTTTTGTTCTCCATGTTGAACATTTTCTCTTACATATGTTCTGAACATTTATAAGTGCTCTTTCATTCATTTCAATAAATTTTGTATCAGATATCCTATACTGACACATTTCCCTTTTTGGAGTGTCTCCACCTCTCTTTTTTCTTTGCTAAAGGGATCGTTGAACCGACGAGATATCGCCATGTCTTGCTCATCCCCCTATAGGTTGGTTTCTGGCGTAACACCATGATGACCACATATAGCGGAGAGTGTTTGCATATGTGCAGTGGGAGCCATCCAATCTGTGCAGGCGGACTTCAGGGCTTCGGATCTTGGCCTGTATCTAACACACAACGTACATCATGGGAGGTCCCAGTGTGTTAGCTCTGTTGTGCTTCGCTTGGGATATTATTACAGCAATCTTGAGAAAGCAATGGCCCCCGGGTGAACCTGACCTCATTGATCATCTCATGCTGTGATAAACGAATACGCCAAGGTACTCTCAAGCCGTGCCTTCAGGGGAGCCATGACATCGTTGATCTGTTAGGGCAAGCATGCTATAGACCACTTGGTGCACCTGGCCTAACTGATCAGCCTAGCTCGTATCCCAAGGCATGAGAGCAGTGCGTCCATCGTTTCTTTTTAGGATCCTGCTTTTTTTTTTTGCTTCGTACCATTCCGGGGGAGCGTGGTTAGTCCGCTCTTAGTAGATCTACACTCGTGATGACATTTCTTGTGTGGGCAATGCTTTAGCCCCCGGGGTACACCTGGGGCGCACCCGGCCTAATTGGTCATCTTGGGGTACACATGGGGTACACCTGTGGCGCACCCGGCCTTATTGGTCATCTTCGGGTGTAAATATATTTTGTGAACTACCTTCTTTCAGGTTAACAGGTTAAATTCAACCTCTCCGAAGGATTTGTGGCGTTATACTTCTTGCTTATACTCGCCCTATATGCTCATCATATATAAAATTCTTCCCGCTGGTGATTGATAGTGTAACACCCTAAATTCCAGAGTTGGGAAAAGTTGGGTGACACGGCCTGGGACACGGGTGTGTCCCAGGGCGTGTCCTGCTGGGGTGACCAGTCGACGAGCATTCGACGAAACTTTGTTCGACGAAAAATGAGGCCACACGCCCTCTGACAAGGGCATGTCAGAGGTCGTGTCCTCTGCGGGTCGATGAAGTTCAACTCGACGAAATTGAGCTGGGGCGTGTCTAGTGCCGTGTATGGGCACACGACCTGTGACACGGGCATGTCACAGGCCGTATCCTTTTCTGGATGTGCCCAAGACATTGAGGACTGGTGTACTGTAACACCCCCTATCCGTCGCATAGCATATAGCAGTAGGTCCGGCCGGGGCCCGACGCCATATACTACAGACAGACCGGGTGGTTACTCATGGAAACCATCCAACCAATCATAACGTCCTACACAGAGCATTCTAGCGGAAGTAGTTTATAAAAGTTGCAAATAAGAACCCAGCACTAAAGCATGAATGTCCACTAATACAAAATAGGAATGTTATACATACCAACATAAGCCTTAAGGTCTTACAAAATGTTTCACTTGATATTACATGATTTACAAACCATGGCACGCAGGCCGGTCATACATGAATAAAACAGTTAACACTCCAACTAGGCCTTCAAGGGCCGGCTTCGCAATTTGGGCTTTAGCCCGCTATTGACCGCTTGGCCTAGCAGCACCTGCAAGCAACATAACCACCGCACGGTGGCAAACAAAAAGGCAACGGTCAGCAATGCTGACCAAATTATAACGATCTCGCCCCCAACTCGGGGCGGCGATGCTCCTTCCATGCAATTTTATTAGCACAAGCGAGCAATATAATAATATTCACTTCATCACAGGCGTAGGCTCAAACAGCCACACACCCCGTGCACTCAGGGCACATTCTCGGTGAACCGGTCGATGTCACGTCAGTTAAAGCCATAGACATTCCGGACCCACCACCGCCACTTGGACGGCAAACATATGAGCAATTTGTCTTCCCGGCCTGGGTCACGACAATTTAAGCCATAGACCGCCGAAGACTCTCATCTATGCCAACGACAAGTGCCACGTAACCTTAGGTCTCTTTAACCCGAAGGACATAGATATGTGTACGGTTCCATATAACCCGTGCTCACGTCGCAACGATAATTTAAGCCATATGTGCAGGTCAAACTTCTCCCGAGTCCCATTTTCGTCACACAATTTCAGATAACTCGGTTGTGTTCAAGTTGGCTCTCAAGCCTCCATGTTGGCAAGATCACGCATCCGCCCAGTTTTCCGGGTGCACCTTAGGGTTAGTCCCCAAGGCTCCCTGTTGCAATCTACCGTGTAGAAAACTCGAAAAACAACCAATCGCACGGAGTCTTCTCCGGCGTTTATGCAATGCAACATCACCGATCCAGACCAACATGTCCGGGTAGGCTTCACACAACATGCCTATGTCCGTTCTCGCTTACGGACTCTAACAACAGGGACAATTCATGTCTACCCGAAAGAACGCCTCCAACTCACCGCAAACTCGCCAGAGCGTGCTTCCCTTTTGCAAAAGAAGTAGAGCTTAACATGCTCAAGAAGAGGATCGTTACCCTTGCGTTCCTCTTTGGCGCCATGGAAAAGTAAGCGGATGAAAAGCACCGCACTAGCTTTGCCTCCGTGGATCCGGAGTCGGCTCGCGATTTGGAGCTTCGAAGCTCCTCCAATGGCCGGATCTGACTTCTTCTTCCTTCCTTGGCTCTCCTCTCTCTCTAAGATTTAGAAAGACAACCACTCATGAAAAGTGAGGGTTTCTAAGGCGCAATCTCGGGTATATCCCTTCAGGAACAACCCCCAGCCGTTGGATCACCATTTAAAGAAACGAACGGCTTCGATTCGGGACTGAAATGCCCAATCTGGACCGCACACGGCCTGGCACACGCCCGTGTCCAGGGCCTTGTGCCTCATTCGCCGTCAAAATCGACGCGCCTGGAACAACACACGGGCATCGAACAAGCCCGTGTTCGATATGACATGCCCATGTTCCCCCTGACACGGCCGTGTGGCCGGCCGTGTACACCCAACATTTTTCCCCGAAAACAACCCGACCACTGCACGGGTTCTAGGACACGCCCGTGTCCTTGCCCGTGTCACCTAAACACGCCTGGGCTCCAGGCCGTGTACATGGTCTCGACACTCGACACTTCGTCGAGCGAAGATCGTCGACCTGATGACACGGCCTTGGACACGCCCGTGTCCTATGCCGTGTGCCTTGTCTCGACACATCATCGAGCAAAATGTCGACTCCCCGGGACGAGTGTCGACACGGGTGGACACGCCCTGCGACACGCCCGTGTCGCAGGCCGTGTGCCATGTCTCGACACTCCGTCGAATGCAGAGTGTCGACTTCGTGGGCTAAGTGTCGACATGGGTCGACACGCCCTGCGACACGCCCATGTCGCATGCCGTGTGCCCAGTCTCGGCACAATGTCGAGCTCAAAATGTCGACTTCCCAGCTGAGTGTCGACACAAGCTTGACACGCCCTGGGACACGCCCGTGTCCCAGGCCGTGTGCCTGTAGCCAAAACCCAAAACTGTCCCAAAACGTCCCCCGTCGCTCTTTTGAGTTTCAGGGCGTTACAACTCTCCCCCTCTTAAAAGAATTTCGTCCACGAAATTACATAAAGGAAAGACATGTACAAAAACAAAATTTGTACCTGAGCGGAACAACTCCGGATACTCGTCAAGCATAGTCGGCTCTCGCTCCCAAGAGAGCTCCACACGACCGTAATTGTCCCACCGGACCTCGACCATCCTGATCTCTTTATTACGTAGCCGCTTGACCTCTGAGTCCTCGATCCGCATGGGCTTTACTTTTGTCGTCAACCCACTATCAACCGGTGCTTGATCGACCGTGATCACTCGCGTAGGCTCTTGCACCGCCTTCTGTAGCACCAAAATATGGGATACATTATGTAGACCACTAAGCTCCACTGAAAGCTTCAATTGATAGGCCGCTTCACCAACTCGCTCCAGAACCTCAAACGGCCCAAGGTACCTCGGGTTTAGCTTTTTCAATCACCACACCCGCGAGACACCCTTGAATGGCTTGATCTTTTAAAAGTACACCCAGTCGCCCACAGCGAACTCCACGTTCTTGTGCTTGGCCTTATTGTACTTCGCTTGCCGGCCCTGAGCGATAAGCAACCTCTCTTGAATGCTTCGCACCAACAAAGTAACATCCTCCACTTCGAATCGCTTATACAACTTGTCTCACCCGTTTCCAGCCAGGATAACGGCGTGCTACATCTTCTACCATATAAAGATGGTCTTCCCATTGCTTTCCAAAGTCCAAGACCCACATGCGGAGCATGCTTTCCATAGTTCTATTGACCCTCTCGGTCTGCCCATCAGTTTGCTAATGAAAGGCTGTGCTGAATTTTAACTTTGTTCCCAACATTTGCTGCACTAGTCTCCAATCATTGGACGTGAACCGCCCATCTCGGTCACTCACGATGCTGCGGGGCACACCATGAAGCCGCACTATGTTATCCACATCAATCTTTGCCAACTTCTCCACCGGGTCATCCTTCCTATGCGGAATAAAATGCGACACCTTCGTTAACCGATCAACAACCACCCAAATGGCGTCGCTCCCCTTTTGTGACCTTGACAAACCGTGCACAAAGTCCATAGAGATGTCGTCAAATTTTCACTCCGGAATAGACAAGGACTTAAGAAATCCTCCCAGCTTTTGGCACTCCGCCTTCACCAAGGCGCAAGTTTGGCACTTCGCTACGTAGAGCGCCACAGCCTTCTTCAAACCCGGCCACCAAAACAGTTTCTTCACATCACGGTACATCTTCGTGCTCCCCGGGTGAATCGAGTACTTGGTGTGGTGTGCCTCGTACAACAACTCCACCTGCAAATTGCCCACACTTGGGACTCACAGCCGACCGTCTTTCCAAAGCAATCCGTCCTCCACAACGAATTGGGAATTTGACTCATCCAGAGCTTCTACCATGAACTACTTCATATGGACATCCAAATCTAAAGCCTGCCGAATACGATCAGCCAGGTCATATTGGACTTCAGTCCAATTCAGAACTGCTTCAGCACTTGATTGCCTATCCACACAAACAATCTCTAACGCCTCCAACTCCCGCACCAACCGCTCATCATGCACCGATAGCCAATTGGCTTGAGCTGGGGCTCGGCGACTCAACGCGTCCGCAACCGCATTCCCTTTACCAGGAACGTAGTGGATCTTGAATGTATAGTCCCCCAGGAACTCCATCCATCTACGCTGCCGCATGTTCAGATCTTTCTGATCAATCAGATACTTCACGCTCTTGTGACTGGCGTAGATATCCATTTTCACACCGTACAAAATTATGCCTCCACAGCTTCAAGGCAAAACTCACGGCCACTAACAACAAGTCATGGACCGGATAGTTCCTCTCGTGCACTTTTGGCTGTCTCGCGCCATAAGCTATTACACTTCCATGTGGCAGTAGCACGCAACCCAAACTGCTGCCCGAAGCATTGCTATTAAATCTCATAGCCTTCGGTCCCACTCGGCGAAGTCACCACAGGCGTCGTGGTCAACCGACATTTCAACTCCTGAAAATCTCGCGCGCACTCTGGAGTCCAAAAGAACTTCTGCTCCTTCCTCATCAAAGTAGTGAGGGGTAACGCTATCCGCGAGAAGTTCTCTACGAAGCGCCTGTAATAGCCGGCAAGCCCTAGAAAGATCCGGACTCCCGCCACCGTAGAAAGCTCAGGCCACTCCCGCATCGCAACAATCTTCGCCGGATCCACTGCAATATCTTCCTCACTCACTATAAGACCGAGGACGCCACTGAGGGTGACCAAAACTCGCACTTCGAGAACTTGGCATACAACTGATTCCTCCTTAGCATCTCCAAAACCAAAAGAAGATGCTTGAAGTGATCTTCCTTACTCTGCGAGTACACCAGAATATCGTCGAAGAAGACGATCACAAAATGGTACAAGTACTCCCGGAAGGTCCTGTTCATCAAATCCATGAACACTGACGACGCATTAGTCAGCCCAAACGGCATAACCGTAAACTCGTAATGCCCGTATCCTGTATTGAACGTTATCTTAGGGATATCACTCTCCCTTATCTAATTTAGAGTATGTCGTTGGCCTGACCAACTGATCACAAAGATCATCGATCCTTGGGATTGGGTACTTGTTCTTTTCCGTTAACTTGTTGAGCTCCCGATAATCAATACACAGCCTCAAGCTTCTGTCCTTCTTCTTAATAAAGAGGGTCGGCGCGCTCCAAGGCGAAGGACTTGGACGCACATACCCTTGCTCCAACAACTTTTAGAAGTTGTACCTTCAGCTCCGCCATTTCCTTAGGCGCTATCCGATATGGAAAGCGTGTCACAGGCTTTGCACCTGGTACTAGCTCAATCATGAAATCTATCTCCCGTTGAGGCGGGGCTCCAAGAAGATCTCTAGGGAACACATCAGGGTACTCCAATACCACTGAAATATTGACCAACGCGGGCTTCGGCTTTGCAACCTCCAATAGCATACCGAACAGCTCTGCACCAGTATGAACTGCCTTCACCACCTGAAGAGCAGACACCAATGTCTTGCTCGACCTCTTCCAGCCCGTAAGGGTCGTCTCACGACTTGCTCCCAGCTTGACTTCCTTGCTACCGCAATCTATATTGGCTTGCTGCTCCGAGAGCCAGTCCATGCCCAATATAACGTCGAACTCCACCAACGGAAGTAACGACGCTTGCAAATTGAACTCCTGATTCCCAATCCAAAACTAAGCGCAACAAATTCTACCCGCGCACAATAAGCAACATTGGACTATAACGCATCCAATTTGTCTCTTACCATCGAAGGAGGTACTCCGACGCACAATATAATTCCTATTAAAGGAATGCGAAGCTCCCTAAACGAACGGTGCTCTCGCAGATAAAATAAAGTCGCAAAAATGCTTAGCACAAATAGTTCTAAGCTAATATGCATAAGGGCGACAAGTATTTAAGGAAAAACTATCTTTAAACCATACCTGTCGTCACGATAGCATGCTTCTTCTCGGACTTGGGACGTCCGCTCCAGCAGTCTCGGGCAAAGTTCCCCGGTTTTCCACAAGTGAAACATGCGCTCGGGGTTCGACCCGTAGTCACCCCAGAAGCACTAGAAGGAGCTTGACCCGAAGTCCTATGCTTCTTATACCATTTTTGATATCCAGACTTTGAGGTGTTCGGCACTTTGAATGCCGCCTCCTTTGCACTAAAGTCCTTGACTGCTCCTGACATAGCTTTCTTGGCCTTCTGAGCACCTTTCCAACAGTCTCGGGCGAAGTGCCCTTTCTTTCCACAAGTAAAACATGTGTAAGTAGATTTGCTAGTCGATGTCATAGCCCCTTTCTCCAGCATTCCAACGGATGCAACTCTTATAGGGCTTGCATAGTTCGATACCATGGTCGCTGGCATCGGGAGGGTCTTCCTCAAATCTGCCTCCAAAGATCTAGCTGATTCCACCAAGGCTCGGAATCCCAATAACTTTGGTCCTAGCAGTAGAACTCGTAACTCGGCGCGCAGGCCATTATAAAACCTATCGACTGTAGCTTGCTCATTATCCAACTCGAAGCATGGGTAGCGGCTTATCATAAGAAATGCTTGCAAATATTCCTCAACTATGTGCGCTCCCTGCACTAAATGCATATTCAGCTGCTGACCCGATGGTCTACCAAAGGTCATCTGCTCCATCACGCCAACCGGCGTTGAAGCCACAACAGGGGCGCAAGTTTGTACATTTCCTCCAAGCTGTGCACCCGTCACAGCGAACACCGCTTCTACGATCCTTCTAACGGTTTCATACAAAGGAGGAGTCTCAAACACCTCATCGGGTGCAATATGCTCCTCAGAAACCGGACATTCTGGCAGTCCAGCACCGCTTCCGGTCATCTATAGTGGTACAAAACACCGTTAAGCGACCAAATAAAATTGCGAACAGCAATTATAGGAACACGCAGGTTCCTCAAACACGTGTATTTTCCTTCCTAAGTGGACATTCATGGGTTCTTTTACTGTTATAACGATGACACACACAATGTGCTCACCACCCCTTAAAAAGAATTCGTCCACGAATTCATTTTAAGCCCGACCAAAACCAGTAGTCTGATACCAAATTATAACACCCCCTATCCGTCGCATAGCATATAGCAGTAGGTCCGGCCGGGGCCCGACGCCATATACTACAGACAGACCGGGTGGTTACTCATGGAAACCATCCAACCAATCATAACGTCCTACACAGAGCATTCTAGCGGAAGCAGTTTATAAAAGTTGCAAATAAGAACCCAGCACTAAAGCATGAATGTCCACTAATACAAAATAGGAATGTTATACATACCAACATAAGCCTTAAGGCCTTACAAAATGTTTCACTTGATATTACATGATTTACAAGCCACGGCACGCAGGCCGGTCATACATGAATAAAACAGTAAACACTCCAACTAGGCCTTCAAGGGCCGGCTTCGCAATTTGGGATTTAGCACGCTATTGACCGCTTGGCCTAGTAGCACCTGCAAGCAACATAACCACCGCACGGTGGCAAACTAAGAGGCAACGGTCAGCAATGCTGACCAAATTATAACGATCCCGCCCCCAACTCGGGGCGGCGATGCTCCTTCCCTGCAATTTTATTAGCACAAGTGAGCAATATAATAATATTCATTTCATCACAGGCGTAGGCTCAAACGGTCACACACCCCGTGCACTCAGGGCACATTCTCGGTGAACCGGTCGATGTCACGTCAGTTAAAGCCATAGACATTCCGGACCCACCACCGCCACTTGGACGGCAAACATATGAGCAATTTGTCTTCCCGGCCTGGGTCACGACAATTTAAGCCATAGACCGCCGAAGACTCTCATCTATGCCAACGGCAAGTGCCACGTAACCTTAGGTCTCTTTAACCCGAACGACATAGATATGGGTACGATTCCATCTAACCCGTGCTCACGTCGCAACGACAATTTAAGCTATATGCGCAGGTCAAACTTCTCCCGAGTCCCATTTTCGTCACACAATTTCACATAACTCGGTTGTGTTCAAGTTGGCTCTCAAGCCTCCATGTTGGCAAGATCACGCATCCGCCCAGTTTTTCGGGTGCACCTTAGGGTTAGTCCCCAAGGCTCCCTGTTGCAATCTACCGTGTAGACAACCCGAAAAACAACCAATCGCACGGAGTCTTCTCCGGCATTTATGCAATGCAACATCACCGATCCAGACCAACATGTCCGGGTAGGCTTCACACAACATGCCTATGTCCGTTCTCGCTTACGGACTCTAACAACGAGGACTATTCATGTCTACCCGAAGGAACGCCTCCAACTCACCGCAAACTCGCGAGAGCGGGCTTCCCTTTTGCAAAAGAAGTAGAGCTTAACATGCTCAAGAAGAGGATCGTTACCCTTGCGTTCCTCTTTGGCGCCATGGAAAAGTAAGCGGATGAAAAACACCGCACTAGCTTTGCCTCCGTGGATCCGGAGTCGGCTCGCGATTTGGAGCTTCGAAGCTCCTCCAATGGCCGGATCTAGCTTCTTCTTCCTTCCTTGGCTCTCCTCTCTCTCTAAGATTTAGAAAGACAACCACTCATGAAAAGTGAGGGTTTCTAAGGCCTAATCCCGAGTATATCCCTTCGGGAACAACCCCCAGCTGTTGGATCACCATTTAAAGAAACGAACGGCTTCATTTCGGGACTGAAATGCCCAATCTGGACCGCACACGGCCTGGCACATGCCCGTGTACAGGGCCGTGTGCCTCATTCGCCGTCAAAATCGACGCGCCTGGAACAACACACGGGCATCGAACACGCCCGTGTTTGATATGACACACCCGTGTTCCCCCTGACACGGCCATGTGGCCGGCCGTGTACACCCAACATTTTTCCCCGAAAACAACCCGAACACTGCACGGGTTCTAGGACACGCCCATGTCCTTGCCCGTGTCACCTCAACACGCCTGGGCTCCAGGCCGTGTACACGGTCTCGACACTCGACACTTCGTCGAGCGAAGATCGTCGACCTGACGACACGGCCTTGGACACGCCCGTGTCCTAGGCCGTGTGTCTTGTCTCGACACATCGTAGAGCAAAATTTCGACTCCCCGGGACGAGTGTCGACACGGGTCGACACGCCCTGCGACACGCCCGTGTCGCAGGCCGTGTGCCATGTCTCGACACTCCGTCGAACGCAGAGTGTCGACTTCGCGGGCTAAGTGTCGACACGGGTCGACACGCCCTGCGATACGCCCGTGTCGCAGGCCGTGTGCCCAGTCTCGGCACAATGTCGAGCTCAAAATGTCGACTTCCCGGCTGAGTGTCGACACATGCTTGACACGCCCTGGGACACGCCCGTGTCCCAGGCCGTGTGCCTGCAGCCAGAACCCAAAACTGGCCCAAAACGTCCCCCATCGCTCTTTTGAGTTTCAGGGCGTTACATGTACACAGCCCACGACACGGGTGTGTATTGGGTACACGACCTGTCACACGGACGTGTCACTAGCCGTGTCCATATCGGGTTGAGATTGATTTTTGTACAGTGATGTACACAGCCACAAACACGGGCGTGTCTGAAGGCATGTCAGGTGACACGGCCCGTGATATGGGTGTATCACATGGGCGTGTACTGGACTGGATATGTTAGTTGAGCACCGCTTGAGGTACACGGCCTGGAACACGGGCGCGTCACAGGTCATGTCAGGCAAAAAATATGATTTCTGTGGCAAAATTGTGGCTGTCCATTTCTTCAGCTGTGATCCAATGGCTGAGGTGCCTCCCTATGTCCTTAAGGCCGGAAATGAGATGAGAATTCTCATTTGTCATTTGGCCTTTATCTTTCTAAAGTGTAGAGGGAGAGAAAGAGAGGAAGAAGGAGGAGGAAGAGGAGTTGGCCACCGGTGGTGCTGCGGAGTTCCGGCTAGAGATTCGAGGCCAATGTTGCGGAGGAAAAGCCATTGTGGTTCTTTCCAGCCAGCTAGGAGCTCATGTCGTCGAAGCTGTCTTCGAGGGTAACGACTTTTCTTCCTAGCCATGTGAAGGCTTCCTTTTTGGCATGTGCATATGATTCCCCCACCAGAGGGTGGCTTGTTGTGGGAGTCCTTTGGGTCGATTCATGTGATCCCCAATCATTTGGCATATAGATCCGGAAAAGGAGTACGAAATAGGCATGCTATGTGAATACCATCTGGACAGGTTGGTCTGGATTGGTGATGTTGCATATACGCACCGGAGAAGACTCCGTGATAAACATGTAGTTTAGGAGTCGATGGGTTAAACTTGTGAAAGGCAGTAGTAGGAAGTACTGGACTGGTAGTCCAGTAAAATACCATTGTGATGCTTTTGTTATTAGGTTATACTTGTGAAAGGGAGTAGCAGGAAGTACTGGATTGGTAATCCATGAAATACCCTTTGTAATGCTTGATGTTCATGGGTGGTACCTGTGAAGGGGAGTAGTAGGAAATACTGGCGTGGTAAGTCAGGAAAATACCCTTGCCATTTGCGATAATTGTGGGGTTGTACCTATGAAAGGGAGTAGCAGGAAGTACCGGTGTTCCCAGGAAAGACCCTCTGATGTTTTGATACGAATGGGTATGACAGTAAGTACTGGTGTGCCCAGGAAAACACCCAGGCTTTATGCCAGACAGGTAAGGTGAAACAGACCCGCGCCTTTGATTTAGCCGCGAGTACGCCGTACTCGGTGATGGAAAGGCGATTTGAGCAACGGGGGGTGGATGATCCGACCTGCGTTATGTCCGTCCAACGTGAGACCTGAAAGTGCGGTCTGTTGGAGCGCATAGCGAGAGTCTTAGGCCTGCGCGCCGTGATACAATGGGGGGCTATGGACAAGTCCCGATTCACTAAGACTATAATCTCCAGCTGCACGCCATGGAGAAAATGCTCAATGTTTTACCGTTGGGTTGCGACCCTGATACGGTGGTGGGCAACTGGTTCGCCGGTACACCAAGAATGTGTCATGAAAGCACGGATCGTCGGGTCGCGTGGCTTATGGTTGTGATGGCATGTATGTGTGTGAGAGCACAATGTATGATATACATATTTGCTTGTGAAATGTTATGCCTGCAGGGAAGGAATACCACCGCCCCAGGAAAGTGGTGGGGTCGTTATAATTTGCTCAGCTGAATGCTGACCGTTTCCTGTTTGCCACCGTTGGGTGGGCTGTCCCTGTGCAGGTGCTGGAGAGCCAATCGGGACGCATAAAGGTTGAAGTTGTTGCTGCTGCTACTGCTAGCCCTCGAAGGCTAAATGAAAATACTATGTTTGATTATATGTGGCTGGCCTGCGCGCCATGTTTGAGGCCACTGTTGTGTAAAGCCCTGTAAGGCCATAATGCCAGTTGACTTTGTATTTGCTACGATTCCTATTTTATATAAATGTGGAGCTTTTATATGGTGGACATTCATGTGTGTAAGTTCAGCTTCGTGTTATAGGCTTCTGCTAGAATGAAATGAGTTAGGATGCGTAGCTCTGGTATCACTACGTGATTTCCCCGCCTGTTTTATGGTATATGTTGTGGGGCCCCGGCCGGACCTTCTAGTGTATACCTGTGAATGGATGGAGTCGTTACATTTTTGGTATCAGCTGTCTCGGTCTTTCCCTTTTGAATTTGTGGTCGAATTCTTTTATGGGGTAGCGAGCACGTGTCTGTGTGAACCAAGTTAACACTAATGAACTCCAGAATGTCCACCTTGGGAATGCAAATACATGTGTTTAAAGAACCTGCGTGTTCCTAGTTTATTATTTGGCTTGTGTACGGTCGCTAATGTGAGTGTCTTGTTCACCTATAGGTGACGTGGAGTGGTGCGGGGTAATCGGAGCCCGAATGTTCTGATGAAAGTACGGCAACAGCTGAGGTGCCTACACCTCTGCCTTCTGAGGAAACTATACGATTAGTTGCTGAGGCATTGTTTGCCATGATCCAAGCACAGCTGATTGGGCAGGCGCAAGGACAGGCGCAGTCGGCATTGAGGCCAGAACAGGTTGCAGTGAGGCCAGAACCTATAGCGGTTGTGGACCCTCGAGCAGTTGAGAAGCAGTTGAAGCAATTCATGAGTTTCAACCTACGCAGGTCGAGGACTGGTTGTCGCGCGTCAAGCGGATTATGACGGCGATCGGAATGGAGGAACATCAGAAAGTCACCTTAGCCACCTTCTTGCTGGAAGGAGAGGCTCGTTTATGGTGGGATGAGATGGAACTACACCACTTAGCGGGTCGACCGTTATCATAGGCGTCGATATAGGAATTCTCCCGACTCTTCCTAGCAAAACACCTCCCGGCGGCACAGCGTATTGCCATGGAGAACGAATTTCAAAGGCTGACGCAAGGAGAAGGCAGTGTTGAAATGTACCTGCATGAGTTTACACGCTTGGGGCGGTATGCAGGTTCTATATTTGCTGATGAGCAGAGGAAGACTAATAGGTTCTATGAAGGACTGCGGGACGAGTTGAGGTTCCTGCTCTCTAGTTCCGTGAACCAAGGATTCCAATCATTGGTCGACACCGCGTGCTTGCTGGAAAAGGATATGAAGACTGTGCATGGGAAGCGAGCCTTGGCAGTGACACAGTCGGAATTCAAGGTGCCATGACCAGCGAAGTCATTTTTCAAGAAGAGGTGGAGCAAGAGGTCCAAGTCGGCTGGATAAGCACCATCTTCAGTTGCATCGGGAGCGACGTCGGGGGCCACTTCAAAGCCGGAGACTCGTACATGCTTTAATTGTGGACGGGTGTGGCATATAGCCCGTGATTGTCAGGTACCGCCAAAGAGTGAAAAGAAGGCGGGAGCGTCGTATGCGGAGATAGTAAAGGCAGTTGTGGAGTCTTCTGCCTCGCAGGCGCAGCCCCGAGTCTACAATCTTGGACTGCAGGAGGCCATTAAGCAGAGTGAGGTCGTCACAGGTATGAGTTATTTATTGTATTGTTTTGCTTATTGCATGCTTTGTATTGCATATTTATATGCTGCTTGTGTGTGTGACATGATTGTCACAAGATTTGTGATGATTCGGAACACGTTGGTGCGAGTACTATTTGATACGGGTGCTTCACATTCTTTTCTGTCTAAAGCGTTCATTGCGCGTCTTGGGATACCTAGTCGTGTGAAGACAGATAGTGTCGGAGTGGTGTTGTCGAATGGTTGTTTGATGCTCGCGGATCGAGCTTGCGATGCGGTCCAAATAGGAAGTCGGGACTTCAGTTTGACTGCATCTGTATTGCCGATATCAGAATTTGACGTGATCGTTGTTATGGATTGGCTCGCGGAGCAGCATGCCTTGATTGATTATAATGCCAAAGAGATCACGTTGGTCCAGAATACCGAGCAGGAGACTAAGTTCGCGGGGATGCGAGGAGTGGGCGGGACGTTGATGTCTGCACTCAAAGTAGTCAAGGCTGTTCGGAAGGGCGTGGAGTGCTACTTCACGCTGATTCAGGCTGTGGAGCCTAAGGCCTGTGTGAGCGATGTTCCGATGGTATCGGAATTTGCAGATGTATTTCCCAAGGATCTCCCTGGGCTACCACCCCAGCGAGAGATGGACTTCACGATCGAGTTGGTGAGAGGTGCGAAACATATGGACCTCTCGACATATCATGTCGCGCCTTAGGAAATGGCGGAGTTGAAAGTCCAACTGCAGGAGTTGCTAGAGCAGGGTTATATTCGCCCAAGCATGTCACCTTGGAGCGCGCCTGTTCTGTTTGTAAAGAAGAAAGACAGCGGCTTACGGTTATGTATTGATTACCGCGAACTGAACAAGCTGACCGAGAAGAATAAGTATCCGATCCCACGGATTGATGAGTTGTTCTATCAGCTGGTGGGATCAACCGTCTACTCCAAGTTGGATTTGAAGTCTGGTTACTACTAGTTGAGGATTCGGGAAGGTGACATTCCCAAAATCGCATTTGGAACACGTTATGGGCACTATGAGTTCACAGTAATGTCGTTTGGGCTGTGCAATGCACACTCGGTGTTCATGGACTTGATGCACCGAATATTCCGAGAGTACCTGGATCTATTCGTGATTGTGTTCATTGATGATATTCTGGTGTACTCGCAATCAGAAGCCGATCATGAAAACCACTTGCGGTTGGTGTTGAAGACGTTGAGGAAGAATCAGCTCTACGCCAAGTTCTCGAAGTGCGAGTTTTGGCTATTGTCGGTAGCTTTTCTGGGCCATGTGGTAAGCGGAGAGGGCATAGCAGTGGATCCGGCGAAGATAAGTGCCATACAGTAGTGGCCAGTGTTGTCTTCTGTGGCTGAAGTCAGGAGCTTCCTTGGACTAGCAGGCTACTATAGAAGATTTGTTGCGAACTTCTCGTGGATTGCTTTGCCTCTAGCCACACTGACGAGAAAGGATCAGAAGATTGTTTGGACGCTGGAGTGCGTACGAGCTTTTGAAGAGCTGAAGTGTCGGTGACCACGACACCGGTGTTGACGTCACCATGTGGTACTGATGGATTTGAAATCTACAGTGATGCTTCAGGGAGCGGCATAGGCTGCGTTCTTCTGCAAAATGGGAAATTGATTTCTTATGGCTCTCGTCAGTTGAAAGTACACGAGCAAAATTATCCCGTCCACGACCTAGAATTGGCAGCGGTGATCTTTGTAGTGAAATTGTGGAGGCATTATCTGTATGGCATGAAAGTGGAGATCTATACAGACCATAAGAGCCTAAAGTATTTGTTGGAGCAGAAGGACCTGAATATGCGACAACGAAGGTGGTTGGAGTTCCTTGGGGACTACAACTTTATGATTCATTATACTCCCGGGAAGGGAAATGTGGTCACAGATGCCTTGAGTTGGAGAGCTCCGGCAAGGGCAAGCTGGTTACAGAGGCATGATGAACGTCTAATACAGGAGATGGAAGCGTTAGAGATTTCTTGTGTTGACAATAATGCTATAGCTGATGCATGTTTGAACTGGACGGAGGTGCAATGTGACCTTGCGGACAAGGTTCGACGAGCAACGGAGCTAGATGAGAGTCTCCAATGCTATGCCGTTGATGGGCCAGAGGACAAATTCTCCTGGAATGATGGTCTTTTGCGGAAAGAGGGTCGTTTGTGCGTCCCTAGTTTGGGTAAATTAAGGGAAGAGTTGATGTTCGAAGCTCACTATACGAAGTACTCAATTCACCCTGGGAGCACAAAGATGTTCAGAGACATGAAGAAGCTGTTCAAGTGGCCAAGACTGAAGAAAAATGTCGCTCATTATGTGTAACGTCCTGAATCAATCTAGGCCCCTCGTGTGTGTTTTTGAGTCAGGAGGGTTGACTCGAGTCCTGGGAAGTGCAGGGAATTCGACTGCACCTGTGGAGGAGTGGAGAAATCAGTGCTGAGAAGGACACGGGTAGTGACACGGGCGTGTCACTACCCGTGTGATTGTGAAACGGGTAGAGACACTGGCTTGTCTCTACCCGTGTGGCATTGTGTCGAGTTGAACTCGACGAGGTGTGTCGAGATCGACGAACTGCGCGTCGACATCGACGAATTACTTGATACTGGTAGAGACACACCCGTGTCTCTACCGGTGTGGCATTGTGTCGAGTTGAACTTGACGAGACGTGTCGAGACCGACGAATTATATGAAACGGGTAGAGACACGGGCATGTCCCTACCCGTGTGCTCCAGTCGACGATTTTGATCGAGATCGACGAAGTGTTGAGATCGTCAAAATGTATCCAGAGAAGGACACGACCAGGGAACACGACCGTGTCATGTGGACACGGGTCGGAACACGGGTCGGGACACGGGTGTGTCCCTACCCGTGTCAAGTATTGAACCGACATGGAAACTATCGTTGCAGTTTCGCCCAGGCAGGACACGAGTAAGGACACGACCGTGTTCCTACCCGTGTCACTTTTCATATATAAAGGGCAGAGAAAACACTAGCCATTTTCATGCTCACTAAATCCCTGTTTTTTGAGAGAACTTCTGTAGAAGGAGAACTGCAGGAGCAAGTTCTAGGGAGGGAAAATCCGCCATCGCCGTGAAGGAGAGGATGCCGCCAAGGAGAATTACGAGATCCATGGCCGGAAATGGTGGAACCGCTGGAATCGATGTGAGTTTCCTACCCTCTCCCTTGGTGTTAGATCTGTAGATATTTAGGCGAGACGTCGACTCAAAAGAGTCTTGACATGTTCGGAGATGCTTTCTCTTGGGTAAGGCCAATTCGGGGCTTGTGCTCTTGGTTAGTGGTGTCTTCAACCTCTCCGATCTTCTATGTGGAGATGGGGGACGGTTTCGTGAAGAGAAAAGGCCTCATGAGGGTGAATAAGGGTGGAGGAAATTCTGGAATGATTTGGGAAGATCGCCTTGAGGAGGAAGATGAACCGATGCTGTTCATTCCGCCTTAAGATGCGTGCAGAATCTGTATTCTGCGCGCAGCGAACTTCATGACCATTTTTAGGTGTGATATGGCCAGATCTGGGCTTTCGGCTAAACACAAAAGTTGAAGCCCTTGAAAATACCTTTCCAACGAATGGTTGCATGACTTCAGGCAAAGTGTGTAGCCACAGGAAAGTCTAAATGAAAATGGTGTTCAATAAATCCTGCATGCAGAAATTGTGTTCTGTACGCAGCGGACTTCAAGTCCGATTTCAAATAGGATAACTTCAAATCTGGGTTGAGGTCTGAATACAAAAGTTGTGTACCACGGAAAGACCTTTCCATTGTAGGGTTACACGTCTTCACCGAATTCCTATAGCTTCAGGAATCTCCGGTCGAAGCTGCAGTCCAGATTCAATCTGCACGTAAATTCTGGGCTTTTTATAAGATGGATTTGGATTCGGTGGAATTATTATTGCAAGTTACATGGCTTGGATGAACTCTTATGATTAATCATTTGTTGCATGATTGACGAAGCTTGTTAATTAGATTTCATATAATCAAATGGTGAAGCAATCTTATTTAAACGAATTGACTTGATAGGAATTGAAAGATTGTTATTTGTGCGCATCATGTATATAATATGACATTAACATATGGAAAGTGTGATGGATCTTTACACGTGCATCATGTTCATAATAGGTTAGTACTTTTGGAAAGATTGATAGATCTTTATATGAATAACATGTTTATATTATGTTGTTATCATTTGGGAGTCATATAGAAGAATAAATCATGGTCATGAGTATGTTTGATTGATGAATTGAGTTTAGTTGTCCAAAATTTAGAGCGTCGTCTCCCTACGGGTAGTATTGTGAAGGGATGTAAGTGCGGTATTGACCGTCACTTGTTTGGTTGTGTTGTGATAAGGTATGGATGGACGGTTGGGCTGAGTCCTCGTGCTTACTTCCGAGTCCCTTCCATGTTATATTGATGTGGCATTTGGATACGGTGTGAGTCGACACGCAGTGTTGTAATCCTGGGTTAAGGATAGTGTGGCAGGTCTACGGGCTCGCCAGTCGTCACACCGATGGGAGTCGACAGTTAGACTTTGGGCGGTTGGGCTGTGTCCTCGGTGTTCACGTCCCGGGGCCCCTTCCGTGCCAAGTGAACGGTTGGGCTGTGTCCTCGTGCTTAGTTCCGAGGCCCCTTCCAGGTCACGCAAGGCCAGTTCGGGATGTGTTCTTGGTGCACAGCAACCCAAGACCCCGCCGGGCCATAGTACGCATGGGCTCCGCTGTTGTGTTCTTAGCGTTGAGGCGTACGGAGGCCTAGGTGTAGTATTGTGGATACCCACCTAGTAGTAGAAGTGCCCGTTCTACTATCACCGCCTGGCCACGACGGCTGACGCCTGAGAGGTTAGCTACCTGCTTGAAAAGTGGGAACTATAGTCTGTGTCGACATAGCAATTGCATGTGCGTGATCATGGGTGAGTCATTGCATAGCATACATAGCATTTCATAACATTGCACAACAAGATCCTCATCATATAAGTTTGTATGGGCACTCTTATACAATGAGTTACTTTTATGTAACCCGATCCTTAACTTATAAGTTTGTATGGGCATTCTTATAAGTTAAGTTACTTTCTTGTTGTTTCTTATACCTGCTAGTTTGCTATAGCTCTCAAATATTTGCTAGATTATGATACTGTTTCTCTTACCCTATTGTCACATGCTTGTACCCTTTTATGCTTATTATATATTACAGTCTTGTTCCTTTTCCCCGCCCGGTGCCGAGGAGTCGTCGGGGGAGCGGATGTGAAACCACTTAGTCGTTTCGACTAACGGTTGCTACGTCTTCCTTTTTAGGAGGTCAAGCCGCAGGTAGAGCAGCCGCAAACTATGCAGCAGGACAGCCAGGCCTGGACGATAGGGCCTGATGTGACGGTGCCGTCGATACCGTCGGTTACTGATGTTAGTATTTTGATACTCTGATGTATCCCGTTTGGGCAATGTTTAGATGTACTCTGATATATTGTAGAAGCATGTTTTAGCTTCTCCTTCATTGATGTATTTGGACATTATTACTTAGTGTGGATTTGACTTCTCTTGCTTATTATATTTGGTTGGGTTGGCATGTTCTATTGATATTGTTGTAGCCGGCGGAATAGGCGTCCTGTGGTACAGGTTAGCCCGTGTGCTAATGCTACCGCAAGGCGGCTGTTCCTGGCATAAGATCCCCCTTCGTGACATGTTTTGAGATCCAGGAGGGGGGGGTCTTTCAAATGGTATCAGTTTGCCACGATCCTCAACTAAGGAAGTCGTTCAAAAATGGTGCCACCCCCATTTGATTAGTCAGTTTGGGGACAAACTGACTTAGCGGAAGCAGTGGTGTGCCCATATGTAATTCACGCTAAGTATGTCCAACTTTGACCTTAAGATTAGCCAACCTGACCATACGTTTGCATTTTTGTGTGTAGATTCTAGCGCTCGTTGAGTAGGTGGGAGGCACTCCTGCGCCCTCTATACCCACTCCCACTCAGTTCCAACAATCTGAGTTGGGGCTGACCCTCACTGCCATCCTCGATGCTTTTAGGGCGCAGCAGCCCCCGGTGCAACAACAGGACCCGAGCTCCAACTGGTTGAGCACCTTCCGGGCTCTCTCCCCTCCCACCTACCTTGGGACGGAGTCAGCCGTACGTATAAAGGAATGGCTAGACACGGTACATTAGTTGTTGGCTGGTATCCGTTGCCCGGCCAATATGGCAGTGACATTGGCGGTGTCCGTCTTGGACTTACATGTTAAGAGGTGGTGGAATTCCCTTATGGGCTCTACCTTCCATGGCTGAGTCTATACAGAGATAAGTTGGAGTGAATTCTCGGGTATTTCCTTTGATCACTTTCTCCCTACATCGGCCCGAGATGAGCTTGAGCAGAGGTTTCTTCTACTAAAGCAGGGATCAAAGTCGGTTACAGAATACCAGTGGGAATTCAAGCATCTCGAAAGGTTTGCGGATTCTTACGAGTTGGATGACAGAGGTTATTCCAAGCGCTTCTACAAAGGGCTGCGAGATCTCCTAAGACAGTCCCTTTTGTTTATAGCTAGGGCTGATATCGAGTCGAGTTCGAGCGATTTTGGCTCGGCTCGAAATAGAAATTTTTGACTCGAACTCGGCTCGAAATCGACTCGAAATCGAAATTGTTTTCGAGTCAAGTCGGCTCGACTCGAAATGACTCGATTCCGAGTCGGCTCGAAATCAAATCGAGTCGGCTCGAAATAGAATCGATTCGGCTCGAAATCGAATCGGATCGGCTCAATACCGAATCAAATCGGCTCGAAATTGAGCAATTTTTCATTTTATTCCAAATTTACTCAAAATTAACTTTGGAAACCAATAAATTTAGCAAATGAAATACTTAAAGCCTTCATTGTTTTATTTAGATTTAAATTTTGTTATTTTTAATCTTAAAATAGGAACATATTAATAAATACACAATTTTTTAAATTAATTTGAGTTGATTCGAATCATATTTCGAGCGATTCAGGGCTGACTCAAAATCGACTCGAAATTAGATTCGAGTCAAATTGAATCGACTCAAATTGAGTCAAATCAATTTTAACCGATTCCGATTCGGCTGAATTTTCGAACAATTTTCGAGCGACTTTCGAGTTTCGAATAATATGCTCAACCCTATTTATAGCGGATGGAAGCTTGGCGGAGATCATTGATATGGCGAAAAGATTGGACGCGGATCAGTTGGGATGCAGTAAGAGGCCTGCGGAGGACGTGATGGAAGCCGGCCCATGGAATAGGAGGCGAGACTTCAGAGGAGGAAGAGGATATCAAAGAGGTGGAGGGCGTGTCCACCGGAACTATAGAGTGGAGCATCCAGTTCCGTAGTCGCCTGCGTTGCCTCCACCACCACAGCCTCAGCAATTTCAACAACCGGAAGGGCATCGCGGTCTGGTGTGCTTCGAATGTAACCAGCCGGGCCACATCCGACGTTTCTGCCCGCAGCTATTTGGGAACGTCCCTCCCGCTCTCCCTTCGAAAGCTCCTCGAGGTCTGGGTCACGTGCGTGGTCGAGGACGAGGACCGCAAGGAGGTAACCCTGGCCCTGCTAGGGATCAGGTGTACGCGCTTGACATGGCGCAGGAACGGAACCCCCAAGATGTGACTGCCAGTATGATTTAATTAATTAACATATTTTCATTGTCTAACTTGAATTGTTTAAGACTTACTAGACACCTAGCAATAAGTTTTGGTTGTTGGTACTTAGGCACCATGATTATTGGCGGGAAGACGGCCTATGCGCTGTTCAATACCGGTGACTCACACTCATTTCTGTCTGAGGATTTCATAAAAGACGTGGAGGGTGTACAGTACTTTACTCGAATAGCCCGACGAGTACGCCTTCCAGACGGCTTGGAGATGATCGCAACCACCAAGTGTGAGTTGGAGTTATTTATTGATGGGAAAGCCTTTGATACGCCGACCACGGTTCTAAGAATGCCGGAGTTCGACATCATTTTGGGCATGGCATGGCTGTACCACGGAAATACCTTTCCATCGTGGGGTTACATGTCTTCACCGGATTCCTGTAGCTTCGGGAATCTCCGGTCGAATCTGCAATCCAGATTCAATCTGCACCTAAATTCTGGGCTTTTTATAAGATGGATTTGGATTCGGTGGAATTATTATTGCAAGTTACTTGGCTTGGATGAACTCTTATGATTAATCATTTGTTGCATGATTGACGAAGCTTGTTAATTAGATTTCATATAATCAAATGATGAAGCAATCTTATTTAAACGAATTGACTTGATAGGAATTGAAAGATTGTTCACGCGCATCATTTTCATAATAGGTTAGTACTTTTGGAAAGATTGATAGATCTTTATATGCATAATATGTTTATATTATGTTGTCATCATTTGGGAGTCATATAGAAGAATAAATCATGGCCATGAGTATGTTTGATTGATGAATTGAGTTTAGTAGTCCAATACTTAGAGCGTCATCTCCCTACAGGTAGTATTGTGAAGGGATATAAGTGCGGTGTTGACAATCACTTGTTTGGTTGTGTTGTGATATGGTATGGATGGACGGTTGGGCTGAGTTCTCGTGCTTACTTCCAAGGCCCCTTCCATGTTATGTTGATGTGGCATTTGCATACGATGTGAGTCAACACGCAGTGTCGTAATACTGGGTTAAGGATAGTGTGGCAGGTCTATGGGCTCGCCAGTCGTCACACCGATGGGAGTCGACAGTTAGACTTTGGGCAGTTGGGCTGTGTCCTTGGTGTTCACGTCCCGGGGCCCCTTCCGTGCCAAGTGAACGGTTGGGCTGTGTCCTCGTGCTTACTTCCGAGGCCCCTTCCGGGTCACGCAAGGCTAGTTCGGGCTGTGTTCTTGGTGCACATCTACCCAAGACCCCGCTGGGACATAGTATGCATGGGCTCCGCTGTTGTGTTCTTAGCGTTGAGGCATACGGAGGCCTAGGTGAAGTAGTGTGAATACCTACCTAGTAGTAGAAGTGCCTGTTCTACTGTCACCGCCTGGCCACAGCGGCTGATGCCTGAGAGGTTAGCTACCTGCTCGAAAAGTGGGAACTATAGTCTGTGTCGACATAGCAATTGCATGTGCATGATCATGGGTGAGTCATTGTATAGCATACATAGCATTTCATAACATTGCACAACAAGATCCTCATCGTATACGTTTGTATGGGCACTCTTACACGATGAGTTACTTTTATGTAACCCGATCCTTAACTTATAAGTTTGTATGGGCATTCTTATAAGTTAAGTTACTTTCCTGTTGTTTCTTATACCTGCTAGTTTGCTATAGCTCTCAAATACTTGCTAGATTATGATACTGTTACTCTTACCCTATTATCACCTGCTTGTACCCTTTTATGCTTATTATATATTGCACTCTTGTTCCTTTTCCCCGTCCGGTGCCGAGGAGTCGCCGGGGGAGCGGATGTGAAACCACTTAGTCGTTTCGACTAACGATTGCTACGTCTTCCATTTTAGGACGTCATGCCGCAGGTAGAGAAGCCGCAGACTACGCAGCAGGACATCCAGGCCAGGACGATAGGGCCTGATGTGATGGTGCCGTCGATGCCGTAGGTTACTGATGTTAGTATTTTGATACTCTGATGTAGCCCGTTTGGGCAATGTTTAGTTGTACTCTAATATATTGTAGAAGCATGTTTTAGCTTCTCCTTTATTGATGTATTTGGACATTATTACTTAGTGTGGATTTGACTTCTCTTGCTTATTATATTTGGTTGGGTTGGCATGTTCTATTGATATTATTGTAGCCGGCGGAATAGGCGTCTTATGGTACAGGTTAGCCCGTGTGCTAATGCTACCGCAAGGCGGCTGTTTCGGGCATAAGATCCCCCTTCGTGCCGTGTTATGAGATCCGGGAGGGGGGGGGGGTCTTACATTATGTAGCCAAGTGCCAGACTTGTGCTTTGGTGAAGGAGGAATGCCAGAAGCCTGGCAGTTTCTTGAAGTCGTTGTCGATTCCGGAATGGAAGTTCGATGATATTTCTATGGATTTCGTGCACGGGTTACCAAGATCTCAGTGCGGGAACGATTAAATCAGGGTGATTGTAGACCGGCTGACAAAAGTGGCACACTTCCTTCCGAATAAACGGGACGATTCCGTGAAAAGTTTGGCAAAGCTGTATGTTGAACAGGTTGTACGGCTACATAGTGTTCCTTGGAGCATCATGAGTTATAGAGATGGGCGATTTACTTTGACTGATTGGAGGCTGGTCCATCAGCTATTGGGCACGAAGTTGATGTTCAGTACGGACTTTCATCCCCAAACAGATGGCCAAACTGAAAGGACCAATAGAACGATGGAGGATATGCTCCGGATGTGCGCCCTGGACTTTGGAAAGAGATGGGAAGATCATCTCTACATGGTGGAGTTTGCCTACAATAATATCTACCAAGCGAGCATCGGTATGGCACCGTATGAAGCTCTATATGGATGGAAGTGTCGTACTACTTTAGCTTGGGTAGAAGCATGCGACTCCAAGTTGTATAGGCGAAATGACATCGAAGAAGCGAACTCGACGATATGCACTATTCGAGAAAGGCTACGGATAGCTCAGGATATTCAAGCAAAATACTACTACGCCAAGCACCGGAATATGGAATTTGCGGTGGGTGATTGGGTATACTTGAAGATCAAACCCTTCAAAGGCACATCGCGGATTCGACGTTTGAAAAAGTTGAGCCCGCGGTATCTGGGTCCATTTGAAGTGGTCGAGCGAGTTGGGGAGGCTATATATCGGCTAACTCTTTCGACAGACTTGAGTGGATTACACTATGTATTTCACATCTCAGCGCTGCGAAAGGCCATTAAAGATCTAGCTTAGGTGATCAAGAATGTTGGAACCCTAGTTCTGATTTGGGCAATGATCACTATTAGGTTTGTTTAGATTGACCCATCATATATAGCTAGGGTCATGGTTGTGTCCTATAGTCTAGGCCAAGTCCATAGAATCAACATCACATGGACCAGCCTTCAACAGACTGCCAGACACTTAAGAAATTGTGTCGACGCTTCGGAAAGGCTGTGTCGACACCAGAAGCCTGATTGTGTCGACACACAGGACTTGTTTCGACACACAGAACATCTATCGATAGCAATTATGTCGAAACACTCCAGATTTCTGTAAAAACAACAACTATGTCAAGACAAGAAGCAATTGTTTCTGTTGGAGCACACAGTGAGAGTCTTAGGCCTGCGCGTCGTGATACAATGGGGGGGCTATGGGCAAGTCCCGGTTCACTAAGACTATAATCTCCGGCTGCACGCCATGGAGAAAATGCTCAATGTTTTACCGTTGGGTTGCGACCCTAATACGGTTGTGGGCAACAGGTTCACTGGTACACCAAGAATATGCCCTGAGAGCACGAATCGTCAGGCCACGTGGTTGACAGTTGTGATGGCATGTATGTGCATGAGAGCACAATGTATAATATACATATTTGCCTGTAAAATGCTATGCCTGCAGGAAGGAATACCACCGCCCCGGGAAAGGGGTGAGGTCATTATAATTTGGTCAGCTGAATGCTGAACGTTGCCTGTTTGCCACCATTGGGTGGGATGTCCATGTGCAGGTGCTGGAGAGCCAAGCGGGCCGCATAAAGACTGAAGTTGTTGTTGTTGCTAGCCCTCGAAGGCTAAATGAAAATACTATGTTTGATTATATGTGGCTGGCCTGCGCGCCAATGTTTGAGGCCACTGTTGTGTAAAGCCCTGTAAGGCTATAAGGCCAGTTGACTTTATATTTGCTACGATTCCTGTTTTATATAAATGTGGAGCTTTTATATGGTGGACATTCATGCGCGTGAGTTCAGCTTCGTGTTATAGGCTTCCGGTAGAATGCAATGAGTTAGGATGCGCAACTCTGGTATCACTACGTGACTTCCTTACCTGTTTTATGGTATATGCTTTGGGGCCCCGGCCGGACCTTCTAGTATATACCTGTGAACGGATAGAGTCGTTACAAATAGTGCCTCTACTATGCTTATTAATTTTCTTGGCACCGATTATTCAATTAAAGAATCTGGTTCTATTTATCGACAAGCCATGCCATTAAAGTCTAATCAAAATGATTTCTTATGGCTGATCTGGATTTCATATTGAGGATATCATATCTGATCATGCAAGAAGATCATTATTGTGGTCTGATCTCTACTTGATTCTACTCAGTTTTTTATTCGGTTAATAGCAGAGTTTGTCGGACATTTCTTCTGTTATCCAATTATACCTTCCTTACTGCATCAACATTCGCAAGTTCCTCTCAGATACTTGCAAGTTTCTTTCCTTTCATATTTGCTTCTCACTCTTCTTTTTGTAGAGATTAGTAGATATTTGCAAGTTCCCCTCAGGTACTTGCTAATTAGTTTCCTTACATATCTGCATCTTGCTCTTATTTTTGTAGAGATTTGTAGATATTTACAAGTTCCACACAAATACTTGCGAGTTACTTTCCTTTCATATCTGCTTCTTACTCTTCTTTTTGCAGAGATTAGAAGTATTTTCAAGTTCCCCTCAGTTACTTGTGAGTTATTTTATTTCATATCTGTTTCTCACTCTTCTCTTTGCAGATATTTGCAAGTTCCGCTCAGGTACTTGCGAGTTACTTTTCTTTCATATCAGCTTCTTATTTTTATTTTTGCAGATATTAAGAGATATTTGCGAGTTCCCCTCAGATACTTGCGTGTTACTTTCCTTTCATATCTGACTCTTGCTTTTCTTTTTGCAGGGATTATCAGATATTTGCAAGTTTCCCTCAGGTACTTGCGGGTTACTTTCCTTTCATATCTGCTTCTTACACTTATTTTTGCAGAGACTAGCTGATATTTACAAGTTCTCCTCAGGTACTTGCGACTTACTTTCCTTTCATATCGGCATCTTGCTCTTCTTTTTGCAGGATTAGCAGATACTTGCAAGCTTCCTTCAGGTTCCTGCAAGCTATTGTTCTTCTATACCCCCTCTTACCTTTGTTTTGCAGAGCTCAGTGGAAGGCATTCACCAGTCTTCTTCAATTTGCAAGAAAAACTCTGGTTCACACAAGATGTGCCTTTTTTCACTTACAAATCTTCTCCTTTGCAGGAGAAAAGTAAGTATTTACAAGACCTTTCTGAGAAGAGACATAAAATTCTATCTCTCCCTGCCCCTTGTTTTTTTTTACTATATTTCTGTGGGGCGGATCGCGATTTTAGGGGTTACCACTACTTTTTTGAAATTTCTTGCAAACTTAAAAGTGAGGGGATTATGTTATCCTAGAAATCAGCGATCCACTCCAGGATAGCTAGTTCAGCAATCCACGAACTGCTCCCTCTCATCCAGAGGGATCCCGACCTGTTTTCCAGCTAATTGTGCGGATAGAATTCTCTGTCTGCGTGGCTAGGCTAGTCACGTGGTAGCCGCCGGCGCTGCGTTGGCGCAGAGCACTGCTCTATCCGCGCCAACAGGTCGCGGGGCTTGTCAGTCAGGTAGTGGTCTCCTCCAGCCTACCTCCAGTAAGCGGACTCTCATCAGCCCGCCTGCAACAGGCGGCCTCGCATTCTAGTCCACGGTAGCTTTGTCAGATCGCTTGGTGGTGGATAAATGCCCAATCTTGGGGCGAAATTAATCCCAGTTTGCCTAAAGGAAGCAGATTCAATCTCCTGCTCGCTAGTAGCAGCACCGACATACTCTAGCTCACCACTGGTGGGCGGATAGCTTTCTCCAGGTCGCCAAATTGTGGGCGACAAGCCTCCAGGTCGCCCAGCAGTAGGGGCGACCTGTTCCTTCAATATCCAGCAAGCCAGCAACGTAGGAGACCTGCCTCCAGGACACCCAGTAGTAGGCGACCTGCCTCTAAGTAGCCCATAAGAAGACCCCTTGCTTGAGGTCGCCCAGAAGCAATGGTTGATCTGCTATCTGCGAATAGGTAGCAGGCTAGGTCTCAGTCTGCCTGAGTGGGGTGGACTCTCTCCGCCTTCCATTAGTAGGCAGACTCCCCATCAATCTGTACAACACAGCGCAGACTCAACATCAGTCCGCCATAAGGTGGAAGACTAATCTCATCTAGCAGCAGAGGCGGACTCCCAGTTCGCATTGTATAAGGCCGACTCATCACGCAATCCACCAGACACAACTTCAGCTTCCTTGTTGGAACCTACTTTTGATTTGGGCTAGGTTCACTATTAGGCTTGATGATCCACCATGTATAGTCTAGGGTCATATGTTAGTTTCAGGGTTAAGGTCTATCAAATTAGGTTAGATTACTGAGACCTACATTCAGAAGACTTTAGAGAACTCAAGACTTACGAGACAAGGCAGTTTTGAAGATTGCAGAAAAGTCGCTCGACGATAGCTGAACTCAGCTCGACGATCGTCGATCACATATCGACAAACTCAGAGTTCATTCTCTGAGTTGAGCTCGATGAAAGTGTAGCTCAGGTCGATGAACTGTGAGCTTATATCAGAATCTCAGCTCGATGAGTGCCTTCTCAGCTTGACAAACTTGAAGCTCAGATTGGCATGTAAATTTCCTGTTCGACGATCTTGAAGCTCAGTTTAACGAAGGAGAATTATCAGCACGACGAACTTGGAGCTCAGGTCGAAGAAAATAATACTAAGTTCAACTAACTCCATCGAGGTTCTGTTTGACTAAACTTCTCTACAGATTCTCAGATCGGCTAAGTCTATTTAATTTCAGTAATTAAGAAAGGAATAATCTGTTAATTAATGCTCAATATTCTCAAGAATATAGTCGTTCCTGGCAACATTAATTAACGATTTCACAGAGTTATTACTTAACATATTTACTGGGACAGTTGGGGAAACACATTAAAGAAAAAATCAGCCGTTGCATTTCCCAGAAAATATGCAGAGGACTTCAAGGATTTGGAATTTCAAATCAGCAATCATATATAAAGAAAAATTTCAGAAGATTGATAAGTAGAAGAAGAATAATTGAATCAGAAAAAGAAGAAGAACATCTACAACCAGAGAACAAGAAACAGATACAGAGAATATCGTGTTCATCATCTTCTTCTTCAAAGATTTTTCTTCCAGCAACCCAACATTCAATCTGAGACCAAAAGTTCAATCACTCAGAATCACTTACTAGAAGAAGAAGTTTTCAACTTGAAGGCCTACACACTGAAGCAAAGTCTCCTACTCCTGATCAGATCTATAACTCAGGGGGAGCTTTGACAACATCGAATCCACTAGTCTTCTCTCAGATTATTGACAGAGAAGAACATCTTCAACCTTTTTCATCCAACTGTGTACAGGGTTATAACTCCCTTCAAAAGTTAATCCCTTAGTTGTCAAGTCTCCTGATCAAAAGACTTGGTTTGGTTTTTGGGCACCTGATCAAAAGCTCAAAGAGTTGCTAGATCTCCCTTAGAAAATAGATCTTGTGGTGACAAGGCACCTAATGAAAAACTTGTGGTGACAAGGCACCTGAACAAAAACTTGTGGTGGTTGGACACCTAATCAAAAACCTGTAGTGGATTCCTTCCAGGGTAGTAGAAGAGTGGATGTACCCAGGTTTATTGGTGAACCATTATAAATTTCCTTGTGTCGTCTGGTTATGCTCTACTTTTTATTTTGCTGTGTTGTGATATATATTTTCTTTTCTTATATATATATCACCTATTTTAATCCGCTATAAAATAACTTAAAGTTTTTAAAATACTCTATTCACCCCAACCCCTCTAGAATTAGTTAGATCAATCCCTTACTTACAAGTGGTATCAGGGTATCACTTTCAATTAGTGTCAGAGCTTATCTGATATCACTTTCAATTGGTATCAGAGTGATAGATTACTTGGTTGTACATGCTAACACTTGAACAAAAAGATCTTTGCTTGATCTTAGCCACTATATTTGAATCTCATATCATGGCACAAAATAAGGAGTATTCAAGCACCAGTCCTCCAGTGTTCAAGCTAAACAAGTTTGCTCTTTTGAAGGCAAGGATTAGGCTATATATAAATTCTATTGATGAGGATATATATAATTATATTTTGACCAGTCTCCCACAACCAGTGACAATTACAAGTACAAGTATTGTTTCACCACCTGAGTGGACTGAAGCATAAAAGAAGACAAAGATAGCAGATGCCAAAGCAATGAGCATACTGGCCCGAACCATGCCAGATGAAATATTTAAGAAAGTTGATGAATGCACATCAGCAATTGTCATTTGGGACTCACTCAATGCTATGGTGGCAGGATTTACTGATGAAAGGAAGGATAGGAGATCACACTTAATCTCACAGTGTGAGAATTTTAAAAAGGAGGAGTCAGAATCAGTTGCTAAAATATACAACAGACCCAGCCTCATAATCAATGAGCTGAAGACTCTTGACAAGGACATCTCCTTACCAGAGATAAATGACAAAATCCTTATGTGCTTCCCTAGCACATGGGACTCTAGGATCTGGCCAATCAAGGAAGCCTGAATCCTGAATGAGATTTCCACTGAAACCTTGTTGGGAAATCTCAAATCTTATGAGCAGCTTATCAAGACAAGGGAAGCTGAGCAAAGGACTACCTCAACTTTAGTAAGGAAAGAAAAAAACATAGCTTTACATGCTATAGTTGAAGAATAATCCACTCAAGATAATGAAGACCTACTGAGTCTTTTGGCAAAGAGATTATATAAGATGTCAAGGAAGGATTTCGGAAGAAGGACATCTAGAAATGAAGACAAACCCAGGTATGACAAAACCCCCACTAAAGAAATTGTTTGTTATGGGTGCAGGAAACCTAGACACATATTTCCAGAATGTCCTGAGAAGAAAAAAAGAAAATAAGAAGGAGATAGACTATAGAAAGCACTCCAACAAATCCTCTTCCAGCAAATACAGGAAGAAAGAGAGAGGATTTGTAGCTGAGACATGAAGTTACTCAAATTCAGAATCTTCATCCAGCTCCAGTGAGGATGAATAAGAAGCCAAAGCCAGAGAGATATGTTGCAGATTCGGAAGCTAACAATTTAGATGATGAATCCATTTCAGAAGAAGATCAGGTAATCTCTTCTTTTGATTTTTCTTCTGACCAATTTAAAATTGATTTCAAATTATTGTGTAATGATTTAATTAAATCTGAGAAGAAAATCAAACATCTCAGAGAGAAAGTAATTGAGTTTGACAACTTGTCTTCAGAAAATTTAAAACTTAAGGAAGATTTAACAACTGCTAATGAACAAATACCATCATTAGAAAACAAATTAAAAGAGGTCAAGCAATTTGAAGAATCCCTTAATGGGAGAAGCATCAAATTGATGTACATCACAAGAATAGTGAATGTCAGGCTTAATGGCAATCTGGTCTTGGGAGCTTTATCTAATCAGCCTCGTATTTTATAAAAAAATATTTTATCAGCCCCCATAAAATATATTTCTGCAAAAGAAAAAGGAAAAGAAGTTTTACAACTTACAAATAAAAATACTGAAATCTTACCAAAGAATAAATCAAAGAAAAATTAAAAATCTCACAAAAATAATGTTCAACATATTTCGTCAAACCAAGCTCGACGAAATGATTGTAGTTCGTCGAACTCAGATCGACGAACTATGAACGCAGATTTTAGATATAATTATTCGTCTAACTGCGCTCGACGAACTCAATATGATTCGTCGAACGGTGATTGACGAACTTAGGGTTCAGAGAATTACCATTTTCATCCGATGAACGGAGTTCGACGAACTCATCCCAATTCGTCGAACGCAGATCCACGAACCTATTATAATTCGTCGAACCCACTCCATTAAAGCAGGAACTTGAATTATTTTCAGAACTTTAAGAAAACTAAAACCTTTAACAATCCTTTTAACCAATGCATTATGCCTCCCAGGAGATATCATCCATTTGGTTATAAGGATCAACCTGAACTCTTTTACATTTCAAGTTATTCTTATGAAAGAAATCAAGGGCCCAAGGTCATTCAGGTCAAGAACAACTAATCTTGTTTTATACAGGTGAAGAACTATCCTATCATAGAGCAACAATGGTATCTGGATAGTGGTTGTTCAAAACACATAACATGAAGTAAGGATAACCTGACTGCTTTCAAAGCCAAGCTTGGACCAAAGGTGATTTTTGGGGACTCCAACTATAGACAGACAAAAGATTATGGTAATGTCAAAGTTGGAGCTTTTACCTTCAGGAAGATAGCATATGTCAGTGGTCTCAAGCATAACCTTATATCCATAAGCCAGTTATGTGATGATGGTTATCAGGTATCATTTAATCAGTCTTCTTATGTCATTACTTCTAATAAAAACAAAATTGACCTAACTGGTATTAAACAAGGAAACATATACTTAGTTAATTTCAATTCAGCTAAATCAGAAATTTGTTTATTCAATCAAATTAGCATTACAAATGATTTATGACATAAGAGACTAGGCCATGTAAATTTTAGGAATATTGCTAAACTATCTAGGGATAACCTTGTTAGAGGACCGCCTTTGGTTCCTACAAGAAGGAAGAACTCTGCAGGGCTTATCAATTAAGCAAACAAAACAAGAATAGTTTTAAATCTATTAATAAAAGTGATTCACCCAGAATTTTGTACTTGCTACATATGGACCTTTTTTTTCCTATTGCTGTACAAAATTTGGGAGGAAAGTCATACACCATAGTTATTGTTGATGACTTCTTTAGAATCACTTGGGTGTTCTTTCTGAGAAACAAGTCAGATAACTTTAAAATTCTTATAGATTTTCTTAAGAGCATACAGATTGAGTACTCTACTGAGGTTGTATTTATCAGAAGTGATTATATCACCGAGTTTGAATCTCTTCTCATTCAAGAATTTTGTGAGAAGAAAGGTATCCGTCATTGGTTTTCTGCTCCTAGAACTCCTCAACAAAATGAGGTAGCAAAAAGGAAAAATAGAACCCCTATTGAATCTACTGGGATATAATTTGTAGATGCTTATTTGCCCCTATCCTTTTGTGCAGAGGCTGTGAGCACAGTAAATTATGTTTTGAACAAAAATTTAATTCATAAACTTAAGGGTAAGTGTACAACCCAGTACCCGCCCGAGCGGGACCCTCCCCAGGTAGCGGACTTGAGGCACGCTATGAGCGTCGACTTGGTGTGATCTCGCTCAATGGGTGCATATTTGTGGTAGATTAATGTTTTTGTATATTTAAGTTTAAATATATAAAGTGATATAGAAGCCCGATTTTAAGGGAAGTGATAATAAGATAGGGTAAAGAGGAAGGGGAGGAAAAGGAGAATAAAGGCAAGAGGAGCCAACCCTAAAAAGCAGATCGGGTTTTGTTGAAAGAAAAAAGGGCAGCCGCTGTTTTCCCTCCCCCATGCTCTCGATCTTCCTCTCACCCCCATTCTCGCTCAGCGAAATCAGAAGGAAGTCTGCGCCGTGCTTCTCCTCCATCCTCATCGCCACCGTCTGGACCGAGCCTCGTATCTCGCTCCCGTCGTCCACCTGGAGCAGTACCCCTGCGCCGCTCCCTCTTTCTCCGACCGCCTGAAGCAACGGCCCGAGCCCCTCTTTTTCCTGTCCAGGCCGCCGCCTGGAAGTGCAGCCCGACCCCTCAACGTTTTCCTGTCCAGGCCACCGCCTGGAAGCCACCTCCAGCAAGAAGAGGCCGCCTTCTTTCGGCCATTTGGAAGAGGCTACCCAAGCCCCTCATGAAGAGGGCCATTATTACCGAGATCCACAGTGAGAGGAAGAATCAGAGCGACATTCTGATTCATGCGTGTACAGTCGCTTCAGCCGTTAGGCCTCGAGCCTCATGCAAGACACGCGGTTGCGGCTCCGCCAACATACGCGTCAAGGGTAACGAAGTTTCTACTTGGGCAGGTGAAGCCCTCATTTTACATATTTCCATGGAAGCCCCTCTCCACCGACGGGTGGGGGAAGGATGCTCTCCGACGGGTTGATGTTCACATCCCCGTTATTAACTGCATTAGCACCCGGAAGCATGAGTACAGGTTTAAGCATGCTGTGTGAAGCCCATCCGGACATGTGAGCCGGATTGGTGATGTTCTGGGGTTCCCGTAGAAGACTCCGAGGCAGTTGTATATTATCCATTTGCAGGGAATGCGCGCCACAACCCCTAGAAAAAGGGGTGTGTGCAATATATTTGGCCAGCTTAAGTTAGCCTACGGTTGTTCAGCTGGCAGTCGCTTGTCGAGACGTTGGCGTACAGGTGTTGCAATACCAAGCGGGGAGTAGAGGGCTTAAGCCCAAGTTTGTGCCGGTCCTAGAAGGCCTATATTACATTATTGGCGACCCAATCGGGGCCGTATGAAATAGAACTGCTCGACGAGGTTATGTTATTTGTAGGGCCGATGAAGGACGTTTTACGTAGACCCGAGGTGGCACCTCTAGTTAAAATGGAGTGGATCTTTAGATCCTACTTAGGTGTTCTGGTCGGCCAAGAGAGCCTTCCAAAGGTGCCTAATTATCTTAGTCTTTGGCTTGGGAGGACAAGAGTCTGTTAGTCTTCCGGGTATGTGGTGGGACCTCCACGCTGAGACCTTGGGTATGTCCCATATGTTCCTAGTCTTGTTCCTAGATTTTTCGCTTGAGTGCAGTAGGTGCGCGGTCACCCCTCTTTTGTTATCTCGAACTCCATGGAGACCGGATTCCGGTTTCAACATTTTATGGTGCGGTGAGCATGGAGAGTGACCAGCACAGAAGAACTCAGATGAACGTCATGGCTATATAAGAGGAACCAAGTGAAGACCTGGGTCATGCGCTGATATTTCGTATTTGAGGTCCTCATACTTTAAATCGTCCCATCCTATAGTCGTGCTCACCAATCCATTACAGATAGGGCGAGGATCATAGGACAGTGTGTGCTTTGTTATTGCTTATTGTGTAAATTTCTTTAATTTTCCTTCGTGAAGGACCTAAAGACATCTTATGATCTGAAATTGAATTTGTTTTATGAAATTTATATAAATCTAGTTGGCGAAGATGCGTTTTTTAATCGTAAGTTACATTTTTACCCCAACCTATAGCTACCAACTTCCCTATAAATGCTAAATTGTTTTAGAAATCGAACTTCTCTTCCCCTCTAAAATCCAATAAACTATCAACTTAGAGAAGCTGAGGTATGCTGCAAGTTAGAGAATCTAGCAACTTAATGCATTTTATCCGCCATTAATTTAATATCTGAAGAGAAGTAATTCATTATTTTGACAAGCCATTTTTGTTTGTAATTGATGCATAAATCTCGAGTGCTGTTTAGTTGACTACCTGTTGTGCTTCTCTACTATCATTTGGATGCGTGTATCAAGTGAATGCAATTTACTTATAACTTCTATGGTTTTATTTCAATGAACAGATTTTATTAGCTACATGGTACTCCTTTGATTTCTTTTTCTTAAGGGATCCACAAAATTTTTGTACGCAAAATATTTTATTGAGGTTTGTTTTGTTAAAGATTAGTGCAAGTGTTGTCAGAATGTTTGTATAGTAGCGGGTATCAGGGGATCCCTAATCTTTCAATGGGTTGTGATCCCACTGGGCCCTTATTGTTCTTGCTAATAATGTATGGCGTATTTCAATATCAGGGAGATATGTGGATTGTCCTATTAATGCCACATTCTATTACTCTTTTGCGATTTATTTCATAACTTTGTTACTTTGTCAGTTGGTTGTAGATAGAATTTGACACGTTTATTCATTAGTCATCCTAATATTTTATGTTGGGTACTGATACTTGATTAGACCTTGATCTAATGGATCAAATTTATCCTCAGCGTGAGTTCTTTCTTAGCCAATAGGAATATTTTCATAAAGCTATGCAAAATGAGATGAGAAAGGAGGGAGCCGGTGATTGATATTCTTGAGATAAATAAGCTAAGGCAACAGTTACTTTTCCTGGCATATTTGTGGGATCAGCGTTTAATGTTTGTTTATGGTTCAGATATTAGTAATCATGAAGTGTTTAGAGTTTTCATGCAGAGAATAAGCACAAGATAAGTGCTCCGGAAAGGTTTGTTGATTTTAATATAGCTCATAAGTTATTCAGAGGTTCTGTTAGTTTAAATTCAATAAAAAAAATGAGTCTGCTATGTGGACTACAAATTTGCTCGACCATAAGGAAGTATCTTTTGAGAGTACGAGCTATACCAATCCATGCTATCAATTAAGAGATACTGGAATACATTCTATGGATAATAAAAAGTGCGCAAACATTTCCCCTGTATGCTTGGCATCAAGCAACAAATTGGATCTTGAATTAGATCTACTGACACACTGTGTCAATCTATAGAAGATTTTTCAGGAACTTTAGATGAGAAATGGACAACCCTTGGCAATTCAGATGAACTAATGTGAGCTAATGAAGTGCAGACTGCTGATTTCTCAAGAAGCGACAGGGCAGAAGGAAATTTTGAAGATCTCTTGCTCTTGGAGGCGATACTGTTTTGCATTTTTACAATCTGGTGAATAAGAATTCAAGTCAAATCCTAACTGATTACAATCCTGTTTATGTCTCCCTTTTTCGGAATTGGAACATCTGGGTGGAGCTCGATTGCTTCTTCCAGTTGGAGTTGATGGCACTGTCATCTTAATTTATGATGATGAACCAACCAACATCATTTCACTTGCACTTGCTTCCACTAATTACCATTTTCAGATATGTGATATCTGTAGTAAAGCAAAAGACGGATCAGGTCCTTTCACTAAGTTGTCATTTTCTGATGTTGGAAATGTCCACCTTTTAAAGTCAGCAGATGAAGAATCACTCAGAAATATTTGGTTGGCAGAATACAACAATTTATCAAAATCTGCAAGCAAGAATTTCTTGAGTGACAATCCACTAACATATAGTAAGCATGGCAGAGTTTCTTTTTCGGACGATGGATCCTTGGGTAAAGTAAAATATACAGTTGCATGTTATTATGCAAAACAGTTTGATATTTTTAGAAGGACTTTATGCCCGTATGAACTTGATTTCATAAGATCACTTAGCCGCTGCAAGAAGTGGGGGCACAAGGTGGTAAGAGTAATGTTTTCTTTGCAAAATCCTTGGATGCCAGGTTTGTAGTAAAACAGGTGACAAAAACAGAACTGGAATCATTTATCAAATTTGCTCCAGAGTACTTTAAATATCTTTCAGAGTCAATTACTACAGGAAGTCCAACATTCTTAGTAAAGATTCTTAGAATCTATCAGGTTATAATCAAGCATGTGAAAGGTGGAAAGGATTTGAGAATGGATGTGCTGGTTATGGAAAACATACTATTGGGACGAAATATAACAAGGCTTTATGACCTTAAGGGTTTTTTAGGGTCGCGCTACAATCTAGATTACAATGGGAACAACAAAGTGCTTCTAGATCAGAACTTAATCGAGGCAATGCTTACTTCTCCTATTTCTGTTGGAAATAAAGCAAAGTGGTTATTGGAAAGAGCTGCCTGGAATGATACATCCTTTCTCTCCTCCAGGGATGTAATGGATTATTCTCTACATGCGGGGGTCAATGAAGAAAACCATGAACTCATCCTGGGAATCATTGATTTCATGCGACAGTATACATGGGATAAACATTTAGAAACATGGGTGAAAGTTTCAGGCATTCTTGGGGGGCCAAAAATGTTTCTCCTACTACTTTTTCGCCGGAGCAATACAAGAAACGCTTCAGAAAAGCCGTGTTGGAGTATTTTCTCGTGGTACCAGATCAGTGGTCTTATCTTTGTTCCTTAACTTCGAGCATCTTCTTGTTTATTATCAGCCCGAGGAGCAGAGATTCTTGATTGGCCTTATTCTTATGGTTCCTGCCTATGTCGTTGAATCAGTAATTGTTTCTTTATGCCCATGTTAAGATCCCCGTTGCTAAATATGCTGGTATACTTATTTTCAAATCATGCATTAAGGATGTTCAGAGATTTTGAGGCTAGTCCACACTGCATTATACACACTCGGTGGCAGGTCAAAAGGAAAGACCCCGAGCAGACCTGCTGACCAGACTCCCGTCTAGCTGGCAGGGCTGTAGGCTCACTCGGTGGTTGGAGGTGTTTTGGAGAGGAGACCCCGTGCAGACCCGCTGACCCGGCTCCCAGCTTGTTGGCAGGGATGTAGGCTCACTCAGTGGTTGGAGATGTTTTGGAGAGGAGACCTCGAGCAGACCCGCTGACCAGGCTCCCATCTAGCTGGCAGGGTTGTAGGCTCACTCGGTGGTTGGAGGTGTTTTGGAGAGGAGACCCCGAGTAGACCCGCTGACCAGGCTCCCATCTAGCTGGCAGGGCTGTAGGCTCACTCGGTGGTTGGAGGTGTTTTGGAGAGGAGACCCTGAGCAGACCCGCTGACCAGGCTCCCATCTAGCTGGCAGGGCTGTAGGCTCACTAGATGGTTGGAGGTGTTTTGGAGAGGAGACCCCGAGCAGACCCCCTGACTAGGATCTCATCTAGCTGGCAGGGCTGTAGGCTCACTCGGTGGTTGGAGGTATTTTGGAGAGGATACCCCGAGCAGACCCGCTGACCAGGCTCCCATCTAGCTTGCAGGGCAGTAGGCTCACTCGGTGGTTGGAGGTGTGTTGGAACACCCTATTAATAATTTGGGTCAGGATCACTATGTCTTTAGGAATCCTGTTTTTGACCTCCTGTATAGCTCTAAAGGTCAATTAGAATTGAGTCTAAGGGTTAGTAGTTAGTTTTTGAAGCTGCCCTCAAGACCAAGGATTTTCAGTTTGAAGACTAAGTCATATCGTCGAGCTCAGTACGACGAATCGTCGAACGCCAATCGACGATCGTCTAGCTCAACTTCGACGGATCGTCGAACTCCATTCGACGATCGCTGAGCTCAACTTCAACAAATCGTCGAACTCCATTCGACGATCTTCAAGCTCAGTTCGATGATCTTGACTCAGTATTGATTCTCTATCTCTGAGCTCAGTTCGACGATCTTTGAGCTCAGATTGACTATCTCTGTTGCTGTATAAGTCCAAATCGCTGAGCTAAGTTCGACAATAGCAGAGCTCAGTTCGACGATTTTCTGAAGAGTTCAAGGATTTTCAAGATTCAAATTCAGATCAGTTAAGGAGTTATTCAGCAATTAATTCAGAAGATTTTCTAGCCATTTTCATTTATTCTGGACCAAGTTTCAAGGGATTATTAAGGAATGTTTCTTTGGACTTTCCCCTAGAAGACATTTGCAATTAAGGATGCAATTAATGACAGGCTAATGGCTATTCTTGACAGCGGATGATTTTCTATTCATAACCAGAGAATAAAATACAAGATTTTTGAATCTCTCCATCACTCAGCACACAGCACAGATAAGTAGAACAAGAAGAAGAAGAACAAAACATTCTCTGCTACAATATTCTCTGAACAACATCTTTCTCAACATCTTTCTGTTCACAAGAGAAAAGGAGAAAGAGCTGTAGACATTCTTTGTCTAAAAGAATTCACTCAAGAACACACAACTAAGGAGATCAACAAAACTGAAATCTTCTGATCTCTCTTGATTCAAGTGTTCAAGGCCAACATCATTCAAAGACTCCAGACACCTAACATTTCAGCTGTTGCTGAAATTATCATTTGCTGGAGATCAACTTCTAAAGGGCTATCACCCTACAACAAAGCCTCATTTCCTGAACATCTCAAGAACTCAGGGGGAGCTTTGACAGCATCAAAATCCACATAGTCTTCTCAGCTGCTTTGAGAAAGAGAAGACTTCCATCATTCTCTCATCCCCATCTCTATAAAGGGTTTTTCAGACTCCCTTCAAAAGTTTGTGCTTGGTTTTTGAGCACCTTATCAAAAGCTCATTGGTGGCAAGACACCTGATCAAAAAATCTGATTTGGTTTTTGAGCACCTTATCAAAAGCTCATTGGTACCCAGGACACCTGATCAACTCATCCTGCAGTGGATTCCTACCTAGGGTGGTAGAAGAGTGGATGTACCCAAGTTTAGGGGAACCACTATAGCTCCTTGTGTCTTCTGGCTTGCTTGTCTTTATTTTTTGTTTCTGGCTGTGATTGTTTTGTGATTAGTTAGGATCTGTGATTAATTTCTTTTATAGGTAATTTTGTGATTAGATTGAATATTTGCTTCCCTGTTCACTTAGATTACAACAACTATTGTAAAAAGTTTTTAAGCACCATTCTCTATTCACCCCCCCTCTAGAGTATATCAGATCTAGCTGCACTTTCAATTGGTATCAGATCCAGGTTGGTTAAACATACCACACCTTGGTGGTTGCACAGGCTAACACCTGAACCCAAAGATCCCTCTAGTTAGATCTGCTTTTGTAGATTTTATTATTAGATTATTTCTTCACCAATCATGGCCCAAAACAAAGATTATGCTAGCACCAGACCTCCAGTGTGCAATCTGTCTAAGTTTGCACTTTGGAAAGCAAGGATTAGATTATACATGAATTCTATTGACGATGATATTTTTAATTCTTTTTTGACAGTTTGTCCAAGACCTCCAGAGAATATTAGTACAAATGCTGTTCCACCTCCATCAAGAACAGATGCTGATATCAAGAAGTGGAAGGTAGCTGATGCAAAGGCTATGAACATCTTAGCTCAGACCATGTCTAATGACATCTTTCAAAAGGTGGCTGAATGTAATTCAACAAAGGAAATCTAGGATAAGCTCACTGAAATAGTGTCAGGATCAGCTGATGAAAGAAAGGACAGGAGATCCCACCTCATATCTCAATATGAGAATTTCAAGAAGGGAGAAACTGAATCAGTTGGAGATATGTACAATAGACTCAGTCTGATAGTCAGTGAACTCAGGACTTTGGATAAGGAGATATCACTGACTGAACTTAATGACAAAATCCTAATGTGCTTCCCAAGCACTTGGGATTCAAGAATCTGGCCAATCAAGGATGCTAGAAGTCTGAATGAGATTACCACAGAAGCTCTTTTGGGCAAGCTCAAATCTTATGAGCTACTCATTAAAAATAGAGAAGAAGAGCAGAAGGCTGCTTCACCAGCCACAAGAAAACAGAAGACAATAGCCTTCAAAGCAACTGAAGATCAGCCTGAAGACAAAGTAACAGGCAATGATGAACTGCTCAGTCTGTTGGCCAAAAGATTCTACAAGATGGCCAGAAAGAACTTCAAAAAGAGATCATACAAGGAGCATGATAAGCCAAGGTATGATAAGTCAAATAATAAGGAAATTGTTTGCTTTGGTTGCAGGAAACCAGGGCACATTGTACCTGACTATCCAGAGAACAAAAACAAGGACAGAAGGGACAAGAAAGAAAGAAGAAAGGAGAAAGACTTCAAGAGGAATGGCAATGGCAAACCCTCCTCAAGCAAAAACAAACACACAAGAAAGAGATTTGTTGCTGAATCCTGGAGTGAAATTGAAGAGGAATCAGAAGCCTCATCCAGCTCCAGTGATGATGAAGATGATGCAGAAGAGAAGGAGTTCTGCATGATGGTAATCAATGTCTCACAACATAATTCAGATGAAGAAGAGTTAGAGTCAGACTCAGAGACTCAACTTGAAGAAGATCAGGTAATTAGTTCATTTGATTTCAATTCAGAGGACTTTAAATCTGAGTTTAAAGCATTATGTTTAGACCTGCTAAAATCTGAGAAGGAAATTATTTCTCTAAGAAATCATTTATCTGAACATAATACCTTAAAGTCAGAAAACCTCAAACTCTCTCAGGAGTTGGAGTGTTGTAGGGAGAAGATAGCTTCACTGAAAGGTGAGCTATCTGAGGCCAAGAAGCTTGAAGAATCCCTTAATGGGAGAAGTATCAAGCTGATGGACATCACAAGCACAGTGAACTCCAGATTTAATAGTACACTGGGCTTGGGTGCTTCATCCAGCCAACCTATAGTTCTAACAACCCCAATCAAGTTCATTTCTGACAAAGGGAAGGGAGTTGTAGAGGTAGCTAGGAAAAATTCTGATTTGCCTAAGAAAACTAAGTCCCAGCAGAAATCGTCGAACGGAGCTCAACGATCGCCGAACGCAGATCGACGATCTCAGGCAAAATCGTCAAACTCAGGTCGACGGTCTCTAATTCCTGAACTCTGCCATAATCGACCGTCGAACGAAGCTCGACGATCTGACCCAAGATCGTCGAACGCAGCTCCACGATCGTTAAACAGAGATCAGAGCTCTGGAAATTCCTTCAAGGGCAAATCAAAATCCAATCCTAGGGGTCCTTCATCCCAAATCTTTAACCCTTATACTGAATGGATAATACCTCCAAGGAGATATCATCCTGAAGGTTATAGAAGTCAACCTGGGATGTCTTTTATCTCTGAGTTTAAAGGTTATCAACCTAGGCCCAAGGTAAACTGGGTCAAAAACAAATGAATTATTTTATGTGCAGGTGAAGACCTATCCAACATCTAACCAACAATGGTACTTGGATAGTGGGTGCTCTAAGCACATGACAGGAAACAAGGATAACCTCACATCCTTTAAAGCCAAGCTTGGACCCAAAGTTATCTTTGGTGATTCAAACTTTGGACAAACTAAAGGATATGATGCAGTCCAAATTAGATCAGTAACATTCAAGAAGGTAGCTTATGTGGAAGGACTGAAGCACAATTTGTTAAGCATCAGTCAGCTATGTGATGAAGGCTACCAGGTGACTTTCAGCAAAGCTTTATGCAAGATCAAGTCAGAGGACAACACAACTGTGCTGACAGGTAAAAGGAAAGGTAACATCTATCTAGTAGATTTTCTTTCAACAGATGTAGATATTTGCCTGTTCAATTCTGTTTGTAGACCAAATATTTTATGGCATAAGAGACTAGGACACTTAAACCTTAGAACTATTGCTAGGCTATCCAAGGACAACCTTGTTAGAGGACTACCTTCTGGCCCCTACAAGAAGGAAGGACTCTGCAGGGCTTGTCAATTAGGCAAGCAAACTAAAAATAGTTTTAAGTCACTTAATAAGAGTGATTCACCTAGGATATTGTATCTGTTACACATGAATCTTTTTGGACCCATTACAGTACAAAGCCTAGGAGAGAAATCTTACACTTTAGTAGTTGTAGATGACTTCTCTAGATTCATATGGGTGTTCTTTCTGAGGAAGAAGTTTGATAACTTTAAGTGTTTGACAGAGTTTCTCAAATGTATATAGATTGAGTTCAATACTCACATTGCCCTGATCAGAAGTGATCATGGGACAGAGTTTGATTCTCTTCTTATGCAAGAGTTCGGTCAGACTGAAGGGATCAGGCACACTTTCTCAGCTCCTAGAACTCCTCAACAAAATGGGGTAGCTGAAAGGAAAAATAGAACCCTTATTGAATCTGCCACAACATTGTTGTCAGATGCTCACCTTCCTTTATCTTTTTGGGCAGAGGCAGTGAACACCTCCAACTATGTGCTGAACGGAAGTTTGATACATAAACTAAAGGGAAAGACTCCCTATGAATTACTCAAAGGGAAGAAACTTAAAGTTGATTATTTTAGAGTCTTTGGTTGTATTTGTTATATTCACAATAATGACAAGAGATATTTAGCAAAATTTCAAGCTAAAGCTGATGAAGGAGTGTTTCTGGGATACTCCATGATCAGTAAGGCTTATAGGTTTTATAATAAATCATCTCTAAAAATTGAAGAATCTGTTCATATATCATTTGATGAATCTAACATGTCTTTCAAGGAGAAGAACACTTCTACCATAGAACCTTTGCAGGAACATTCTCTTGTTGAAGATTTGAACAGGTTACAGGTCACTCAAAAGGATGAAAGTAGTGAAGATGAAGAAAGCATTCAACATACTGAAGAGAAACAACTTGAAGAGCCAGTTGTTGTACCACAAGAGGAAACAACAACACAGGTTGGTGAACAATCAACACCCCCTGTTGATTTAGTAACATCAAGAGACCATCCAATTTCCCAAATAATTTGAGACATCTCAGCTGGTGTGCAAACTAGAAATCAGGTCAACCAAAACCTGTTGCACACTTGCTTCCTATCTCAAATTGAACCTCAGTCCATTCAAGATGGAGAGCAAGATCCACACTGGATCATTGCAATGCAGGAAGAGTTGCATCAATTTGAAAGGAACAAAGTGTGGGAACTAGCGCCAAAGCCTAAGGATCACTCCATTGTTGGAACAAAGTGGGTGTTCAAAAACAAATTGGATGATCAAGGAGTAATTGTAAGGAACAAGGCAAGGCTAGTTGCTCAAGGATATTCTCAAGAAGAAGGCATAGAATATGACCAGACTTTTGCACCAGTTGCAAAATTGGAAGCCATCAGAATCTTCTTAGCTTATGCAGCACATAAAGGCTTCAAGGTATATCAGATGGATGTGAAAAGTGCATTTCTAAATGGAGACATCAAAGAAGAAGTATATATCAGACAACCTCCAGTAACTATGGCAGTCTCTGTTGCTGTTCTCGCCGCAATGAAATTTGATGCCGGATTTGATATTGACATGGAGTCTTTCAGCACTACTGATCAAGTCTTTCAAGATATTCTGGAACTATTCAAGGAGCAGAAACTTGCTCCCATTATGACCACCAGAATCAAACTTGCTGCTGATGAGATAAAGGAGTAGGTTTACACTGCCCACAACCAGGATCAAAACACAATAGTTGGTTCAATTTCGGGAACACAGGTACCCTTGACTCCAGTTATTCTGATAGATGTTTTTGAGTTAAGCTCTGGAAGGGATTCTGCTGATTTATCTGGAGAGGAATTTGCTGATCTGCTTGCAAGAATGGGTCATTCTGATGCTAACCCTAGCAAGCTGCTGAAAAAGAACCTAGCTGTTGAATACATGTTCTTAGCTGATGTAGTAGGCAAAGTTTTGTTGGCCAAGCACTCAGCACATGATACTATTTCTAGGTATCAGCTGTGCTTGATGGGAGCCATAGTGGACAAGAAGTAATTGAATTGGGGAGAGGTCTTCTTTGACCTGATTAAAAAGAAAATCAATAAGAATTTTGTGAATTTTGGGAGGATCCTAGGGATCTTCCTTCAGAACAGATGCCCTACTCTGCTTGTATCATCTGGGATACATATTAATGCTTCGAAGAGACTATCCTATGCCCTATTTGGCAAATGGGACAGGCATATATCAAAGCCCAGCAGGCCCTCTTCAAGCACAACTTTAGGCACCAGGACTGTCACAGTCACTTCCCCTCAAGTCTCTGCCCCTGCAGATGACTTGCCTGCTGCTTCTTCTCGTCCTCCTCATATTCCATCTCCTCCAGTTCCATCCACCATTCAAACTCCATCCACTATCATCATCTCTAGCCCTTCTCCAACATCAATACCATCTCCAATTCCAACTCTACCAACAATAGAAGAAATCTTCCATCCATTTAATTCCTACCCTCAACCAAATATTGAAACATCATCAACAATTCCATCCTTCAATCTTCTTGATGATTCCTTCATGGATGATTCACCCTCATCTACTCCTGAGCTACCCTCCTCATCAAAATCTTACCAGGAACTTCTGCAAGAAATTATTGATCAACCCACCTTCACACCCTCTATCTCCATCCCACTGTCTTCCATCTCCACTTTACCCACACCTCAACCATCACTTCTACCATCCACCAGCTCTCCATCATCATCACCTGTTGCTCCACCTCCATCCTCTACCTCTGCTCAATTGTCTGTTGAGCAAGTAGATCTTCCAGCCCTGACTGACAAGATATATGAACTGATAGCTCCAAGGTTATCTCTTCTATTGGAGACCTCCTTGGCTCCATTACTTCAGTCAGTGGCAGCTCTTTCTGCCAGGCTATCCTCCCTATTTCCTCAGGCAATCCCTTCATCAGTGTGCCTTGATCCAGCCTTATCTGAATCCAGGCAGGGGGAGATGCCTAATGAAGTGGTGAGATTGCCTGCTGCTGCTATTTCTTCAGCTCCTGCTGCTGCTGCTATTCCTCCAGCTCCAGTTTCAACCCCTCAAGTTGCTATCTTTTCAGTAGACCTCAGGTCTCTGCTCTCAGTGTTTGACTCAGTTTATTTCAGTTGTCTTCCAGAGAACATTGCAGTTCACCCATCAGAAGATCTTTCCAAGGCCATTGTGCCCTTCTCTAGCTGTGACATCAGCATTATTCATTCATTCATAAATATAGTTTTTACTGCTGAGCTGTCTGGTTCCACTGATGCTGCTGCCCCTCCTGCTGAAGATAGTGTTGCTGAATCTGTTGCTGTTGCTGTCAGTAATGATGATGCTGTTGTTCCAGTTCCTGAGGATATGCAGATGACAGAGGCACATGATTTTGAGCCTTCTATTTTTGCTGATGATACTCCTGCTGTTGCTGATGTTGTTGTATCTGAAAGTGTTTTATCTGAAACTGCTGCTGCCCCAACTGCTGCTGATATTACTGCTGCTATACCTTCTAAGAGTGTTACTCCAGAAAACTCTGTGCTTGTTGTTACTACTGCTACTGCTTCAACTTCTATTATTACTAGTGCTGTATCTGCTGCTGCTCCAACCACTGCTATTTCATCTACTTCAACTCAACTACAGAAAGAATATATGAAAAAGATTGATGCTCTATATGATGAGCGAAGTTCTGAAAGTGATGAATTCAGGACTGATTCTGATGACTCCTCTGCCACTATTGCCAGGAAGAGAAAGGCAAGGAGCAAAGCCATGAAAAGAGTACCTCCAGCCAAAGTAAAGGACACTAATGACATACCATATTACATTCTTCATGACTGCCCCATAACTGAGCATTAGATGCAATACTCCAAGAACCAACTTAAATCTATGAAGAAGAAGAGGAAGTATGAGAAAGGATCTTCCCAGTTTCATCATTCTCATCCTCCTCCACCACCTCCTCCTAATGCAGGTGCAGGTGGAAGCTCAGCTGCTCAATCCTCTGCCAAAAGCCAAACCCCCTATCAGCCTCATGCCAGATCTTATCATAGGGGAAGCCAGTCCAGGGGTTCTCAATCTAGAAGAGGAAACTACAGAGGAAACCAGAGGGAATTCCAAGTTTATTCAAAAGGTTATTCAAGGCAACATCCTTACTCCAGGGAAGGACAAACCTCATCAGACACAACATCAGGTCCTTTTCCCTACAATTTAAAAGGAAATAGTCTCCTCCAGAGCTCCTCAGGATAATCCATCCAATAGATATGAGCCACTAGTGCCCTTTGAAGATCCTGAAAACAACCCTACTGCTTGGACTGCCAGGATGAAAGAGATTGCTACACTGGATCAAATTAAGAAAGCTAAAGAGCAAGGCAGAGATTCTTCCAACATCACTACATTGTCTGAACAAAGAATGAAAGAATTGGAAAGATATGCTTCAAGCAAATTCTTTGATTCTGATAGATATATGGAGCTACATCCTGAAGCTGTGGTTCCCAGGCCCAAACATCAAACTTCTTTAGGTGCAGCAGATGACAGAAGGTCAAAGAAAGAAGCTCTCAATCCTAATAGAGAAATCAAACTTATAAAGAGCAAGGAGAAAGAATAACTATGTAAGGTGACAATCATTCTGAATTCTGTCTGAGATAATATATATCTGTGGTTCTGCAATGTCCTGCTTATTGTTTTTCTGTATTGTTGTTTTGTATGTTGTTATTTAATTTTTCCAAGTTCTGTAAATAGTAATCCTAACCCAAATAGTGGGAGATTGTTGGAACACCCTATTACTAATTTGGGTCAGGATCACTATGTCTTTAGGAATCCTGTTTTTGACCTCCTGTATAGCTCTAAAAGTCAATTAGAATTGAGTCTAAGGGTTAGTAGTTAGGTTTTGAAGCTGCCCTCAAGAACAAGGATTTTCAGTTTGAAGACTAAGTCATATCGTCGAGCTCAGTATGACGAATCATCGAACGCCAATTGACGATCGTCTAGCTCAACTTCGACGGATCGTCGAACTCTATTCGACGATCGCTGAGCTCAACTTCAACAAATCATCGAACCCCATTCGACGATGTTCAAGCTCAGTTCGACGATCTTGACTCAGTATTGATTCTCTATCTCTGAGCTCAGTTCAACGATCTTTGAGCTCAGATCGACGATCTCTGTTGCTGTATAAGTCCAAATCACTGAGCTCAGTTCGACGATAGCAGAGCTCAGTTCGACGATTTTCTGAAGAGTTCAAGGATTTTCATGATTCAAATTCAGATCAATTAAGGAGTCATTCAGCAATTAATTCAGAAGATTTTCTAGCCGTTTTCATTTATTCTGGACCAAGTTTCAAGGGATTATCAAGGAATGTTTCTTTGGACTTTCCCCCAGAAGACATTTGCAATTAAGGATGCAATTAATGACAGGCTAATGACTATTCTTGACAGAGGATGATTTTCTATTCAGAACCAGAGAATAAAATACAAGATTTTTGAATCTCTCCATCACTCAGCACACAGCACAGATAAGCAGAACAAGAAGAAGAACAAAACATTCTCTGCTATAATATTCTCTGAACAACATCTTTCTCAACATCTTTCTGTTCACAAGAGAAAAGGAGAAAGAGCTGTAGACATTCTTTGTCTAAAAGAATTCACTCAAGAACACACAACCAAGGAGATCAACAAAACTGAAATCTTCTGATCTCTCTTGATTCAAGTGTTCAAGGCCAACATCATTCAAAGACTCTAAACACCTAACATTTCAGCTGTTGCTGAAATTATCATTTGCTGGAGATCAACTTCTGAAGGGCTATCACCCTACAACAAAGCTTCATTTCCTGAACATCTCAAGAACTCAGGGGGAGCTTTGACAACATCAAAATCCACATAGTCTTCTCAGCTGCTTTGAGAAAGAGAAGACTTCCATCATTCTCTCATCCCCATCTCTGTAAAGGGTTTTTCAAACTCCCTTCAAAAGTTTGTGCTTGGTTTTTGAGCACCTTATCAAAAGCTCATTGGTGGCAAGACACCTGATCAAAAAATCTGATTTGGTTTTTGAGCACCTTATCAAAAGCTCATTGGTGCCCAGGACACCTGATCAACTCATCCTGCAGTGGATTCCTACCTAGGGTGGTAGAAGAGTGGATGTACTCAAGTTTAGGGGAACCACTATAGCTCCTTGTGTCTTCTGGCAAGAGTGGATGTACCCAAGTTTAGGGGAACCACTATAGCTCCTTGTGTCTTCTGGCTTGCTTGTCTTTATTTTTTGTTTCTGGCTGTGATTGTTTTGTGATTAGTTAGGATCTGTGATTAATTTCTTTTGTAGGTTATTTTGTGATTAGATTGAATATTTGCTTCCCTGTTCACTCAGATTACAACAACTGTTGTAAAAAGTTTTTAAGCACCATACTCTATTCACCCCCCCTCTAGAGTATATCGGATCTAGCTGCACTTTCAAGGTGTTTTGGAGAGGAGACCCCAAGCAGACCCACTGACCAGGCTCCCATCTAGCTGGCAGGGCTATAGGCTCACTCAGTGGTTGGAGGTATTTTGGAGAGGAGACCCCGAGCAGACCCATTGACCAGGCTCCCACATAGCTGGAAGGGCTGTAGCCTCACTCGATGGTTGGAGGTGTTTTGGAGAGGAGACCCCGAGCAGACCCGCTAACCAGGCTCCCATCTAGCTGGCAGGGCTGTATGCTCACTCGGTGGTTGGAGATGTTTTGGAGAGGAGACCCCAAGCAGACCCGTTGACCAGACTCCCATCTAGCTGGCAGGGCTGTAGGCTCAATCGGTGGTTGGTGGTGTTTTGGAGAGGAGACCCCGAGCAGACCCGCTGACCAGGCTCCCATCTATCTGGCAGGGCTGTAGGCTCACTCGGTGGTTGGAGGTGTTTTGGAGAGGAGACCACGAGCAGACCCGCTGACCAGGCTCCCATCTAGCTGGCAGGGCTGTAGGCTCACTCGGTGGTTGGAGGTGTTTTGGAGAGGAGACCCCAAGCAGACCCGCTGACCAGGCTCCCATCTAGCTGGCAGGGCTGTAGGCTCACTCGGTGGTTGGAGATGTTTTGGAGAGGATACCCCGAGCAGACCCGCTGAGCAGGCTCCCATCTAGCTGGCAGGGCTGTAGGCTCACTTGGTGGTTGGAGATGGTTTGGAGAGGAGACCCCGAGTAGGCCCGCTGACCAGGCTCCCATCTAGCTGGCAGGGTTGTAGGCTCACTCGATGGTTGGAGGTTGTTTTGAGTGGGAGGTTACTTCGAGCGGTACATTCCATCAGCCCTTTGATTTCCATGATACACTGCACGCAAAAGAATGATTTAAATAATTTGTTTCTATTCCCGTGATTTCCCTTTGAAAGAGCTTTGCTCTCAAATGTCTGTTTTAGACTGACCATGTACCTCATACATATCGTAACTTTGAACAATTAAGTAATCATGGTAAAAATAATGGGGAGTTAAGAACGTGTCACAGGAATGACAAACTATTTCTTCTTGAAAGAATTGACCATGCCTCCTTAGCGTTGAGGGTCACGCTATTGTGTCCTGACCAAGAGTACTCGTTTTATTTTATTCTCAAGAAGAAGGAAGCTTTGTTTTTAAAACTTGTCAATTTTCAAGATTTGGAGAAATACTGATTTTTTTCAAGAACGAAAACCTTATGCTATATTCAAGATTTTTTTAAGGGATCACCCTCATCCTAAGTCTATCTTCATGCTTGAAAGTTAGATAGACCGACCCTTAGCCCAATTATGTTTACAACCTGATTTTGTGTGAAGGTATCATGCGACTAGTATCAAGAAAAGACTATTTTTATTTCTAGTTCTTTAAATCTGTAAGGGCAACTTCGACTCTTGGAGGGATAGATAGCGAACATTTCAATGATACTAGTGAGGGCCACTCATAGAGGCGTTGGCCAATTGTGATTTTGTTAGTAGATTTTAGTATCGTAGTTATTTTTATTACAGGGGTCTTTGATCTTTAGGCACCTGCATGCCTTTTTCCCTCTATAAAGGTAGTAGATTATTAGTTGTGTTAGAGTTCATTGTTTAATGTGTATGTTGTGGATGATTAACATAGGAGGAAAACCACGGGCTAGTGATACTCTTGTTGAAATATCTAATAGGAATGTGAAAGTGAGCCCCTGGTGTGGAGCTCTCCTTGTCTCCAGGTGAGGAATTTCCTCAATTGTTTTTGGGGTCGGCTCCCACTCGCCGGATACTTGGGGTTGGACATTTCTTTCCGAGCGTGGGACTCACTCAAAAAGAGCGGGGATTGTGTACAACCCCGTACCCGGCCGAGCGGGACCCTCCCCAGGTAGCGGACTTGAGGCGCGCCATGTGCGTCGACTTGGTGTGATCTCGCTCAATGGGTGCATATTTGTGGTAGATTGATGTTTTTATATATTTAAGTTTAAATATATAAAGTGATATAGAAGCCCGATTTTAAGGGAGGAGATAAGAAGATAGGTTAAAGAGGAAGGGGAGGAAAAGGAGAATAAATGCAAGATGAGCCAACCCTAAAAAGCAGATCGGGTTTTGTTGAAAGAAAAAAGGACAGTCGCTGTTTTCCCTCCCTATGCTCTCGATCTTCCTCTCGCCCCCATTCTCGCTCGGCGAAATCAGAAGGAAGTCTGTGCCGTGCTTCTCCTCCATCCTCATTGCCGCGTCAAGACCGAGCCTCGGCTCTCGCTCCCGTCGGCCACCTGGAGCAGTACCCCCGTGCCGCTCCCTCTTTCTCCGACCGCCTGAAGCAATGACCCGAGCCCCTCTTTTTCCTGTCCAGGCCGCCGCCTGGAAGTGCAGCCTAACCCCTCCACTTTTTCCTATCCAGGCTGCCTCCTAGAAGCCACCTCCAGCAAGAAGAGGCCGCCTTCTCTCGGCCTTTTGGAAGACGCTACCCGAGCCGCTCATGAAGAGGGCCATTATTACCGAGATCCACAGCGAGAGGAAGAATCAGGGCGACATTCTGATTCGTGCGTGTACAGTCGCTTCAGCCGTTAGGCCTCGAGCCTTATGCAAGACACGCGGCTGCGGCTCCGCCAACATACGCGTCAAGGGTAACGAAATTCCTACTTGGGCAGGTGAAGCCCTCATTTTCCATATTTGCATGGAAGCCCCTCTCCACCGACGGGTGGGGGAAGGACGCTCTCCGACGGGTTGATGTTCACATCACCGCTATTAACTGCATTAGCACCCGAAAGCGTGAGTACGTTTTTAGGCATGCTGTGTGAAGCCCATCCGGACGTGTGAGCCGGATTGGTGATGTTCTGGGGTTCCCGGAGAAGACTCCAAGGAAGTTGTATATTATCCATTTGGAGGGAATGCGCCCCACAACCCCCAGAAAAAGGGGGTTGTGCAATATATTTGGCCAGCTTAAGTTAGCCGATAGTTGTTTAGCTGGCAGTCGCTTGTCAAGACGTTGGCGTACAGGTGTTGCAGTACCAAGCGGAGAGTAGCGGGCTTAAGCCCAAGTTTGTGCCGGTCCTAGAAGGCCTATATTACATTGTTGGCGACCCAATCGGGGCCGTATGAAATAGAACTGCTCGGCGAGGTTATGTTATTGGTAGGGCCGATGAAGGACGTTTTACGTAGACCCGAGGTGGCACCTCTAATTAAAATGGAGTGGATCTTGAGATCCTCCTTAGGTGTTCAGGTCGGCCAAGAGAGCCTTCCAAAGGTGCCTAGTTAGCTCAGTCTTTGGCTTGGGAGGGGAAGAGTCTGTTAGTCTTCCGGGTATGTGGTGGGACCTCCACGCTGAGACCTTGGGTCTCTCCCTTATGTTCCTAGTCTTGTGCATAGATTTTTCGCTTAAGTGCAGTAGGTGCGCGGTCACCCCTCTTTTGGGATCTCGAACTCCACGGAGACCGGATTCCAGTTTCAACAGTAAGACTCCCTATGAATTACTTAAAGGGAAGCAACCTAAAGTAGATTACTTTAAAGTTTTTGGATGTAAATGTTATGTTCATAATAATAATAAGAAACACCTTAGAAAGTTTGAAGCAAAATTTGCAGAGGGAATTTGTCTTGGATATTCCGAAGTTAGCAAGGCTTATAGGATATTTAATAAGTCAACATTAAAAATAGAAGAATCTGTACATATTTATTTTGATGAAGCTAATATGTTTTACAAGGAGAAGGATTCTTCTACCATAGAAACTTTGTAGGTACCCTCTCTATGTGAGAAGTTGGATTATTTAAACCTTACCCAAGAGGATACATTGCATCCTTCTGCATAGATTGATGAAGGAAGTGAAGAATAAATGGCTAAAGAAGTTGAACAAATAATAGTAAATATAATTCCACAAAAGGAATTAATTCCACAAGCTATTGAACAACCAACTCCTCCTGCTGATCTTGTCACACTTAGAGATCGCCCCATATCTCAAGTGATTGAAGACATATCAGATGGTGTGCATGCTTGCTTCATTTCTCAACCTGAGCCTCAATTCATAAAAGATACAGAGCAAAATCCCCACTAGATTATTGCAATGCAAGAGGAGCTCAATCAATTTTAGAGGTGCAGAGTTTTGGGATTTGGTTACAAGACATATAGGGCTATTGTTAGGTCCTTATTGTATCTTACAGCTAGTAGGTCTGATATCATGTTTGCTACTTATATTTGTGTTAGATTTCAGGTAAATCCTAAATAATCTCATCTTATTTTACTAAAAAGGATTTTAAGATATATAAAGGGTTGTACTAATCTATGACTCTTGTATCCCACTGAGTCAGAATTTTATTTAACTGGATTTTTAGATGCTAACTTTGCTGGATGTAGACTGGACAGGAAAAGCACATCAGGAACTTTTCAGTTCCTTGGTGATATGCTTGTGTCCTAGTTTTGCAAAAAGTAAACTTCTGTGTCAACATCAACTGCTGAAGCTGAATACATTACAGCAGGTAGTTACTGTTGACAAATTTTTTGGATTCAAAATCAGCTCCTGGATTATGGTTTCAACTTAAATAATTCAACTATCTATTATGATAACACAAGTGCTATTTCAATTGCACAAAATCCAGTACATCATAGTAGAATAAAGCATATAGAAATAAGGTATCATTTTGTTACAGAATGTGTAGACAAAAATAAAATTAAACTTGTCTTTATCTCTACTAATTTACAAAAGGCAGATATTTTCACCAAACATTTAGATGAAAAGAAACATCTGTTCTTCCTAAATCAGCTAGGAATAATCAATGGAGTCACTTTAATTTATTTTCTATCTGTGGTCGATGAACTGTTCATTTTTCGTCTAATGGAGATCGACGAACTCTGAACCTCTTCATGGAGTGTTCGTTGAACGGAGATCGATGAACTTTCCTTTGTGAAACTATTCGTCGAATGGAGATCGACGAATTTGTTTCAGAAAATTTGGCGTCGAGCAGAGATTGACGAAGCTTGTTTTAGAAAGTCTTTTCGTCGAATGGAGAATGTCGAACTGTTTTCCCCCTCTTCCAACTTAGATCGACGTTTTTCTTTCCTTATAAGACTTTTCGTCAAACTGAGTTCGATGTTTTTAATGTTTCATTGGACGGAGTTTGTCTTTTCATCTTCTGAAAACTTATAACAGGGTTTTCATCAAACTCCATCACACGATTTCCAGTTCCCGTGCACTTGATCTTTTGTTTTTTCAGGCATGAAAATTTCAGCGGCGATCCTCTCTAGAATGAAGTTTGATGCGGGATTCGACATTGACATCGACTCTTTCAATCATTTCGATCAAGTCATCAACAATATACTCCAGTTGTTTGAAGCACCTCAGTTGACACAGTTTATGACCCTAAGGATCAAACACCCAGTGTAGGAGATCAAAGAATGGGTTTTCACAACAACCGTTCCAGATCAAACCTCTATTACTGGAACAATCTCTGGATAACATGTTCCTCTTACCCCTGATGTTCTAACTAAAATTTTGGATTTCTCAATGGGAAGATGATGTTGAATTATCTAGCAGTGAGTTTGAGGATATGCTAGGTACAATGGGTCACTCCCAGGGAAACCCTAATAAACTGCTGAAGAAAAACTTCTCTGCTGAATACAAGTTTTTGGCAGATATAGTTGGGAAGGTAATCTTGTGTAAACACTCAGCCCATGACTACATTACCAGGCACCAATTTCTTCTGATGTGTGCCCTAGTTAATCAAAAATCTGTAAACTGGGGAGAAATAATATTTGATTTGATTAAGAAGAAAATAAGTAAGAAGGATGTGAGCTTTGGAAGAATTCTGGGAATCTTCTTACAGGCAAAGGTTCCAGAATTACTAGTCTCCCAAACCATTTTTATAAATGCCTCTAAGAGGCTTACCTCTGCCCTTTTTGGCAGATGGGAGAGGGTTATCCCAAAGCCCTCCAGGGCTTCCTCTTCCAGGATAGCTTCTGAAGACACCAAGATTGCAATAGTCACTTCACCAACCCCTGAAGAAGCTCCTGCTCCTCATATTTCCATCATCAACTCCCCTCCATCTCCACATCATCTAATATTTCCTTCATCAACTCCCCATATAATATTTCCTTCATCAACTGCCCATCTAATATTTCCTTCATCAACTCCCCTTGATGATGTTACTACAATTCAACAAACATCTACAGATACACATTCTACTTCTATCCTTTCTTTCTCACCATCTACACCACCGTCACCAATCCACATTACTGAGAAAACATAATATCCACCTCCTCAATCTCCTCTACCACCACATCAATCATCATAAATTGATGACACACCATATATGGATCCATTACTATCATCTCTCAATTTTGATTAACTATCATCTCTATCTCCACAACCATCTCCACAACCATCTCCATCACATTCCCCTATTCAGGAATATATTATACTCCCTGATGTCATAACCTCCACAATTCCAAAAGACATTCAAACATCTTCCATCCCACAAGCATTCACCATATGTCCAACATGCTCCATGCCCTTTTCTTGTATATCATCCCACATTCTTGAGCTTATTACTGCTACCCTCAAGAAGCTGATAGCAGAAGACATTGCTCCACTTTCTGCTTCAATCTCTGCACTTACTTCACAACTTGCTTCCTTCTCCACTGTCCCATCTTCTAGGGGTCTGGGTTCAGGACTCTCTGAAACCAGGCAGGCGGAGATGTTCCATGAAGAACCTCCACTTATTCATGAAGAACCTCCAACAACAAATCCAACAACAACAAGTCCAGCAGCAACAGTTAATAAAGAGAGAGATACAGAAATGATTCAAGTTTGTACAGAAGAAGAAGAAATAGATTTCTCAATTCCAAAAATAATCACTGTTGGTGATTTTATTCTTAATCCCACAGTTGATCTTCCCACTTTACTTTATTCTATAGATACACTTTCCAGCAGCAGTCTTCCACTTTTTGACACTAGTTCTAAAGCTATAGTTTGTTATACAGCACCAATAAGTCCTCTAGTATTGGAATAACGAAGGATTAGTTTTGTAATTAAAGAAAATATTATAGAGCAAATATGTACTATAGAGACAAAGGCTTTTTCTCCTCCAACATTTGGCTGGGCTGAATCCCCCATGCCTAATCTTGATGATTTTTTGTTTGAGGATATATATATAGATATAAAGCCAAAAGTTCAAGTATAGCCTCAGGCTGAAGGAGAGTATGTAGCTAAAAAGCAATAGGCTGAAATAATGGACACAAACATATAGCCACAGGCTCATCCTGCACTTTCTAAGGCAATGCTTAAACAGATCAATATTCTTTATGATAACCCCACTGATGAATATGATGATGATTGAAAGTGCAGGTTAGATCTGATATACTCTAGAGGGGGGGGGGGGGTGAATAGAGTATGGTGCTTACTAAAAACTTTTACAACTCTTGTTGTATTCCTAAGTGAACAGGGAAGCAAATAAAATACAGCAAGCACAAAACAATCACAAACCACAGCCAGAAAACAAAAGAAAATAAGCAACTAGATGACACAAGTAGCTATAGTGGTTCCCCAAGCAATCTGGTTTCATCCACTCTTCTACCACCCTAGGTAGGAATCCACTGCAGGATGAGTTGATCAGGTGTCCTGGGCACCAATGAGCTTTTGATAAGGTGCTCAAAAACCAAACTAGATTTTTTGATCAAGTGTCTTGCCACCACTGTGTTTTGATAAGGTCTCAAAAACCAACACAAACTTTTGAAGGGAGTTTGATAAACCATTTATAGCAGAGAGAGAGAGGTGAGATGATCTTCTCTATCAACAATCAGAGAGAAGATAGTGGATGTTGTCAAAGCTCCCCCTGAGATATTGAGTTGTTCAGGAAGTGAAGCTTTGCAATAGGGTGATAGGCCTTCAGAAAATTGGGTCTCCAGCAAAAGATGACTCCAGCAGCAACTGAAATGTGTGGTGTCTGGAGTCTTGAATGATAATGGCCTTTGAACACTGGAATCAAGAGGGATCTAGAAATTTCAGAATATTGATCTCCTTCAGTGATGTGTGTTCCTGTAAGAATTCTATCTGTGAATATCTGCAACTCTTTCTCTTTCTTGTTGTTCTTGTAATTATTGTTGTTGTTATCCAGCAGAATATGAATAATTCTTTTATTCCTTAGATCTGAATAGAATAATTTTCTGTCCAAGATAGCTGTTAGCCTGTCATAAATGACTTCTTTAACTGCATTTTGTCTTCTGGAGGAAAGTCCAATAAAACATTCCTTAATAATTCCTTTGAAACTTGCTCCAGATTAATTGAAACGACTACAAGATCCTTGAAATAAATGCTGGGAAAAAATTCCATAACTGTCTGAATTTGAATCTTTAAAAACGTCGATCTCTCTAGAAAAACATCGACCTGAGCTCAACTATCGTTGAAATGAGCTCAGAGACTGACTTAAACTGAAGCAGAAAGCATCGATTTGAGCTCAACTATCGTCGAACTGTGCTCAGAGATAGAGAAACAAACTAGAGACAGGAACGTCGATCTGAGCTCGAAGATCATCGAATGGAGTTCAACGATTCATCGAAGTGAGCTCAGAGATCGTCGAATGGAGTTCGACGATTCGTCGTCCTGAGCTCGACGAAATGACTTAGTCTCCTGAACTGAAATATCTGGTCTTGAGGGTCTTTAGGGCAGCTTTCAAACCTAAATACTAACCCTTAGAATCAAACAATCTCCCCCTATTTGGGTTAGGATTACTATTTACAGACATTGAAAATGTAAAAACATACAATACTGATATATAACAAAAACAAGCATTGCAGAAACACAGATATAATCACAGATAGTCAGAAATAGGTATTACTATCATCTTACAGAATCATTCCTTTTCCTTGTTCTTTATGAGAACTATTTCTCTGTTAGGATTGAGAGCTTCTTTCTTGCATCTTCTGTCATCAGCTGCACCTAGAGAAGTTTGATGTTTTGGCCTGGGGACTACAGCTTCTGGGTGCAGCTTCATATAACTTTTTGAATCAAAGAATTTGCTGGAAGAGTATCTCTCAAGTTCTTTCTTTCTTTGATCTGATAGAGTAGTGATATTTGATGTATGTTTTCCTTATTCTCTAGCCTTCTTGATTTGGTCTAGTGCAGCCAACTCTTTCATTCTGGCAGTCCATGAAGTGGGATTATTTTCTGGGTCTTCAAATGGAACAGGAGGCTCATATCTGTTTGAAGAATTATCAGGAGGAGCTCTGGAAGAGACTAGATCTTTAAGCTTATAAGGGAAAGGACCAGAAGTAGTGTCAGAGGGACCTTGTCCTTCCCTTTGATAAGGATGTTGCCTGGAATATCCTTTAGAATACACTTTGAGTTCTCTTTGATTTCCTCTGTACTGTCCTCTTCTGGAGTGGTGACCTCTAGACTGATTTCCTCTGTACTGAGATCTTCCTTGAAATTGATATGAACTTTGGCTTCTATCAGTAGATTGAAAGGCAGAAATACCACCTGTACCTGCATCAGGTGAAGGAGGAGGAGGAAGAGGATTGAAATGGGATGATCCTTTGTCATACTTCCTTTTCTTTTTCATGGCTTTCAGCTGATTTCTGGAGTACTGCATCCATGGTTCTGTAATAGGGCAATCATGCAATATATAATATGGAATATCATTTGTATCTTTAACCTTCTCTGGGGGAACTCTCTTCATGGCCTTGTTTCTTGCTTTCCTTTTCCTTGCAATTGTTGTAGAGGAATCATCAGAGTCAGTCCTAAACTGATCACTTTCTGAACTTTGATTATCATACAATGCATCAATACTTTTGCGATATTCTTTCTGTTGTTGAGACTGAGTAGAAGAAACAGCAGAAACAACAACAGGAGCAACATCAGCAGCAGGAAGTGGAGTAGAAGCAACACTGGAAGAAGGAGCTATAACAGCAGGTTCAGAAATAGAAATTTCAGAACCAATAGGCTCAGATACAGCAGGCTCAAAAACAATTGCCTCTGTCATATGCATATCCTCAAAAACTGAAACAACAACATCAGAACTAACAGAAACATCAACAGCAGCAGTAGGAGCAACAGAAACAAAAGGAGCACTGTCCACAGCATTGAAGGAATCGATATAAGAACTTATTATGCTGTGATCACAGCTGGAAATAGCCACAATGGCCTTAGTAAGATCTTCAGTATGCTGGTATGGAAGGCAGCTGAAGTATACAAAATCAAATATTGACAGCAGTGACCTGAGGTCCACTGTAATGACTGCAATTGGAGCTTGAACTGAAGTTACTGCAGCAGGCAATCTCTCAGCTTCATAAGGCATCTACCCCTGCCTAAATTCAGTGATAACTGGATCAAGGCACCCAATAGAAGGGATTACCTGAGGTGGAAGAATAGAAGATAGCCTGCCAGACAACTCCTGAATAGTTGTCAGAAGTGGAGCCAATGAGGTGTCCAACAGTAGTGAGAGCCTTGGAGCTATCAGCTCATATAGCTTGTATACAAGAGCTGGAAGGTCTACTTACTCAAGAGGGACTTGAGTAGAGGTAGGGATGAGGTAGAGATGAAAGTTGGAGCAGCAGGAGATGTTGTTTGAGAAACTGTGGATTGAGGAAGTGATGGTTGAGATATTGGAATTGTGGAGATGGAAGATAGTGGAATGGAAATGGATGGTGTGAATGATGGTTGAGCAATTATGTCCTGAAGTAACTGTTGATAAGAAGTGGATGATGATGGTGGCTTAGTAGGGGATGAAGGAGAATCATCCATATAGGAATCATCTAGAAGAGTGAATGATGGAATATGAGATGATGAATCAATGTCCATGTGTGGGTAGTGATGTAGTGGATGAAAGGTTTCTTCAGTTGATGTTGGAGTTGGAGAAGGGATTGAAGTTGGAGATGGGATCGAAATGGGGGATGACATTATGATGGTGGATGAGATTGTTGTTGATGAAACAAAAGGTTGAGAAGGAGGAGATGATGAGGCAGGCAAGTCATTCTGCAGGGGCAGAAACCTGAGGGGAAGAGACTGAAATAGTCCTTGTGCCTGAAGAAGAGATTGCAGAGGCTCTGCTGGGCTTTACAATCTGCATGTCCCATTTCCCAAATAGGGCACAGGTAAGCCTCTTGGAGGCATTGATGTGCACTCCATTGGAAACAAGCAGTGTAGGGCATCTGTTATGAAGAAAGAGTCCTAAAATCCTCCCAAAATTAACAAAAATCTTGTTAATTTTCTTCTTGATTAAATCAAACAACAATTCTCCCCAGTTCAGTTGCTTCTTGTACACCAAGGCACCCATCAAATAGCGCTGATACCGAGAGATGGTATCATGAGCTGAGTGTTTTGCCAACAACACTTTCCCAACTACATCAGCAAGAAATCTATACTCAACTGACAAATTTTTCTTAAGCAATTTACTAGGGTTAGCTTCTGAATGGCCCATCCTCTCAAGCATAATTCAAAATTCTTCTCCAGAAAGCTCAACAGAATCTTCACCAGAATTCAATTGAAAAACCTCTGTCAAAACAGCAGGTGTTAAAGATAGCTGAGTTCCTGAGATGGATCCGACCACTGTGTTCTGATCCAGATTGTGGGCAGTATACACCCATTCCTTTATTTCATTTGCGGCCAATTTGATCCTTGTAGTCATTATGGTAACTAACTGTTTGTCCTTGAAAAGTTCCAGAATGTCCTTGAAGATTTGATCGCTGTTATCGAAGGAATCCATGTCTATATCAAAGCCAGTATCAAATTTCATGGCTTCCAAGATTACGACTGAAACTGGCATTGATTCCTGCAAAGAAAATGAACAAACACCAGAGCAAGTGTAGAAAAGTTTGGAGGGAAAGAGAAATTTTGCAGAGAGTATGAAAGCGCAAAGGCAGAACGACGACCGAAAAATGAGTTTTATATTAGGGTTCGACGCAGAAAAGGAAAGATCGTTGAACTCTGTTCGACGATCTGGGCTTCTAAAGGAAACTGAAAGGTCATCAACATCATCGATCTCCGTTCGACGATATTGGAGAGCGTCGAGCTCCGTTCGATGTCGCTGACCTGAAGAAAGATAGTTTAAAACTATCTGAGAAGCGCTGAACTCTGGTCGACGATTTATGAAACCGTCGATCTCCGTTCGACGATCTTGGGGAAAATCGTCGAGCGCAGTTTAGAGACCAGAAACACCCTATACCAAAAAAAACATTTTGATTTGCCTAGTCTTGGTCATTTTTAGATTTTTAAAATCTTGGACCTTATTTTGGACTTCCTCCATCTAACATTCCTAACTGATTCAGGAAGAATGTATGTTTCTTTTCATCCAAGGGTTTGGTGAAAATATCTCCCCTTTGCAAATCAGTTGGGATATATTGAAGCTCAATTTTGTTTTTCTCAACATTATCCCTTAGAAAGTGATGCCTAATTTCTATATGTTTTGTCCTACTATGGAGGACTGGATTTTGTGCTCTAGAAATAGCACTGATATTATCACAAAATATTTTTGACTTCTCTAAGTTGTAGCCATAGTCTAAGAGCTGATTTTGAAACCACAAGATTTGTGAACAATAACTACCTGCAGCCATATATTCAGCTTCAGTAGTTGAAGTTGACACAAATGTTTGTTTCTTGCAAAACCATGAGACAAATCTATCACCAAGAAACTGACAAGTTCCACTGGTACTTTTCCTATCTATTCTTCATCCAGCATAATCAGCATCTGAAAATCCAGTTAAGTCAAATGCTGAATCTTTTGGATACCAGAGACCTAGATTTAGACAACTTTTTACATACCTAAGAATCCTTTTTACTAAGGTTAAGTGTGACTCTCTAGAGCTCACTTGGAATCAAGCACATATGCATGTATCAAACATTATGTCAGGTCTACTAGCTAAGGTACAATAAAGAGCCAATCATTGCTATATATGTTGTCTGATCAATAGGTTTCCCATGTTCATCAGCATCTAATACAGCATTAGTAGGCATAGGTGTTTTCATACATGATGCTTCAGACATACCAAATTTCTTAACCAATTCTTTTCCATACTTGGTTTGAGAAATAAATATGCCTTCAGCATGTTGTTTGATTTGCAATCCTAGAAAGAAGGATAGCTCACCCATGCTACTCATTTCAAATTTAGAATGCATTAGGTTGGAAAACCTTCTGCATAAATTTGAATCAGTAGAGCCAAATATAATATCATCTACATAGATTTGTACTAGTAGGGTATGTGACTTATGGGTTCTAATAAAAAGAGTTTGGTCTAATCTACCCCTTATAAAATCATTTTTCAGAAGAAAGCATGCTAAGGTCTCATACCATGCTCTAGGAGCTTGCTTTAGACCATATAATGCTTTATACAATTTGAAAACATGATCAGGATGAGTTGAAGAGATAAAACCTTGGGGTTGTCTGACATAGACTTCTTCTTTGATATCTCCATTGAGAAAAACACTCTTTACATCCATCTGGTATACTTTGAATCTCCATTGAGAAAGTGTGTCTGATCCCTTCACTCTGACAGAACTCTTGCATAAGAAGAGAATCAAACTCTGTACCATGATCACTTCTGATCAGGACAATGTGAGTATTGAACTCACTCTGTATGCATTTGAAAAACTCTGTCAAACACTTAAAGTTATCAGACTTCTTCCTCAGAAAGAACACCCATGTGAATCTAGAGAAGTCATCTACAACCACTAAAATATAAAATTTCCCTCCTAAGCTTTGTACTGTAATGGGTCCAAAGAGATCCATGTGTAACAGATACAAAATTCTAGGTGAATCACTCTTATTAAGTGACTTGAAACTATTTTTGGTTTGCTTTCCTAATTGACAAGCCCTGCAAAGTCCTTCCTTCTTGTAGGAGCCAGAAGGTAGTCCTCTAACAAAGTTATCCTTGGATAGCCTAGCAATGGTTCTAAGTTTTATATGTCCTAATCTCTTATGCCATAATTCATTAGGTCTACAAATAGAGTTGAACAAGCATATATCTACCTTGGTTGAAAGAAAATCTACAAGATAGATGTTACCTTTCCTTTTACCTGTCAACACAGTTGTGTTGTCCTCTGATTTGATCTTGCATGAGGATTTGTTGAAAGTCACTTGATAGCCTTCATCACACAGTTGACTGATACTGATCAAGTTGTGCTTCAGTCCTTCCACATAGGCTACTTTCTTGAAAGTGACTGTGCCAATCTGGACTTCACCATATCCTTTTGTTAGTCCAAAGTTTGAGTCACCAAATATTACTTTGGGTCCAAGCTTGGCTTTGAAGGAAGTGAAGTTCTCCTTGTTTCCTGTCATGTGCTTTGAGCACCCACTATCCAGATACCATTGCTGGTTTGATGTTGGATAGGTCTTCACCTGCACATAAAACAATTTATTTGTTTTTGACCCAGTTTACCTTGTGCCTAGGTTGATAACCTTTGAATTCAGAAATAAAAGACATCTCTGGTTGACTCTTATAGCCTCCAGGATGATATCTCCTAGGAGGTATTATCCATTCAGTATAAGGGTTAAACCTCTGAGATGTAGAACCTTTAGGATTGAACTTTGATTTGCCTTTGAAAAAGTTTTCAAAACTATGAGATCTGTTCCACGATCTCTGAGCTGAGTTCGACGATCTTGGGTCAGATCGTCGAGCTCCGTTCGAAGATCGACCATGCCAGAGTTCAGGGTTCAGAGATCTTCGACTTGAGTTCGACAATTTAGCCTGAGATCGTTGAGCTCCATTCGGCGATCGTCGAGCTCCGTTCGACGATTTCTGTTGAACTATAGTTTTCTTAGGTAAATCAGAATTCTTCCTAGCTACCTCTACAACTCCCTTACCTTTATCAGAGATAAATTTGATTTGGGTTGTTAAGACTACAGGTTGGCTGGATGAAGCACCCAAGCCCAGTGTACTATTGAATCTTGAGTTCACTGCGCTTGTGATGTCCATCAGTTTGATACTTCTCCCATTGAGGGATTCTTCAAACTTTTTGGCCTCTGATAGGTCACTTTTCAGTGAGGCTATCTGCTACCTATAGCATTCTAACTTCTCAGAGAGTTTGAGGTTTTCTGATTTTAAAGTGCTGTGTTCAGATATCTGATTTCTGAGAGAAATGATTTCCTTCTCAGATTTTAAAATATCTAAACAAAGTGCTTTAAACTCACATTTGAAGTCCTCAGAATTAAAATCAAAAGAACTTATTACCTGGTCCTCTTCAGATTGAGTCTCTGATTCTGACTCTGATTCTTCTGCATTAGAATTTTGTTGTGAGGCATTGATAGCCATCATGCAGAATTCTTTTTCATCAGCATCATCTTCATCATCCCTAGAGCTGGTTGAAGCTTCAGATTCTTCTTCTGTCTCACTCCAAGTTTCAACAACAAACCCCTTCCTTATATTTTTGTTCTTGCTGGAGGAGGGTTTGTCATTGCTGCTCTTCTTGAAGTCCTTTTCTTTTCTCCTTTCTTTCTTGTCCTTCTTATCCTTGTTTTTATTTTTTGGACAGTCAGGCACAATGTGGCCTAGTTTCCTACATCCAAAACAAATAATCTCTTTGTTATTTGATTTGTCATACCTTGGCTTTTCATGCCCTCTGTATGATCTTTTCCTGAAATCCTTCTTGGCCATTTTGTAAAACCTTTTGGCCAGTAGGCTTAGCAGCTCTTCATTGCCTGTGACCTTGTCTTCAGGCTGATCTTCAATGTCTTTGAAAGCTATTGATTTTTCCTTTCTTATAGCTGGTGAGGCAGCCTTTTGCTCTTCTTCTCTATTCTTGATGAGCAGCTCATAAGACTTGAGCTTGCACATGAGAGCTTCAGTTGTGATCTCATTTAGGCTTCTGGCATCCTTGATTGGCCAGATCCTTCAGTCCCAAGTGCTTGGGAAGCACATTAGGATTTTATCATTAAGCTCAGTCAATGAGATCTCTTTGTCCAATGTTTTCAGCTCATTGACTATGAGACTGAGTGTAGTATACATATCTGCTACTGACTCAGCTTCTCCTTTCTTGAAGTTCTCATACTGGGTTATAAGATGAGATCTTCTATCTTTTCTCTCATCAGTAGATCCTGAGACTATCTTAGATAACTTGTCCCAGATGTCCTTTGCTGAGTTGCAGTCAGCTACTTTTTGGAATATTTCATCAGAGATAGTCTGGGCTAAAATATTCAATGCCTTAGCATCTGCCACTTTCCATTTCTTGATTTCTGCATCTGTTCCTGAAGGAGGTGGAACATAACTTGTACTTGTATTTTCTAGAGGTCTTGGACACACTGTCAAAACAGAATTGAAAATGTCTTCATCAATAGAGTTCATGTACAATCTAATCCTTGCCTTCCAAAGTGCACACTTAGATAGATTGCACACTAGAGGTCTGGTGCTAGCATAATCTTTATTTTGGGCCATGTCTTGTGATGAAATAATTCTACTAAGAAACTTAAAACAAGCAGATCTAACTAGAGGGATCTTTGGGTTAAGGTGTTAGCCTGTGCAACCACTAAGGTGTAGTATTTTAACCAATATGCATGGTGTGGTATTTTAACCAACCTCGCTTTGATACCAATTGAAAGTGCAGGTTAGATCTGATATACTCTAGAGGGGGGGGGGTGAATAGAGTATGGTGCTTACTAAAAACTTTTACAACTCTTGTTGTATTCCTAAGTGAACATGGAAGCAAATAAAATACAGCAAGCACAAAACAATCACAAACCACAGCCAGAAATCAAAAGAAAATAAGCAACCAGATGACAAAGGAGCTATAGTGATTCCCCAACCAATCTGGGTACATCCACTCTTCTACCATCCTAGGTAGGAATCCACTACAAGATGAGTTGATCAGGTGTCCTGGGCACCAATGAGCTTTTGATAAGGTGCTCAAAAACCAAACTAGATTTTTTAATCAGGTGTCTTGCCACCACTGAGTTTTGATAAGGCCTCAGAAACCAACACAAACTTTTGAAGGTAGTTTGATAAACCCTTTACAAAAGAGAGAGAGAGAGAGGTGAGATGATCTTCTCTGTCAACAATCAGAGAGAAGATAGTGGATGTTGTCAAAGCTCCCCCTGAGATCTTGAGTTGTTCAGGAAGTGAAGCTTTGCAATAGGGTGATAGGCCTTCAGAAAATTGGGTCTCTAGCAAAAGATGATTCCAGCAGCAGCTGAAATATGTGGTGTCTGGAGTCTTGAATGATAATGGCCTTTGAACACTGGAATCAAGGGGGGTCTAGAAATTTCAGAATATTGATCTCCTTTAGTGATGTTTGTTCCTGTAAGAATTCTGTCTGTGAATATCTGCAACTCTTTCTCTTTCTTGTTGTTCTTGTAATTATTGTTGTTGTTATCCAGCAGAATATGAATAATTCTTTTATTCCTTAGATCTGAATAGAATAATTCTTTGTGCAAGATAGTCGTTAGTCTGTCATAAATGACTTCCTTAATTGCATTTAGTCTTCTGGAGGAAAGTCCAATAAAACATTCCTTTAAAATTCCCATGAAACTTGCTCTAGATTAATTGAAACGGCTACAAGATCCTTGAAATAAATGCTGGGAATAATTCCATAACTGTCTGAATTTGAATCTCGAAAAACGTTGATCTCTCCAGAAAAACGTCGACCTGAGCTCAACTATCGTTGAACTGAGCTCAGAGACTGGACTTAAACTGAAGCAGAAAGCGTCGATCTGAGCTCAACTATCGTCGAACTGAGCTCAGAGATAGATAAACAAACTAGAGACAGGAACGTCGATCTGAGCTCGAAGATCGTCGAATGGAGTTCAACGATTCGTCGAAGTGAGCTCAGAGATCGTCAAATGGAGTTCGACGATTCGTCGTCCTGAGCTCGATGAAATGACTTAGTCTCCTGAACTAAAATATCTGGTCTCGAGGGTTTTGAGGGCAGCTTTCAAACCTAAATACTAACCCTTAGACTCAAACTAATTGACCTTTATATCTATACAAGGAGGTCAAAACAAATTTCCTAAATGACATAGTGATCCTTGCCCAAATCAGTAATAGGGTGTTCCAACAATGATGATGATGATGAATCTGATGAGTCAGATGACTCCAGTTCCAAGAAAAGGAAGTTTATGAAGAGAAAGGGTCCAATAAAGGCTGCTCCAAAACCAAATCCTACTGCTGATACACGCTACTACGTCCTGCACAACATTACTCTCACTCCAGACACTCCTCACTGGATAAGATACTCAAAGAATGAAATGAAAGCTAGGAAGAAGAGCAGGAGATACTCTCCACCTCCACAGTCTAGGAGAGGTCCTCCTCCTCCACCTGCAGCAGGATCAGTAGGAAATGTTTCTCAAGTACAAAGGTCTATATCTTCTCATTCTACCAGACCATCTTACAGTAGCAGCAACACAACTCCCAGGGCAGTAAACAACAATATAAGAAGCAAAACAGCCAGCAGACATCTGAAGCTAGTCAGAAAGAAAAATCAAGTTCAGAAAGACCTCCTTCTCCAGCATATGATCTAGAATTGGATCCAAACTATAAAATGGATAGGTTCAATGAGCTAATAACTCTATCCTAGATCAGGAAGGGCAAGGAGGAAGGAAAATATTCCTCTCAATTTTCTACTATGTCATCTTACAACAAGAAAGAAATAGAGAAATAACAGGTACAAAATCTTTTCAATGTTGATAACTATATGATTTTGCATCCAGAGGATGGATTGCCCAGAGGTGCATTAGTAAAAATTCTTGGAGCTCAAGAAATGAAGATGACCTAAAGAGCAGTAGAGGATCCTAGAATAAAGATGATTTTCACAAAACCTGCTTCCTCTTCGAATACATCAAAGAAACAGTCTTAATTTTCTGATTATGCATTTTTATTTTTATTTTTGCTATATGTAAACTCACAAGGCACATTTGTTCATATCTGCTAAATGTTTTAAAATTCTGTCATATATTTTTATTGCTTTGTGATTTTGTTTATTTTTATTTTGCATAGTGACCTCACCCAAATAGGAGAGATTGTTGGAACCCTACTTGTGATTTTGGCTAGGTTCGCTATTAGGCTTGATGACCCACCATGTATAGTCTAGGGTCATATGTTAGTTTCAGGGTTAAGGTCTATCATATTAGGTTAGATTACTGAGACCTACCTTCAGAAGACTTTAGTGAACTCAAGACTTAAGATACAAGATAGTTTTGAAGATTGCATAAAATTTTCTCGACGATAGCTGAAATCAGCTCGACAATAGTCGATTGTAGATCGACGATCTCAGAGTTCCTTCTCTGAGTTGAGCTCGATGAATGTCTAGCTCAGGTCGACGAACTGTGAGCTTATATCAGAATCTCAGCTCGACGAAGTGCCTTCTCAGCTCGACGAACTTGAAGCTCAGATTGGTAAGTAAATTACTTGTTCGACGATCTTGAAGCTCAGCTTGACAAAGGAGAATTATCAGCTCGACGAACTTGGAGCTCAGGTCGACAAAAACACTATTGAGTTCGATTAACTCCAACCAGGTTCTGTTTGACTAAACTTCTCTGCAGATTCTCAGATCGACTAAGTCAGTTTAATTTCAGTAATTAAGAAAGGAATACTCTGTTAATTAATGCTATATATTCTTAAGAATATAGTTGTTCCTGATAGCATTAATTAAGGATTTCACAGAGTTATTACTTAACATATTTACTGGGACAGTTGGGGAAACACATTGAAGACAAAATCAGCCGTTCCATTTCCTAGAAAATATACAGAGGACTTCAAGGATTTTGAATTTCAAATCAGCAATCATATATAACGAAAAATTTCAGAAGATTGCCAAGTAGGAGAAGAATAATTGAATCATAAAAAGAAGAAGAACATCTGCAACCAGAGAACAAGAAACAAATACAGAGAACATCTTGTTCATCATCTTCTTCTTTAAAGCCTTTTCTTCCAGCAATACAACATTCAATCTGAGACCAAAAGTTCAATCACTCAGAATCATTTACTGGAAGAATAAGAAGATTTCAACTTGAAGGCCTACACCCTGAAGCAAAGTCTCCTAATCCTGATCAGATCTATAACTCAGGGAGAGCTTTGACAACATCAAATCCACTAGTCTTCTCTCAGATTATTAACAGAGAAGAACATCTTCAACCTTTTTCATCCAACTGTGTACAGGGTTATAAGTCCCTTCAAAAGTTAATCCTTTGGTTGTCAAGTCTCCAGATCAAAAGACTTGGTTTGGTTTTTGGGCACCTGATCAAAAGATCAAAGGGTTGCTAGATCTCTTATAGAAAATAGAACTTGTGGTGATAGGGCAGCAGATCAAAAACCTGTGGTGATAGGGCACCTGAACAAAAACCTGTGGTGGTAGGGCACCTGATCAAAAACCTATAATCGATTCCTACCATAGTGGTAGAAGAGTGGATGTACCTAGGTTTATTTGAGAACCACTATAAATTTCCTTGTGTCATGTGGTTGTGCTCTACTTTTTATTTTTTTATGCTGTGATATATATTTTCTTTTCTTATATATATATATACATATATATATGTATGTATGTATATATATATATATCACCTATTTTAATCCACTGTAAAAATAACTTAGAGTTTTTAAAATACTCTATTCACCCCCTCTAGAGTTAGTTAGATCAATAACTTACTTATAAGTGGTATCAGGGTTTCACTTTCATTTGGTGTCAGAGCTTGTCTGATATCACTTTCATTCCCAGTGTCGGCTTCTTCCTAGTAGCAAGCGAGCAACTCCTCAGCTCGCATAGCATGTCGCGGGCTCGATCCCAGCTCGCCCGTACCATCAGGGTGATGTCATCAAGCTTAGTTTTGGACGTCACCTCCTCCATCCTATAAATATACCCCCATTCCTCTCATTTGAGGAGGACTCAAGGGGAGCAACTTTGGCAACAAACCTTGAGGATACAACTTCCTATCCGCCAACCCTTCCTGCGGACTGACCGCCGGTCCGCGTGGCCTCAGCAGTTAAGCCTTGTGGTTTAGCCCCAGAACATAGCTCCTTCGGCAGCCTGTCCCAGCGACCTCAATGGTCTTCCCTGCCTGATCACACAGTCCGCTCGTCCTAAGGCAGCGAGCTACGGGATCAACAGTCCGTGCATTCTACTGACCTGTTTGCTCAGTCCGCACGGCCTCTGTCAATCTCTTCCTTCTAGCCACCAGCTTCCGTTTGTACTCTTTATATTTTTCATGTAAAGGAGTAACTCAAGATATAACACTGATTCATAGTCGAAGGAAAGCCCGTCACAAGAGTGACATTTAAGCCGTGGCGAACGAAGTTTGTTGTTGCTGCTGTAAGCGGCCCCTCTTCTTCTCTTCTCCTCTTCTCTCTCAGTCTTAGCCGCTCATCCCTAACCGTTAAAGTAGTCGGCTGCTTGATAGTTCCTCATCGACCTCCATCATCCCCACTAGTTCGAACACCGTTACTTGGTGGTGCCATTTCTGCATCAACAACACACGCATAGATCTCGACAAGAGATTTCCGATTCTACTCTCCAACTATAATTCCGTCCACTGGAACCCCCACGATTGGCGGCTAAAAGCTCGCGATAATGCCACACTTCCTCCTTTCGTGAAACAGTCCGTCGACTCTGGTAGAAGATGATGAATAGGGTTCCATCACATCGCAAAGGCTATTTATATATATCTGTATATAATATAATATTATAATTAATTACTAGATAAACATCCAAACAATCCAAAACCCAAACCAACTCGAAATCTTACGAAATTCGCACCATAGCTAAATATCGACGCTATGAATCCAACGACGAATTAAAAATCCGAGAAACCAAATCCTTATAAAAAACTCCCCGAAGTCAAAACACCAAATATCCTAAAAGTGCTCCACCGAGTTCGAAAACAAACCTGGCTCACGAGGGAAATTCCAAAAACTCACAAGAAAATAGCCAAACTAGAAACCCCCAAATCAAAACCTCGGATACTTATAAGCAGAAAACCACTCTCCGACAATGGTACCTGCCAACTATGCGTTAATGTAATGCCCTAATGCCATAAATACTCCATTAAAATAGTTAAAATAAACATCGAAAAATCGGGGGCGTTACATCTACCACTAGGGAAATATGAGCTGTAAACAATCTTGCAGGATCCTGCCACTCTAGGATAGGAGGATGCACCACTACATCTCCGTCCTCATCAGAAATGTCAACAATTTCTTCTTCATCCATTTGAGGTCCACTTGGAATTGCAACAATTCTTCTCTGTAGGTTACACACAAACCTATCAATCTAGGTGTTAACAGAAATAGAAGAGTGAATCTGCTCCCCCACAAACAAAGCTGGATGAAACTTTGGGAGACTTACAATCATGTTCTCTGTAGAAGCATCAATAGTAGAACCATTAACATTATCAGCAACCAACAAATCATCATCAACAACATCATAAAAAACATGAGCATCCATACTATCATCAACAACTATCTCATCATCAGTCTCATCAATCACAACCTTAGCAGCAACAACACGACTAATCTCAGCGATCACTGTGTGTAGATCGACAGTCTCTGCAACTGTATCTAGTACCACTATCTCTATACTAACTGACTCTTGAGGAACTTGAACCTCAACATCCTGAAACACTGCATCTGGAACATTTGTCACTGAAGAAGGAACAATCAAGGGCACTTGAGCATTAGTAGCCACTTGAGTTTCAATAGACTCCCCCTCAATTCTTGCACTCGAGCTCTCAGAAATTTCATGGGGGGGGGGGGAAGGAGGAGGAATCCTATCCTTAGGTACAAGCTCCTCCTCTTTCTCATGCACATCCCGGAGACCACCTTCCCATGGGATCATTCTTTCCCTTCTTGAGAATATTGAAGAATCTATTTTCTTCACGTGATGAACTGGTACTCCTTTTGTCATGTCAATCATGTCTCTATCAAGCTGATTCAAATATAGGTTGAGAATTCTTCCAAATTTCGGTGCGCGGAGACAGTCCTTTATTCTACCAAATAATACCGCACCCCAGTCAATTCTCTTCTAGCAGATGATGACGACTAGAATCTTGAACATGTCTAAGGACTGGTAATCATGAGATCCAACTTTACACAAAAGAACTTTTACTATTATGTCTGAGAGTAGTTTTCCTTCATCGTTCATCCTTTTTCGTTTAACGGTTGTAGTTCCTCTTGGATATCCACAAAACAAATGAGCCCTGGTGAAATCATCATCTTCTAACTATTCGACATCTTCATATTATAGAAGCCGCAGAGACCTCGTAAGTAGGGAAGCCTTCACTTTAACTTTGACTTGTCCGACCTTTCTCTTGATGAGAGTGTCCTCACAACAGAGCTTTGCAATGTTGAAGAACTCTAGAACATCCTTGTATAACACTTTGCATGGGTGTTTGAGAAGGAAGGTGAGACCGGTCGATTCCAAAATGAGAATTACATTTCAGAATTCGTTTGTGGCCGACGCAAACCCTATTCAGACTAGCTTTCTCACTACAAGCAAGCTACTAATTCCATGGGGAGCCATGAAGAAGAGCAGAAATCTAGCAGCGAATTGATTGAAGGAGAAGACAAACGTTACTGTCATGGAATCTAAAGCGGCAGAGAAATTTTTGATGGGAATCAGGAGTTCTATTTCGACGAAGTGAACTGATTTACCCCGACATCCATATATATATATATATATAGTTAAAGTTTCGAGGAGAGATAAAGAGGTGCGTACCTTAAATCGGGTGACTCTTCAGATCCAATATAAAAAAATGACTTGTGTAAAATTCATCGAAATCCCACAGAAGCTAAGTAAGATTCGTTGAATATCGCCGAGTCTCGACAAGGAAGTACATATGGTTTCGACGAATCAGTGAGTTTCCACGAATGCTTCTCGATGAATTTGCCTTGGAAAATTTAGATTTCTTTGTGATGTAATTTACTGAGAGATTTCTGACTCCTTAGCCATCTTCATGATTACTTGTTGAGCATACCCAGTTCCATTTTGAAGAATGAGAACTTGGCCTCATCCAATGGCTTTGTGATTATGTCTGCGACTAGCTTATCCGTCGGGACATAAATGAGAAATATGTATCTATTCTCCACATGCTCCCAGACAAAATTAAATCTGATTTCGATGTGCTTTGTCCGGCTGTGAGAGACTGGATAATATACAATCGCAATCGCACTGGAGGAGTCGCAAAACATATGTATTTCCTTTAATTTCAAGTTATATTCTTCAAGTTGATTCCTGATCCAAAGAAGCTGTGTGCAACAACTACCAACAGAGATGTACTCTGACTCAGTAGTGGATGTTACCACACAATTTTCCTTCTTGCTGCTCCATGAAATAAGCCTTCTTCTGAGGAATTGGCAAGTCACAAAAGTGTTTTACCTATCATCCCTTCTACCTGTAAAATCAGCATTTGAAAACCCAATTAGCTCGATGTCATTACTTCTAGGGTACCATAAGCTAAGATTTGGTGTACCCATAAAGTATCTCAAGATCCTCTTTGTAGCGGCATAATGAGATTTCTTAGAGTTCACCTGAAATCTAGCGCACACACATGTTAAAAACATTATGTTGGTTCTACTGATAGTAAGATAGAGCAAGGACCCCATTATGCTTCTGTACTTGGTTTTCACAAAAGGATTCCCTTTCTCATCCTTGTCCAGAGACATAGTTGAACCCATTGGAGTCCTTGCATTCTCCATTCCAAACTTCTTAAGTAACTCTTTGGTGAAATTCATCTGAGAGATTAAAATTCCATCTATAAATTGTTTCACCTAAAGTCCTAAGAAATACTTCTGCTCTCTCAAACTGATCATTTCAAACTTTACTTGCATAAGTTTAGAAACCTTCTTGCAAAGGTGGTCCTCCGTAGATCCAAAAATAATATCATCGACATAGATTTGCACTAGCAAAATCTTGCCTTTAACTTCCTTAAGAAATAATTTCTTATCTATCTTTCCTCTTGCAAACTTGTTCTCAAGAAGAAAGCTAGACAACATCCCATACGAAGCTCGAGGAGCTTGCTTTAAACCATATAGAGCTTTGTTAAGAAAATACACATAATCAGGAAAAATTGAGTTGACCAAACCCGGGGGTTGTGCTACGTATACTTACTCTTTTAGATCGTTGTTGAGGAATGCTGACTTCACGTCCATTTGATAGACTTTGAAGCATTTGTGAGCAGCATACGTAATGAACAACCTGATCGCTTCGAGTCTGGCCATTAGAGCCAAGGTCTGGTCGAAGTTGATCCCTTGTTCTTATCTGTAACCTTGGGATATAAGCCTGACTATATTCTTTATAATCACTCCATTCTCGCCAAGATTTTTTTTGAATATCCATTTCATTTCGATCAAGTTTTTTCCTTTGGACCTGGGCACCAACTCTCAAACATTGCACCTTTAAAAATGGTTGAGTTCCTCTTACATCAACATTATCCAAGAGGCATCCATGTTTGCTTCTTGAAATTGCTTTAGCTCAACCAGAGAAAGGAAGCTAAGATGTAAAACTTTGTTAGTAGTACCTCTTCTAGTTCTTACACCGTCGCCTGGCTCTCCAATGATCAGATCAACTGGGTGATCTCTTAGGTTTATGAACACTAGAAATCTTCTTATCCCACCAGCGGGTTCTACCAAATCTATTACATCTCCTATAGGTTGATGGAGTTCTTCATCTAGTAGATCTTCTTCCTCCACACTTGGATTGATGAATTTGACTGAGCTTGGAGCATCTTCATGTAGTACTTCTTCCGAGCTTAGTTCTTTTATCCTTGCACATGGATCTACACTAATAATACTAGACTAGCTGTAATGGAGCATACTTGTCTAATCAAATACAACATTTATAGATTATTCTATAACCAAGTTTTTCTTGTTAAAAATTCTCTATGTCTTACTATGGCTACTATAACCTATGAAAATACCTTTAAAATACTTTTCACTAAACTTCATACGATAGTACTTACCATTGTTAAGTACGAAGTATTTGCTGCTAAAGATCCTAAAGTAGGATACAGTTAGTTTTCTTCCCTTCAATAGTTCATAGGGAGTCTTACGATGGCTTTTGTTGATTAATGCACTATTTTACACATGACAAGCTGTGTTGACTTCTTCGACCCAAAAGTACTCTGGTAGTGAACCGTCATTCAACATAGTTGTACATGCTTCAATGAGGGTTCTATTCCTTCTCTCAGCAACTCCATTTTATTGTGGTGTACATGGAGATGAAAACTCATGAAAGATACCTTAACTTCCACAGAATTCTTTCATGGTCCCACTCTCAAACTCTATTCCGTGATCACTTCTGATTTTGACCACTGAGCAGTTTAATTCATTCTGAATTTGCCAGACAAAATTATTGAAGGCCTCGAAGGTGTCTGACTTGTGCTTTAGGAAGAACACCTAAGTAAAACGAGAGTACTCATCAACAATGACCAACGTATAGACTTTACCTTCTAAACTGTGAATTGGCATAAGACCAAATAAGTCTATATGAAGTAAATATTGACACTTAGAATAATCTTTTTCAGCAGTACCCTTAAAGGTAACCCTTGTCAGCTTACCCATTTAGCATGTGTGGCATGGACTCTCTTTAAGCCACTTAATGCTCGGAGCATCACGTACTAGGTTTTGAGAAAATAGCATACTAATAGTTTTGAAATTAATATGTGCTAATCTCTCATGTCATTGTTCACAGAGATATGCACTATCTAGTGCCAAAAACACACTGGTGTAGAATTGTCTAAACATAGAAAATTTAAGCAGAAAATATTTCTACTCCGAGTACCAGTTAAGACTGTCTCCAAATTCGAAGACGATTTTATCAGACACTTGTCCTTATAGAACTCAACGATATAACCTTTATCACATAATTGACTTATGCTTATGAGATTATGCTATAATCCTTTAACATAAGCCACTTCTTTGAACGAAACTATACCGTTGTTAATCATACGGTAGCCTTTAGCGATTCCTCGGTCTGACCCTCCAAAGATGACTTTTGGATCGTATTCGACTGGGGTATATTCTTGTAATAGGATTCTAGTCCCGGTCATGTGCCGAGAGTATCCACTATCCAAATACCAAATTGGAGTTTTGCTGGCCTTTGGACATACATGCATTCATGAATCATTTTCCCTTAGGAGATCAAATATATTTGGGTCCTTGGTTCCTTGTTAGCTTAACACCACTAAGAACATTAACATTACGATTGGTCGGAATCGCACTGTTAACTCATGGAGTATCAATTTTCACTGGATGAAACCAACAATCTACAGCAAAGTGACCAATCTTGCCGCAACACCAACAGTCAAACCTGTTACACCTTCTCTTATGTTCCTGCTTCACCTTCTGAATGGGAGTTCTATCAGGGGCTACCAACATGGAGGAAGAAGCCTCATGAGTACAACATGTAAGACCCCATTTTTTTCTTTTTAAACCACGGGGGTCTTAGGCCCAGAACCGCCGCTTTGCGGTGACACCTTCGCACCCGGGAAGATCATCACTACAAAATGTCGATTCTGTCAGCCAAATAGATCACAACTGTAGCAAAATAGTAAGAGGCATGTCCACAAAAATCACATATACATAGTAAATAATCTCCACAAAGGGAGTGTCCACAGATGAAATAAAAGTACTAAAACTTGGGCTCATGCCCAGTACATCAGGCTCTCACTACATATCTCTCATCGCGGAAGCAAAACTAATATAACTACTAGCGATCAGGACTCACAGTCCCTGCCGTCTGAACTCCAGTACTAGACTGCCCAATCTCTAGGCGTGGCGACCTCCAGGGCTGCTCCTCCATGCTGGGCTCCACAGTCCCCTAAAATTATGTGGTTCGAAAACCGTTAGTCTAAAAGACTAAACCCTATCATCCCCCGCACCTTCCCCCATGGCTCCTAGTCACCAAGCGGGGAGGAGGAAAGGAGAGGACATGAAAGTGGAGAATAAAAATATAAGCAAGTGGCGGTGGAGCTAATCTAGCAGTTCTATGATATATAAGACAAAATGAAGGTAAGAAAGACTGAAAAAGAATGGTAACCTTAACTTATATGAAGACACATAAGCCAAGGGATCTTTTACCGGGCTCCTATCGTATATAAAGTCTCATACCAATTTATACGATAGGGTGTCGGCTTTCTAGCTAGCATGTATATATAATACTGAATAAAAACCTTAACTTATTAGCACGCTCGCACAAAATTATAAAGAAAGGGGTCATTTCTCGGGGCCTGTTGTATAAAGCGTCCCATACCACTTATACAATAGGTGTCAGGTTATATGCAATGATTATGCTATGAAATACAATTATGCCATGATGTGAACATGCAAGTGCAACTCACCCACTCGACTCTGTGTACACAGACCTTTAGTTCCCCCTTTCTGGAGCCGAACCTCCCAGGATACCTCCCTAGTGGCGAACGGAAGCGGTGGGTTGGGCCTCGCCCACCTCTAAACCGGTAATTGTACTACCAGTCAGATCTATCGTACACCTCAATGCTAGTGCACAAAGCGGAGCTCCTGCGTACTCTTGCCGGCGGGCGCACAGGACTTTATTTGGCCAAGTGCTAAACCACACTTGCCGAGTCAACGTATTGGCGTCGGTGCATTGACCCTCCAATACCGTAGACTTACCACCTTATACCTTATGCACATGCAACCTTATGTATCAGCTACCGAGCCAAGGCTCCCCAGACCATCCCGTCCGTCATAAACAACAACCGAGCCAAAGGTCTCCGGGACAACCTGCCTATCACAAACAACAACTATTTCCAAATTTAAGAGGCAAGTGCAGCAAAACTATTTCCAAAATTCCTGAGAAAATTCAAGAATGATTGTAAGGACATATAAATACTCTAAGTCAAGTTTCATAATTTATTATCAAGTAATGAACTCTAAACGAATTATTGAACCATTTTCCAAGTTATTGAGCTTGTGAAGTAGGTACTGCAAATATGTATTCAAAAATTCTAATAAAATTCATACATGATCACTAAGGTCTAAAACTCCCTCTGCCTAATTTTCATGACTTTCCAATGGGTAGTGGGATCATAATAACCATATGATTATTTAGGGCAATCACATGAGTTACAAAGGAAGCGTTAAGATTATTGATCCAAAATTCCCAATTAAATTATCAGACGTTCATAATACCCCTATGACCACACTACCCAAATTTCATAATTGTTCAATGAGTTTTACTAACCCATTCTAGCATCATAATTTTTGTTCCCTAGATTAGGGTTAGGATTTTGAGGGGCCTACCCTTTCCCAAATCACCTAATATTTTTACCAGAAGGCTTTAGTTACCCTAGTACCCTCCCCACAAAATTTCAAGTTCATTCAAGATGTTTCGGCCTCATGCCCTTCACAAGGCACAAAAGCCCTTCCTTAGGGTTTGGTCTTAGATCTTAGGGCAAATCTATTCCAATCTACCCCATCTTCCATGGGGAGGTGCTAAAAGTCATGCCAAGTCAGTGGTCTCAATTTCAACCTCTGTTGAGGTGATTTGGCCACTCAAAACCCAAAGTGCACTTTTTGACCAAAATACCCTCATTGTGGCAAGGTTAGGGTTTGCATGATTTCAATTCAAACCATCTCCAAATGAGATGAAATTTTAACCAGAGCCTTATGATGACCCCAGGCACCAATCACGAATATTTGGGTGAGTTTGGAGGTCGTTTGGCCCTTAAAGTAATTTACCCTAGAGAAATTAAATAATTTCAAACACTATAGAAATATTGACCCCAAAAATTCTCATTTTTGGGCAGGACCTAGATATGACGTAGGGTGCCTGCCTGTCTAAATTTCAAGTCATTTGGACCAGAAATGAAGTGTGGGCACCCATTTTAATATTTGCCTAGCCTTAGGTATAGACCCCACCAAAATGAGTGCCTTGGTCAAAGCAGGCACCCAAATTGGTTCAATCTAATTTTCGATGACAGTAGACCCATACAGCTACAAATTGTATGTTGACCATTTTCTCTGAATTAGCGTCTAGGTATTTTTAATAATTAAAAACTGTTGGGTATTGTATCCACAATTACCTGGATTTGAGGAAGCCACCTGTCAAGCTAAGATGAATTCACAATGTATTTGATGAAACCTCTTAAGTTGTGCTTGCAGTTATTCCACGCTAAGTGCACACCAATGTCAGGGTGCAGTAGGTCAATATACACGGGTCTGAACGACGTAATCCCTCGTTGAGCAGATCAGTGTGTTGGCCTACGTGTACTCTCTCTATTGGAGTGCACTTACTTTCAAGTACAGGGCCGTGTTTATACAAGAGCAGACAAGGAGCAAGGATGGGTCAAGGAGCAGCTCTTGGGTGGTAAGACGAAAATTCGTCTAAGTATAATTCGACGAGAATCACCAAGTGATTCTCGCCGATTCGGCGAGAATCACTAGTGATTCTCGCCGAATCGTCGAGAATCATTAGTGATTCTCGCCGACTCTTTCCGGCTACCTCAAAACGGTGCCAAGTAAGATTCGGGGAGAATCACTAGTGATTCTCGCCGAACCCATCGCTGAGCAGATCATGAATACCAAGTAATATTCGTTGAGAATCAACAAGTGATTCGGCGAGAATCACTAGTGATTCTCGACGAATCGTCGAGAATCACTAACTGATTCTCGCCAATTCATCGAGAATCACCTGCGATTCTCGCCGATTCTTACTTAGCGATTTCTCTGGAAGCTGCTGGACCGGATTCTGCCGCTGGACTATGTTGAACCGGAACTAGGGTTTCCTTCAGGTGGGACCCACAACGGTCATTTAGGAGTATACGCGTGTATAAATACACGGGTATTTTTGAACAGTAGGGGCAGCGAAGAAGAAAAGAAATACACGAGCCGCGACGTGACCTAGATCGCCGTTTCCGCTCCGCCGCCGTTGCCGCCGCTCGCGCCAAGTTGTTCGCCGGTTGATCGTGGTTTCGCCCAGATCCTCCTGCGACAGAAGCCTAGCTAAGCTCAGCGTCTCACGTGTCTAACCGGAGATCTCTTGTCTCTCGATTTGTAGATCGGGAAAATCTTCCCCATCCGAATCGATCGAGACGATTGATCCTAGTGTGACCATTGGTAGACCTAGCTAGCTTCGCTACGAATTTTGGATCTCTAAAGAACAGCAGCCGCACATCATTGTTGCCGCCGATCCCGTGAACCTAGCCGCCGCCCATCTTGCCGCCGCCGGTTCCGGGGAGATTCTCTCCAAGTGAGATCTTGGGTAGTGGACTCTTCGTGGACTTCAAAAACACGTCGTCAACGAAGAGGGACACCTAAGTCTCCAAACGTAGTTTGTATCTCTTGTACATTCTAGTTTTACTTTTGTTGTAAAGGAACGGTGGTTCCTAGTTGTAAGGGTTGGGTGTAACCCGTGTTGTGGGAGTGTTGACTCCTACGTGTGGAAGGGTTCCTTCCGATAGTGCAAGGATTGGATTTCAATCCTGTTGGAGAAGTGACCGTGTCGTCCCTGGTTGGGAGATAGGTCGAAGGGGGAAAGTGGATGTACCCAAGTCGGGGAACCACTATAAATAGCTTGTGTACTCTGTTGTGCTGTGTTGTTTTATTTTCGTGTGCAGGTACAATTTAAATTTCGCAAAAACGCTGCACGTCACCTATTCCCCCCCCCCCATAGGTGAACATAGTTGACACTAGGTGGACTTTCAAGTGGTATCAGAGCCAGGTTACTCATCAAAAAGGTTTACACCTTGAGTAGTATCCTTCCACCAGTGTCAGAAGCATGGAGCTGGATCATGAGATATCGCCACTAAGACTCCCCGCATGCACGAAGGAGTATTATCCCGTATGGAGGATAAGGGTGTCATATCACTTGGAGGCCATCGATCCTCGAGCATCTTTCATCCTGGAAGAGGGTCCTTTTATTCCTTTGAAGACCTCCGACTCTGGAATCCAAGTGTCCAAGTGCATTGCTGAGATGTCGGAAATGGAACTTTCATTATTTAATTTGGACAAGAGAATTCGTTAAATAATCATGGATATCTGGTATGGAGCTTCTCGCTCTAGATTGGAAAAATGTGGAACGGCTAAATCTATGTGGGTGATGATCTCAGAGCTGATGGGGGGGTCATAGAAAGCTGGAATCTGCTGTCCACCTGAGGATGAAGCCTATGTGGGGGTCCTCGCCTCTGAAGATGAAGGCAAGGATCTATCGGACAGCATCAGAGCTCCAGTGTCCATGTCAGAGACTGAAGAGGCCAGTGAGGAAAGCAGCTCAGATGAGGATGACACAACGGTCACGGGCTCTAATGACAATAATACTGAAGAGCAGGTAACTTCTTCATCCTACCCCGTCTCTCTTGATGTTTCTGAAGACAGGAACTGCTTTCCTCCAGAAAATTCTGATTCTCTAAAGAGATCCCTTCAGACAAGCAACCTACTTGCTGAGGAGCAAGCTCAAGAGATTGCTCGACTGAAGATCTTGTTGGTTCTCCAATTGGCATCCAACAAGGTCAAGGACTCTAAAATCTCAGCTCTAGAGAGTAGTCTAGAAAATGAGAAAAGAATAGTATCAAACTTTTCCAAGGTTGATGCTATAAAGAGAAAGCAAGAAAATGGGTGGATCTCCCGGATTATCAATTCGTGGAGAAATGGGGAAACGGTATTCCGACCCCCCACTCCAAGCAGGAAGGCAACTCATCATGCCTTCAGGTATGACCACAGGAACAATCGTGGTCACTGCAAGGGTGATCTGTCCTCATGTGGAGACACCCGTAGTGCAAGGGCCGTCGTGGCCACCCATGAGAGAATACCTAAGGCTCATTCTGAGCCCTTTGTATTCACTGCCACTGCCTCAACTCGGTGTGAATCTGCATGTCCCAGCTCACAGAACACTTCTCACCACCCGAGGACACAGGACAGGGAGGTTAGAAGTCATGGTGTAAGTTTTCATGGGGCCTCAGGAAGGGGGATGCCTGAAAGGAAGGCACCACCTCCCCGGCCTCATGACGCTCGCAACATGCATTCCTTCCACCCTTCCACGTGTCACGGTGGAAGAGAAAAGTTTGTGAGGAGATCATGCCCTATCCCGTTTAGACCTAGGACCGTGACTACCTCAGTCACTAGATCAGGTCAGAAACGGCGATACAACATTCACCCATGTTGGTGCTGTGGCAAAGTGGGACACTTTGCCATCGACTGTTGACACAACCCCTCTGTGTCAAGGGCAAGGGCCTATCCACATTTACGGGGTAGAGGTAGTCTTCCCGACAGGTTTTTTGAAGGAAGGCAGTCGAGTGCTTATGCTAACAGGAACCTAGGACCCAATATGATTTGGGTTCCTAAGGTAAAGTAATTCTTTCTTGCAGGGTAGTCTAGGTTCCCGTAAAAATGATGGGAACTAGACAGTAGGTGGCTCAAGACTAAATTGGAACAAGCGTCTGGAATAACAGATGTGATATCTACTTGAGCATACTCACATTGAGCTCCTAATATGTTCTACCTGAGGGACTAAACGATGACTCTCAAAATCCCAGGTACTTTTGATCAGTTCCAAGACTTGAGTCGTTTTCGATTGACAGTTACATATATATATCTTTATATACATATACATATATATATATATACGTGTATGTATGTACATCCAAGGATAGGGTAACACGATGAATATAAACCTTAGATACACCATTATAGAGTTATTTCCACTGGTAGACTCGAAATCTAACATCTACAGGCTTAAATTAGTTCACTAAAAACTAGCGAAGATTGACATCAAGAAATGTATGGAAAAGCTGGTTCAACCGCAAATAGTGGCTTTAAGAAGTACTCACATATTTGGAAGATTTTTAAATTAACTTATATGGAAAAGCCGGAAACCCGTTAAAATCCCTTCTAAATCCCGTCGATCTCACGCAGTCTCCCGCCGAACTCACCTTTATATATTTAGAATCCCGCCGACCCTTCACCTTCCATAGGAATCCCGCCAAAAGACCTTCTCCGCAGGAAACTCCCCAGGAATCGTGCAGGCTTCCGTCGAATCCCGCCGAATCTCGCCGAATCGGTCTCCATCGAAGGTCTCCCGCCAAATCCCGCAGGCAACTCGCCGAATCGCGCAGGAAACTCGCCGAATACCGCAAGAGTAACCGAAGGTTTCCCGCAAGTTTCTCTCCGACGATCTCTCGCGGTTTCGATTCTTCCTTCCAGGAATTTCTCCGCGTGCACTCATCGGGTGTCCCTCGTCTTCATCGAACTAACTCACCGTCTACGCCTTTAGGTAACCACCCCCTCTCACCCTTACTTGGACTTGATCACTAGTGTCGCTTCCTTTTTGATTTTTGATTAAGCGTAGAGTAGGGCTTCTCTCCCTAGATCTGCAATGGCTCCAAGGACAACCGCTGGGCTGGTCACTGGATGCGAGCTGGTTCGCACAGGGTTCTCTCATGCCTCTGACGAATTCAGAAACATCATTCTCATGCTGGAAGAGGCTGGGCTTTCATTCGTACTGGAGCACCCGTGTAAAATCTTGGACAAAGAGGTGCTGGAGTTCTTTGCTACCGCCAGACTCCGAGATGAAGACTCTCTTATCAAGAGCAAGGTGGCTGGGGCAAAGATCAAGATGTCTGCCCGCAAGCTGACCCGCTTCTTGCAGCTCTCTAGCTCGGAGCACGAGGACTATCTTGAGGAAGAAGATAAAACCAGGACTCTCTTATTCTGTGGTCTCCCACGAGGAACTCGGTCGATCAAGCGCAAGGATATGAATGAAGAAGGGAAGCTTCTGTCAGACATAATCGGAAAAGTACTCATCTGCAAGCTAGGCTCTCATGACCATATCTCTGCAGACATGTTCAAGATCCTGGTGGCAATTGTCTGCCGAAAAAGGTTCAACTGGGGGGCTTTGCTGTTTGAGAAGATAAAGGACACCCTGAGATCTCCGAGCTTTGGCCGAATCATAAGTCTGTATCTCAATCAGCTGAATGGAGACAAGTATGACATGAGTAAAGGTGTTCCTCTACACTACTTGAAGAAAATGGACTCAAGTGTTTTTGACAGATGGGAGAGGTGAATTGGGCAGGCTGCCGTGGAAGAACAACAGGATGTATCTCCAGCAGTAATCCCCAGTGAAATTCCTGATGCTTTGACTGCAAGAATTGAGGGGGAGCCTCTACCCACTCATGCTGATATAGTATCTGACATCTCCCAGATAGCCAGAGATGCAGTGGCAACTATACAAGAAGAAAGTGAAACTGTGCCGAAGAATGAGGAGGCCCTGAACCTGAACGATCAAGGAGCCGAAGCTGCTGTATAGGAGACTGCTTGCGAAGAGTTGGAAGATGATGCTGATGAAAATGATCTTCTGGATGCTGAAGGTGAGGAAGGTAAGGAAGACGGAACTGAGGGACAGGAGGCAGTGGAGACTCGGGATTTCATTGAACCTCCATCTGACAAGCACGCACCTGAGATCGTTCTTGAGAACATTGGTGCACGAGTGGAGGGGGAGTCCGAGAAATCTGCAGATGCTGCAGGTATTCCTCCATTATGGACTGTGCTCCTGTCCAGCTCTACAGGTGCATCTGATGAAGTGCAAGGCCAAGAAGTGCCTCAGAATATTCCCCTACGAGATGATATAGCCACTCACACCGTGAATATCATTCAGGGCATAGTGGATGAGCTTAAAGCTTCTTTTGAAAAAGCTCAAAATAAAATGCTGAAAAGGATTAAGAAATCTGAAAATCTCATGCTCAAGAATATGGTGGAGATCAATCATAAACTTGACGTGATGGAAAATAAATTTGAAGATAAGTATACCGCGGCCGGCCAAGCTGTCACACTTCTTATGGCCGGATTGAAAAAGAACACCGATACTCTTGCAGTAGTGAATCAGAATGCTCATGTTGTAGCAAACAACATTCAAAAGTTTGACGGTAATATGGTAACTCTCAATGCCAATCAGCAGGCCTTGGTCACTGAATTTTTCAGGACTACCAAGCATATTGATGACTCACTGCACTCCTATGCAAACTCCATCGCAGTCGAAGCCAAAAAGGGGGAGAAGGAATACATAGCTAAGATGGATGAGCTTCGGGAAGTCATGATCAACAACTTCGAACAGTCAAACAAATATGTCTATGACAGCTGCTGGTGGATGCACTAACAGGCGTTAGGCGTCGATTTGAATCCTGCGGGTATTCATGCTCCTGAGACTTCTACGGCTGCTGCGGGAGTAAGTGCTACTGAGGGAGTAAGTGCGGCAGAGGTTCCCATGAGTGAAGATGATGCTAGGGCTATTTCTAAAGCAAAACTGATGAGCATGTTTGACCAAGAGGCCCTGGCAAAAGCCAGGGGGAAGAGAAAAGCTCAATAAGGGACCTCCAAGGAGACACAAGCTGAAAAGAGAATTCGACTGAGTGAGGAGGAAGTAAGAAACGAAAAGTGGAGTCCAGTTTCAAAGAATATCATCTTGGACACCTTCTGGCTACAAGAAAAAGGAGAAATCAATCGAAACGAAGTACACAGCCAGTATGAGTGGGAAATGCATAAGACGTATGAAGCCAAAAGGAACATCTTTTTCAGAACCAATACTGCGGCAGATAAAGCTCCTCCTCCCAGATATTATCCGAAGCCCAAAGAGTACATGGAGAGGCAAAGAAAGAAGTATTTGGCTCAGAAACTCAAGGATGACTTAGCCAAAGAAAAATAGTCAAAAAATTGATAGCTTGTCATTCTCTCTTAAGAACAATTAATGGTTATTGTTATTATATGAACAATCTTGAGATTATGTATATATACATATATATATATATATGCATTTGAATTTATGAATGACTCAAGTCTTGATTTGTCTGCCTATATTCTCTTGTGCTGCATATTTAAATTCTGATTGTTGTTTATATTATCTGGTTGGTGTTATTCATCTTAGCTAGTAGGGTTTTGGCTTCGTCAAATAGGGGGAGATTGTTGGGTATTGTATCCACAATTACCTGGATTTGAGGAAGCCACCTGTCAAGCTAAGATGAATTCACAATGTATTTGATGAAACCTCTTAAGTTGTGCTTGCAGTTATTCCACGCTAAGTGCACACCAATGTCAGGGTGCAGTAGGTCAATATACACGGGTCTGCACGACGTAATCCCTCGTTGAGCAGATCAGTGTGTTGGCCTACGTGTACTCTCTCTATTGGAGTGCACTTACTTTCAAGTATAGGGCCGTGTTTATACAAGAGCAGACAAGGAGCAAGGATGGGTCAAGGAGCAGCTCTTGGGTGGAAAGACGAAAATTCGTCTAAGTATAATTCGACGAGAATCAGCAAGTGATTCTCGCCGATTCGGCGAGAATCACTAGTGATTCTCGCCGAATCGTCGAGAATCATTAGTGATTCTCGCCGAATCGTCGAGAATCATTAATGATTCTCACCGACTCTTTCCGGCTACCTCAAAACGGTGCCAAGTAAGATTCGGCGAGAATCACTAGTGATTCTCGCCGAACCCATCGCTGAGCAGATCATGAATACCAAGTAATATTCGTTGAGAATCAACAAGTGATTCGGCGAGAATCACTAGTGATTCTCGACGAATCGTCGAGAATCACTAACTGATTCTCGCCGATTCGTCGAGAATCACCTGCGATTCTCGCCGATTCTTACTTAGCGATTTCTCTGGAAGCTGCTGGACCAGATTCTGCCGCTGGACTATGTTGAACCGGAACTAGGGTTTCCTTCAGGTGGGACCCACAACGGTCATTTAGGAGTATACGTGTGTATAAATACACGGGTATTTTTGAACAGTAGGGGCAGCGAAGAAGAAAAGAAATACGCGAGCCGCGACGTGACCTACATCGCCGTTTCTGCTCCGCCGCCGCTGCCGCCGCTCGCGCCAAGTTGTTCGTCGGTTGATCGTGGTTTCGCCCAGATCCTCCTGCGACAGAAGCCTAGCTAAGCTCAGTGTCTCACGTGTCTAACCGGAGATCTCTTGTATCTCGATTTGTAGATCGGGAAAATCTTCCCCATCCGAATCGATCGAGACGATTGATCCTAGTGTGACCGTTGGTAGACCTAGCTAGCTTCGCTACGAAGTTTGGATCTCTAAAGAACAGCAGCCGCACATCGTTGTTGCCGCCGATCCCGTGAACCTAGCCGCCGCCCATCTTGCCGCCGCCGGTTCCGGGGAGATTCTCTCCAAGTGAGATCTTGGGTAGTGGACTCTTCGTGGACTTCAAAAACATGTCGTCAACGAAGAGGGACACCTAAGTCTCCAAACGTAGTTTGTATCTCTTGTACATTCTAGTTTTACTTTTGTTGTAAAGGAACGGTGGTTCCTAGTTTTAAGGGTTGGGTGCAACCCGGGTTGTGGGAGTGTTGACTCCTACGTGTGGAAGGGTTCCTTTCGATAGTGCAAGGATTGGATTTCAATCCTGTTGGAGAAGTGACCGAGTCGTCCCTGGTTGGGAGATAGGTCGAAGGGGGAAAGTGGATGTACCCAAGTCGGGGAACCACTATAAATAGCTTGTGTACTCTGTTATGCTGTGTTGTTTTATTTTCGTGTGCAGGTACAATTTAAATTCCGCAAAAACGATGCACGTCACCTATTCCCCCCCAAAGGTGAACATAGTTGACACTAGGTGGACTTTCAAAAACATTAAATCAATAAAGTGTGACAGAAATAAAATAAACATTTCATAGCCTATTGTTTAATATCAGAGCCAGTGCGAATCTTGGAGCAGATCGGACGGTGTCGAGTTATCTTCAACCTCCAGCCAACGGTCCCGATTCAACCCGCCTGGAGCCATTTCCAACTGCTACCGCCGGCCATCCGACCACCGCCACCACCACCTCCGTTGAGGTGGTGGCTGTCGCAAGGCAGGCGGCACAGCCGCCGGAGCGCCTTTTTTCTGGCGATCCCTACAAGGTGAAAAACATGGAAAAACCAGGAATTTTTCAACTTGGATTGGACTCAAATGAGCCCGAATCCCTTTCTAAATGAATACTACGATCTTCCCGTAGATGAAGGAGAAGGGGAGGACCTGTGTGGGTGGCTGAAGCCTTGCCGATCGCCAGATTGTCATGGTGGTGGTGGTGGTTGGATTTCTGCAACTGCATAGTGGACTTCCTTGGCACCTTCAGGTAATGTGTGAAACTGAATCCTTGGAGTCCAGTGGAGCTTTTACGGAGGAGAGTTGGGGTTTTGGGTGGGTGTAGGCTGCCATGGTCATTAATGGCGCCTTAAGAGAATTTTGGCCATGGTGGGTGGGGGATGACGTATGGCTCAAACCAGTCAAAGAACAGCTGGTAGCAATGGTACTGCACTCCCCTTGTCCAAGTGAATTGAATGGGGGTTGGGGAAGGGGAAGGATGAGCCCCGAAGTCTTTACTCATTACTCCCCTTTCTTTGTCTCTCTTTCATTTGGAGATTTTTCTCTCTCTTACTCACCAAGCCTAAAATTTGACTTCTGCCTAGCCTAATGGCAGCCCACATGTTCATTTCATCCACCAATACAAGGTAAGCCCAAGTGAATTGGGCTTGAGCTTGAGTTAGCCCATTGGGCTACCATGACCTAAACCTTGACTAGGGTTGACCTTAGTCAATTTGGTCTTTGAGGTTGCCCTTAATGGGTCCTTGGTGACCCATTGGCCTCCCCTAAGGTCTAGGTAGGGTTGACTTGACCCTTTGGAGGTCACTTGACCCTTAATCAGGGAGCTTTGACCACTTTAGGGCTAGATTGACTTGGGTCAACTTAGCCTTTTTGGTTGACCCCCAGTGGGTCCTTAGTGACCATATGGACTACCCAAGGTGTTATGGGTGTTGTGATGGGGTCATGGAGTCAATTTGAAGACCAAATGTCAAACCCTAGGTCTGGTGATGAGGTTGTGATATAGGCAGACCAAGGTGATTTTCACCTTGGCCTTGTTCATGTGGTCCTTTGAGCTTCTGATGGTTTTGTCATGACCTAGTCATGACAAAACAAAACCCTAGGGGTCTAGTTCTTTGAGGGATGTTACAAATCCCAATATATATAAAAAAATTTCGTCCCCAAAATTAAGGTTAAGCCCACGGGGGTTTCTACTGAAATAAATAAAACTTGTAACATCCCAAAGGTTTGAGATATACCTAACTAAAAAGCTTCGGGACCTCCATTGCATCAAGTCCTGAGGCTCACATGTGTGCTACTCTCGCCCATGATTCCTCCACAGGACCTTGACCAATGGAACCTTCTTGCAGTGCAAGACTCGTATTCCCTTGTCGTCAATCCGGACTGGTTCCAGGTAAACTGACCGAGTAGATGCTACAGGCCCATCCGTGGCCGTAATCTGCTGCTCCGGGTTTAGTAGAGCCCTCCTAAGAGAGGATACATGGAACACGTCATGCAGACTCGCCAGCTCCGGTGGCAGCTCCAGCCTGTATGCCAAGGGATCGATCCGCTCCCGGATCCTATAAGGCCCCATATATCTTGGGCTGAGCTTCTTCTTCCGACCACGTACCCGTGAAACCCCATGCATTGGTCGGATCTTCAAGAACACCTGGCCCCCCACCAGAACTCCACCTATCGATGCCGAGCGTCGTAATACTTAGTCTATCGGCTCTGTGCCTCTAGCATCTTATCTCGTATCAATCTCACATGAGCCTCGGTGTCCTCAACAAACTCCGAACCCAAAGCCTTCGGATCCTTGTCCTGTATCCATCACAGCAGAGTCCTACACCTCCGTCCGTACAGGGCCTCATAAGGAGCCAACCTTATGCTGGATTGGTAGCTGTTATTATATGAGAACTCGATCTGTGGCAATAGCTTCCTCCAGGGCTCACCGCGATCGAATATGCAAAGTCGCAGCTGATCTTCCAAGGTCCGGTTAGTGCGTTGCATCTGCCTATCAATCTGGGGATGAAACGTTGTACTGAATGTTAGCCGAGTGCCCAAGTATGTCTGCACTGATCTCCACTCCCTAGATGTAAACCGTCCATCCCGGTCCGATACAATCGACCTCGGTACGCCATGATAACGGACGAGCTGCTCCACGAACTTCCGAACCAACACACCTACCAAGTCATCCTTCCTGATCGGAATAAATCTGGCTACCTTCGTCAGCCGGTCGATGATCACCCAGATTGAATCGTTCCCCGCTCGCGATCGGGGAAGCCCATGTATAAAGTCCATCGCGATATCATCGAACTTCCACTCCAGCAATGGGAGTGGCTACAATAATCCTGCGTGGTTTCTACACTCTGCTTTCACCAACTGGCATGCCTTGTAATGGGCCATGAAATAGGTGAAATCCTTCTTCATGCCTGGCCAGTACATGGTCTTCTTCAGGTCCGCAGTCATCTTCGTAACTCCCGGGTGCACTGAATTCCGACTTCAATGAGCCTCCATCATGATATCTTCCCGGACCTGGCCTCGCTCTGGTATGTAAATCCGTCCACTGAAACACACTAGACCATCCCTCAGCGAGAAATCCCCAGCAGTGTCTGCTTCTAAGGACCGTAATATCGGCTCTAGCTGGGCATCCTGCCTCTGCCCATCTATAACTCGGTCTCTAATATCATCTAGGGCAATCAATGACGCTAGGTACTCCCGGTACATCTCAGGGTGATCCTCGGACACCAAAGATACCTGCATCTTCTCTAACATCTAGACTAACTCCAAGGCCATCAACTGCGTTCCGGCTACAGGGTTTGCGGCCTTCCGGCTTAACGCATCTGCCACCACATTCGCCTTCCCAGGGTGGTAGTGCATCTCGTATTGGTAATCTGCTAGAAACTCCACCCATCGTCTCTGCCTATTGTTCAGCTCTTTCTGCTTGTCCACATACCTCAAGTTCTTGTGATCGGAGTAAATGTCGCAGTGGATGCCTTACAGATAGTGTCGCCAGACTTTCAGAGCAAATATGACCGCTCCCATCTCTAAGTCATGAACTGGGTAGTTCTGCTTGTGCTTCTTTAGCTGTCGAGAAGCATATGTTATAATATGACCATTCTGCATCAGCACCGCACCCATGACCTCGTAGGAAGCATCGCTGTAGACTTGGAATCCTTCCTTCCCCGAAGGGAGGGCAAGTATAGGAGCCGAGGTGAGTCGATCTTTCGGCTCCTGAAAAGCCACCTCGCATTGCGTGGTCTAGACAAAGGGCACATCCTTCCTCGTCAGTGATGTGAGTGGAAGTGCAATATGAGAAAATCCCTTCTTGAACTTCCGGTAGTAACCGGTAAGTCTTAGAAAACTCCGCACATCTATGGCCGACTTCAGCTGCGGCCAATCCTGAACTGCCTGAATCTTGGCCGGGTCCACTACCAGCCCAACACCACTGATTATATGGCCTAGAAACGAAACCTCCATCAACCAGAACTGGAATTTGCTGAACTTGGCATAAAGCTGGTGCTCCCGCAATCTCTCTAGGGTCAGGGTCAGATGTCGTGTGTGCTCCTCTGAAAGTGCAAGTTAGATCTGATATACTCTATAGGGGGGGGGGTGAATAGAGTATGGTGCTTGCTAAAAACTTTTTACAACAGTTGTTGTATTCCTAGGTGAACAGGGAAGCAAATAACATAAAGTAAATCTAAACACAGAATAATCACAGATCAATCACAAAGAACAGCCAAAAACAAAAGAAAAACAAGCAGCCAGAAGACACAAGGAGCTAGAGTGGTTCCCCAACCAATCTGGGTACATCCACTCTTCTACCACCCTAGGTAGGAATCCACTGCAGGATGAGTTGATCAGGTGTCCTGGGCACCAATGAGCTTTTGATAAGATGCTCAAAAACTAAACCAGATTTTTTGATCAGGTGTCTTGCCACCAATGAGTTTTGATAAGGTCTCAGAAACCAATCACAAACTTTTGAAGGGAGTTTGAAAAACCCTTTACAGCAGAGAGAGAGAGAGAGCGATGAGATGATCTTCTCTGTCAACGATCAGAGAGAAGATAGTGGATGTTGTCAAAGCTCCCCCTGAGATCTTGAGTTGTTCAGGAAGTGAAGCATTGCAGTAGGGTGATAGGCCTTCAAATGATTTGATCTCCAGCAAAAGATGATTTCAGCAACAGCTGAAATGTGAGGTGTCTGGAGTCTTGAATGATGATGGCCTTTGAACACTTGAATCAAGAGAGATCTGAAAATTTCAGTTAGTTGATCTCCTTTTGTGATGGTGTTCTTGTATGAATTTTTGAGACTGAGAATGGCTGCAACTCTCTTTCTTTCTCTTGTGTAATTGTTGTTGTAAGAGTTGTAATTCTTGTTGTTGCAGAGAATTGTTGTTGCAGAAGTTGTTATTGCAGAAGTTGTTGAATAAGAATATTTCTTTTATTCCTTTGATCTGAATAGAAATGATCCTCTGTCCAAGATAGCCGTTAGCCTGTCATAAATGACTTCCTTAACTGTATTTTGTGTTCTGGAGGAAAGTCCAATAAAACATTCCTTGAAAATTCCTTGAAACTTGCTCCAGATTAATTAAAAACGGCTACAAGATCTCTGAATTAAATGCTAACAATAATTCCACAACAGTCTGAATTTGAATCTTGAAAAACATCCAACTCTTCAGAAAAACGTCGAACTGAGCTCCACTATCGTTGAACTGAGCTCAGAGACTAGACTTAGACAGAAACAGAGATCGTCGATATGAGCTCAACTATCGTCGAACTGAGCTCAGATATAGAGAATCAATCTGGAGTCAAGAACGTCGATCTGAGCTCGAAGATCGTCGAATGGAGTTCGACGACTCGTTGAAGTTGAGCTCAGAGATCGTAGAATGGAGTTCGACGATTCGTCGAAGTGAGCTCAGAGATCGTCGAATGGAGTTCGACGATTCGTCGTCCTGAGCTCGACGAAATGACTCAGTCTCCAAAACTGAAAAACCTGGTCTTTAGGGCAGCTTCCAAACCTAAATACTAACCCTTAGACTCAATTCTAATTGACCTTTAGATCTATACAATGAGGTCAAAACAGGTTTCCTAAGAGACATAGTGATCCTTGCCCAAATCAGTAATAAGGTGTTCCAACATCCTCCTCTGTCCTCGTGTAAATGAGGATGTCATCAATAAATACAATGACGAACACATCCAGATATGCCTCGAACACCCAATTCATGAGGCTCAAGAACACCGACGGTGCATTCGTGAGCCTGAAAGACATCACGGTGAACTCGAATAGCCCATATCTGCTACTGAAGGAAGTCTTTGGAATGTCCTCCTCCTGAATCCACATCTGATAGTAGCCCGACCTAAAATCCAATTTTGAAAAGAAATGCGCGCCCTCCAGCTGGTCAAATAGCTCATCTATCCTTAGCAGTGGATAGGTTTTCCGGACTGTCAATCAGTTCAGTGCCCGGTAGTCGATGCACAATCTAATTGTCCTATCCTTCTTCTTAACGAACAACACTGGGGCTCCCCATTGTGAAGAGCTTGGCCGGACAAATTCGACCTCCACTAGTTCCTAGAGCTGGCTTCGAAACTCTGTCAGCTCCTTCGGGTCCATCCGGTAAGGGGTTATAGATGCTGGCTTAGCACCCGACACTAGTTGTATCCGAAAATCCTACTCCTGGTGCGGGGGTAGCCCTGGCAGCTTCTTTGGGAATACGTCAGCAAAATCTCACACCACAGGGATATCCGAGATGGAATCCTTGTCCCCGACCATTTAAAACAACACCTCATAGATTTCCTCCCCCTGTAAGTGGGCCTTGACGGCCTGCACGGATGACAACAAGAGAGGGGGAATAGGTCTAATACCTTCGATGACGACGTAGGAATCACCATGCCTCACAGTAATCCTCTTTGACATGCAGTCAATCTGAGCATGGTTCCAGTGCAACCATGTCATTCCCAGGATCAGATCAAAGACTGGCATCTTCATGATCGTCGCTGGTGCTTCAAATATCTTTCTGCCGATCTCCACCTCCATATTGCAGCGGGCGGTTTTGAATAGCTCCGATCCGTGTGGTAGTCGTATCCTCATCATCAAGCCAGTGAACCTCTCCACGCCTTCAAGCCCTTCCAAGAAGTCTTCCGACACGAACGAGTGCGAAGCACCCATATCGAATAGTGTATAGGCGGGCTTGCCACTGATGAAGACTATGCCTGGGGTAGTTTAAAGTCTTAGAAATCTAATAATGGTTTATATCCTAGTTTATCAGTTCTATATCCATAACTCTAATTATCTAGGAAAGAGAAAACTTAAAATTAACGTGTGTACCTGTGATCACTTGCTCTGGATTCTGTTGTTGAGTAAGATCCAGTGCATATACTTGCTCCATCTCTTGCATGTGGTCTCTGCCCTGGTATCCACGACCTCAGCCATGTCGTCAGCCTCCAAAATACTAAGCTGGCAGGGCAGCCGGTGGTGCTGGTGGTGGTGCCCCCCTCATGAGGCAGTTCGTCCGGATATGCCCCACCTGATGACAGTTGAAGCACTCTGGTGGGTGATATGTCATACCCCCGGGTCTCTGTAACTACCGCATCTGGGGTGGCTGAGGGGCCACCACTACTAGTTCCCTCTGCTCCTATCTCACCTCCTGACGAGGATGGTCTTCTCCTCTTCTCCCATCTGTGATGCGGCCCCGTCGCTGATCATTTCTGGCTCCCCGACACTGATCCTCAATTGGCCGCTTCCAGTCTCGGGTAGTATGCCAATCTGCCTCGATCCTTTTCGCCATCTCTAATATCCGAGCAATAGGCCCGTCGGACACGAACAATAGAGCATCCCTCAGATCCTCTCGCAGGCCCTTATAGAATCTCTTAGTGTATCCTGCCTCATCCAGATGATAAAAATCCGCAAACCGGGCTAAGTGGTTGAACTCCCGATGATACTCCACCACTGTCTTGCTACCCTGTCTCAACTGTAGAAATCTATCTTCCAGCTCATCTCTGGCCGACCGCGGAACTAAATGCTCCAACAGTGCCGCCCTGAACTCCCCCCAAGCAATCTCTGCAACCTCCCTGTCAATAATCGTCGTGTCCAGCGATGTCTTCCACCATCTCTTGGCATGGGACTCCAAATAAGAGACTACCAAGGCCACCCTCTCCTCCCATGGGCACTGGATCCCAATCAGCATCTCATACATGATGTCCAACCACTCCTCCGTCCAAACGGCCGACTCTGTCCCCAAGTAGGATGGGGGAGAAAGTCCTGAGAAAATACTCAACCAGTTGGCCCCCGGGTTTGGCTGCGGAGCCGGAACCTGTTGTGCCCTAAAAGCCTCCAGGATAGCTGTCAGAGTCTGCCCCATCTCTGAATGTAGGAATAGAGTGGGGACCGGGGGAGGTGGTGCAACATTCGGAGTATACTGGACTCTGCCCTGTGGTGTAGGCTGTGTTGCGGGCTGCGTAACAGAAGCCAATAGTAAATAATCGATTCAATCCTAATTAACAATGGACAATTTACATGTGATCCCCCTTATGGGCACACCACTACTTCCGCTGCTTAGTTTATACCCAAACAAAACTAGCGCGGGGGTGACCCAGGGGTTGTGCACTGCTACTTTTCGATCGAGGTGCGCTCTGATACCACTTGTAAGACCCTATTTTTCTTTTTAAACCACGAGGGGGGGGGGGAGATTAGGCCCAGAACCGCCGCTTTGCGGTGACACCTTCGCACCTGGGAAGATCATCACTACAAAATGCCGATCCTGTCGTCCAAATCGATCACAACTGTAGCAAAATAGTAAGAGGCAAGTCCACAGATATCACATATACATAGTAAATAATCTCCATGAAGGGAGTGTCCACAGATGAAATAAAAGTACTAAAACTTGGTCTCATGCCCAGTACATCAAGTACTCACTACATATCTCTCATCGCGGAAGCAAGAATAATATAATTACCAGAGATCGGGACTCACAGTCCCTGCCATCTAAAATATGGTACTAGACTACCCCATCTCCAGGCGTGCCGACCTCCGAGGCTGCTCCTCCATGCTGGGCTCCACGGTCCCCTAAAATGATGTGGATCGAAAACCGTTATTCTAAAAGACTAAGCCCTATCATCCCCCGCCCCTTCCCCTATGGCTCCTAGGCACCGAGCGGGGAGGAGGAAAGGATAGGACATGAAAGTGGAGAATAACAAATATAAGCAAGTTACAGCGGGGCTAATCTAGCAGTTCTATGATATATAAGACAAAATGAATGTAAGAATGACTGAAAAAGAAGGGTAACCTTAACTTATATGAAGACACATAAGCCAAGGGATCTTTTGCATGGCTCCTATCGTATATAAAGTCCCATACCAATTTATATGATAGGGTGTCAGTTTTCTAGCTAGCATGTATATATAATACTGAATAAAAAACCTTAACTTATAAGCACGCTCACACGAACTTATAAATCAAGGGGTCGTTTTGCAGGGCCTATTGTATAAAGTGTCTCATACCACTTATACAATAGGTGTCAGGTTATATGCAATGATTATGCCATGAAATACAATTATGCCATGATGTGAACATGCAAGTGTAACTCACCCACTCGACTCTGTGTACACAGACCGTTAGTTCCCCCTTTCTGGAGTCGAACCTCCCAGGATACCTCCGTAGTGGCAAACAGAAGCTGTGGGTTGGGCCTCTCCCACCTCTAAACCGGTAATTACACTATCAGTCAGACCTATCGTACGCCTCAATGTCGGTGCACAAAGTGGAGCTCCTGCGTACTCTTGTCGGCTGGCACACTGGACTTTATTTGGCCAAGTGCTAAACCACACTTATCGAGTCAACGTATTGTCGTCTGTGCAACGACCCTCCAATACTGTAGACTCACCACCTTATACCTTATGCACATGCAACCATATGTATCAGCTAGCGAGCCAAGGCTCCCCGGACCATCCCGTCCGTCATAAACAACAACCGAGCCAAATCTCGTCGGGCCAACTTGCCCATCACAGACAACAACCGAGCCAAAGCTCGCCATTCCAACCTGCCCACCACCAAATACACTGAGCCTAGAGCCCGAGTGACCCAACCTACCACCCTGAGACATCGAGGTGAGTGAAGGTGAAACCCTAGTTTTACTAGTTACTCTTGCATTCCAATTTTGCCTACAATTTAGGTTTAGCCCAGGACTGCCCAATGTATCCCCCGTGAAGGGCTCTCGAAGGAACTAGGAACTACGATGGGATTACGCCAAAAGCTCCCTTTCGCGAGGCACTTACTATTATTGGTTGCTATCAAAATTCCCAAACACTTACTTGTTTTACCGGATCTAACCCTAAGGTATTTGACACCTCCTTCTCACGGGAAAGGCGATCTTTCGTCGATCCCGAGCACCTCCTAACACTAGCCAAACCAACACTCAACTCATCCTAACTTCCAATGATGAACTCATTTTTATTTATCCAAACCAACAAATAGTTATCCCAAATTCATGTGCCCAAATTCATATTCCAACCTAAATTCCGCAATTTTACTAGATGCAGACCAACTTAAGCTATATGACTTGTAAAGCGGGAGGTACACCAAATAATCACCCAGTACTCCTATAATAATTACTGGGGGGGCTATTATGACATTTGTGGCCTAAATACAGGAATTCACAATTTTCCTAATTATCTGATAATTTATTTAATTAATCTAGTAAATCAAAAACTCAAGTTTGAACATGAAGTGCCCATTTGAAACAATTAAATGCTCTACCAAATTTATGATAAATTTAAGATGATTATTTAACACAGAATCCCAAGTATCCCAATTTTTCAACAAGGTTAAGCCTCTGAATTTAATTTTTGAATATAACCTATTTTTATCAATTTAAGAGGCAAGTGCAGTAAAAATATTTCCAAAAATTCTGAGAAAATTCAAGGACGATTGTAAGGACATATAAATGCCTAAGTCAAGTTTCATAATTTATTATCAAGTAATGAACACTAAATAAATTATTGAATATTTTTCCAAGTTATTGAGCTTGTGAAGTGGGTACTGCTAATATGTATTCAAAAATTTTAGGGCAATCCCATGAGTTACAAAGGAAGTGCTAAGATTATTGATCCAAAATTCCCAATTAAATTACCAGAGGTTCATACTACCCCTATGACCACACAACCCAAATTTCATTATTGTTCAATGAGTTTTCCTAACCTATTCTAGCATCATAAGATTTGTGCCCTAGACTATGGTTAGGATTTTAAGGGGCCTACCCTTTCCCAAATCCCCTAATATTATTACCAGAGGGCATTAGTTAGTCTAGTACCCTCTCCACCAAATTTCAAGTTCATTCAAGGTGTTTTGGCGTCATGCCCTTCACAAGGCACAAAAACCCTTCCTTAGGATTTGGTCTTAGATCTTAGGGAAAATCTATTCCAATGTACCCCAACTTCCATGGGGAGGTGCTAAAAGCCATGCCAAGCCAATGGACCCAATTTCAACCTCTGTTGAGGTGATTTGGCCACTCAAAACCCAACGTGTACTTTTTGACCACAATACCCTTATTATGGCAAGGATAGGATTTGCATGATTTCAATTCAAACCATCTCCAAATGAGATGAAATTTTTACCAGAGCCTTATGATGATCCCAAGCACCACTCACCAAAATTTGGGTGAGTTTGGAGGTAATTGTGCCCCTAAATTATTTTACACTAGAGAAATTAAATAATTTCCAAAACTATAGAAATATTGACCCCCAAAATTCTCATTTTAGGTAGGACCTAGATATGACCTAGAGTGCCTCCCTATCTATATTTCAAGTCATTTGGACCAGAGATGAAGTGTGGGCACCCATTTTAATTTCTTCCTGGCCCTAGGTATAGACCCCACCAAAATGAGTGCCCTGGTCAAACCATGCACCCAAATTGGTTCAAACTAATTTTCAATGAAAGTAGACCCATAGGGCTACAAATAATATGTTGACCATTTTCTCTGAATTAACATCTAGGTATTTTTAATAATTAACAACATTAAATAAATAATGTATGACAGAAATGAAATAAACATTTCATAACCTATAGTTTAATATCAGAGCCAGCGCGAATCTTGTCATAGATCGGACGGTGTCGGGTTATCTTTAACCTCTAGCCAACGGTCCCGATTCAACCTGCCTGGAGCCATTTCCAACTACTGCCGCCAGCCATCCGGCCACCTCTCCGGCTGGCCACCGCCACCACCACCTTCGTTGAGGTGGTGGCTATCACCAGGCGGCGGCACATCCGCCGGAGCGCCTTTTTCCTACGATCCCGACAAGGTGAAAAACATGGAAAAACCAGGAATTTTTCAACTTGGATCGGGCTCAACTGAGCCCGAATCCCTTTCTAAATGAATCCTACGATCTACCCATGGATGAAGGAGAAGGGGAGGACCTGTGTGGGTGGCTGAAGCCTTGCCGATCGCCGGATTGTCATGGTGGTGGTGGCGGTAGTCGAATTTTTGCAACTGCACAGTGGACTTCTTTGGCTCATTCAAGTAATGTGTGGAACTGAATCACTAGAGTCCAGTGGAGCTTTTAAGGCGGAGAGATGGGGTTTTGGGTGGGTGTAGGCTACCATGGCCATTAATGGCCCCTTAAGAGGATTTCGGCCATGGTGGGTGGGAGATGAAGCATGGCTCAAACAAGTGAAAGAACAGCTGGTTGAAATGGGACTGCACTCCCCTTGTCCTAGTGAATTGAATGGGGGGTTGGGGAAGGGAAGGATGAGCCCCAAAGTCTTTCCTCATTACTCCCCTTTGTTGGAACACCCTATTACTAATTTGGGTCAGGATCACTATGTCTCTAGGAAACAAATGTTTGACCTCCTTTATAGTCCAAAAGGTCAATTAGAATTGAGTCTAGGGGTTAGAAGTCTAGGTTTGGAAGCTGCCCTCAAGACCAGGATTTTCTGTTTGGAGACTAAGTCATGTCGTCGAGCTCAGCACGACGATTCGTCGAACTCCGATCGATGATCGTCTAGCTCAACTTCGACAGATCGTCGAACTCCATTCGACGATCGCTGAGCTCAACTTCATCATATCGTCGAACTCCATTCGATGATCGGTGAGCTCAGGTCGACGATCTTGACTCAGCATTGGATTTCTATCTCTGAGCTCAGTTCGACGATCTTTGAGCTCAGATCGACGATATTTTGCTGCTGTATTAGTCCATATCGCTGAGCTCAGTTCGACGATAGTAGAGCTCAGTTCGACGTTTTCAGATAACTTCAAGAATGTTTCTAGATTCAAATTCAAATCAGTTAAGGCATTATTCTGCAATTAATTCTGAGGAGTTCCTAGCTGTTTTCATTCATTTCTGGATCAAGTTTCAAGGAATATTTCTATGGACTTTCCTCCAGAAGAGATTTTGCAATTAAGGATGCAATTAATGCAGGCCAACGACTATTCTTCTCAGAGAATGTTTGTGTTCAGTACCAGAGAATAAAAGAAAAGAATTTTTGAATCTCTAAGATATATTACAGAGAAACACAGACACACACAGACAGACATCAGTATTCTTCAGAACAAGAACAAAATATACTGTCTCAAAGAATTCTCAAGAACACTCATCCAAGGAGATCACCCTTTTCTAAATTCTTCAGATCTCTCTAGTTTTCAAGTGTTCAAGGCCAACATATTTCAAGACTCCAGACATTCAACATTTTAGTTGTTGCTGGAATCATCTCTTGCTGGAGCTCAAGTTTTGAAGGCCTATCACCCTCAGCAAAGCTTCTTTTCCTGAAGATCTCAAGGATTCAGGGGAGCTTTGACATCAACAATCCACATAGTCTTCTCAGTTGTTTGAGAAAGAGAAGACTTCCATCACTCTCTCACCCCCTCTCTGTAAAGGGTTTCTCAAACTCCCTTCAAAAGTTTGAGCTTGGTTTTTGAGCACCTTGTCAAAAGCTCATTGGTGGCAAGACACTTGATCAAAAAATCTGATTTGGTTTTTGAGCATCTTATCAAAAGCTCATTGGTGCCCAGGACACCTAATCAACTCATCCTGCAGTGGATTCCTACCTAGGGTGGTAGAAGAGTGGATGTACCCAAGTTTAGGGGAACCACTATATTTCCTTGTGTCTTCTGGTTTTGCTGGTTTTTATTTTTGTTTCTGGCCTTGAATATTCTGTGATTAGTTTTTGATTAGTTTAGTTCTGTGATTAGTTTTTTTTTAACTGATTCCCTGCTCACACATATTACAACAATTGTTGTAAAAACTTTTAAAGCACCATATACTCTATTCACCCCCCCCCCCTCTAGAGTATATATCAGATCTAGCTGCACTTTCAATTGGTATCAAAGCGAGGTTGGTTAAACATACCATACCTGATTGGTTGTACAGGCTAACACCTGAACCCAAAGATCCCAAGTTAGATCTGCTTTTCTGTTGTATTTTATTATTAGATTTTGTTTTCATAATGATGGCCCAAAACAAAGATTATGCTAGCACCAGACCTCCAGTGTGCAATCTATCCAAGTTTGCACTTTGGAAAGCAAGGATCAGACTGTACATGAATTCTATTGACGAAGATATTTTTAACTCTATTTTGACAGTGTGTCCAAGACCCCCAGAGAACACCAGTACAAATGCTGTTCCACCTCCATCAGGAACAGATGCTGATATCAAGAGATGGAGGGTAGCTGATGCCAAGGCTATGAACATCTTGTCCCAGACAATGTCTGATGACATATTCCAAAAGGTGGCTGAATGCAATTCAGCAAAGGAAATTTGGGACAAACTTTCTGAAATAGTCTCAGGCTCAGCTGATGAGAGGAAGGATAGGAGATCCCATCTCATCTCTCAATATGAGAATTTCAAGAAGGGAGAAACTGAGTCAGTGGGAGACATGTACAATAGGCTAAGTCTAATTGTCAGTGAACTCAGGATATTGGACAAAGAGATCTCACTAACTGAACTCAATGACAAGATCCTAATGTGCTTCCCTAGCACTTGGGATTCAAGAATCTGGCCAATTAAGGATGCCAGAAGTCTGAATGAGATCACTACTGAAGCCCTATTGGGTAAGCTCAAATCTTATGAGCTACTCATCAAAAATAGAGAGGAAGAACAGAAGGCTGCCTCACCAGCCACAAGAAAAGATAAGACCATAGCATTCAAGGCAACTGAAGATCTGCCTGAAGACAAAGCCACAGGCAATGATGAACTACTCAGTCTGTTGGCCAAAAGATTTTATAAGATGGCCAGAAAGGACTTCAGAAGGAGATCATACAAGGAACATGATAAGCCAAGGTATGACAAGTCCATTAATAATAATAATAAAGACATTATTTGCTTTGGTTGCAGGAAACCAGGGCACATAGTTCCTGACTGTCCAGAGAACAAGAACAAGGACAGAAGGGACATGAAAGAAAGAAGAAAGGAGAAAGACTCCAAGAGGAATGGCAATGGCAAACCCTCATCAAGCAAAAACAAACATACAAGAAAGGGGTTTGTTGCTGAATCCTGGAGTGAGACTGAAGAAGAGTCAGAAGCATCATCCAGCTCCAGTGATGATGAAGATGATGCAGAAGAGAAAGAGTTCTGCATGATGGCAATCAATGGCTCACAGCACAATTCAGAAGAAGAGGAGTCAGAGTCAGACTCAGAGACTCAACCTGAAGAAGATCAGGTAATTGGTTCTTTTGATTTTAGTTCAGAGGACTTTAAATCTGAATTTAAAGCATTGTGTTTAGACCTGCTAAAGTCTGAGAAAGAAATTATCTCTCTCAGAAATCAATTATCTGAACACAATACTTTAAAGTCAGAAAACCTCAAACTCTCTCAGGAGTTGGAGTGCTGTAGGGAGCAAATAGCTTCACTGAAAAGTGAGCTGTCTGAGGCCAAGAAGCTTGAAGAATCCCTTAATGGGAGAAGCATCAAGCTGATGGACATCACAAGCACAGTGAACTCCAGATTCAATAGTACACTGGGCTTGGGTGCTTCATCCAACCAACCCATAGTTCTAACAACTCCAATCAAATTCATTTCTGATAAAGGAAAGGGAGTTGTAGAGGTTGCTAGGAAGAATTCTGATCTGCCCCAGAAAACTAAGTTCCAGCAGAAATCGTCGAACGGAGCTCGACGATCGCCAAACGGAGATCGACGATCGCCGAACGCAGATCGACGATCTCAGGAAAAATCGTCGAACGCAGGTCGACGATCTCAAGTACCTGAACTCAGCCATAGTCGACCGTCGAACGGAGCTCGACGATCTGACCCAAGATCGTCGAACGCAGCTCCAAGATCGTCGAACAGAGGTCAGAGCTCTGGAAAATTTTTCAAAGGCAAATCAAAATTCAATCCTAAGGGTCCTACATCCCAAATCTTTAACCCTTATACTGAATGGATTATACCTCCAAGGAGATATCATCCTGAAGGATATAAGAGTCAACCTGGGATGTCCTTTATTTCAGAATTTAAAGGTTATCAACCTAGGCCCAAGGTAAACTGGGTCAAAAACAAATGAATTGTCTTATGTGCAGGTGAAGACCTATCCAACATCTAACCAGCAATGGTACTTGGATAGTGGGTGCTCTAAGCACATGACAAGGAAGAAAGACAACCTCACTTTCTTTAGAGCCAAGCTTGGACCCAAAGTTATCTTTGGTGATTCAAACTTTGGACAGACTAAAGGATATGGTGCAGTCCAGATTGGATTAGTAACTTTTAAGAAGGTAGCTTATGTGGAAGGACTGAAGCACAACCTAATTAGCATCAGTCAGCTGTGTGATGAAGGCTACCAGGTGACCTTCAACAAAGCCTTATGCAAAATCAAGTCAGAGGACAACACAACTGTGTTGAAAGGTAAAAGGAAAGGTAACATCTATCTAGTAGATTTTCTTTCAACTGATGTAGATATTTGCTTGTTTAATTCTGTCTGTAGACCAAATATCCTATGACATAAGAGATTAGGACACCTAAACCTTAGAACTATTGCTAGGCTATCCAAGGACAACCTTGTTAGAGAACTACCTTCTGGCCCCTACAAGAAGGAAGGACTCTGCAGGGCTTGTCAACTAGGCAAGCAAACTAAAAACAATTTTAAGTCACTTAATAAGAGTGATTCACCTAGGATATTGTATCTGTTACACATGGATCTTTTTGGACCCATCACAGTACAAAGCCTAGGAGGGAAATCCTACACTTTAGTAGTTATAGATGACTTCTCTAGATTCACTTGGGTGTTCTTTCTAAGGAAGAAGTCTGATAACTTTAAGTGTCTGACAGAGTTTCTCAAATGTATACAGATTGAGTTCAATACTCACATTGCCCTGATCAGAAGTGATCATGGGACAGAGTTTGATTCTCTTCTTATGCAAGAGTTCTGTCAGAGTGAAGGGATCAGACATACTTTCTCAGCTCCTAGAACTCCTCAACAAAATGGGGTAGCTGAAAGGAAAAATAGAATCCTTATCGAATCTGCCACTACATTGTTGTCAGATGCTCACCTTCCTCTATCATTTTGGGCAGAGGCAGTGAACACCTCCAACTATGTGCTGAATAGAAGTTTGATACATAAACTAAAGGGAAAGACTCCCTATGAATTACTCAAAGGGAAGAAACCTAAAGTTGATTATTTTAGAGTCTTTGGTTGCATTTGCTATATTCATAATACTGATAAGAAATATTTAGCAAAATTTCAAGCTAAAGCTGATGAATGAGTGTTTCTGGGATACTCCATGATCAGCAAGGCTTATAGGGTCTATAATAAATCATCTTTAAAAATTGAGGAATCTGTTCATATATCATTTGATGAAACTAACATGTCTTTCAAGGAGAAGATTTCTTCTACCATAGAACCTTTGCAGGAACATTCTCTAGTTGAAGACCTGAACAAGTTACAGATTACCCAAAGGGATGAAAGCAGTGAAGATGAAGAAAGTGCTCAACACATTGAAGAACAACTTGAAGAGCCAGTTGTTGTACCACAAGAGGAAACAACAACACAGGTTGGTGAACAATCAACACCCCCTGTTGATTTAGTAACATCAAGAGACCATCCAATTTCCCAAATAATTGGAGACATCTCAGCTGGTGTGCAAACCAGAAATCAGGTCAACCAAAACCTGTTGCACACCTGCTTCCTATCTCAAATTGAACCTCAATCCATTCAAGATGCAGAGCAAGATCCACACTGGATCATTGCAATGCAGGAGGAGTTGTATCAATTTGAGAGAAACAAAGTATGGGAACTAGTGCCAAAGCCTAATGATCATTCCATTGTTGGAACAAAATGGGTATTCAGAAACAAATTGGATGATCAAGGAGTAATTATAAGGAACAAGGCAAGGCTAGTTGCTCAGGGATACTCTCAAGAAGAAGGAATAGACTACGACCAGACTTTTGCACCAGTTGCAAGATTAGAAGCCATCAGAATATTCTTAGCTTATGCAGCACATAAAGGCTTCAAGGTATATCAGATGGATGTCAAAAGTGCTTTTTTAAATGGAGACATCAAAGAGGAAGTATATGTCAGACAACCTCCAGGTTTTATCTCTCCAACTTATCCTGATTATGTTTTTAGATTGAACAAAGAATTATATGGTCTCAAGCAAGCTCCTAGAGCATGGTATGAGACCCTAGCATGCTTTCTTTTGGAAAATGGTTTTATAAGGGGTAGAGTAGACCAAACTCTTTTCATTAGAACCCATAAGTCCCATACCCTACTAGTACAGATTTATGTAGACGATATTATTTTTGGTTCTACTGACTCCAAATTGTGCAGAAGATTTTCCAACCTAATGCATTCTAAATTTGAGATGAGTAGCATGGGTGAGCTATCTTTCTTCCTAGGATTGCAAGTCAAACAGCATGCTGAAGGCATCTTCATTTCTCAAACCAAGTATGCAAATGAATTGGTTAAGAAATTTAGTATGTCTGAAGCATCTTGTATGAAAACACCCATGCCTACTAATGCTGTATTGGATGCTGATGAACATGAGAAACCTGTTGATCAGACAACATATAGAGCAATGATTGGCTCTTTACTGTACCTTACAGCTAGTAGACCAGATATAATGTTTGCTACATGTATATGTGCTAGGTTCCAAGTAAGCCCTAGAGAGTCACACCTAACACTAGTAAAGAGGATTCTCAGGTATGTTAAAAGTTGTCCAAATCTAGGTCTCTGGTATCCAAAAGATTCAGCATTTGATTTAACTGGATTCTCTGATGCTGATTATGCTGGATGCAGAATTGACAGGAAAAGCACCAGTGGAACTTGTCAGTTCCTTGGTGACAGCCTTGTCTCTTGGTTTTGTAAGAAACAAACATCTGTGCCAACTTCAACTGCTGAAGCTGAATATATGGCTGCAGGTAGTTGTTGTTCACAAATCTTGTGGATTCAAAACCAACTCCTAGACTATGGCTACAACTTAGAGAAGTCTAAAATCTTTTGTGACAACACCAGTGCTATTTCTATAGCTCAAAATCCAGTCCTCCATAGTAGGACAAAACACATAGAGATTAGGCATCATTTCTTCAGGGATAATGTTGAAAAGAATAAAATTGAACTACAATATATCCCAACTGATTTACAAAGGGGAGATATTTTCACCAAGCCCTTGGATGAAAAGAAACACACCTTCTTCCTAAATCAGTTAGGAATGTTAGATGGAGGAAGTCTTAAATAATATCCAAGATTTTGAAAGCTTAAAAATTGACCACGACTAGGCAAACATCCTGATTTTTCTTAGTGTCTAGAGTTTTTCTGATCTCTGAACTGCGCTCGACAATTTTCCCCCAGATCGTCGAACGGAGATCGACGATATCTGAAATCGTCGAACGGAGTTCAGCGTTTCACAGATAGTATGAACTATCTCTTCCGGTCAACGATCGTCGAACGACGCTCGACGATTTTGTTCTCTGAACGATTGTCGAACAGAGCTCGACGCTCTCCAATATCGTCGAACGGAGATCGACGATGTTGAAGACTCTTCAAATTCCTTTAGTAGCCTCGATCGTCGAACTGAGTTCAACGATCTTTCCAATTCTGCGTCGAACCCTAATATAAAATTCATTTTTCGCCGTCGTTCTCCTTTGCGCTTTCGACTTCTCTGCAAGAATTCTCTTTCACTCCAAACAATTCTGCACTTGGTCATTTTGTTTGTTGAATTTTTGCAGGTACCCATGGTCGTGTCTGTTGCTGTTCTAGCCGCCATGAAGTTTGATGCTGGTTTCGATATTGACATGGAATCCTTCAACACAACTGACCAGGCTTTTCAGGATATTTTGGGATTATTCAAAGAGCAGAACCTGACTGCAATAATGACCACAAGGATCAAGCTTGCATCTGATGAGATAAAGGAATGGGTCTACACTGCCCACAATCAAGACAACTCCACCATTGTTGGGTCTATATCTGGCACACAGGTACCTCTAACCCCAACAATTTTATCAGAGGTTTTTGAGTTGAGAAATGGTGAAGATACTGCTGACCTGTCTGGAGAAGAGTATACTGAACTGCTTGCCAGCATGGGTCATTCAGAGGCCAACCCTAGCAAGCTATTGAAAAAACACCTATCTGTGGAATACAGATTCATGGCAGATGTAGTTGGGAAAGTGCTACTGGCTAAGCACTCTGCCCATGATACAATCTCAAGGTATCAGCTCTGCCTCATGGGAGCCCTGGTAGACAGGAAGAACTTGAATTGGGGAGAAGTATTGTTTGACCTTATCAAGAAGAAAATCAACAAAAGTTTTGTCAACTTTGGAAGGATTATAGGGGTGTTTCTGCAGCACAGGTGCCCTGCTTTACTGGTCTCCTCTGGAATCCATATCAATGCTTCCAAGTGACTATCTTGTGCCCTCTTTGGAAAATGGGACAGACAAATCAGCAAGCCCAGCAGGCCCTCCTCCAGCACTCCTTCAGGAACAAGGACTCTCAGAGTCACTTCCCCACAGGTCTCTGCCCCTGCAGATGACCTGCCTGCTGTTGTTGCCTCTCCTCCTCCTCCTCCAATTCCATCTCTTCCCATACCATCTACCATTCAAACACCATCCACCATCATCATCTCCTGCCCCTCTCCAACATCCACACCATCTCCACTACCTATTCTACCAACACCAGAAGACCACTTCCATCCATTATTCTCCTACCCTCAACCAGATGCCACTTCATCATGCTCCCATCCATCCTTCACCCTCATTGATGAGTCCTTTATGGATGACTCTCCATCCTCTCCTCCTGAGCTACCCTCATCCTCCACTTCCTATCAAGACCTTCTACAATAAATCATTGACCAACCCACATTCACCCCATCTATCTCCATCCCACTGTCCTCCATATCCACCTTACCCACAGCTCAGCCATCTCTTCCCCTATTCAACAACTCTCCACTACCATTTACAACAGCTGCTCCTACATCTTCTACCTCTGCTCCAGTCGCCCTTGAGCAAGTAGACATCCCAGCCCTTGCTGATAGGTTGTATGAACTGCTATCCCCCAGACTATCACTTCTTCTGGAGACCTCCTTGGCTCCATTACACCTGTCAGTGGCAGCTCTCTCTGCCAGGCTCTCTTCCCTATTCCCTCAGGCAGCCCCTACAGCAGTGTGCCTTGATCCAGCCTTGTCTGAATCTAGGCAGGGGGAGATGCCCTATGAAGTGAGTCTTCCTGCTGCTGCTGTTGCTGCTGTTTCTATGAGCCTGTCTGCTGCTGCTATTATTGCTGCTTCTTCAGCTCCTGCTCTTACTGCTGTTGCTGTGCCTCAAGCACAAATTCCTCCTGCTGCAGTCCTTGCAATAGACCTCAGGTCTTTGCTGTCAAACTTTGATCAGTTTTATTTCAGCTGTCTGCCAGAGCCAGTTGCTGTCCAGCCTCTAGAGGATCTATCCAAGGCACTTGTGCCATTTTCCTGCTGTGACCCAAGCATCATCACCTCTTTTGTCAACTCAGTGTATGCTGCTGCTTCTTCTGAAGAAAGCATTGTTGTTGCTTCTAATATTGTTGCCTCTACTGCTGCTGAAAATGTTGATACTGCTGCTGAAGTTTCTGTTATTACTGTTGAACCAATTTCCAAGGAAATTCTTATGTCAGAGGCACCTGAGTTTGAGCCTTCTGCAGTTTCTGATGATTTCTCCACTGTTGTTGTTGCTGATAGTGAGACTGTTGTTGCTGCTGTCACTTCTCCAGAGCCTATAGTTGTTGCTGCTGCTGCTGTTACTGCTTCTACTGTATCTGCTGCTATCATTTCTGTTACTGCTTCAACATCTGCTGCTACACCATCTGTTGCCTCATCTGCTTCTGTACAGCTCAAGAAGGACTTAATGAAGAAAATTGATGCCCTGTATGATGACCAGAGTTCTGAAAGTGATGAGTACAGAACAGACTCTGATGACTCTTCTGCTACCATTGCCAGGAAAAGAAAGGCAAGGAGCAAACCTATGAAGAGAGTACCTCCTGCTAAGGTCAAAGACAATAATGATATTCCATACTACATTCTTCATGACTGCCCTATTACTGACCACTGGATGCAGCACTCTAAGAATCTGCTAAAAGAAATGAAAAAGAAGAGAAAATATGAAAAGGGTTCCTCACAATTTCAACACTCTCATCCTCCTCCACCACCTCCTCCTGATGCAGGTGCAGGTGGAAGCTCTGCAGCTCAACCCCCAGTCAGAAGTCAGGCCCCCTATCAGCCTCATGCTAGATCTTATAATAGGCGAAGCCAATCCAGGGGATCTCAATCCAGGAGAGGAGGATACAGAGGAAATCAAAGAGATCTCCAAGTCTACTCCAAAGGTTACTCAAGTCAAAACCCATATTCCAGGGGAGGACAAATGTCAACTGATACCACTTCTGGTCCTTTTCCCTATAAGCTGAAAGAAACTGTGTCTTCCAGGCCTCCTCAGGACAATCCCTCTAACAGATATGAGCCCCCAGTACCTTTTGAGGACCCTGAGAACAATCCAGCTGCTTGGACTGCAAGATTAAAAGAACTAGCTGCACTGGATCAGATCAGAAAGGCTAGAGAGCAAGGAAAAGATTTCTCCAACATCTCAACAATGTCTGAAAAGAGAAAGAAAGAGCTAGAAAGATATGCATCAAGCAAGTTCTTTGATTCTGACAGGTATATGGAATTGCATCCTGAAGCAGTAGTTCCCAGGCCTAAACAGCAAACATCTCTAGGTACAGCTGATGATACCAGATCAAAGAAGGAAGCCCTCAATCCCAACAGAGAGATTAAACTTGTTAAGGGCAAAGAAAAGAAATGACAATGTAAGGTGATATTCTCTGTGATTTCTGTTTACTATCTGGGATGTTATATATCTCTGTGGTTCTGCAATGTCTAGCTTGTTGCTTTTCTATTTTGCTGCTTGCATGTTGTTACTTAATTTTTCCAAAGTCTGTAAATAGTAATCCTAACCCAAATAGGGGGAGATTGTTGGAACACCCTATTACTAATTTGGGTCAGGATCACTATGTCTCTAGGAAACAAATGTTTGACCTCCTGTATAGTCCAAAAGGTCAATTAGAATTGAGTCTAAGGGTTAGAAGTCTAGGTTTGGAAGCTGCCCTCAAGACCAGGATTTTCTGTTTGGAGACTAAGTCATGTCGTCGAGCTCAGCACGATGATTCGTCAAACTCCGATCGACGATCGTCTAGCTCAACTTCGACAGATCGTCGAACTCCATTCGACGATCGCTGAGCTCAACTTCATCATATCGTCGAACTCCATTAGACGATCGGTGAGCTCAGGTCGACGATCTTGACTCAGCATTGGATTTCTATCTCTGAGCTCAGTTCGACGATCTTTGAGCTCAGATCGACGATATTTTGCTGCTGTATTAGTCCATATTACTGAGCTCAGTTCGACGATAGCGGAGCTCAGTTCGACGTTTTCAGATAACTTCAAGAATGTTTCTAGATTCAAATTCAAATCAGTTAAGGCATTATTCTGCAATTAATTCTGAGGATTTCCTAGCCGTTTTCATTCATTTCTGGATCAAGTTTCAAGGAATATTTCTATGGACTTTCCTCCAGAAGAGATTTTGCAATTAAGGATGCAATTAATGCAGGCCAACAGCTATTCTTCTCAGAGAATGTTTGTGTTCAGTACCAGAGAATAAAAGAAAAGAATTTTTGAATCTCTAAGATAGATTACAGAGAAACACAGACACACATACAGACAGACATCAGTATTCTTCAGAACAAGAACAAAATATACTGTCTCAAAGAATTCTCAAGAACACTCATCCAAGGAGATCACCCTTTTCTAAAATCTTCAGATCTCTCTAGTTTTCAAGTGTTCAAGGCCAACATATTTCAAGACTCCAGACATTCAACATTTCAGCTGTTGCTGGAATCATCTCTTGCTGGAGCTCAAGTTTTGAAGGCCTATCACCCTCAGCAAAGCTTCTTTTCCTGAAGATCTCAAGGATTCAGGGGGAGCTTTGACATCAACAATCCACATAGTCTTCTCAGTTGTTTGAGAAAGAGAAGACTTCCATCACTCTCTCACCCCCTCTCTGTAAAGGGTTTCTCAAACTCCCTTCAAAAGTTTGAGCTTGGTTTTTGAGCACCTTGTCAAAAGCTCATTGGTGGCAAGACACCTGATCAAAAAATCTGATTTGGTTTTTGAGCACCTTATCAAAAGCTCATTGGTGCCCAGGACACCTGATCAACTCATCCTGCAGTGGATTCCTACCTAGGGTGGTAGAAGAATGGATGTACCCAAGTTTAGGGGAACCACTATATTTCCTTGTGTCTTCTGGTTTTGCTGGTTTTTATTTTTGTTTCTGGCCTTGATTATTCTGTGATTAGTTTAGTTCTGTGATTAGTTTTTTTTTTAACTGCTTCCCTGCTCACACATATTACAACAATTGTTGTAAAAACTTTTAAAGCACCATATACTATATTCACCCCCCTCTAGAGTATATATCAGATCTAGCTGCACTTTCAATTGGTATCAAAGCGAGGTTGGTTAAACATACCATACCTGATTGGTCGTACAGGCTAACACCTGAACCCAAAGATCCCAAGTTAGATCTGCTTTTTTGTTGTATTTTATTATTAGATTTTGTTTTCACAAATCATGGCCCAAAACAAAGATTATGCTAGCACCAGACCTCCAGTGTGCAATCTATCCAAGTTTGCACTTTGGAAAGCAAGGATCAGACTGTATATGAATTCTATTGACGAAGATATTTTTAACTCTGTTTTGACAGTGTGTCCAAGACCCCCAGAGAACACCAGTACAAATGCTGTTCCACCTCCATCAGGAACAGATGCTGATATCAAGAGATGGAAGGTAGCTGATGCCAAGGCTATGAACATCTTGGCCCAGACAATGTCTGATGACATATTCCAAAAGGTGGCTGAATGCAATTCAGCAAAGGAAATTTGGGACAAACTTTCTGAAATAGTCTCAGGCTCAGCTGATGAGAGGAAGGATAGGAGATCCCATCTCATCTCTCAATATGAGAATTTCAAGAAGGGAGAAACTGAGTCAGTGGGAGACATGTACAACATGCTAAGTCTAATTGTTAGTGAACTCAGGACATTGGACAAAGAGATCTCTCTAACTGAACTCAATGACAAGATCCTAATGTGCTTCCCTAGCACTTGGGATTCAAGAATCTGGCCAATTAAGGATGCCAGAAGTCTGAATGAGATCACTACTGAAGCCCTATTGGGTAAGCTCAAATCTTATGAGCTACTCATCAAAAATAGAGAGGAAGAACAGAAGGCTGCCTCACCAGCCACAAGAAAAGAAAAGACCATAGCCTTCAAGGCAACTGAAGATATGCCTGAAGACAAAGACACAGGCAATGATGAACTACTCAGTCTGTTGGCCAAAAGATTTTATAAGATGGCCAGAAAGGACTTCAGGAGGAGATCATACAAGGAACATGATAAGACAAGGTATGACAAGTCCATTAATAATAATAATAAAGACATTATTTGCTTTGGTTGCTGGAAACCAGAGCACATAGTTCCTGACTGTCCAGAGAACAAGAACAAGGACAGAAGGGACATGAAAGAAAGAAGAAAGGAGAAAGACTGCAAGAGGAATGGTAATGGCAAACCCTCATCAAGCAAAAACAAACATACAAGAAAGGGGTTTGTTGCTGAATCCTGGAGTGAGACTGAAGAAGAGTCAGAAGCATCATCCAGCTCCAGTGATGATGAAGATGATGCAGAAGAGAAAGAGTTCTGCATGATGGCAATCAATGCCTCACAGCACAATTCAGAAGAAGAGGAGTCAGAGTCAGACTCAGAGACTCAACCTGAAGAAGTTCAGGTAATTGGTTCTTTTGATTTTAGTTCAGAGGACTTTAAATCTGAATTTAAAGCATTGTGTTTAGACCTGCTAAAGTCTGAGAAAGAAATTATCTCTCTCAGAAATCAATTATCTGAACACAATACTTTAAAGTCAGAAAACCTCAAACTCTCTCAGGAGTTGGAGTGCTGTAGGGAGCAGATAGCTTCACTGAAAAGTGAGCTGTCTGAGGCCAAGAAGCTTGAAGAATCCCTTAATGGGAGAAGCATCAAGCTGATGGACATCACAAGCAACAGTGAACTCCAGATTCAATAGTACACTGGGCTTGGGTGCTTCATCCAGCCAACCCATAGTTCTAACAACTCCAATCAAATTCATTTCTGATAAAGGAAAGGGAGTTGTAGAGGTTGCTAGGAAGAATTCTGATCTGCCCCAGAAAACTAAGTCCCAGCAGAAATCATCGAACGGAGCTCGACGATCGCCAAACAGAGATCGATGATCGCCGAACGCAGATCGACGATCTCAGGAAAAATCGTCGAACGCAGGTCGACGATCTCAAGTACCTGATCTCAGCCATAGTCGACCGTCGAACGGAGCTCGACGATCTGACCCAAGATCGTCGAACGTAGCTCCAAGATCGTCGAACAGAGGTCAGAGCTCTGGAAAATTTTTCAAAGGCAAATCAAAATTCAATCCTAAGGGTCCTACATCCCAAATCTTTAACCCTTATACTGAATGGATTATACCTCCAAGGAGATATCATCCTGAAGGATATAAGAGTCAACATGGGATCTGTTGTAGAGGTTACTCCCCTTTCTTTCTCTCTCTTTCATTTGAAGATCTTTCTCTCTCCTACTCACCAAGCCTGAAATTTGACTTCTACCTACCCTAATGGCAGCCCACATGTTCATTTCATCAACCAATACAATGTTAGCCTAAGTGAATTGGGCTTGGGCTTGAGTTAGCCCATTTGGGCTAGCTTGACCTAAACCTTGACTAGGGTTGACCTTAGTCAATTTGGTCTTTGAGGTTGCCCCTAATGGTCCTTGGGGACCCATTGGCCTCCCCTAAGGTCTAGGTAGGGTGACTTGGCCCTTTGGAGGTCACTTGACCCTTAATCAGGGCACTTTGACCACTTTTTGGCTAGAGTTAACTTGTGTCAACTTATCCTTTTTGGATGACCCCAGTGGGTCCTTAGTGACCATATGGACTACCTAAGGTGTTATGGGTGTTATGGTGGGTCATGGAGTCAATTTGAAGCCCAAATTTCAAACCCTAGGTCTGGTGATGAGGTTGTGATATAGGCAGACCAAGGTGATTTTCACCTTGGCCTTGTTCATGTGGTCCTTTGAGCTTCTAATGGTTTTGTCATGACCTAGTCATGACAAAACAAAACCCTAGGGGTCTAGTTCTTTGAGGGATGTTACAAATCCCAATATATATAAGAAACATTTCGTCCCCGAAATTAAGGTTAAGCCTACGGGGGTTTCTACTGAAATAAATAAAACTTGTAACATCCATAAGGTTTGAGATATACCTGACTAAAAATATCCGGGTACCTCCGTTGCATCAAGTCTTGAGGCTCCCATATGTGCTCCTCTCGCCCATGATTCCTCCACAGGACCTTAACCAATGGAACCTTCTTGCGGCGCAAGACTCGTATTCCCTTGTCGTCAATCCGGATTGGTTCCAGGTGAACTGACTGATCAGATACTACCGGCCCATCCGTGGCCGTAATCTGCTGCTCCGGGCATAGTAGAGACCTCCTAAGAGAGGATACATGGAACACGTCATGCAGACTCGCTAGCTCTGATGGCAGCTCCATCCTGTATGCCAAGTGACCGATCCGCTACCGGATCTTATAAGGCCCCATATATCTTGGGCAGAGCTTATTCTTCCGAACGCGTACCCGTGAAACCCCATGCATTGGTAGGATCTTCAAGAACACCTGGTCCCTATCCGGAACTCCACCTGACGATGCCGAACATCGTAATACTTAGCCTGTCGGCTCTATACCTCTAGCATCCTGTCGCGTATCATTCTCACCTGAGCTGCGGTGTCCTCGACAAACTCCGAACCCAAAGCCTTCAGATCCTCATCCTATATCCATGATAGTGGAGTCCTACACCTCCGTCCGTACATGGCCTTATAATGAGCCATCCTTATGCTGGATTGGTAGCTATTATTATATGAGAACTCGATCAGTGGCAATAGCTTCTCCCAGGGCTCACCGCGATTCAATATGCAAAGTCGCAGCAGATCTTCCTAGGTCCGATTAGTGCGTTCCGTCTGCCCCTCAGTCCGGGGATGAAATGCTGTACTGAATGTTAGGCGAGTGCCCAAGTAAGTCTGCACCGATCTCCACTCCCTAGATGTAAACTGTCCATCCCGGTCCGATACAATCGACCTAGGTACTCCATGATAACGAACGAACTTCTCCACGAACTTCCGAACCAACACACCAACCAAGTCATCCTTCCTGATCGGAATAAATCTAGCTACCTTCGTCAGCCGGTCGACGATCACCAGATCGAATCGTTCCCCGTCCCTGATCGGGGAAGCCCATGTATAAATTTCATCACGATATCATCGAACTTCCACTCCGGCATTGGGAGTGGCTACAATAATCCTGTGGGGTTTCAGCACTCTGCTTTCACCAACTAGCATGCCTTGCAATGGGTCACGAAGTAGGTGATATCCTTCTTCATGTCTGGCCAGTACATGGTCTTCTTCAGGTCCGCAGTCATCTTCGTAACTCCCGGGTATACTAAATAACGACTGCAATGAGCCTCCATCATGATATCTTCCCGGACCTGGCCTCCCTATGGTATGTAAATCCGTCCTCTGAAACACACTAGACCATCCCTCAGCGAGTAATCCCCAGTAGTGCCTGCTTCTAAGGCCCGGAATATCGGCTCTAGCTGGGAATCCTGCCTTTGCCCATCTTTGACTCGGTCTCGAATGTCATCTGGGGCAATCAACGATGCTAGGTAGTCCCGGTATAGCTCAGGGCGATCCTTGGACACCAAGGATACCTTCATCTTCTCTAACATCAGGACCAACTCCAAGGCCATCAACTGTATTCCTGCTCCAGGGTTTGCGGCCTTCCGGCTTAGCGTATCTGCCACCACATTCGCCTTCCCTGGGTGGTAGTGCATCTTGCACTAGTAATCTGCTAGAAACTCCACCCATCATCTCTATCTGATGTTCAGCTCTGTCTGATGTTCAGCTCTTGTGATCAGAGTAAATGTCGCAGTGGACGCCGTACAGATAGTGTCGCCGGACTTTCAGAGCAAATATGACCGTTCCCATCTCTAAGTCATGAACTGGGTAGTTCTACTCTTGCTTCTTCAGCTGCCCAGAAGCGTATGCTATCATATGACCATTCTGTATCAGCACCGCACCCATGCCCTGGTAGGAAGCATCGATGTAGACCTGGAATCCTTCTTTCTCCAAAGGGAGGGAAAGTATAGGAGCCAAGGTGAGTCGATCTTTTTGCTCCTGAAAAGCCACCTTGCATTATGTGGTCCAGACAAAGGGCACATCCTTCCTCGTCAGGGATGTGAGTGGAAGGGCAATATGAGAAAATCCCTCAACAAACATCCAATAGTAACCGACAAGTCCTAGAAAACTCTGCACTTCTGTGGCCGACTTCAGCTGCGGCCAATCCCGAAGTTCCTGAATCTAGGACGTGTCCACTGCCAACCCAGCATCACTGATGATATGGCATAGAAAAGCAACCTCCGTCAACCAGAACTAGCATTTGCTGATCTTCACATAAAGCTGGTGCTCCCACAGTCTCTCTAGGGTCAGGGTCAGATGTCGCGTGTCCTCCTCCTCTGTCCTCGCGTAAATGAGGATGTCATCAATAAATACAATGACGAACACATACAAATATTCCTCGATAACCCAATTCATGAGGCTAATGAATGCCGATGGTACATTCGTGAGCCCGAAAGGCATTACGGTGAACTCGAATAGTCCATAACTGCTACTGAAGGCAGTCTTCGGAATGTCCTCCTTCTGAATCTACAGCTGATTATAGCCAGACCTCAAGTGCAATTTTGAAAAGAAATGTGCGCCCTCCAGCTGGTCAAACAGCTCATATATCCTTGGCAGTGCATAGCTATTCCGGACTGTCAATCGGTTCAGTGCCCGGTAGTCGATGCACAATCTAAGTGTCCCGTCCTTCTTCTTGACGAACAACGCCGGGGCTCCCCATGGTGAAGAGCTTGGCCGGATAAATCCGGCCTCCACTAGTTCCTGGAGCTGGCTTCGAAACTCTGTCAGCTCCTTCGGGGCCACCCGGTAAGGGGCTCTAGATGCCGGTTTAGCCTCCGACACTTGTTTTATCCGAAAATCCTGCTCCCGGTGCGGGGGTAGCCCTGACAGCTTCTCTGGGAATACGTTGGCAAAATCTCGCACCACGGGGATATCCGAGATGGAATCCTTGGCCCCGACAATTTCAAACAACACCTCATAGATTTCCTCCCCCTGCAAGTGGGCCTTGACGGCCTGCACGGATGACAGCAAGAGAGGGATAATAGATCTAATACCTTCGATGACGATGTAGGAATCCCCATACCTCGCAGTAATCCTCTTTGACATGCAGTCTATCTGAGCATGGTTCCAGTGCAACCATGTCATTCCCACGATCAAATCAAAGACTGGAATCTTCATGATCGTTGCTGGTGCTTCAAATATCTTTCCTCCGATCTCCGCCTCCATGTTGCAGTAGGCGGTGGTGAATAGCTCTGATCCGTGTGGTAGTCGTATCCTCATCATCAAGCCAGTAAACTGGTCCACGCCTTCCAACACTTCCACGAAGTCTTCCGACACGAACGAGTGTGAAACACCCATATCGAACAGTGTATAGGCGAGCTTGCCGCTGATGAAGACTATGCCTGGGGTAGTTTAAAGTCTTAGAAATCTAATTATGGTTTCTTTAATAGTTTATCAGTTCTATATCCATAACTCTAATTATCTAGGAAAGAGAAAACTTAAAATTAATTGGAGTACCTGTGATCACTTGCTCCGGATTCCATTGTTGAGTAAGATCCAGTGCATATACTTGCTCCCTCTCTTGCCTGTGGTCTCTGCCCTGGTATCCATGACCTCGGCCACGTCCTCGGCCTCCAAAATACTGAGCTGGTGGGGCAGCCGGTGGTGCTGGTGGTGGTGCCCTCCTCATGGGGCAGTTCCTCCGGATATGCTCCACCAGATGACAGTTGAAGCACTTTGGCGGGGGATATGCCATACCACCGGTCTGTGCAACTCCCGCATCTGGGGTGGCTGAGGGGCCACCACTACTAATTCCCTCTACTCCTGTTTCACCTCCTGACGCGGCTGGTCTTCTCATCTTCTCCCATCTTTGATGCGGCCCCGTTGCTGATCATTTCTGGCTGCCCGTCCTTGATCCTCAGTTGGCCGCTTCCGATTTCGGGTAGTATGCCAATCTGCCTCGATCATTTTCGCCATCTCCAATATCCGAGGAATAGGCCCGTCGGACACGAACAACAGAGCCTCCCTCAGATCCTCTCGCAAGCCCTTATAGAACCTCTTAGTGTATCCTGCCTCATCCAACTGATAAGAATCCGCAAACCGGGCTAGGTGGTTGAACTCCCGATGATACTCCACCACTGTCTTGCTACCCTATCTCAACTGTATAAATCTATCTTCCAGCTCATCTCTGGTCGACCGCGAAACAAAATGCTCCAACAGTGCAGCCCTGAACTCCCCCCAAGCAATCTCTACAACCTCCCTGTCAACAAACGTCGTGTCCAGCGATGTCTTCCACAATCTTTTGGCATGGGACTTCAAGCAAGAGACTACTAAGGGCACCCTCTCCTCCCATGGGCACCGGATCCCAATCAGCATCTCATACATGATGTCCAACCACTCCTCCATCCAAACGGCCGACTATGTCCCCAAGTAGGATGGGGGAGAAAGTCCTCAGAAAATACTCAGCCAGTTGGCCCCCGGGTTGGGCTGCGGAGCCGGAACCTGTTGTGCCCTAAAAGCCTCCAGGATAGCTGTCAGAGTCTGCCCCATCTCTGAATGTAGGAATAGAGTGGGGACCGGTGGAGGTGGTGCAACATTCAGAGTATACTAGACTCTGCCCTGTGGTGTAGGCTGTGTTGGGGGCTGTGTAACAAAAGCAAATAGTAAATAATCGATTCAATCCTAATTAACAATGGACAATTTACATGTGATCCCCCTTATGGTCACACCACTGCTCCGCTGCTTAGTTTGTCCCCAAACTAAACTCGCGCGGGGGTGACCCAGGGGTTGTGGACTGCTACTTTTCGATGGAGGTACGCTCCGATACCACTTGTATGACCCTGTTTTTTTTCTTTTTAAACCACGACGGTCTTAGGCCCAGAACCGCCGCTTTGCGGTGACACCTTCGTACCCGGGAATATCATCACTACAAAATGCCGATCCTACCGGCCAAATCGATCACAACTGTAGCAAAATAGTAAGAGGCAAGTCCACAAAAATCACATATACATAGTAAATAATCTCCACGAAGGGAGTGTCCACAGATGAAATAAAAGTACTAAAACTTGGGCTCATGCCCAGTACATCAAGTCCTCACTACATATCTCTCATTACGGAAGCAAAACTAATATAACTACTAGCAATCAGGACTCACAGTCCCTTCCGTCTGAACTCCGGTACTAGACTGCCCCATCTTCAGGCGTGCCGACCTCCGTGGCTGCTCCTCCATGCTGGGCTCCACGGTCCCCTAAAATGATGTGGTTCGAAAACTGTTAGTCTAAAATACTAAGTCCTATCATCCCCCGCCCCTACCCCCATGTCTCCTAGGCACCGAGAGGGGAGGACGAAAGGAGAGGACATGAAAGTGGAGAATAATAAATATAAGTAAGTGGCGGCGGAGCTAATCTTGTTGTTCTATGATATATAAGACAAAATGAAGGTAAGAAATACTGAAAAAGAAGGGTAACCTTAAGTTATATGAAGACACATAAGCCGAGGGATCTTTTGCAGCGCTTCTATCGTATATAAAGTCTCATACCAATTTATACGATAGGGTGTCGGTTTTCTAGCTAGTAGGTATATATAATACTGAATAAAAACCTTAACTTATAAGTACGCTCGCACGAACTTATAAACGAAGGGGCCATTTTGCAGGGCCTATTATATAAAGCATCCCATACCACTTATACAATAGGTGTCGGGTTATATGCAATGATTATGCTATGAAATACAATTATGCCATGATGTGAACATGCAAGTGCAAATCACCCACTCGACTCTGTGTACACAGACCTTTAGTTCCCCCTTTCTGGAGCCAAACCTCCCAGGATACCTCCGTAGTGGCAAACAGAAGCGGTGGGTTGGGCCTCGCCCACATCTAAATCGGTAATCGCACTACCAGTCAAACCTATCGTACGCCTCAACACTGGTGCACAAATCGGAGCTCCTGCGTACTCTTGTCGGCAGGCACACCAGACTTTATTTGGCCAAGTGCTAAACCACACATGCCGAGTCAACGTATTGGCATCGGTGCAATGACCCTCCAATACTGTAGACTCATCACCTTATACCTTATTCACATGCAACCTTATGTATCAGCTACTGAGCCAAGGCTCCCCGGACCATCCCGTCCGTCATAAACAACAACCGAGCCAAAGCTCGCCGGGCCAACCTGCCCATCACAGACAACAACTGAGCCAAAGCTCGCCGGGCCAACCTGCCCACCACCAAATCTACTGAGCCTATAGCCCGAGTGACCCAACCTACCACCCCGAGACATCGAGGTGAGTGAAGGTGAAACCCTAGTTTTACTAGTTACTCATGCATTCCAATTTTGCCTACAGTTTAGGTTTAGACCTGGACTTCCCAAGGTATCCCCCGTGAAGGGATCCCCGAAGGCACTAGGAACTACGATGGGATTACGCCCAAAGCTCCCTTTCGTAAGGCACTTACTATTATTAGTTGCTATCAAAATTCCCAAACACTTACTTGTTTTACCGGATCTAACCCTTAGGTATTTGACACCTCCTTCCCACGGGAAAGGCGATCTTTCGTCGATCCCAAGTACCTCCTAACACTAGCCAAACCAACACTCTACCCATCCTAACTTCCAATGATGAACTCATTTTTATTTATCCAAACCAACAAATAGTTATCCCAAACTCATGTGCCCAAATTCATATTCCAACCTAAATTCCGCAATTTTACTAGATGCAGACCAAGTTAAGCTATAAGACATGTAAAGCGGGAGGTACACCAAATAATCACCCAGTACTCCTATAATAATTACTGGGGGGTTATTATGACATTTGTGGCCTTAATCCAGGAATTCACAATTTTCCTAATTATCTGATAATTTATTTAATTAATCTAGTAAATTAAAAACCTAAGTTTGAACATGAAGTGCACATTTGAGAAAGTAAATGCTCTACCAAATTTATGATAAATTCAAGATGATTATTTAACACAGATCCCAAGTATCCCAATTTTTCAACAAGGTTAAGCCTCTGAATCTAATTTTTGAATATAACCTATTTTTATCAATTTAAGAGGCAAGTGCAGAAAAACTATTTCCAAAACTTCTGAGAACATTCAAGGATGATTGTAAGGACATATAAATGCTCTAAGTCAAGTTTCATAATTTATTATCAAGTAATGAGCTCTAAACAAATTATTGAACAATTTTCCAAGTTATTGAGCTTGTGAAGTAGGTACTGCAAATATGTATTCAAAAATTCTAATAAAATTCATACATGAGCAGTAAGGTCTAAAACTCTTTCTGCCTAATTTTCATGACTTTCCACTGGGCATTGAGATAATAATAACCAAATGATTAATTAGGGCATTCCCATGAGTTATAAATGAAGTGCTAAGATTATTGATCCAAAATTCCCAATTAAATTACCAGAGGTTCATACTAATCCATGACCACACTACCCAAATTTTATTATTGTTCAATGAGTTTTACTAACTTATTCTAGCATCATAAGATTTGTGCCCTAGACTAGGGTTAGGATTTTGAGGGGCCTACCATTTCCTAAATTCCCTAATATTTTTACCATAGGGCTTTAGTTAACGTAGTACCCTCCCCACCAAATTTCAAGTTCATTCAAGGTGTTTTGGCCTCATGTCCTTTACAAGGCACAAAAGCACTTCCTTAGGGTTTGGTCTTAGATCTTAGGGCAAATCTATTCCAATCTACCCCATCTTTCATAGGGAAGTGATAAAATCTATGGCAAGCCAGTGGCCGCAATTTCAACCTCTGTTGAGGCTATTTGGCCACTCAAAAACCAAAGTGCACTTTTTGTCAAAAATACCCTTATTATGGCAAGGCTAGGGTTTGCATGATTTCAATTCAAACCATCTCCAAATGAGATGAAATTTTAACCAGAGCCTTATGATGTCCCCAAGCATCACTCACCATAATTTGGGTGAGTTTGGAGGTATTTGGCCCCTATATTAATTTACCCTAGAGAAATTAAATAATTTCCAAACCTATAGAAATATTGACCCCAAAAATTCTCATTTTTGGACAGGCCTAGATATGATCTAGGATGCCTCCCAGTACAAATTTCAAGTCATTTGGACCAGATATGAAGTGTGGGCACCCATTTTAATTTCTACCTATCCCTAGGTATACACTCCACCAAAATGAGTGCCCTGGTCAAACTAGGCACCCAAATTGGTTCAAACCAATTTTTGATTAAAGTAGACCCATAGGGATACAAATCATATGTTGACCATTTTCTCTAAATTAGACTTTAGGTATTTTTAATAATTAAAAACATTAAATCAATAAAGTGTGATAGAAATGAAATAAACATTTCATAGCTTATAGTTTAATATCAGAGCCAACGCGAATCTTGGCGCAGATCAGACGGTGCCGGGTTATCTTCAACCTCCAGCCAACGGTCCCGATTCAACCCGCCTGGAGCCATTTCCAACTGCTGTCGCTAGCCATCCGGCCACCTCCCCGGCCGGTCACCGCCACCACTACCTCCGTTGAGGTGGTGGCTGTCGCTAGGCTGCGACACAGCCACCAGAGCGCCTTTTTCCGACGATCCCGACAATGTGAAAAACATGGAAAAACCAGGAATTTTTCAACTTGGATCTTGCTCAACTGAGCCCGAATCCCTTTCTAAATGAATCCTACGATCTACCCATGGATGAAGGAGAAGGGGAGGACCTGTGTGGGTAGCTGAAGCCATGCCGATTGCCGGATTGTCATGGTGGTGGTCAAATTTCTGCAACTGCATAGTGGACTTCCTTGGCTCCTTTAGGTAATCTGTGGAACTGAATCCCTGGAGTCCAGTGGAGCTTTTAAGGAGGAGAGTTGGGGTTTTGGGTGGGTGTAGGCTGTCATGGTCATTAATGGCCCCTTAAGAGGATTTTGTCCATGGTGGGTGGTGGATGAAGCATGGCTCAAACCAGTCAAAGAACAGCTTGTTGAAATGGGACTGTACTCCCCTTGTCCTAGTGAATTGAATGGGAGGTTGGGGAAGGGGAAGGATGAGCCCCAAAGTATTTCGTCATTACTCCCCTTTCTTTCTCTCTCTTTTGTTTGGAGATTTTTCTCTCTCCTACTCACCAAGCCTGAAATTTGACTTCTACCTAGCCAAATGGCAGCCCACATGTTCATTTCATCCACCAATACAAGGTTAGCCCAAGTGAATTGGGCTTGAGTTTGAGTTAGCCCATTTGGGCTAGCTTGACCTAAACCTTGACTAGGGTTGACTTGGTAATTTTGGTCTTTGAGGTTGCCCCTAATGGGTCCTTGGTGACCCATTGACCTTCCCTAAGGTCTAAGTAGGGTTGACGTGGCCCTTTGGAGGTCACTTGACCCATAATCAGGGCACTTTGACCACTTTAGGGCTAGAGTTGACTTGGGTCAACTTAGACTTTTTGGTTGACCCCCAGTGGGTCCTTAGTGACCATATGGATTACCCAAGGTGTTATGGGTGTTGCGGTGGGGTCATGGAGTCAATTTGAAGCCCAAATGTCAAACCCTAGGTCTGGTGATGAGTTTGTGATATAGACAGACCAAGGTGATTTTCACCTTGGCCTTCTTCATGTGGTCCTTCGAGCTTCTGATGGTTTTGTCATGACCTAGTCATAACAAAACAAAACCCTTGGTTTCTAGTTGTTTGAGGGATGTTACACAGCATACACATGGATTTTTTGTCTCCTTTGTCTCAGAGACAATAGTTTTGGCTTTTAGAGCTTTCATAAAATTTGGTCCATGAACATAGGGACCATACTCTATAAGATTTATTTCTTCATACGGTGCCTTGAAAGCACTTGCACCAATGTCTCGGGGACAGGTCCATCCTTGGTAGTGCTTTTTAGGCTCCACATAAGTTGGCCTAGCAAAGTGACCATAGGACATCTCAAAGTCATATTTATTTGTGGGAAAGATTACCTTCTTAAAAGAGGGTTTACTTTGAGGTGCCTTCCCTTTGCCTTTAGTAGCGGCTCTCTTAGTAGCCTTACCTTTCTGACCTACGTGACCAAAACTACTACCCTTCTTAGGAGTAGACAATTCACCAATGAGAGGAAGAATGGTCTTTGGCTTAGAGTAACTTTTAACAAGTTTCCTTTCCACAAAAAGCTTTTCTTCTAGATCATCTAAGTATTTCTACTCCTGAATTAATAAATCAGTAGAGCATTTTAATTCCTCTTTCAAGGAGTGAACATCATCTCTAAGAGTAGCTAATTCATCAATTTCTTCCTTCAGATGTGATTCCTCTGCCTTGAGAGAAGCAATCTCTTTTGATTGTTTTTTGACTACCATGCGGCATTTATCAAAGGCTCTCAAAACTTTTTGATGCTGAGCCATCAAGTCAGAATCATCTTTCTCAGAAGAATAGTCTTCATAACCATTAGTTGAAGTTTCAGATTCAGAGAGCATAGTGTGAGTGTTTACCTTCCCGTTGAATTGGGAGTTGCCTACTTCGTCATCTGATTGAGCCATGAACCCGAAGAAGGCTTCTTCATTTTTCAGAGCTTGATTCACTTGAGTCACTGTCGCTAAGTGTCTTTGACTTATTTTCAATGAGGCTCTTCTCTTCCTTCCTCTTACCTTTGAATAATTTCTTCTCTTATTTCTTGGATCCTTCTTTCTTTTTATACGGACACTCCGTAATCATGCATCCTGGCTTATTACAACAATACCAAACTATGTTAGAAGAAGAATGTTTTTTCGGTTTATACTTGTACCTGTCATTTTTGTCGTAGCTTTTCTTGGACCGATCACCATCACGATGTGATATTCGGAAGTCAGAGGAGGACTAATTTTTCATTTGCCTCCTCTTACAGAGCAGCCTTTTGAATTGCTTGGAAATTAGCAAGAATTCTCCATCAAAGAATTCAAAGCCTAACATGAATGGTTAAGAATCTTCTTGGGCATCAAAAGCATGCGTCCTTACTGGTGACGCAACTATATATTTTCTTGACCCTTCGACCTTCAGAGCTACCAACTTCTCTTTGCTTGGAGTTTTGCTTCTTTGCTCCTCCTTCCTTATGTTCATTTGTAATTTATAGGAAATGCGCTTCCCGAAAAGGTTTTGGGGTTCAATCTTAGACAACTTTCAAAATTCCCTAATGGCCACCATCTTGGTGTCCCAGTCTTTTCTCAGGGATCTTAGAAATTTATCATTGAGCTCACAATTAGTAAATGTATGACCATAATTTCTGAGGCCGTTGACGATCTTTTAGAATTTTTCAAAGCTGTGAACACTTGTATCGTTAGATCCTTGCTTGAATGCCTCGTATTCTTGATTTAGCAAAGATCTATGATCATCTCTAACTTCCTCAGTTCCTTCCATGAGAACCACAAGACAGTCCCACATCTCATTGGCAGATTTGCCGTAAAATAGATTTTGCAGCATTGAGTAATCCACTGCACTGTCTATGATATTCTTTATTTTTTTATCCAGGGAGACTAGAGCTATTTCATCCTTGTTCAAATCCATAATTTTCTTGGGAACTTGGATGTTGGCATTTAGGGCAGAAGCTTAAGTAGGAACATGAGGGCCTTCTTCAACAATCTAAAATATGCGGGGATCAACAACTTCCATGTAGAATCTGACTCTCTCCTTCCACATGTGGAAGTTCTCCTTAGTGCACACAGACAACTTCATCAAAGACATATCCTTTCTTTGTAGCTAGCAGTATCTCTTGACAATTGGATTAAAGATCTTGTTCAAGGTGTTAACCTTATATCGAACAACCTCCTCTGATACCAATTGAAAGATTCTAGTAGTCAACCTAAATCACCTAGAGGGAGTGAATATGTGAGTTCTTTGTCTTTTAGAGGAATAAAAATTAGTACAATGAAGCACACAGAAATACAAAAATTTTATAGTGGTTCCCCGAGTTGGGTACATCCACTATCCCGCCTCGCCTATCTACCATGAAGGGCTAGATTTTGTGACTTTACCTTTATTTCAGATTGAAAACAATCATACAACTAGGAGCCTCAACTCCTACAACCTCAGAGACAACGATCCTACAACTCGTAGAACACGTCTCCTACAACTCGATTCAAAAACATGGATCTATAGCTCGGAGCGCAAGACCTCATACAATAGTATAAAAAGTTTTACACAACAAAAGATTAAAAGAAATCTTCTTCAAATCTAAAGTCTCAAATCTTTCTTTCCTCTAAAAAGTCAATCTTGAAAGCCTTGAGGAAATAGAGAACTTGAAATCTTTGAGGTCTTAATATGAACAAAAGTATCAACTATATCCGAGGAGTATATGAACCTTCAGAGATCAAAGATCTAGTCGACACACTAGAAGAAGAACGAATCCTGCGGAATATCGTCGTCGTCCAAGAGAATCTTGAAGAACGGTATCGTACGCTGACATGAACTTTTTATTGAAATTTCTCGATTTGGAATTATAAATGCACGATTAGGGTTGAACGAAATTCACCCTATGTATTTATGGGAACTCATCTTTCTAACGGCTAGAAATTCCTTCCATACCGAAAAGTTTGCGGGTTACAATACATGGCGGTCGGGATGAGCCGTGATGGAAATTTGAAAACAAAAAATTAAAAACATAACTATTATTCGTCGAGGATCGTCAAGTATATACAGGTATAATCGTCGAACTGCTTCGAATCTCGACGAAAATGACTTTGATTATTCCATACAAATCTATCTGAGAACTGAGCGCATTCCTAAAGAGACTCGACGAATTCGACGAATATCAATTAGCATACTCGATGAATTCGACGAGTATCGAAAGATACTTTCAACGAATTCGACGAGTATCAACTAGCACACTCCACGCTTTTTACTTGGCCGATTCTCAAAGATGCAGGAAAAATTCGTAGAGTAAATTCCTATGATATCATCAGTAGCCTCTTTGACCCCAGTTGACACCGCTCTTCGGCCACTTTCCGACCATTTGACACGTGTATAACTATCATGTGGCACTATCTCCATGATAGTCATCATCGTCGGGCGATAGCTACATGTGAGCTCTGCTTTCTAATTTCTGGGGTGTTACAAACCTCCCCATCTTAAAGAAATTTCGTCCCAAAATTTTATTCATTTGAAGGAAAATAGTACAAAACGTTTACAACATGACTTTAGAAAAATAACTCGGGAAATTCATCTCGCTTGGTTTGCTCACGCTCGCACGTCTGTTATTCACAGTCACAGTTATCCCAATGAACTTTAACCATCCCAATTGCTTTGTTTTGTAGATGCCTGATCTTCGTATCCTCGATATGAATGAATCAAACCTTCGTTGTCAGCCCACTATCGATCGGTACCCGATCGTTAATAATCACTTGTGTAGACTCTTGCAAGGCCTTCTGCAACACCGATACGTGAAACACATCATGCAAACCACTTAGCTTTGTCCGTAGAGCTAACCAATAGGCAGCTTCGCCAATCAATTCCACCACTTCAAATAAACCAAGGTACTCTGGACTCAGCTTTTTCAAGGGTCGAATCCTGGACATGCCTTTGAATGGCTTCACCTTCAGATATACCCAATCGCCAACCACAAAGTCCACGTTTCGGTGCATGACATTGTAGTACTTTGCTTGCCTATACTGAGCCACCAATAACCACTCTCGAATAGTGCGTATAGTCGAATTTGCATCTCCGGCCTCCTTACATTTATACAGTTTCGATTCGCCTGTTTTCGCCCAAGCTAAAGGAGTACGACACTTCCTACCGTATAAAGCTTTGACGGGCGTCATTTGAATGCTAGCTTGATAGGTATTATTATAGGCGAACTCAATCATATGGAGATAGTCCTCCCACCTCTTCACGAAATACAAAGAGCACAGACGGAGCATATCCTCCATTTTCCTATTGGTCCTCTCAGTCTGACCATCTGTCTGTGAATGAATGGTTGTACTGAACTTCAGCTTAGTACCTAACAATTGGTGGGGTAGATTCCAATCACTTGAAGTAAATCACCTGTCTCTGTCACTGACGATGCTACGGGGCACACCGTACAAATGTACTATGCTGTCAACATACAACTTAGCCAATTTTTCAATTGAATCATCCTTTTTATTCGGTATGAAGTGCGATACCTTTGTAAACCGGTCAACGATCACCCACACAGCATCATTCCCGCTCTGTGATCTCGGCAACCTATGCACGAAATCTAAAGATATGTCATCGAACTTCCACACCGGAATTGGTAACATCTTCAGGAAACCACCAGGTTTCTGACATTCAGGTTTTGCCGAGGTACAAGTGTGGCACTTCGCCATGTAAAAAGCTATGTCTTCTTTAAACCCAACCACGAGAACATCTTTTTCATGTCCTTATACATTTTTGTGCTCCCGGGGTGGATTGAGTATTTAGTAAAGTGTGCCTCATAGATCAACTCCAACCGCAATTTACCCATATTTGGGACTCATAAACATCCATCCTTCCTCAAAAGACCGTCATTCAAGGAGAATTGGGAATCTGACTCATCCACTGCATAGCGCTTCATACTCTCATAGAGATCCATCGCTCGTCGAATCCTGGCCGCGAGTTCATATTGCACCTCAGTACAGTTCAAGCACACATTTGCAGTGGCATTCTTGTCAACACAAGAAATTTTGAAGGCCTCCAACTCCTGGATCAGATGCTCATCATGCATTTATATCCAACTTGCCTGTACTGGAGTCCTGCGACTCAAGGCATGTACGACCGCATTTCCCTTCCCAGGAGTGTAATAAATCTTGAAGGTGTAGTGCTAGAGAAACTCCATCCACATTCGTTGTCGCATATTCAGATATTTCTGATCTATTAAATATTTAAGGTTCTTATGGTCCGTGATTATGTCAACTTTCACGCCATACAAGTAATGATGCCACAACTTGAGTGCAAAAATCACAGCCGCTAACTCCAATTATTGAACTAGATAGTTTCTCTCGCTCACTTTCAATTGGCATGAGCCAAAATCTATAACCTTTCCAAACTGTAGAAGAATACATCCTAAGCCTCTCCTTGAAGCATCGCTATAAATCTCATAGCCGTCCGTACCACATGGCAAACTCAAGATAGGTGCCCTGTTCAGGCGACTCTTCAACCCCTCAAAATCCCGTGCACACTCAGGCGTCCAAACGAACTTCTGATATTTCCTCGTCAATGTGGTTAGAGGTAAGGCTATCCGCAAAAAGTTATCCACAAAGTGCCGGTAGTAGCTAGAAAGTTCAAGGAACTCCTGACTTCCACTACAGTAGTCAACACAGGCCACTCTCGTATCATAATGATTTTCGCCGGATCCACATCAATACCCTCTCCACTAACCACATGACCAATAAAAGCCATGTACGACAACCAAAACTCACACTTTGACAACTTGACATAAAGTTTGTTCTTCCCCGGGGTGTACAAAACCATCCTCAAGTGTTTTGCATGATCTTCTTCTGATTGAAAGTACACCAATATATCGTCAATAAAGAAGATCACAAATCGATCTAAGTACTCTCGAAAAGTCTGATGGATTAAGTCCATGAAAATCGATGTCGCAATTGTTAGCCCAAACGACATTACAATGAACTCATAGTGACCATAACGTGTATCGAAAGCTATCTTGGGAATGTCACATTCCCTAATCCGCAACTGGTAATAGCCAGACTTTAAATCTATCTTTGAATAGACAGTCGATTGCACCAGTTGATCAAACAAGTCATCAATTCGTCGAATCAGATATTTGTTTTTATCTGTCAGCTTGTTCAATTCTCGATAATCAATGCATAGACGCAAGCATCCGTCCTTCTATTTCACAAAGAGGACCGGTGCACTCCAAGGTGACATACTTGGACATATATAGCCTTGCTCTAGTAATTCTTGTAATTGAACTTTCAATTCTGCCATTTCCTTTGGCTCTACTCGGTATGGTGTGCGGTCCACATGTTTCGCACTAACACCAACTCAATAGTGAAGTCAATCACTCGCTGGGGCGGAATCCTAGGAGATCTTTAGGAGACACCTCTATATAATCTGACACAATAGGAATGTCACTCAAACTGTTCTTCGACTCTATAGCCTCCAAGAATGTGAACAAGAATTTTGTGCCCATTCGAACCGCCTTGAATACCTGGAGAGCATACATCAATATCTTGCTCGATCCTCGCATACCAGCGAACTTAGTCTAGCATTCGGTGTTCTGTCCCAGCGTGATTTCCTTAGAGTTGCGATCTATACATGCACGCTGCTCAAGAGCCAATGCATGTCAAATATTACACCAAACTCAGATATCGGTAGCACCAATGCTTCCAATCCAAAATTCTGACTTCCTATTCACACCTCAACACAGCAAGATCTATATGCACGCTTCAAGCATCCGTTAGGTAACAACACCTTTAATCTAACTGTCAACATAAGAGTAGGCACTCCAATTCGCAATACGAAGTCCTCAAATAGAAACGAATGAGAAGCACATGTATCGAACAGTGCTTTTACCAGATAGTCCCGAATTAGGACAAAGCATGCAGTAATAAAGTTATACACAAGCAACTCACAAGGTATAATGTATATAAAGCATGAAAACTATATATTACTAGTACATGTGATGACGTCAGCCTGTTCATTGGCATCATACTAGCTAAGATTACAAACCCTCGGTTGAGATGGAGCATATTAGGATGCAGTGGAATCCACCGCATTTACCTTCTCAGCATAAGATGCTCCTGTCTTCTTATCTGTCCTTAGAAGTTCACTAGTACATTCACAAGCAAAATGCCCTGGCTTGACACAAGTGTAACATGTAAGATACTTCGCCCAAACGTTGCTCCAGAAGTAATAGTATGTGGAGCCTATCTAAAAGACTTGGACTTTTTATTCCATTTCTGAAAATGTGGTTTTGAAGAAGTCGGCACTTTGAACTCGAGCTTTTTTACAGCCAAGTCATTCCTGCCCTGCACCCTCTTCTTGTCCTTCTCCAACGAACAAGCCATGTTAACCAATATTTGAAAACAATGATTCTTCGGACCCGAGAGAAGTAACCTCAGCTCATCTCGCAGTCCCTCATAGAACCGATTGGTCTTACGCTCCTCGTCCACAAAAGTGGATCCCATATATTGTCCCAACCTGGTGAACTCATGCAAGTAGTTATCTACGTTACTCTCGCCCTGAGTCAAGAGCTGGAGCTTATTCTCTACGGCAATCCTATGTGACGAATGCAGATGTTTTTCCAAAAACAATTTTGAAAACTCAGCCATTGAGATCTCATATAGTGTTTTGTCCACAAAGTGGTGTAACTCCAACTCATCCCATAAAATCCGAGCCTCTCCATCCAAAAGGAAAGTGGCCAAGGTTACCTTCTGCCCCTCCACTATTTCAATCACCGTCAATACTCTCTTGACACGCGAAATCCAGTCCTCCTCATGCATTGGGGATCCTGCAACCTTAAACGTAGGAGGACTAAAACTGATAAAATGCTTCAGCTACCTTTCAGTAACTCGCCTATCAACCAAGGCCTCAACAGGCATTTTCCTAACATATATAGGCTCGACCACATCAACCTGGTCTAGGACCATAGCAAGACGCTCCTGGCCAGTTGGCCGTGCATTTATCAAAGCAAGAACTGCCTCAGCAACTAAGCGTATCGTTTTCGTGAAAGAGGCAGATGTGGGAACATCAGCAGGTGTTGTACTCTCCACAGAACGTTGGTGTTCAGACTGCCCCGCACCCCTTTGAGTCACCTATAAGTATAAAATGCACAATTCAATGACTACTAATAAGGCAAATAATGACCAATAGGAATGCGCAGGTTCCTCAAATATGTGTATTTTCTTTCCTGAGCGGACATTCTTGAGTTCATTTTGTTATAACGGTAAGCACATACATGTGCTCGACACTTCTGAAAAGAATTCGACCACGAATTCACAGAATAAAGAGCGAGATAAGAAGCTGATACAAAATTGTAATACCTCCATCCGTCAATATAGAATATAACAGAAGGTTCGCCGGGGTCCCACTCCATATTCCATGGACAGTCAGTGGAGTTACATGTGAATATCAAAAAAACCACCAACCGTATCCGAACTCAGAGCATTCTAGCAAAAGCTTCACAGGTTATTAGAACTCAAGAATCATGAATGTCCACTAATAAACCACACAAGAATGTCATATAAAATACACCAAAAAGTGCGTCCTTAAGGCCTTACAATTGTTCTTCACAAAAGTGGATTACAGACATCGGCACATAGGTCAGCCACACATGAAAACTATAAAAGGTTCTTCGCTTGGCCTTCAAGGGCCGGCATAGCATCAAATGGCTGCAACCCGCTATTTCCCCCTCAACTCTTCAGCACCTGTATAGGGACATTCCACCATAAAGATGGCAAACAAGACAATAGTCAGCTTTAGCTGATCATTTTATAATGACCCTACCCCATTCGCAGGGCAGTGGTATTCCTTTCCTGTAGCCATAGCGTTCCTATATATATATATATATATATATATATATATATATATATATATATATATATATATATATATATATATATATATATATATATATATATATATATATATATATATATATATATATATATATATATATATATATATATATATATATATATATATATATGTATATATATATATATATATATGTATGTATATATATATATATATATATATATATATATATATATATATATATATATATATATATATATATATATATATATATCACACGAAGGTGCAACTTAAGAACCATTCAATATATCACAAGCGTTTGCATCAACTACCAAACATTCCATGCACTTAGTGCATATTATTGATGTACCGGAGTTCCACGGTCCCACCACCATCCAAAAGACCAGGACCTAATTGTCAACATTATGCATTATTAGCCTGAAATATAGACCATATAGCTATGACTCTCCCTCTATGCCAATAATAATTGTCACGTACTTTAGATCTATTTAACCGAACCACATAGAGCGAGTACAATTCAGCCTTTTCCCATTTCTCAAAATGTCGCGCAAATTAACGACTCTGATGCGGGTCGACTTCCCCTTTCCCATAAAGAATGGTTCTCAAGGTTATCACAACTGGGCACCGAGGCCCACAACTCACATACTAGCCACACGGTCTCCGCGAGCCAGGCTTCATAATCATAATGCTATCTGGGAGATATCGCCAGCGATATCCACTATCGCTTGGAATTAACAACAGAACTTCTCTTTCTGTCTCCTGACACAGAGACAACTAGAACATCTCTCCTGAAAAACTTATAGCATCCTGCAATGCCAGAAAATAGACTTTCATAACAAATAGCTCACCGAGAGCTATCGCCAGCGATATCCACTATAGCCTGGCGATATCCAACATTTATCAAAACTGTAGTATTCTCTGGGTATTTTCCTAAAGCGCATCTCCAGTACTCCCTGCTACACAAGTTCACAGGCACAACCCCTCAGACTCCATAAATTACACGTTTATACTCAGAGTCTTCTCCGGCACGCAAATCAAAATATTACCAATCTAGACCAACCTTTTCAGATGGGCTTCTCACAACATGCTAATTCCGTACTATGATTTCTGGATTCTATATGCAAGACTACCAGAGGATATGACGTATCAACCCATCAAAACTCCCTTCACTCTCCACTCTTTCGTGGGTGATTCCAAGCACATGCAAATTTAGGACTTCACTTGTCCAAGAAGGAAGTTACCCTTGTAGATCGTTTCAGAGCCATAATTAAGACTTCTATCTAGATGGAAAGGATCAACTCGCTTTCCTCTTCACGGATCTTACTTCAGCTCCTAAAACCAACCGCTGAATCTCCTTCACCAAGCTTCCAAAGCTTCAACCCAAGCACTTCCGTCCTTTCTTCCAAGGAGTTGATGAAAAGGGAGGAGAGAGAGTGAGAGAAGAGAAATGACTCTTCTCTTCACTTTTTCTCTGATTAAGTAGCTTCGGGAAATAATCCCAGCCACAGGATTCTTTCCTCAATAGGAATTAAGAGCCACGATTTCAGCTGATAAGTCAAACTTATTGCTATTGCCGAGCGATATCAGCTATCTTATGGTGATATCGTCGAAAACCACTTTGACCCCAGCCAACACCGCTCTTCGACGGCTTTCCGGCCACCGACACCTGTATAACTGCCATGTGGTAATATCTCTGTGCGGTACCCTGGACGGTGGCTTGTGAGCTCTGTTTTCCCATTTTGGGGTGTTACAACTCTCCTTCTCCTTCTTCCTTTGCTCTTCCCTCCCTCTAACTCTTTATAAAGAGAAAACCTAGTTAGAATGAGGAAGAACACTCAACCCATGGACTTAAACCAACAAGAGCCACTCCTCACCATCAGATCCTATTAGGAATTGACAAATTGCCACAATTCAAGTAAATTTCCTGTACATAGCGCTACCACCACGTGGTAATAAGCTACCACTACTCGGTACCTCCGACAGTGGCTTGTTTGGCATGCGCACCGTTTAAACTCCTCATACAAACGCCGACACTGGCTATCCGTAATTAGCATTCTACCATCGCGCAGTACCATACTACCTCCGAGCGGTAGGTGATTCAACATGTCATTATGCCGGGTATATAGAATTGTCCACTATAACCAGCGATAACACTACCGCCGGGCGGTACCTCATCGAGAGCTATGACAATTAAATCAGCTATGCTACCGCCGGTGCTAGCACTATCGCTGGGCAGAAACTCTCAGAGAGCTATTTCTTCAGACCTTTAGGGCGTTACAACCCGCCTCTTCATCAACCATTTCAAATCCAACCGAGTGATTATCAGAGATACCTCACACCTCTTTGGCATCCGCCAAAATGAGGGAGAGTCACTCATGGATTTCTTCTACCGCTTCACCTCCGAGGCGCGAAAGATCCCGGGGGTCGACCCAGAGCTTCTTCACGGCGTCTTTCTCGGATTATTCCGCCCGAGTCGATTCTACTCTGCCTTGATGAGGGAAGCAGTCCCCAGTTACGCCGGCCTCGTTCACCAGGTTGAACCACAAATCGTGGCCGACGAAGCCATCAAGGCTCGCCGCTAGTAATTTTAAGGGTCTTCCAAGCGGAAGAGGGAGACGGAAGTTGCACCCCAATACACCATCGGAATGACGACCTCCACGATAATTCTCGCCAGTACCAAGGCCCCCGCCGACACCGTGAATTCACTCACTAAATACCGCCCGAGGGTAGGTACTCAAGGCCATCCAAGACTCTGGTGTACTTCGACATCCAAAGTCGTTGCTCCCAAATAGAGGAGAGTAGACACATTACTGCGAATTTCACCGCGGGAAAAGGCACATCATGGAGGATTGCACCCTGTTGAAGGAACTGATAGAGCGCCTCATCCAAAATGAACATCTGGTAAGATACTTGCAAAATCAATTACCCAATCATCCCCCACTGCACCAACCGAGTAGGATCCGCCCCCGCCACGCCAGGGTGCACATGGGCCAGACAAATGGTCGAGGAGGTCAGAAACATCACCGACTCGCCCTTCCAAATCCACTCTGTCGCTTAGAATGAGAAGAGCCCTAAAGAGCCGAGGCCACAAGCGGATACCACCATCAGCTTCAGGGACGAAGACTTGAAAGGCATGCACACACCACACCAAGATCCCCTCGTCATCAGCGTAGGAATCAACGATCTATGCTTTAGCGTCAGATATATATTGGTTGACATTGGGAGCTCAGTGAACATTTTGTTCGTATCTACACTACTCAACATGAAGATCCCGTGAGAGAGGCTCGAGCTAGCAACTAGACTATTGTACAGCTTCGACAATGCGCCCTTGCCCGTGTGGGGAATGACCACTCTCCCCGTTACTCTAGGGGAATTACAACAAACTGCACTTATAGTAAGGAGTAAATTATAACACAGACAAAATATGTTACTAATAACTACATTTAGTATTGAAATTTTTCGATCGTTACGAAAGATTGATTTTTTGTAACAAATATTTTATATTTCATTATAATACATAAATGTTTGTTACAATATGTGCATGTATTTGCAATATGACTTATTTTACGTTACAAATAGTAAAATCTCGTCACAATAAGTAGGAATTGGAACAACACCTTGAAAATATTTGTGACAACTAAAATTTCCATACAATTAGTAATTGTTTGTAATCAATGTCTTGTTACAATAAATATATTAAATTTTAAAATGAATGAAAACATGATACTTTTTTTTAATATAAATTCATAATAAAAATAAAGATAATATATAAACTTTAAATTAGTTAATGATTTCTTTACAATGCGCTTTTTTCGTCCGGGAGAGTTTTCTTCAAAAGCACATTTTTTCGGACCCGTTTTTTCGTCCTGAAGTTTTTTGCCCAGACACATTTTAGCCTAGTTACGCATTTTTTCGCGGGGGCACATTTTTCAATTGGTTGCAAATGTTAGTCTGAGCATGCATTTTTCTTGCGGGCGCGCGAGAGTTGACTATTAAATAACATAATATGAAAATATTTAATGCATCTTTTAATTTTTTGTATAAATAGAAATATATTATAAATAAAAAATAATTTTATATATTTATTATTTGAGATGAGACTCATTTTATAAAATTAGGTGTGCACATACCAACAAACCCATGATCTTCACCCCAAAAGAAGTGGGATCATGGAATTGACTGCGCGCGCAACCACCGCGCCCGATCCCCGCGCACCAATCCTATCTTGCGTAGTGTGCAAACCACAGCGAGCCCCACCTCGCCGATGGGGGGCGGCAGACCTCCTCCCCGGACGCCGCCCGCCCGCCCCATCCCTTGGCTGTCGACGCGGCCAAGGGGGCAGCCGCCCGTGCCGCTCCCTCCCTCGACCGACGGAGCGGCCAAGGGGGCGGCCGCCCGAGCCGCCTCCTCCCACGACTAACTGTACGGCTGCTCGGTATGCCACCTCCCGGGGCCGACGACGCGGTCAAGGGAGCGGCTGCCCGAGTTGCTCCACCCTGGCCGTCGTCGGCAGTCTTTCCCACGCCGGCAAACATGGTGGCGAGTTCGTCGGCTGCCGTGGTGTCCCGCTCCCATCGTCCGATCGGTTGGAAATGTCCCTGACCATCTGATTTTTGTGTAACCACCCACTAACCAACGGGTTAGTGGAGGATTTAATTAATAATTTTGTGATTTATTTAAATTGTCTCCAAATAGCGAAATTAATTTACTAATATGCGCATTTAAACTACAATGATAATAATCATGATGGTGGTTATGGTGTGCGGATAGCCACGTAACCACCATAACCACCACCTGGAGCCTATAAAAAGAGCCCCAAGCCTCCTCATTTCTCACCTTTTCCCTCTGAGTATTTCTTCTTTCTCAGGTTGAAGTTCTACCGAATTACTCCTACGAGCAGCACCCAAGCCGAACCCGAGCTACAATCGAGTCAAGTCAAAGCCACCCCACGAAACCAAATCTCTCAATTTCAAAGTGGCCCCCGCAACCGCAAGTTCTGACGCTTTGCTCCGTCGTTCAGAATCAGCAAGTCGATAACCGAAGACCACCAGCGCGAAGCATAATTAGTAACAACTCCTAGTGCGATGGTCTGTCGTCCGTCGTGTGCCAAGTGTTCTCTCACCCCAAAGTTGTAATGAGAGGTGGCATGTCACCATCGACTTCACAAACAAGCTGTAAAAACCAGAAAATAGTGGACTTTGATCAGTACAGATCCAGTCACGTTGTTTTTTACCCAGTTGAGGGGTTGTTTCATGTTAAAACTCCGTATGTACAATCAATCTACCTCATTGACTGTGTGCACACTCGACCATTCAGAGAGCTAAGGGGGTCCAGGTTATTCCGGTTCGACCGGGACATCGAGTTAGACCACATCAGTTTGTCGTCGTTTGTGCGAATCGAGTTTCCAACATCCTCAAAAGACAGTACCATTAATACAACGGTAATCGTGACTAGATACTATGGCGGGAGAAGTTACCCGCATTATAGAAGTGATGACCCTTGGGTGGCACATCGATCCAGTTCCCCCTCACTTGTCTATCAACATGCATGAAGCAGAACTCCCCTGTATGGATATTCAAGGCCGCAAAGCCCGTCCTGCTAGACAACCTGAAGCTCAAAATCACTACAATTGCCCTGAAGTAGAGGGCCTCAATGAAAGGCTCATGCGTGAAGAAGTTCTCAGCTCAATCACAGAAGTGCGAGAGCAAGCCAAGCGAAGTATCGCTTCGGCTAGCCTCCCTCTCCATCAATGAACGCCAATTGCACCTGAAGTCCTGACACATCCACTCCCATATGGTTTCAAGCTCCCAAAGATCAAGACATACGATGGTACAAGTGATCTGTTAGAGCATGTCGGACACTTCACAATCTTGATGCAACTTTGCAATGTGCCAGATCAACTATTATGTCAAGCTTTCCAGGAAACTTTGAAAGGGCAAGCTCGCGCATGATTCATGTCCCCGAAGCAAGGAAAAATCAAGGATTTTCCAGAACTAACACAATAATTCATGGATCAGTTCATCACCAGCCACCGGATATTCAATGATCCTTCCCACCTATCTAGCATCCGTCAAAATGAAGGAGAGCCCTTCTCCACGACCCTGTCACCATAGTACAGGGAATACGAAATAGAAAAGGAATTCTCGAGCACCAGTAGGTCCCCTACTCCGGCAACACTAACCTAAGACGCATAAAATCGCTACCTCGGCGGTCAACGACACAATGGGAACATCAGAATCGCAAAGAATAACAGATCTCAGAAGAATAAACAAGAAAGCAAGTCACACCAGCCACTTAAAAGAAACAGCAAGCAAGGAGTAGACACATGTCAAATGAAGAAGTCACGCCAACACCAAGAGCTCACGCCACTCAATGCCCCTTAGGACAAGATTTTCCAAGCTATTCATAATCACCCAACTTTGCACAAGCCCAGGTCACTCGCCCGAGCTCGAGGAAATTCATCAAAATATTGCCAATATCACCAGGGGCCTGGACACAACACTGATGAATGCAATCACCTGAGGGAAGAAATTCAGAGACTAGACAGCCTCGAGGCAGTCAACCAATTCCTAGAAAATGAAAAGCAGCCTCATGCTCAGAACATGAGAAGCATAACCATTGGCTTCAGTGAGCCACCAATCAAATAAAACAAAGTCTTGGTAGATGAAAGCATTATAGAAAACGTACTATTCCAATCAACACTGTGAAAGTGATATCAGATATGTTCTGATACTAACATAAAGTGAAGGATAGATCTTATGATTACTCTAAAATGGGGCGGGTGGGGTGAATAGAGTATTAAAAAATTTATTCATTGGTTTTTATTACGGATTAAAAGTATGGTGATATATATGTATATAAGAAAAGAAATCACAGCACACAAACAAAAAAATAAAGGCAATCCAGAAAACACAAGGAAATTATATTATTTCCCCTAAAACATGGGTACATGCACTCTTCTACTAATCTGGTAGGAATCCACTACAAGTTTTTGATCAGGTGCCCTGCCACCACAGGTTTTTGTTCAGGTGCCCAAAAACCAAACTAAGTCTTTTGATCAGGAGACTTAACAACCAAAGGGGATAACTTTTGAAGGAAGTTAAAACCCTGTACATAGTTGGAAATAAAAGAATGATGATGTTCTTCTCTATCAACAATCTGAGAGAAGACTAGTGGATTGATATATTGTCAAAGCTCCCCCTGAGTTATAGATCTGATCAGGAGAATGGAAGCTTTGCTCAGGGTGTAGGTATTCAATGATAAACTTCTCCTTCCAATATATATATATCTGAGTGATTGAACTTTTGGTCTCAGATTGGTGATTGTTTACTGGAGAAAAAGCTTGAGGAAGAAGAATATGATGAACAAGAAGTTCTTTCTCTTTTTCTTGTTCTCTGATTGAGATATTCTCTTTCACCTTCTTTATGACTTCGAGAAATTTTTCTGTAACTGTTCTGTGTGTATTCTGTATATATGTTTACAATCTTCTGAAATTTTCCTTTATATATGACTTCAGATTTGAAATTCAAATTCCTTTTGCATATTCTCTAGGAAATAAAACAACTATATTTTGTCTTCTCAACTATCCCAGTAAATATGCTAAGTAATAACTCTGTGAAATCCTAATTAATGTTGCCATGAACAGCTATATTCTTGGGAATATTAAGCATTAATTATCAGAGTATTACGGTCTTAATACTTGAAATCAATTTGGCTTAGTCGATCTGAGAATCTGCAGAGAAGATAGTCGAACAGAATCTGGATGGAGTTAGTCGAACTCAGAAAAGAATTCGTCGACCTGAGATCCAGGATCGTCGAGCTGATAAATCTTCTTCGTCGAGCTAAGCTCCAAGATCGTCGAGCTGAAAATGTACTTGCCAAACTGAGCATTAAGTTCATCAAGCTGAGAAGGCACATCATCAAGTTGAGATGCTGATATAAGCTCACAGTTCGTCGACCTGAGCTAGACTTTCATCGAGCTCAACTCAAAGGAGGAATTCTGAGTTCGTCAATCTGAGATCGACGACCGTCGAGCTGAGTTCAGCTATCGTCGAACGACTAATACTATTATCATCAAAACTTCCTTGTCTCTTAAGTCTTGAATCTCTGAAGTCTTCTAAAGATAGGTCTCAGTATTCTGACCTAAGTGATTGACATAAAAACAAACTGGAACTAACAAATGACCCTAGACTATACATGATGGGTCATCAATCCTAATAGTGAACCTAGCCCAAATCACAAGTAGGGTTCTAACAATCTCCCCCTATTTGGGTGAGGTCACTATACAAAATAAATAAAAATAAACAAAATCACAAAGCAAGAAAAAATATCTGACAGAACCATAAATCATTCAGCAGATATAAACAAGGTGCCTTGTGAGTTTACATTTATGAAGAGTAAAAATCAAAAAGATTAAGATTGTTTCTTTGAGTCATTCTAAGAAGAAGTAGGTTTAGTGAATATCATTTGTCTTTTTGGAACAGAAGCCTGCTGTTGAGTCATCTTCACATCTTCAGTACCAAGAATTTTTATAGATGCAGCTCTGGGTACTATAGCTTCTGGATGTAAATTCATATATGCATCAACATTGAAAAGCTTTTGTTTTACCTGATACTTGTACAGCTCCTTCCTGTATGATGACATGATAGAAAATTGTGATGTATCTTTTCCTTCTTCCTTGGCATTTTTTATCTGAGATAGTCCTACAAGCTCCTGAAATCTGGACATTCTGAAATTAGGATCCATTTCTGGATCATATGTTGGAGAAAAAGGTCTCTCTAGACTTGAATCTTCTTTTTCTTTAGATTTTTTCTGCTGACTACTCTGCTTCTTATATTGATGTTTACCACTCTGAGAGCTGTGCTGCTGCTTGCTATGGTTGTTAGATGGTCTGTAAGAATGAGAAGATGAGTAGACCTTTGTCCTTGAGAAATATTTCCAGCTGATCCAGCTGCAGGAGGAGGACGAGGACCTCTCCTATACTGTGGAGGAGGAGAGTATCTCCTGCTCTTCTTCCTAGCATTCATTTCATTTTTAGAATATCATATCCAGTTAGGAGTATCTGGAGTGAGAGTATTGTTATGCAAAATATAATAGGGAGTGTCAGCAGTGGGATTTGGTTTTGGAGCAGCTTTGGGTGGAGGGTTCTTCTTAAGTTTTCTCTTCTTGGAATTTCAATCTTCAGAGTCATCTGACTCATCATTGTCATCATCAAAATGATCAACAGGATTATCATACAAAGCATTTATCTATTTGAGCATTTCATCAGAAACTATTGGATGAGCCTGTGGCTGTTCAGCTATATGTACTTCTTCAGTCTGGGACTGTGCTAGAACTTCTGGCTCTTTTAATGCAATTTATGTAATTTCTTGAGCTTGAATATCATTCCTTTCTTCTTCCATATCTTGAAACATCATTTCATCAAGATCTGGCATGGGCGACTTAGCCCAGCCAAAAGTAGGGGGAGAAACAGCCTTTGGCTCTTAAGAAATTATTTGCTCTATAATTTGCTCATCTACAACAAAACTTGTCCTTATTAGTTTCAAAGCCTGAGAACTTATAGGAGCTATATAACATACTATAGATTTAGAGTAATTTCTATAAACTGGTAAGGTGCTGCTATTGTAAAAAGTATCAAAAGAATGCAGTAAAGAATGAATATCAACTGTGGGATTTATGATGAAATCACCAACAGTAATTATTTCAGGAATTGAAAAATCTATATCTTCTTCTGATGTACACACTGGAATCATCTCTGTATCAGTAACTACATCTGCTGCTAGAATTTCTACTACTACTGCTACTGCTAGAGCTTCTTCTGGAACTGCTAGAGCTTCTTCATTGAACATCTCTCCCTGTTTGGTTTCAGAGAGTCCTGAATACATGCCCCCTGAAGAAGGGACAATGGAGATAGAAGCAAGCTGAGTAGAGAGAAGGGAAATGGATGTAGCAAGAGGGGAAACATCCTCATTTATGAGGTTCTTCAGAATAGGAGAAATGAATTTGAGAAGATCATTGGCAATGTCAGAAAAGTTTAGATACAATTGTTCAGGAGTAGAGGAGGTATATGTGGATTGATGTCCACAGTTTGAATAGATAGAGAAGCCTGAAGGGATGTCTGAAAGCGGAATGTGTGGTAATGTTAGTGGAACATCTGATGGAGGCATATCCTGAATAGGTGAGTGATGTGGAGAGTGTGTTGGAGATGAGGATGAAAGAAGTGGTACTTGATGAGTAGAGGAGGATGGAATATCATCCGGATGTGGTTGAAGAGGTGATTGAGGAGGTGGAGATGGTGTATCCTCAAGAATATGGATTGGTGGTTGAATGTCTGTTGGAGTGTTGGAGGTATTCACATCAGGGAGTATAACATCTTCCTAAAGTGGGGAATATTATGGAGATGGTTGTTGAAGTGTGGTAACATCAACAAGTGGAGTTGATGAAGTAAATATTGACTGATGTGGAGATGGAGGTGGAGGAGAGGCAATATGGTGAACAGGAGATTCTTCGGGGGTTGGGGAAGTGGCTATGACAGACTTGGTGTTCTCTGAAGTTATCCTAGAAGAGGAAGAGGCCCTGGAGGGCTTGATGATTGTCCTCTCCCATCTGCCAAAGAGGGCAGAGGTAAGCCTCTTGGAGGCATTTATAAAGATGGTCTGGGACACCAGCAGTTCTGGGCACTTAGCCTGGAGAAAGATTCCCATAACTCTTCCAAGACTCACATCTTTCTTACTTATATTCTTCTTAATCAAATCAAATATAATCTCTCCCTAGTTTACTGATTTGTGGTTAACTAAGGCACTCATCACCAAGAATTGGTGCCTATTTATGTAGTCATGGGCTGAATGTTTGCCCAATATGACTTTCCAAACAACATCAAACAAGAACTTATATTCAGCAGATAAGTTCTTCTTCAACAATTTTGTAGGGTTTCCCTGGGAGTGACCCATTACAACTAGCATATCTTCATACTCGGTGCTAGTTAATTCAAAATCATCTTCTCCATTAATAAATCCAAAGATTTTAGTAAGAATAGCTGGAAAAAGAGTGAACTGATGTCCAGAAATTGATCCGGAGATGGTGGTTTGGTATGGAAAGACTATTGTGAAAACCCATTCTTTAATCTCCTGCACTGGTAATTTGATCCTGAGAGTCATAAACTATCGTAACTACAGTTCCTCAAACAACTGTAGTATATTCTGGAAGATTTGATCAGTGTATCTGAAAGAGTCGATGTCGAATCTTGCATCAAACTTCATGCCAGAGAGGGTCGCTGCCGAAATCGCCATGCCTGCAAAACAAAAGATCAAGTGCATGAGAACTGGAAAGCGCGGGATGGAGTTCGATGAAAACCATATTATATGTTTTTGGAATATGAAAAGGCAAACTCCGTCCAGTGAGAACTAAAAACTTTGAGCTTAGGTCGATGAAAAAATCTCGTAAAGGAATAAAATTGTCGATCTAAGTTTGAAGAGAGGGAAAACAAATCGTCGTCCTCCGTTCGACGAAATATTTTCTGAAACAAAATTCATCGATCTCCGTTTGATGATAAGTTTCTCAAACAGATTTCATCGATCTCCGTTCGACGAAAGATCTCAAGAAGAGTTCACAGATCGTCGATCTCCGTTCGACGAGAGGTGACCGATTCTTTGAACTCAGACAAAAATTAAATTAAGCCTTCTCCATTAATCATACCTAGCTGATTTAAGAAGAACAAATGTTTCTTTTCATACAATAGTTTGGTAAAAATGTCTGCTCTTTGTAAATCAGTAAGGATAAAGATAAGGTTAATTATATTTTTTCCACATAATCTCTAATAAAATAATGTCTAACGTCTATATGCTTAGTTCTACTGTGCAACACAGGATTTTGTGCAATGGAAATTGCACTGGTATTGTCACAAAATTTAGTTGAATTATTTAAGTTGAGACCAAAATCTTGGACTTAGTTTTGAATCCACAAATTTGTGAATAACAACTCCCAGCTTCTACATATTCAGCTTCAATAGTTGAGGTTGACACAAATGTTTATTTCTTACACAACCAAGACACAAGCCTATCACCAAGAAACTGGCATGTTCCTGATGTGCTTTTCCCGTCAACTCTACATCCAATATATTCAGAATCTGAGAATCCAGTTAAGTCACATTCTAACTCTGTTGGATACCAAAGTCCTAGATTTGGACAACCCTTTATATATCTCAAAATTATTTTAAGTAAGATAAGGTGAGATTCTTTAGGGTTCACCTAGAACCTAGCACAAAGACATGTAACAAACATTACATCTGCCTACTAGCTGTGAGATAAAACAAGGACCCAATAATAGCCCTATATGTTTTCTGATCAACTGGCTTGCCTTGTTCATTAGAATCAATCATAGCATTTGAGGACATGGGTGTTTTCATGGCTGATGCATCTAACATCCCAAATCTTTTAATTAGCTCCTTATCATATTTAGATTGATAGATGAAAATGTCATCAAGGGATTGCTTCACTTGAAGACCAAGGAAGTAGGAAAGCTCACCCATGCTACTCATTTCAAACTTGGAATGCATCAGATCAGAAAATCTTTTACATAGTTTGAAATCAGTATAGCCAAAAATGATGTCATCTACATATATTTGTACTATCAAAATTTTATTTTTATGATGTCTAGTAAACAACGTCCTATCTACAATGCCCCTTGTGAACTTATGTTCTAAAAGAAAGCTAGCTAGGGTCTCATACCATGCTCTTGAAGCTTGCTTTAGATCATAAAGAGCTTTATGCAATTCAAAAACAAAAGAGGGATGAGTTGGAGCGATAAAACCTGTTGGTTGTTCAACATAAACTACCTCTTTGAGTTCACTATTAAGAAAGGTACTTTTGACATCCATTTGGTAGACTTTGAATTTCTTGTATGCTGCATATGCAAGAAATATTCGGATAGCTTCCAGCCTTGCAACATGAGCAAAGGTTTGGTCAAAATATATGCCTTCCTCTTGAGAATAGCCTTGAGCCACCAATCTTGCTTTGTTCCTCACAATAATTTCTTGAGCATCCAATTTGTTCCTAAATACCCATTTAGTTATAATGACTGGGTAGTATTTGGGTTATGGAACTAAATCCAAACTCTGTATCTCTCAAATTGATTGAGCTCCTCTTATATTGCAATAATCCAGTGGGGATCTTGTTCTGCATCTTTTATGGATTGAGGTTCAATCTGAGATATGTACCAAGCATGCATCAAATCTTAGTTGAGTTGATGTCTTGTTTGCAACCAACTGATATATCACTAATTACTTGAGATATGGGATGATCTCTAAGTGTGACAAAATCAGTAGGAGGAGTTGGTTGATCAACAGCTTGGGGAATTAATTCCTCTTGTGGAATTATGTTAGCTGTTGTTAGTTCAACTGTTCCAATAATTTCTTCTTCACTCTCTTCATCAACAATAATTTGTTGAGAAGGATGTGATATATCCACTTGTGTTAGGTGTATAACCCGTAATTTGTCGAGATCATAAGTAACCCAGCAGATGGCTATTAGCATTCCATTCGGCGAGCAGAGGCGAGCAAGGGCGAGCTGTGGCGATCTTGGGTGAGCTGTGGCGAGCTTGGGCGAGTTGTGGTGAGCTTGGGTGAGCAGAGGCTAGCAGGGGCGAGCTGTGGGGAGCTTGGGCGAGCAGAGGTGAGCAGAGACGAGCTGTGGCGAGCTTGGGCGAGCAAAGGCGAGCTTGGGCGAGCAAAGTAACTTGCGAGTATGGGCGAGTATCCCTTGGAACTCGCTGGTAGAAGCTGGATACTCGTCTATACCCCCCCCCCGCCATGATTTATCTATAAATATCCCCCCAGAGGTACTGGAAATGACACTTTTGGAAGAGGTTGAGGTCCCCCCAAGTGGATACTCGCCCAGTCCATGCCTGCCTAGTACCTCGCCCAGCCTTTTGGTTGTAGAGGGGTATCTTCTTCTAAGCTTTCGGGTATGTGGTGGGACCTTCCTGCTGGAGCATTTGGGGTGTGCTTATAGATAGTTTCCTATCTCTCATGCTAGCCACTTGATCTGTGACATCAGATCGTAGAATCAGTAAACTTAGGCTACCTTGAACTTATTTCTGAGGTCGGGAATTTTCCCGGCTTCAACATTAGGATTAAATCATCCATTTTCTCACACAGATTTGGTACCTGCACATTTTTTAATGGTAGAGATGTCTCTCTCCTTGTAAGACATGTTAGTTTCATCAAACGTTATACGTACAGATTCTTCCATTTTTAAGGTTGATTTATTAAAAACCATATAAGGCTTGCTAACTTGGGAATATCAAAGAAAAATTTCCTCTGTAGCTTTGGCTTCAAACTTTATAAGATTTTTCTTGTTATTATTGTGAATATAACATATACAACCAAATACTTTAAAATAGTTTATTTTTGGTTTCTTCCCTTTAAGTAATTCATAGGGAGTCTTGCCCTTAAGTTTATGTATTAGACTTCTATTCACAACATAATTTGTCGTGCTAACTGCCTCTGCCCAAAAGGATAGGGGCAAGTAAGCTTTTGCAAATAATGTCCCTGCAGATTCAATTAGGATTCTATTTTTCCTTTCTGCTACCCCATTTTGTTGAGGAGTTCTAGGAGCAGAGAAGCAATGTCTGATACCTTCCTTCTCATAGAATTCTTGCATGAGAAGAGATTCAAACTCGGTGCCATGATCACTTCTGATCAATGCAACCTGAGTAGTGTACTCAATTTGTATGCTCTTAAGAAAATCTATATGAACTTTAAAGTTATCAGACTTGTTTCTCAGAAATAACACCAAAGTGAATCTAGAGAAATCATCAACAATCACTAGAGTGTAAGATTTCCCTCCCAGACTTTGTACAGCAATGGGTCCAAAAAGATCCATGTGAAGCAAATACACGATTATGGGCGAGTCACTACTATTAATGGATTTAAAACTATTTTTAGTTTGCTAGCCTAACTGACAAACCCTGTAGAGTCCTTCCTTCTTGTAGGGGCCAAAAGATAGTCCTCTAAAAAGGTTGTCCTTAGATAATTTAGCTATATTCCTAAACTTTACATGACCTAATCTCTTATGCCATAATTCATTAGTATTACTAATATGGTTAAATAAGCAAATTTCTGATTTAGCTGAACTGAAATTAACTAAGTATATGTTTCCTTGTCTAATACCAGTTAAAACAATTTTGTTTTTATCAGAGATAATAGAGCATAAGGATTTGTTAAAAGATAAATGATAACCTTCATTATATAACTGAGTTATGCAGATGAGGTTATGCTTCAGACCATTCACAAAAGCAACTTTCTTGAATGTCACTACTCCAACTTTGACATTTCCATAGCCTTCTGTTTGTCCATAATTGGAGTCTCCAAAGATCACCTTAGGTCCAAGCTTTGCCTTGAAATCACTAAGGTTGGCCTTTGGACCTGTCATGTGTTTTGACCAACCACTATCCAAGTACCATTGTTGTTATGTGGTAGGATAGTTCTTTATCTGCAAGAAAGCAAGATCAGTGTTTTTAACCCAGGTTACCTTGGGTCCTTGATTTCTTTCATAAGAATAACTGGAAATATAAGAATAATCTAGTTGATTCTTATTGCCTAATGACTGATATTTTCTAGGTGGAATTATCCATTGGTTTAAAGGATTGTTAAAGATTTTAGTTTTCTTAAAGTTCTGAAAAGATTTAAGTTTCTATTGCATTTTTTGGGTTCGACGAATTGCAGTAAGTTCGTCGATCTGCGTTCAACTAGAATATTCATTTTCTGTGCCCCAATTTCATCGATCGCGATTCGACGAACCATATTGATTTCGTCGATCACAGTTAGAAGAATAATTTTATAAAGAGCCTGCGTTCATGGTTCGTCGATCTGAATTCGACGAACCGTATACATTTCGTCGATCTTGGTTCGACGAAAAATATTAAACATTGTTTTTATTATAATTTTCCTTTTTCTTTTTCTTAGGTTGATTTTTAGATAAAATTTCTGTTGGTTTATTATTAACCTCTACTTTCTCTTTGCCCTTTTCTGTTGCAAATTTGATGGGGGTAGATAAAATATTTTTTTTTTGTAAAATAGGAGGCTGACTTGATGAAGCTCTCAAACCCAGCTTGCCATTAAGTCTGGCATTGACTGTACTTGTAATGTCCATCAACTTGATGCTTCTCCCATTAAGAGATTCTTCAAATTTCTTAGCCTCATTTAATTTAATTTCTAAAGAAGATATTTGATTATTAGCAGTTTTTAATATTTCTTTAAGTTGTAAATTTTTTGAAGAAATATTTTCAAAATCAATCAATTTCTCTCTGAGAAGTTTGATTTCCTTCTCAAACTTAATTAGATCAATGCATAGTAATTTTTAATTCAGTTTTAAATTGTTCTGAGGTAAAATCAAAGGAAGATATTACCTGATCCTCTTTTGGTTTAGATTCTGCTTCTGGATCTTCAGCTTCTGAGTGGCTGCAAGAGGCATTAATTGCCATCAAGCATCTCTAAAGCTTTTGCTTCTTCTTCATCCTCACTGGAGCTGGATGAAGAGTCTGAATCTCAGTCACTCCATTTCTCAGCTACAAATTCTCTCTCTTTCTTCCTATATTTATTGGAAGAGGATTTCTTGGAGTATTTTCTGGAGTCTATCTCCTTCTTCTTTTCTTTCTTTTTTTAGGACATTCTGGCAAAATATGTCCAGGTTTCCTGCATCCATAACAAACAATTTCTTTAGTGGGGGTTTTGTCATACCTTTGTTTGTCTTCTTGTCTGGATGATCTTCTTGTGAAGTACTTCTTGGCCATTTTATAGAATCTTTTATCTAGAAGACTCATGAGGTCTTCGTTTGTTGGAATAGCTTCTTCTTCAATTGTAGTCTGGAAAGCAATGCTCTATTCTTTCCTGGGTGATGGTGAAGCTATTTGCTCAGCTTCCCTTGTCTTAATAAGTTGCTCATAAGACTTGAGCTTTCCCAACAAGGTCTCTGTTGAGATCTCATTCAAGCTTCTGGATTCCTTGATTGACCAGATCCTGGAGTCCTATCTGCTAGGGAAGCACATAAGGATCTTGTCATTTATCTCTGTTAAAGAGATGTCCTTATCAAGAGTTTTAAGCTCATTGATGATGATACTGACTCTGGTGTACATGTCAGCAACTTATTCCAATTCACCATTCTTGAAGTTCTCATATTGAGAAATTAAGTGGGACCTTCTATCCATTCTTTCATCTGTTGAGCCAGCACCCATTGTATTTAGGGAATCCCAGATATCTTTGGATGAAGAGCATTCAGCTACTTTCTGGAAAATATCATCATACATTGTTTGAGCGAGTATGTTTATATCTTTTTCATCAGCTATCTTTAACTTCTTCTGAGCCTCTATCCACTCAGGTGGTGGTACTGTTTAGGTGCTTGTTGTTGCCACTGGTTGTGGGGGACCTGTCAAGATAGAATTGTATATGTCCTCATCAATAGAATTCATATATAATCTAATCCTTTCCATCCAAAGAGCAAACTTATTTAAGATGCACACTGGAGGTCTGGTACTTGAGTACTCTTTGATTTGTGCCATGAGAAAAGAAACAAACTAGAATAATTAAGAACTATTTAGGATCTTTTGGTTCAGGTGTTAGCATGAACAACCAATTAACTTAAACTCCTATGATACCAATTGAAAGTGATATCAGATATGTTGTGATACCAACGGAAAGTGAATGATAGATCTTATATTTACTCTAAATGGGGCGGCGGGGGGGGGGGGGGGGGTGAATAGAGTATTAAAAAAATTTATTCATTGGTTTCTATTGCGGATTAAAAGTAAGGTGATATATATGTGTATAAGAAAAGAAATCACATCACACAAATAAAAAAGAAAAGGCAATCCAGACGACACAAGGAAATTATTGTTGTTCCCCTAAAACTTGGGTACATCCGCTCTTCTACCACTCTGGTAGGAATTCCCTACAGGTTTTTGATAAGGTGTCCTACAACCATAGGCTTTTGTTGAGGTGTCCTGTCACCACAAGATCAATTTTTCTAAGGGAGATCTAGCAACCCTTTGATCTTTCGATCAGGTGCCTAAAAACCAAACTAAGTCTTTTGATCAAGAGACTTAACAACCAAAGATGCTAACTTTTGAAGGGAGTTAAAACCTGTACATAGTTGGAAATAAAAGAATGATGATGTTCTTCTCTGTCAACAATCTGAGAGAAGACTAGTGAATTCATATGTTGTTAAATCTCCCCTGAGTTATAGATCCGATCAGGAGAATGGAAGCTTTGCTCAGGGTGTAGGTCTTCAATGATGAACTTCTCCTTCCAATATATGTACCCGAGTGATTGAACTTTTGGTCTCAAATTGGTGATTGTTTGCTGGAGGAAAAGCTTGAGGAAGAAGAATATGATGAATAAGAAGTTCTTTCTCTGTTTCTTGTTCTTTGATTGAGATATTCTCTTTCTTCTTCTTCTTGACATAGTGAAATTTTTCCGTAACTGTTGTGTGTGTATTTTGTGTATGTGTTTACAATCTTCTGAAATTTTCCTTTATATATGACAACAGATTTGAAATTCAAATTCGTTTTGCATATTCTCTGGGAAATGAAATGGCTGTATTTTGTCTTCAATGAATTTCCTCAACTGTCCCAATAAATATGCTAAGTAATAAGTCTGTGAAATACTAATTAATGCTGCAGGAACGGCTATATTCTTGGGAATATTAAGCATTAATTATCAGAGTATTACGGTCTTAATACTTGGAATCAATTTGGCTTAGTCGATTTGAGAATCTGCAGAGAATATAGTCGAACAAAATCTAGATGGAGATAGTAGAACTCAGGAAATAATTTGTCGACCTGAGCTCCAGGATCGTAGAGCTGATAATTCTTCTTCGTCAAGCTAAGCTCCAAGATCGTCGAGTTGAAAATGTACTTGCCAAACTGAGCATTAAGTTCGTCGAGCTGAGAAGGCACATCGTCGAGCTGAGATCTTGATATAAGCATGCAGTTCGTCGACCTGAGCCAGAATTTCATCGAGCACAACTCAGAGAAGGAATTTTGAGTTTGTCGATCTGAGATCGATGATCATCGAGCTGAGTTTAGCTATCATTGAACGACTAATACTATTATCTTCAAAACTTCCTTGTCTCTTAAGTCTTGAATCTCTGAAGTCTTCTAAAGGTAGGTCTCAGTATTCTGACCTAAGTGATTGACCTAAAAACAAACTGAAACAAACAAATGACCCTAGACTATACATGATGGGTCATCAATCCTAATAGTAAACCTAGCCCAAATTACAAGTAGGGTTCTAACACACTACTTCAGCTCAAAATGATCACTGACAGCCTTAAGCTAGAATTAGCTAACGTATGCAACTCGGGGGGCACTTCAGTACCATTTAAAGGCAACATCGTCCTTACCATCACTCTTGGAGAGGAGCCCGAGCCGACCACCTATGATGTGCAGTTTCGTTTCATCCAGGCTTACTGTGAACACACTGCGATACTTCAACAATCACTCCTAAACGACTTCCAAACCCGCTCCCGCTGTTTTTTTCCCTGAACTACAAACTTCCTATTGCAGTTTTCACTCTGTCATTATACCTCAACCAACTATTGTAGAATCCATAAGCCTGAACTTGTATGAACTATTTTTTATATAAAGTATTGTGTTACTTTTCAACAATGTCCGACTAGTTTCAGGTAAGACTAAGCCGCGAGCGATCCTCGTGCAAAAGGCAAGACTAAGCCGGAAGTGGTCCCAGTTCAAAAGGTAAGACTGCACATGCGGTTTGAATACAAAAGCTATTCACTGAACCGGCCTTTATATGCCAGGACGCCGTCAGGGCCTGCCCCCCTCACGACCAAGCCGCAAGTGGTCCTCATGCAAAAGGTAAGACTGTGCATGCGGTTTGAATACAAAAGCTATTCACCAAACATGCCTTTCTACGCCCGGACGTTGTCAGGTCCTGCCCCTCTCACGACCAAGCCACGAGTGATCCTCGTGCAAATTAAGCCGCGAGTGATCCTCATGCAAATTAAGTCGCGAGCGATCCTCATGCGAACTAGGTTACTAACCAGCTACAGACGCAATTATAGCCCGCACAAAGCAACACCACGAGTCAAACAGCACTCAAGCAATAAGAAGAAAAATAGCACAATCATCACAGCAACGTGCAAATACATGTGCAAACACGACAATCATGAGCAGTCAATTAATAAAGACGACAAACAAGACACCAGACTTAAAAAATAAAAGATGTAAACACACTAATACAAGGAAATAATGCTGCTACACATCAGCCACATCAACATCAGAACTCTCATCGCCAGAGATATCATCAAACCTAAGGCGGGATACATCGTATCCCAAGTTTAACGGCCCAGGCCCGACCACTACATTTAAGAGGGGGGGGGGTGTAGATTGCTTGTTTTAATCCTACGATTACCTCTCTTATTCTACGACATCTAATAACCCGACTGGTTACTAGGTAGGAGCCTTGGATCTTAAATTCTTTTATTTCTAACAATATTGATACTAATATTTTATAAAATAAGTTTTGATTTTGTAAAAACTACTTTGCTATTTGATAAAACAATTTTAACAAATCCTCTCCTCTCCGAGTCAACTTCAAACATGCTTCTTTTTCACTTCCTTAAAGATGATCTGTAGGAGGGCCATCCCGAGCACAAGATATCCCATGAGTCCTTACTACGTCCCCTTCGGTCTCAATAAGTTTAAATTCAGATTTTATAACAAAGATGTTCATATCAGTATTTGCCTGCGGCTGTGAAACTTTTTCCCTATGACCTCTCGCCTGGCGGTACTTCTTCTCCCTGCCCCCAGGCGCATACTGATATAATTTTTGTTATAATTTCCTTATTTAAACCTCTTTACATCGTTGGGGTTGACCTCAGCCACCCATGAGCCGAGCTTGCTATAAATCAGAAATACACTGGTATGTAGTCGAGTACATACACCTATGGACCATCTTTAGATCACGTGAAATGTCTTCATATTATTTTACTTCAGAGTGGAGGGGAGAGGACTACTCACTAAACATTCACAAGATAAGATCAAGAAAACATAATAATTTTTATTCGAAATATGAAATATACTTATAGTAATAATGCACAAGAACTCTGTAAACACAAGCTCAAACACTTACAAGCACTCACTATGAACTCTGTGAAGAAAAACCATGTGTCCAGGAACTTATCTCTCACATCTTTATATAGAGGGGCGAGCCTTCAGCCAGGATGCAAACGGGTACAATTGTTATTTTAATCTCCACTTATTAAAGCTCCACTTATTAAAGCACATGATTCCTTTATAATAGCTCCACCTATTAAAGCACAAGATTCCTTTATGTAGTTTATTTATATATTCCATCTCATCCACAGTTTTTCTGTGGTGGTGGCCACGGTAGTGACTAAAGGGATAAGAACAAATGACAAAACCACTCATAATACCAGGGGCGGAGTCTGGCCTTCTACTGCTTGACAAAACCACCGACAAAACCAGCGGCGGAGTCTGCCCTTCTACTACATATTTACATGACTATGTATGAATGTATATGCTGTAGCTTTTGGCAATTCTTCTGCTAGTGAGCCTTCATCATCAAAAAGACGGCCATATCTTTGGACAAAGTATTTAATTGTATTTCTCTCACAATGCTTCGTCAGCTTGTGATCCGGGTCTTTGAAGCTGAGGTCCCTTGGATAAAATAATTTTACATCTTCTTGTTCCATCCATACGCGAAAATCTCGCATTTCTACTGCTAGAACACTACTGTACTGGAGGTATACATCGTACGCTTTTTTTATAACTTCTAAAGGCTCTGATTTGTTTAGGTAGGTTGAAGAGCTCTAAGCTGACGATATTTGAGCTATCTATATGCTTAGCCTGGATAACTAGCTTTTCTTTAAACCTGAAGATGTATATCTCCCTTTTATTATTTTATAGACTATTAGGCTCGTAGCAGGGGGGATTGCCCATATATGGGCCTCTACTCCTCCATAATGTGCTGGATCTAGTAACTAAAATATAACATCTGCTATTCTTGTTTCATGTATATACCTAACATGCCCCTTTCTGGTGAAGAGGAGGCATGTGATTAATCCTAATGCCATTAGATTTGGAAAGGTAAATTCTACTCCCGATATTGTTATATTGGTCCATTTTGCTATGTCTATCTGTAATCTTAGATACGAGAAATGCAATTCGTTACCCCTCATTTTCGAGTAGGTTATGCATTCTATCTTGGCCCCCTTAAGAATGTCTTCTTTCGAAGTAGCTAGATTTCTAAGTATTTTTTGGTAATTCCACTGGTGTTCTACTTGACTTTATAATACTTTGGCTAAGACATAACTTTTTACAGGTGCGAGTGCTGATGGTTATTGTTGCCAATTATTCTCAGCGTAAACCAGTTCCTTAGTATACTGATTGGCTAAATCCTATTACTCTTAAATTTGATCTTTAAGATCTGCTATTTTATTTTCTGCTATGGTCAAAGATGTCCTTAGCATATGATAGTCTGGGCTCTGATTGGACCTCAGTTGAATGCTACTTGATGTATTCTTTTCTAAGATACTGTGGATACTCTGACTATTTAAGAAGGCAAAGTGTCCGCAGACACACTCCACAATATCTTTATAATTTTTGGTTTTTTTGCCATTCCATAAGTTGTCTAATATGCACCGTTGGAGCAGCGTGATTTGATGATTAGTTCTGAAACGAAGATTGTTGTTTGCTGCAATGGTCTAAAGTTGAAATGGGCCAAAGGTAATTTGGTTGTTTTACTCCATTTGTAAAGAGTAGAGAATAATTTATAAGTAGCAGTTTGTACAACCCCGTATTCGCAGGTTTTGGATTTTAACCTTTTGGAATGGTTTGAGCTCTTGGTGGCCAATTTTGGCCTAGCCCTTGGAATATACTAGTAGGGGGAGGAAAACTCTGCCTCCCCTAGTAGCCCTTTTTGGTAGCGGGTGTGGCAAGTTAGCAGGCACCCGACCCGGCCTGGTGGACGCGGTTTGGCGAGGGCGTGACCGACATGGGGCCGGGTTCTCGCCCCGCCCCGCGGGTAGGCGGCGGCGAGACCGGCCCGACTCGGGTTCTCGCCCCGCCTTGCGGGTAGGCAGGGGCGAGACCGACCCGGCCCGGGTTATCGCCCCGCCTCGCGGGTAGGAGGGGGAGAGACCAGGCCGGCCCGGTTTCTCGCCCTGCCCCGCGGTAGGCTGGGGCGAGGCCGGCCCGACCCGGGTTCTCACCCCGCCTCGCAGGTAGGCGGGGGCGAGACCGGCCCGGCCCGGGTTCCCGCCCCCCCCCCCCCCCCCCCCCCCCCCCCCCCCCCCCCCCCCCCGCGGCGGGTAGGCGGGGATGAGACGCCCGGGTTCTCGCCCCGCCTCGCGAGTAAGCGGGGGCGAGACTGGCCCGGCCCAGGATCTTGCCCTGCCCCGCGGGTAGGCGGGGGCGAGACCGGCCCGACCCGGGTTCTCGCCCCGCCCCGCGGGTAGGCAGGGTCGAGACCGGCCCGGCCCGGGTTCTCGCCCCGCCTCGCGGGTAGGCGGGGGAGAGACCGTCCCAGCCCGGGTTCTCGTCCCGCCCCATGGGTAGGCGGGGTGGAGATCGGCATGGCCCGGGTTCTCGCCCCGCCTCGCGGGTAGGCGGTGGCGAGACCGGCCCAGCCCGGGTTCTCGCCCCGCCTCACGGCTTGGCGGGGGCGAGACCAGCCCGGGGCCGTGTTCTACCCGTGCCCTGTGGCTTGGCGGGGTCTCGCCCCTTTCCACCTGCTCCCCCGTCCTTGGACCCCCTTTTGGTCATACTTTTACCGTCTTACCCTCGGGGAGGAATTACCCCTTTACCCCCCGGCGTGGCTATTTTTTATTGGTCCAAGGCTTATTTGTCGTAAGGGAATTTCGGGCATTTTGGCCCCTGGGATTTGGAAAACTATAAATAGAACCTTAGGGGTGCCTTGGAGAGGATCACTTCATCATTCTCTCTTCATCCTTCAAGGCACCCTAGTTCAAGCATTGGCTAGGGAGGGCGATACCTCAAAGGTCTTCCGGGTGTGAGGTGGGACCTCCGTGCTAGAGCTAAGGGTCCGTTTCTTGCTTCTTAATCTTTGGTCTGTGACGTTCCTCCGGGTGTAGTAGGTGTGAGGTCACCCCTTTATAGGGACCCTGAACTCCACAGAGGTCCATTTTGGCTTCAACACTTTGGTGCGATGAGCGTGGAGAGTGACCAGCATAGATGATCTCGGGAGAGTGTCATGACTAGAGGTGAGGGAGGTAGTGATGATCTCAAAGAGCTCCCTAACCCAGGACCCTTTGTGGGGAGGCAAGAATTCATGGCCTCCATCCAGGGCATCATGGAGATGCTGCGAAGCATTGCTCCATACGGTGTCACCTCCACCCCGACCCCCGGGAGCTAGCTCCCCCCCTCTCGACGAGTTAACTCCCAGGAGTCTTGGCGAGATGAACTCAGCGGGGTGAGAAGGAAGTGCACCAGGAAGAAGGCCAGGAAAGGAGAGAATGGGAGATGGGGTCGAGCGAGACCTCACCGTCCGGGAGTTATTCTCCAGCCCGGTGAGTGCCAACCTCCCAGGCGAGCAGGTCGCGCGAGTAGAAGTGGCGAGACCACCCCTCAGGGGTTCACCCTTCAGCGAGCTGATCATCTCAGCTCCCGTTCCCGAGGGGTTCAAAGAGCCAGACATTGCTTACTATACCGGGAAGGATGACCCAGTCCAGCATCTGCAGTGGTTTGAGCATGCCGTCTCCATCAGGCCCATGACAGATGCCTTCAAGTGTCACCTCTTTGCGATCATGTTGAAAGAGAAGGCAAGGGACTAGTTTCATCAACTTCCTCCTAGGTCGATCTATGGGTTCGAGGACTTAAGCCGGATCTTTCAGCTTCGCTTCTCCACCTCCAAGAAGAGGAAGAGGAGTCCCGAGTCCATCTTCCTGATAAGGCAGGGGGACGAGGAGTCGTTGGCCCGTTACATTGACCGGTTCTAAGAGGAGATCCTGGAGGTCCAGGAGATGCCGGGTATGCCCTCCAGATTGCGTTCACAGTGGGGTTGCGTGAGGGGTTCTTCAAGATGAGCCTGAACCGAAAGGCCCTCCTTTCCATTGAGGAGCTGATGGAAAGGGCGACCGAGGAGATAGCCATGGAGGCGGCCAACCCCTTCATTTGTTAAGAAGTTGGCAAAGCTAACAGATATGGAGTCAAAGGATCAAGGTGGCTCGAGACCTCAGGAAGGAAGAAGGAGAGAGGAGCGGAGAGCTCAGGAGGGTCCTAAACTAGGTTGGAGGCAGCAGGGAGGACCCGTTCAGGGTCCAGGAATAGGTTACGTACAAGATGGAGGAAACTTCCATGGGGGGCAAGGGAGGTTCAACTTCTAGAGGCAAGCCCTAGACAGCTCCTACCCCCATCATAACAAGCACTGGAGATTGGTCGAAGGGAGAGGAGGAACCACCAGGGAAGGAGAAGGGTCAGGGTAGAGTTACCGTACTGTGACTTCCACCAGGTGGAGGGGCACGCCACAACTACCTGCCCCGAGTTCCTGGAAGTGAGGGGGGCGAGAGGCCCTGCCCAGCCATAGCCACCAGTACGGGTTGAAGAGGTTCTGCCCAGAGAAGGGGGGATGATGTATGCAAGTACCGGGTCGATGTCGGACCCCGAGGCGGTATAGCAGTGATCCATGGTAGAGTGGGGATCGAGGCCACTCGGAAGGCAAGCCTCCATGTCATGTACTGACGGAGTGTCGCCTCGACATCCCAGACACCGCCCCAAGAGGAGAAGATAACCTTCTCGGTGAAGGACCTGCTGGATCATGAGGATCCATTTTGCGATGTGCTGGTCATCCAGATGGCCATCAAGGGCTACACCGTCTCCCGAATCTTGGTTGACAACAGAAGCTCTGTCAACGTCATTTTCAAGAAGGCGTTTGACGAGATGAAGGTAGAGCCAAGGAGGGTGTTGTCCTCAGACGGACCCCTGTTCAGATTTTCAGGGGAGAGGATGGAGGTAGATGGTACAGTAGGACTCCAAGTAAAGTTGGGAGGGACTTCAAGAAACTGCCAGTTCGTCATTGTTGACGCTCCAAGCAGCTACAATGCCATCCTCGGAATGCCCCTCATCAGCGCCTTCCGTTGTATGCCATCTTCCTTCCACCAATGCCTTAAGTTCAGCTCCGGAGGAATCCAGGTCATAGTCAAGGGAGAATCCAGGATGTCAAGGCAGTGCTACGTCACGGCTGTCAACACCATAACTTGGTTGGCGGGGGCGGAGGAGATGTAAAGGATCATGGAAAGCCTGAGCAGGATGGAAGTGTCCGGCGAGAAGGAGGCGGATGACGACCACCGGGCCCAAACCCCCAGAGGAAGCCTCACTCTGGTAGAGTCATGTATGTATCTTTTATTGTAATGAGTCCAACCCCCGACCAACTTAGTCGGCGGGGGGGGGGGGGGGGGGGGGGGGGTCTTGTAACCCATCTATTTTCCCCATTTGAGGATGTAGGATTTGGTGATGTTTGATTGAGGTGCCTAGTCCTTTTGCTCCGAGACGGTCCCGCTGCTCGGGCTGTCACTAGCTGGGCAGGGCCAGTGGTAACTCTCGTGGATGCCTAATTGTCTCAAATCGAGATGGATTCTACTTCCAGGCTCTCATCTAGCTGGCAGGGCAGGTTGATCTCTCGGAGGATGGGTAGGTGTCACCTTGAGATGGATTCCGCTGCCAGGCTCTCATCTAGCTGGCAAGGCAGGTTGATCTCTCGGAGGGTGTGTAGGACTCACCTCGAGATGGATTCTGCTACCAGGCTCTCACTAGCTGGCAGGGTAGGTTGATCTCTCGGAGGGTGGGGTAGGTCTCACCTCGAGATGGATTCCGCTGTCAGGCTCTCACTAGCTGGCAGGGCATTTTGGTCTCTCGGAGGGTGGGGTAGGTCTCACCTCGAGATGGATTCCGCTGTCAGGCCCTCATCTAGCTGGCAGGGCAGGTTGATCACTCGGAGGGTGGGGTAGGTCTCACCTCGAGATGGATTCCGCTGCCAGGCTCTCACTAGCTAGCAGGGGAGGTTGATCTCTCGGATGGTGGGGTAGGTCTCACCTCGAGATAGATTCCGCAGCCAGGCTCTCACTAGCTGGCAGGGCAGGTTGATCTCTCGGAGGGTGGGGTAGGTCTCACCTCGAGATGGATTCCGCTGCCAGGCTCTCACTAGCTGGCAGGGCAGGTTGATATCTCGGAGGGCGGGGTAGGTCTTACTTCGAGATGTATTCCGCTGCCAGGCTCTCACTAGCTGGCAGGGCAGGTTGATCTCTCGGAGGGTGGGGTAGGTCTCACCTCGAGATGGATTCCGCTGCCAGGCTCTCACTAGCTGCCAGGGCAGGTTGATCTCTCGGAGGGTGGGATAGGTCTCACCTCGAGATGGATTCCGCTGTCAGGCTCTCACTAGCTGGCAGGGCAGGTTGATCTCTCAGAGGGTGGGGTAGGTCTCACCTCGAGATGGATTCCACTGCCAGGCTCTCATCTAGTTGGCAGGGCAGGTTGATCTCTCGAAGTGTGAGTAGGTCTCACCTCGAGATGGAGTCTGCTGCCAGGCTCTCATCTAGCTGGCGGGGCAGGTTGAGCTCTCAGAGGGTGGGTAGGTCTCACCTCGAGATGGATTCCGCTGTCAGGCTCTCATGTAGCTGGTAGGGCAGGTTGATCTCTCGGAGGGTGGGTAGGTCTCACCTCGAGATGGATTCCGCTGCCAGCTCTCATCTAGCTGGTAGGGTAGGTTGATCTCTCGGAGGGTGGGTAGGTCTCACCTCGAGATGGATTCTGCTGCCAGGCTCTCATCTAGCTGGCAGGGCAGGCTGATCTCTCAAAGGGTGGGTAGGTCTCACTTTGAGATAGATTCCTCTGCCAGGCTCTCATCTAGCTGGCAGGGCAGGTTGATCTCTCGGAGGGTGGGTAGGTCTCATCTCGAGATGGATTCCGCTGTCAGGCTCTCATCTAGCTGTCAGGGCAGGTTGATCTCTCGGAGGGTGGGTAGGTCTCACCTCGAGATGGATTCCGCTGCTAGGTTCTCATCTAGCTGGCAGGGCAGGTTGATCTCTCGAAAGGTGGGTAGGTCTCACCTTGAGATGCATTCTGTTGCCAGGCTCTCATTTAGTTGGCAGGTCAGGTTGATCTCTCGGAGGGTGGGTAGGTCTCACCTCGAGAGGGATTCCGCTGCCAGGCTATCATCTAGCTGGCAGGGCAGGTTGACCCCTCCAGGGGGGGGGGGGGGTGAAGTATTTTTTACCTTGAGGGGGTCTCTCCACGCAGGCTCCCATAGCTGGCAGGGCAGGTTGACCCCTCCTGTGGGTGAATTATTTTTTACCCGGAGGGGGTCTCGCCACCCAGGCTCCCATAGCTGGCATGGCAGGTTGACCCCTCCGGGGGATGAAGTATTTTTTACCCGGAGGGGGTCTCGCCACCCAGGCTCCCATAGCTGGCATGGCAGGTTGACCCCTCCGGGGGGTGAAGTATTTTTTACCCGGAGGGGGTCTCGTCACCCAGGCTCCCATCAACTGGCATGACAGGTTGACTCCCCGGAGAGGCGCGCAAGAAAATTACACTCAGCGAATACGTTGGGTTGGACGTTTATTTTCGAGCTTGTGCCAACCTCGAAAAGAGCGGGGATTGTGTACAATCCCATATTCACAGGTTTTGGATTTTAAGCTTTTGGAGTGGTTTGAGCTCTTGGTGGCCAATTTTGGCCTAGCCCTTGTAATATACTAGTATGGGGAAGAAAAATCTGCCTCCCCCAGTGGACCCTTTTTGGGAGCGGGCGCGGCAAGTTGGCAGGCACCCGCCCCGGCCCGGTGGACGCTGTTTGGCGAGGGCGGGACCGGCATGGGGTCGAGCTCTCATCCAACCTCGCGGGTAGGCAGGGGCGAGACCGGCTCGACTCGGGTTCTCGCCCTGCCTCGCGTGTAGGCAGGGGCGAGATCGGCCCGACCCGGGTTCTCTCCCCGCCTCGCGAGTAGGCGGGGGCGAGACCGGCATGACCCGGTTTCACACCCGCCTCGCGTGTAGGCGGGGGAGAGACCGGCCCGGCCCGGGTTCTCGCCCCGCCTCGCTGGTAGGCGGGTGCGAGACCGGCCCGGCCCGGGTTCTCACCCCGCCCCGCGTGTAGGTGGTGGCGAGACCGGCCCGGCCCGGGTTCTCACCCCGCCTCGCGGGTAGGCGGGGGCGAGACTGGCCCGCCTCGGGTTCTTGCCCCGCCCCACGGGTAGGCTGGGGCGAGACCAGACCGGCCTGGGTTCTCGCCCCGCCCTGCGAGTAGGCGGGGGCGAGATCGGCCCGGCCCGGGTACTCGCCCCGCCCCGCGGGTAGGCGGGGGGAGACCGGCTCGGCCCGGGTTCTCGCCCCGCCTCGCGAGTAAGCAAGGGCGAGACCGGCCCGACCTGGGTTTTTGCCCCGCCTCGCGGCTTGGCGGGGGCAAGACCAGCCTGGGGTCGTGTTCTACCCCCGCCCTGTGGTTTGGCGGGGTCTCGTCCCTACCCCCTGCTCCCCGGTCCTTGGCCCCCCTTTTGGTCATGCTTTTACCATCTTACCCTCGGGGAGGAATTACCCCTTTACCCCCGGCGTGGCTATTTTTTATTGGTCCAAGGCTTATTTGTCGTAAGGCCATTTCAGGCATTTTGGCCCATGGGATTTGGAAAACTATAAATAGACCCTTAGGGGTGCCTCGGAGAGGATCACTTCTTCATTCTCTCTTCATCCTTCAAGGCACCCTAGCTCAAGTAATGGCTAGGGAGGTGGAGACCTCAAAGGTCTTCCGGATGTGAGGTGGGACCTCCGCGCTAGAGCCGAGGGTCCATTTCTAGCTTCTTGATCTTTGGTTCGTGATGTTCCTCTATATGTAGTAGGTGTGAGGTCACCCCTTTCTAGGGACGCCGAACTCCACAGAGGTCCATTTTGGCTTCAACACAGTTGTTAAGGGCTACTTGGAGTACTGCTACTAGAGCTATCTCCAGGGGTGACATTTGGTATTTGTACATTGCGGAGAGTATTAATAAATCTCTTAATATCAGCTACTTCTCTGGATAAATTTCCATATGTTGGGTGCAATATTTGTCGGCTTTGCTCTAAATATTCTAAAATTCTCAAGAAATGCCTATTTTCTCCGTATAATATTCGAAGTCTTTCGTTATCGTCCATTAGTTATTTTGGAGGATGCAAGACAGCTGGTCTGCGAGTCTATTATCAATACATTTGATGTGCTCAAATAATACTATGTAATTTTGATTTAATATGCGGTCCATGAAATTAGTCCATCGTTTGTAGCTAATTTTCTTTTTATTTCTATTTTTGTAAAATTTTACAATTGCTTTGCAATCTGTTCCTACTAGTATCTCTTGTTTGTTTATGATGAACTGGCGGAATGCGTCTAATCCGTGGCAGACTGCTAGGATTTCCTGATCAATGCTACTGGAGGGGCCTTTTTCTTTATAATTTCCAATACTGTACCCGCATATCTGCTCTTCATTTTTTCCTGTATATTTATGGGGTTTGTATTTTAGAATGGCTCCCCGTCCAATTTCACATCCATCTGTTTCTATTATTAGGTATTCATCATCTAATGATAATCTCAAGTCTGGTATAGACTTAACTATTTCTTTTATTTTTTCTATTTGTTTCTCATCTTCGTTATTAAATGCCTTCTGCATGCTCTTCATTTTACTATATAATAGGCCTGCTAATTTTCCTAGATCTTTGATGAATGGTGTTGCATAATTTACCAACCCAAGGAATTATTGTAAATGCTTAATAGTTATGATAGGTGGAAAGTCCAGAACCTTTTTACTTGTATGTTCTTGGAGTTTTATTGTTTTCTGCCCTAGAATTACTCCAAGGAATTTTATATTTTTTGAAAGAATTGGGCATTTTGGGTGCTAATAACTAATCCTTGTTTCATAAATTCTGATGACACTAGTTTTAAATGGCTTGTATGTTCTTCATGTGTTTTTGAGCGTACTAAAATATCATCTATATAAACACATGTAAAATTACGATATTTAGTGAATATATCATTCATTTTTCTTTGGAAAATGCTAGGTGCATTTTTTAGTCTGAAAGGCATCACTAACCATTCAAAGTGTCCTAGTTGGCATGTGAATGTTGTCCATGGAATACTATTCAGATGCATCCTTGCCAAAATCCTGATTTTAAATCAAATTTGCTAAAGATGTAATGGTTTTGGATGCTATTGAGTAAATCATTTTTATCAGGAATATTGTAGGAATCATCTATGGTGTTATCATTTAATCGACGAATATCTTGACCATTCGTGATTTTTCATGAATTTGTTCACTATGTTTATTGACTATGAATGTTGGCTACGATGTGGACTATTACTACGCTGAATGACCTTAAGGCTAAGTAAGTTGTCAATATGCATCTTAAAATCTGCTATATTTTCATTTTTAGCATCTATCTTTTGGGATACTATGAGGAAATTTGGGTCTTCAAGTTCTAATTTGCAAACTAGTTTGTTTTTATCCTAATGGCATTGTGGATGAGTTCTGAATGTTTCACCTTTTTCTAATGTACTAATAAGATGGTCTATATCCGTATTTCCAGTCTCTAATAGAGTTTATACTGAATTTAGAGGAATTGTAGAAAGGATTGGTGAAGGGTAGGCTTCTTAATCATCTATATAAAATTCGAGATTATCGACGTAGGTTTCCAATTTATCTACACCTTGCGGTAATGGAAGGGGAAGAGGACATTCACCTTTGGTCTGGAATTCACCTTTGGTCTTACAATGGCATGTAGGTGAGGTGGCGATGGTGGTGTTGGATTCGACTCCACCATGCTTCCTAGGCAACTCTGATATAATACTGAAGGCTGGTTGCTGGAGGAGGGGCAGACCCGTACTGGTAATAAGAAGACCGTGGTACCAATTGATTAAGAGGTTAAGTCTTATGACACAATCCACATTGCTAAGTTGTAAATCGCGTAGGGTGATACGGAGCGGAAGAGCTTGGTCATTGGTCCATGTATTGTTGTTATGTTTATAACTTAGTTTATAAGTGTTGTTTAACTGTTGGTCATAATAGAATAATTTACCATCAATTTGTTTGGCGTTAAATCGTTCTATGGTAGGGATTTGTTGGATATGAGCCTACGGTACCAATTTTATGTCAAGCAAGTTTTTGTTACATCGCGTATCCACGAGTCATAAGACGTCTAAAATCCAATCTCAAATTTTGAACCGGAGATATATTTTTGAACTATAGATACGAGGACCATGTCTTAACCCGAATGGGAGTGGTTTAGTAGGTGTGTTTTTACTGCTAAGGAGTCGGTATGGCTGGTCACAATGTTGGTAAATTAAATCTTTGGAATTGGAGCAAAGTAATCAGAATTTATGTAGGATTTTGCGAGCTAAATACATCTCTCTAATGGTCTGGGTTCTTGTACGAGTGACCTGAGCATGTAATTTTCTAAGAAATTTTGTGGCTGCTAGATATGGCTTAATTCTGCGCACAATGGCTTGAATAACATACATTTTATTATGTGGATGGTCGTGAGCTAGAAGGGCTTCGATCATATGAAGATCAAATTTTAGGTTACGGAGCATGGACATGGTTATATATCTGTTCAAAAAGGGCAAAAAAGTTTGCAACTTCTTTATGTATGGTTGATATCTGTATTTGGAGGTTGCTTAATTGGTTTTCTCTGTCCAATATTCTTAATTCAATAATTTATGTCTGAACTGGTCTGTGTGATGAAAGTTGTGTGATAGATATTATAGGGTGTTTTTCCTCAAGGAAAAATTTACAAGTTTCTATTAAACATATAGTGCATTGGTATCTTAATGCTAGAGTGGGATATATAAAACAATAAATACATGGTTTATCATTACTACCACCATTAATCTTCCAACTATGCTCACAGGTCATCATATCTCTTTCAAGTATTGATCGAGGAGATCTAGTTTGGATAAATTATCTTCGTAGGAATCGCGACACTTCCTATTGAATTCAACTCATTCTCTTGGTAATTCGTCTATATCACTATCAGATCTTGGAAGATATCTATCATCTTGGTTATTAATACTAATGATGCTATAATGACATTCCATCCCACTAATTATTTCATCAACTTGTATTAAATTCTCATTTGTACATGTTATCAAGGCAGCTTGTTTGTTATCTATATTATGTCATTTATTACATTCTCTAGCTAGATGCTCAGTAGAGCCACAAGTAAAACATGCTAAAGTTTGACTATAATTTCTTCGTCGATCATACTTTCTAACATGCTTATCTTTGTTTAGGTATGGCTTTCTAGTATTACTTTTGCGTAGGAAATATTTTCTTTTAGGTTTGTATTTGTAAGTATTTTGTGGTGGTCTGTAGCTAGTTTTTTCATTCTAGCCATATCTTTGGGGTGTATATATATTTCGGCAAAAACTATACTTGCCTTTGAGTTGTTTATTGATCTGGAGATCAGTGCATTTTCTACAAGACAATCTAGAATAAATTTTTGTACTGATATTGTCTACTTTGGGAAAATTTACTTGTCGTTCTTTATATTTCTTATATATAATGGTTCCCAATGGATCTAATAATTTTAGGAATAGTTTTTCTCCTATAGTTTGATCATAAAAACATCCTGCAATACTACTATAATAGATATAATCTTGGAGGAATGGTTTGATGTAATGCCATTTCCTGAATTGGAGTTGTCCTAATATCCTAATGGCTTCTATCTTAGTTGTTGGGGTAATATTTGGTTGATATCCTAATAACAAGTATGTTATCTTATTTGTGAAGTTTTATGGATATGCGCATAAGGAAATATCTCAGCTAAAGTCTTGGGGATATTCTTTTTCATAAGATTCCCAGATTGATCTTGTTGTTTCTCCTAAAAAATTCTCAAGATAATTATACATTTCTTCAGGCGACTTAATGATCTCTAATTCATCACATTTTCTAACTACCATTTGGCTCCATATTTCTAATATAGTTGGTAATTTTTGGGGGTCATGCGCCGTGATATTTAATAATCTTCTGTCACCTATTAATAATTTTTTATAAATTATTTCCAAGGGCATTCGTTTTCCTTTAGGTTTATTAGTATCTCTCTCTCCTTGATAGTCGTTGTATGTGGGTTTAGGCGGCTGTCCTATTTTGTTGCCAATCTCTGTGTTAAATGTATATGTATTACTTGCTTGAGATGTACATTCTCCATTGACCAATTCTATTTACTACTCGAACTCTGTTATGGCGTATAACTCTATCTCTGGTTCTTCTTGGAGCAGTAAATCTCTATGCATTACTAAATGTCTTAATTTATTAACTTCGAGACTATCGAATTCGTACATTAGTCCTTCAGTTTCCTTTCTATTTTCTAGCCTATTCTGGTCGTCGTAAGTACCTTTGTAATTATACCTAACTATATGAACGTCTTCTATTCTGTTCATTTCGCAGAGATTCCACGTCGGAGTCTATCTCATCTTGTTCAAGGATTGGCTTATGCACATATCCTTGAAATCTTAAACTATAAGTGTTGTGTAAATTTTTGTATAAAAGAATATTATCTTGGATATTAACTATGCTATTTGTTAAATTATCGCTGATACTCAAAGCTAGGCCTTCTAGTATGGCTGGATCGATGTCCATGGGCTGGATCATTTTGACACCCGTACTGCTTATGGCATCTATAATATGTTCAATATTAAGCTTGTATTTTGTGGTACTAGTGTTGATTAATTTACCTAATAATATGATATTTATTAGCAGGTTACTATGTCCGGTGAAATTTTCATATCTTTTTGATTGGATTCCTAATTCAATTTTATCTATGTCTTTTATACTAACCATAAAGCCAGGACTACAATAGAATATTCCTTTGTTTCATGTCATGTCTACTTCCATGGCGGCGATCATTGCCTTGCGAGCGTCCGGCTACCATCACTTATCTAAGAGGGTAATTAACACTTTTGTTCCTAATCTTTTCCTGTCTTCTCCTTTTAATCTGATGACTATTAATCCGATATGGACTCATTTTTTTACCTGTCTGTTTTATCTGGCTTATTGTATTTTGGCTGATTAGTTTTATATTATTAGGGAAGTTTGTAACTAGCAGTTCTTCTTCTCTATTAATCCTTAATAATTGAGTGTTAAAATTAAATCGTCCTACGTGGTATGCAATTTTCAGGTTCAGGAGGCTGATTTGATGGTTATTGTATAACACTAAATCTTGTTTGACGTCTAATACTTCTTCTAAAACCTTTTATTTTTTCGGTTTTTGTCGTAATAATTGTCCTAGAGAGGACGGTGTGCCGACTTGACTATTTTTTGATGTTATGGTTTTACTGGTTGTTGCTATCACTTGAGAACTCATCTTTTTATGATACCAAATTTATATGGCTCTCTTGGTTTTGCATGTTTTATTTTCCTATATTTAAGCCGTTTAATTGTCCTATTAATCCATCAATTTGGGAGTTTTCTTTATATTCGTTTTCCCTTTGTACCATGCTTTATAATTTATTATGTAGCTGAATTAATAGTTGGATTATGGTATTATTTTGTCGAATCAAAATTTTATCACTCTCACCAAGTGAATCGTGGTTACTAAAGCCTATGGAATATTTTTAAATATAAATTTGTAAGTATAATGGCTTCCTTATATTCTTCGTACTCCATTACGCTCTTTTATTTCGTAAACCATGGTTTCAATCTTATTATATTTTGTTTGTAAATCTTTATGATGTATTTCTAATTTTTGCAGAATTGTGTTTGTGACTACAACAGTTTTTTTTTTCTTGAATTATTATTTTTAGTTTTTTGTATACATGAGTGAGTTGGTTCGTGATATACTGCTGATTGGTGGTTATTTCTTTAAAAAACTTATTTTTATGATTTAAAGATTCTATATTAATTTGATATAAATTCATATATTTTTTTGTAAAATCTAATGTTTTACTAATACTAATGAATAAATATATTATTGTGTTTAATTTGCTATCTGTTCCATTCAATAGATGTGTGTGGTAGGGGTGATAGTAACATTCGTGCTTAAAATCATTATTTACCTGGACTGTGTGATTATTTTTCTGAAATATTTCTAGATCAAAGTAGTCGAATTTTTGAAAATTGTTCATTCCAGCTTTGATACCATTTTAAGAGGTGGGTGTAGATTGATTGTTTTAATCCTACGATTACCTCTCTTATTCTTAGCTCAGTTGGTGATGAGAACTGTTCAATGTTTCTCATAAAAGATTGTGGGTTTGAAACCTAGCACCAACATCGCACTGTTTTTGAGAAACAGGCACGGAGAGGCGTTGGGGTGTATGGGCTGCAGCCCTGAAGCGATGCCAGTTGGGTCCCAGTAAAGCCCTTTATAGTGTTCGGGCCTGGGTCATTACATAAAAGTGCAATTTTTTGTAACGGTACGCCTTGCTTTGGTTTACCAAGCACGTTATCGGGCTGCTGCCCAAGCACCCCAAAGCCTCTCACGCCTGTTTATCGGTCGTGCACATTGTTGTCGTTGGGTCTTGAACCCGTAACCATAAAGAGCCTCAATATAACTCCTCACACCAACTGAGCTGCAACTGTCACAAACCGCATTTTCTCAATATTAAAATACTATCAGAGTGAGAGAAAATACGTGATCATGAAGCCATGTTGTGCAGGGGACAACTACAAACGTTCAGGCAACCCTGTAGTTTCATTTATTTTTATAAAAAGACTTATGAATTATGTTTTAAAACATAGTTATATTATTTGGTTTACTGTGTCCCTTAGTCTGGTTGATCAACTAGTCCACGAGTGAGAAAGTATAGTTTTACACAGCGAAAAATTATTATTTTTGATTCATTTATTATCCTAAGTGAGAATGAAGACTCCACATATAAAGTAATGAGGATGCGGCTTGTAGATTTATTATAAGTTGACAAGAAGTTTTGTAGCTCTTAAAATAGTAGTTTGTTAGTTTAAAAGCATGCTATGAAACTATGCTAAAATGCAACTTTTATAGTTAAAAATAACTAACATGCATCCTGACATAAAACATTCCCAGAGAGCAAGTATAAAACTAATAGTAAGTAACAATAGTACAACTAGCAAGTAGCCAACACTATGGGCGTAAGCGGTGCAGACAATATAGAGAAACCTTCCACAAACCTCCTATAATATGTTGCCACCCTAAGAAACTTCTTATCTCTTTGGGTATGGTAGGTCTGTTCAAATCCATTACAATAGCTATCCTCTTGGGGTCCACAGAGATTGCATCTTTATTAACCACATGGCCCAGAAAAGAAACCCGAGGAAGCCAAACCTCACACTTGCTTAGCTTAGCATACACGTTATGCTCCCTCAAAGCAGACAAAACTAGACGCAAGTGTTGTGCATGCTCTTTAGCACAGTGGGAGTATACCAGAATGTCATCAATAAACACAACCACAAAACGGTCCAGGAAATCCTGAAACACTCTATTCATCATATCCATAAATGCAGAAGGTGCATTGGTTAACTCGAACGACATTACCAGAAACTCAAAATATCTGTATCGGGAGAGAAAGGTAGTCTGCGGTACATCTGATTCACGGTTTCTCAACTGATGGTATCCCGAATGAAGGTCAATCTTTGAGAATACCGAACTACCTCGCAATTGGTCAAACAAGTCATCTATCCGAGGCAGTGGATAACTATTCTTGATAGTTACCTTGTTCATCTCTCGATAATCTATACACAGCCTCATCGACCCATCCATTTTCTTCATGAAGAGTATTGGTGCACCCTAGGGGCAAGAACTGGGCCTAATAAAACCATACTGCAATAACTCATCAAGCTGAGTACGCAGCTCCTCTAACTCACATGGCGCCATGTGGTAAGGTGCTTTTGTAATAGGGCGATTACCTGGCTCAAGATCTATAACAAACTCCACCTCTCTATCGGGAGAAAGTCCAGGAAGACTAGCAGGAAAAAATTTGGGAACTCTCGCACTATAGAAATGTCCACAACACGGGGCACAACCGGTGTAGTTTCCAACACAAAAAAAAGAAAAGACTCACAACCAGACTCTAAGAATTGACGAGCATATACCACAAAGATTATTGGGGAGTCCCGATGTGGCAAACTTACACGCTCAAGGGTTGTCCATTATCTCTCCTGAAACTCAAGTGCTTAACTTTACACCGGATGACCGCATCATAACTGAATAGCCAATCCATGCCCAAGATCACATCAAAATCCGTACCCAAGAAAATATCTGAGTTATACTTGGATGAGGTCATCAGGTTACATGGAGTGCCTGTTAATATTTTATCAGATTGAGACTCCAGGTTTATGCCTCACTTATGTAAGAGTTTACAGGAGGGGTTGGGTACCAATTTGAGGTATTCCACCGCCTATCATCTGTAGACAAATGGTCAGACGGAGAAAGTAAATCAGATCGTGGAGGATATGAATAAATGTTATATTTTGGACCATGGAGGAGCGTGGGATGAGAATTTGAGATTGATGGAATTTGCATGCAATAAAAGTTTCGAAGAGAGTTTGCAGATGGCCCCGTTTAAGGCTTTGTATGGGAGACGTTGCAGAACTCCATTATTTTGGGCTGAGGTTGTTGAGAGATCGTTATTGGCTCCAGAAGCGTTGGAATAAATGGATAATTCTATTAAGCATATTCAAGAGAAGCTTCAGACAGCTCAAGAGCGTTATGAAAAGAATTCCAATCGGCGTAGGACTGATTTAGAGTTTGCTACTAGGGACATGGTTTTTCTTAAGGTTTCACAAATGGCTGGCGTTAAGAGGTTTGGTAAGAACCATATGTTGGACCCTAGGTATGTGGGACCTTTCAAAGTTGTTGAGCGGATTGGTGTATCATCTTACAGGCTGGATTTGCCTGCAATTTTTCCGGGTGTGCATGATGTTTTTCGTATAAGCCAATTGCAGAAGTGTGTGCTGAGCGACAGGCAAATTCTTGATGTTGTGCCCTAGTTGGAGCCTAATCTTTCATATGTAAAAGTGCATGTTCATTTTTTGGATACTCAAGATTAGGTATTGCGAAGGAAGACAATACCCATGGTTAAAGTTTTATGGAGGAACCAAGACGTAGAAAGCGCAACTTGGGAGTTGGAGTCAACTATAAGGGAGGCTCATCCTAATTTGTTCTCCTGATGTTTTTGGTAAGTGTTTTCCTTGATAGCCTATGATTTCTTTTCTTCTATTTTGGATTTGAGCCTACGTATGTTAATTTTTGGGAAGAAACTTCCTTTTAGGAGGGGTGGCTGTAACGCCCCTAATTGTTCGATATTTATTTTAGTTCCCATAGTGGTGTATTTTGATGTCAGGGAGTTACATTTACGCATAGTTAACATGTGTTGTTTGTTGGAGCATGGGTTTGCTCAGTGGGTTTTCCTGTGTGGGTGGTTTTGTTTTGGTTGTGCACCTTCCCTTCTGAGTCGGGTCTATTTTTGTGAATCAGTGGACCTTTCTATAGGGATTTGGTGGCTTTTTGTATTCGGGTGGTGTTTTACCCGAGTTTTGTTTGTCAGATTAGGATTTAGACTTCACAGTTAGATTCGTAGCGTCGGTATTTAGCTACGGTGTGATTTTTGTATAGTTCTTAGTTGGTTTGGATCTCGGGTCGTGTTGGATTATTCATTAATAAATTGTATTATATTATTATAATTATTTATATATGTGTATATATAGTCGGTTATTAGGTCGCGTCAAACAAAATAGTGTTCATCTTCTTCCCGAACCGAGCGGCGGCCATTTTCGCGAAACGGAAGAGGAGCGGCATCCCGCATGCTTTCGTCCGGTGATTTCCAGCGATTTGGTGGTCGGATTCCTCGATAGATTAGAGATTTGGAAAGCTCTCGCTGATATCTACCCGATCTTGGTAAGATTTTCCTAATTTCTCGATTTTTAGGAGTTAGGGTTAGTGATTTTGACCTCCTTCCACCAAAAGTTTCAGGAAACATTGCTAGGATCATTTTGCGGCCGATCCTTATTGTGGTGCGAGCGGGAGGTGTTTTTCTGGAGTTTCAAAGTAAGTGGATTTTCTCTCTTACATGTTCATTTTTTTGCGTATTTTCCTACTTCCTTTCCTCCACCCTTAGATATTAGAATTAGTGTCAGTAGGCTATGAAAAAGATCTCCAGAGTAGGGAAAGTTTTTGGCCAAAGCGAGCAGAATAGGTTTAGGGGTTAAGTAGAATTCGACGGGTTTGGGTAAGCAAAATTCGTCGAATGTAGTAGGAATTCATCGAATTTTGACGGGGGTATTCATCGAGTTTGATAGTTTAACTCAGTAGAATTCGGCGAGTAATGTTATGTAATTCATCGAGTATCAATTAGGATTTAGCGAGTATCGTCGAAGTTGTCATTAAAGCAGATTCGACGTGTATCAGAAGAAAGTGTCGTGTAGCGTTGGTCGACTCGTCGAGTATAGAATAATTTCGTTGAGTATCGTTAGGCAATTCTTCGAGTATAGTAGGAATTCGTCGAGTATCGCATGTCTTATTCGCCGAGTATTGTGCAATCCGCCCAGTATCGTAGGTCTTATTCGTCGAGTATTATGTAATTCATAGAGTATCCATGTAATTTGTAGGGTATACTCGTCAAATTTGGCCAGGACTTAGAATATTTTGCCGTTTCATGTAGGATTCATCGTGCATGGTCATTAGGGTCATTTTAGGGCTTGTTAAGGTATGTATTTGGGTTTAGGCTTGGGTTTTTATTTGGAGTGTTTGGGTATGATGTTTCTTCGGCTAGGAAGGTTGGCAGAGGTTAAAGGACCACCAACTAGACACCAGTTCGTTTTGGTGGTTTGGTTTGGTCTCTATTTTGTGTCCTGTTCGGTTCTGTTGGGCCAGGTGGCCACCACTACAGTGCCTTTATGAGACGTTTGGGTCAGGTAGTTCGGGTTTGGACGTTTTGGTCACCGACTCCAGCCCGGTTGTTTTTACTAAGTGTTAATGATTAACGCTTTCGAGCTGTTTTGTGCTCAATTTGCTTTTTAGATCAGTCCATGATATTTTATGCTAATCCTTGTATATTTTGTCGAAGCATGGCTTCGTTCCGCACATGGTGCAATTGTTCATTTAACTTCTTTATTATAGACTTTTACTCTACCTACTTTATTTGCCTATTCAGCTGTGGTTTTCAGCATTTATTATAGATGGGTTTGGTAAACCCTTTCTTGCCTTTGTACCTTTTACTTGTTTATTTTCTTTGCCACTTATATTTTCTTGCTGAGGTGTTGTTCTTTTGATTGCCTCAGGTTCAGGGTTGTAGCCGGTGGAGCGGCTGTGTTGGGTAGTAGCTTGTGGACTGCAGTTGTTTTAGTGGTTTTCCTCAGGTCTGAGAGGTAGATTGATGTTTTGGTTGTTAGTTCAGACTTGCATACTTTCAGTGGATTCATGTCAGGTTGTTGACGCACACTGCTAGTTTCTTTTGAATTATTGAATACTCTACTAGCTGCTAGTTTACCTTTTTGTGGTTGTTTTTACTTTCTCCCTGGGAAGGTCTTATGTTAGGTTGCATGTTAGGTTTTTTAAAGTATAAAAATTACTATTATTACTTCATACATGCCATATTTAAAAACCTAAATCACTATATTTAACGGTTGTAAAAGCTACTTTTACTAGTATTATAAATCTACAGTCTTGCATACCATGAGTTGTCCTCTGGGGATGTTTATACTCATGTATGACGTCTAATCTTGTAAATAAAGTATTTTTGCATCGTGTGAGTATCTTTTTTTCTTGTGTACTACATAAGCCACTGAGCCGAGGGATACAGCTAACTGCTTAACTTAAACTATATTTTCTCTAAATAACTTATAGATCGTTTATAAAAGAGTTAAGTTGGAGTTTTGCCTAGACATCTCAAGTTATCCCCTGCTGACGTGGCATCATAACACACATTTTCCCATACTCTGATATATTGTTAAATGCAGAGAAAATGTGGGTTGTGATACCAAGCTCCTACTAACAAGATGAAAAGCCTTCGAGACTCCACGCCTGAGGCCAACTCTCGAACGTCTTCCATTAGAGGCTCTAGCCTTGCTCCAGATCTCATAACAAACTTCCTCATTAATCAAGAAACGTTCTCGCCTATAATCTAGAGTCCCCATGTACTCTGCAAGACCAGTAGCCTTCAACTCTGACACGCGGCAATCAGAAGATAATGCCTCCACTTGGGCTTTCGTCTCACAAAGCTCTGTCTCCAAATGAGAAGTCTCCTATTAGGCATGCATCAGCATCTGTCCTTTACACCAAAGATTTATCCACCTCTAAAGATGCTCTAGTCTCCTCCAATTCTGCCTTCAGCTCTGATCCAATCTAACAAAATCGAGATATGCCCCGGTCATGATCATCCCTCATAGTGAAAAGAGAGCTCGCCGGCGCTCGAAACTTCTCCTGGAGGGACAGATACCAATCCTTCAATCTCACGCAATGATCATTCCAGGTGATGGAAATTTGAGCCTAAGTCTCAATCTACAAAAGAAAGTATGGAGAGAAGTCATCACAATACAACAGTAAAGAAGAGCCAAGAATAATCAAGCTCGCTTACCACTTCATTCATCTCTTTCGAAGAAGAAGATAGCCTCGGAGCAGCTGCCTCCACAGTAGAAGACCGGGGGGGGGCAGATGATCCAAGCACCTGTACCTCGGGAGGTAAACCTCCATGGCCACCAAAAAGAGAGTCGTCACCTAGAGAAGATAATCAAGACGCCACGCTACTGCTACCCCCAGAAATTATAGTGGCCTTCCATTTTCGATTACAATCCAAAGATATCTCAGCAGTCCGCCCAGAGTCTGAAGAAATGTCACACCGCAATAGGCGCTTCTCTTCCACAAACAAAGTAACACTGAACAGACGGTTTGCCAACTTGCGAGGCACTGAAAATCCAAGCATAGGAGAAAACTGCCGCTCTCAACCCTTTTGACAATAGCAATGATCAGGCAATGCATTCCACAACTCCGACAAGACCCAAGAGTTCCTAACATAACCAAATAAAGTATTTTCATGGCAGCGGTCCGTCCGAATTTCAAAATCAAACCAGCTCTTGTTACTATGAATCACCACACGCTCACCACCACCAGAGCGAACATCGCACCAATCCCGGAAGTAGTCCAAAGAAAGTTTTTCGCCATGTTCGTGAAAGAAGACAACCAACCCCATAAGGCATAATACCCCAAGGGAGTAAATAGGGTAATCGGCACGCCGTAGAATTTTATAATATCGATCACTTCCTCGTAAGGGGGAACCAGAATTCCGATGTTAAGGTAGTATCACAGATCATCAACCAGCCACGTGGAGGGTTTTGGACCCTCTCCTCAACACACGGTATCTTCACTTCAAGGTCGCCAGGAAGGTCGAACCTCCTCCTCTAAATTGCAACCTGATCCTCGGTAAGGGAGGAGTGAAGACGCATCGGCCTCGCAAAACTCTTCGAGCCCTGTCACAAAATATTAAAAATAAATTTAGACTAAACTTATGTAGATAAAACTTCATCAACCCCCAGCATACACAAAGGCATGTCACCTGATAGAATAAAAAATATACGACGCACCCGAGCATGCACGGGCACCAAACACCCAGACGCGCAAGTGCCCGACCGGAGTAGGCCCCCACGGACATGCCCGCACGTGGCCTAGCACATGCGATCGTGCGTGTGTGGCCAATCGCACCTGATCGTGCACATGAGTCTGCTTGCGAGCCCGCACGCACCCGCGCGCGCGGGAGGCCAGGAACACGTGCCCGTGCACGGGAGGCCTGGCGAGCATGGCCAGGCGCGTGCCCGCACCCACGCGCCGCGAGACGCATGAGAGGCCAAATCAGCGTGAGTGAGCACGCGCTTGAATGAACCCATGCGGGCACACCCCTGCGCACCCGTGCGCGAGCGTGTGCACCTGCGCACTGTCTTGCTCCTGTTCGCGCGCGCACATTCTTGCGTGCATGCTAGCGTGCAGCCAAGACCACGAACCCATGAGTGACCCTATGCACGCAACCATGCGCACAATCGCGAGTACGAGTGCGTCAGCTTCCTTCCCCATGCATGTTCATAGTCTCCCCTCCAACATAATATATTCTAACATTTTTACCCGAGTTTGCAGGGCACCACTACTCGTCATCTCAAGTCCATCACCGTTCTCCATCATCGCCGTCGTAAAAGATGAGCAAAAAAAAGATTCTTGTCTTTCTTCATCCGAAGCGGTCTCGTGCAACAAGGATCTGGGGGGGGGATTGTTGTGGATGAGACCCATTTTAAAACATTAGGTGTGCACATAACCACACACCCATGATCTCCACCTTAAAAGAAGTGGGAACATAGGATTGACCACGCACACGATCACTGCTACCAATCCACCCCGCACCGATCCCATCATGCGTAGTGGGTAAACCGCCGCGAGCCCCCACCTCGCCGGCGGCGGGCAGCCAAACTCCTCCCCGGACGCCGGCCGCACACCCCCTCCCTTGGCCACCGACGCAGCCAAGGGGGCAGCCTCCCGGGCCGCCCCCTCCCTCGGCCGCCAATGTAAATGAGGGGGCGGCCACCCCGTCCAGCGGCACAGCCGAGGGGGCGGCCGCCCAGTCCTCCCCCTCCCTCGACCGACGGAGCTGCCGAAGGAGCGGCCCGTAACACCTCCATCCATCACATAAAATATAATAGAGGGTCCGACCGGGTCGCCAAACCATATCCCGCAGACAGTTGGCTAAGTTACATGTTAATATGAAAGAATAAATGAATCCTAACTCTGAGCATTCTAGCGGAAGCTTTAAAGGTTAAATTATTGAACTCAAGTATCACATCAATGTCCACTTGTAGAAACACTAGAATTCACATGCAAAATACACAAAAGTTAATATCGCTTGCGATAGTCACTGTCTCCCGCTGATAGTCAATAGTAGCCAATCTATTACAGTCTTAAGGCCTTACAATTATTCTTTAGAAGTATGGTTTATAGACATCGACACACAGGTCGGCCACACATGAAAAAAATAAAACTTTGCTTGGCCTTCGAGGGTCGGCATAGCTTTAGGGCTACAACCCGCTATTTCCCGCTCGGCTCTCCAGCACCTAAATAGGGATAATCCACCACAATGACGGCAAACAAGACAATAGTCAACTTTCATCTGACTAATTTTTAATGACCCTACCCCTTTCCCGGGGCAGCGTTACTCCATCCCCGCAGGCATAACATTTATGTCCAGATATATCACAAGATGGTACAACTTAAGCACCATTCAATATATCACAAGTGTTTGCCTTAACGGCCAAACGTTCTGTGACTCAGGGCACATTGTCGGTGTACCGAATTTCCCGGGTCCCACCACCATTCAGAGCCCCATTACTTAACGGTAAACTTTGATCATTTTAGTCTGGCCTATAACCACGTTACAGCCATGACTTTACCCCCTGTTAATGCAGTGTCCTGGCTCTTATACGGTGGCCCACTACCGGCCTGCAGGCCATGCACCCCACCTATGACCGCACCTATTCTCAGTGTGGCGGGATGTTGAGGCGGGGTCTCGAACCCTCGCCCCCTTGATAAAGAGCTTTCCTAACAGCTCTCATCACCACCTGCAGCTCAGTTGGTGATGAGAGTTATTGGGAAAGCTCTTTATCAAGGGGGCGAGGGTTCGATACCCCGCCTCAACATCCTGCCGCACTGAGAATAGGTGCGGTCATGGGTGGGGTACATGGCCTGCAGGCCGGTAGTGGGCCACCGTATAAGAGCCAGACCACTGCATCAAAAAAGTGCAGCTCAGTTGGTGATGAAAACTGTTAGGAAAGCTCTTTATCAAGTGGGCGAGGGTTCGAGACCCCGCCTCAACATCCCGCCGCACTGAGAATAGGTGCGGTCATGGGTGGGGTGCATGGCCTGCAGGCCGGTAGTGGGCCACCGTATAAGAGGCAGGCCACTGAATCACCTATGTCACCGGTAAGTACCACGTAGTTTAGGTCCCTTTAATCGATCCACATATTGTGGGTACATATCATCCATTTCCCGTTGCTCAACTCACCTTGCCATCGCCGAAAATCAAACTCTTAGGTCAATCGATAGGACGCGGTTCGGCCTCCCATTTCCCGTAAACAACAACACATAACTCAAGTTATGCACAATGGCTCTCACAGCCACTAAAGCTAGGCCCCAGGCTCATAGCACACATACTAGCCCCACACAGTCTTCACAAGACAGGCTACACAAGTAAAATGTTATCCGTGAGTTATCGCCAGCAATATTCACTATTGCTTGGTGTTAATAACAAAATTTCTCTTTCTATACCCAAACTTATCCATAACTAGAACATCAGTCCAGAAAACCCTGTAGTATCCTGTAGTGCCAGAAAACTGGTCTTTCACATCAATCAGAGCTCATCGGGAGCTATCGCTGGAAATACACACTATTGCCTAGCGATATCCAACAGTTGTGCAAACTATGGTATTTTTTGGGTAGTTTCCTAGAGATCATCTCTAATAATTCCTACTAGTCCCACTTCATAGGCATAGCCCAGTATACCCCATAAACTACCCGTTTATACTCGTAGTCTTCTTCGGAATGCAAAATAAAACATCACCAATCCAGACCAACCTGTCCGGATGGGCTTCACACATCATTCCTTTTCCGTACTGTGATTTCCATATTTATATGCAAAACTACCCGGGGATTTCATGTATCTATCCAATGGGGTTCCCTTTACTTTTCCACATCTTGGTGGGGGATTTCATGCCTATGCAAAAAGGAGGACTTCACTTGTCCAAGAAGGAAGATTGTTACCCTCGTTGTTCGTTTTAAAGCCATTAGCAAGCTTTCTATCCAGCTGGAAATGAGCGCCTCACTTTCCTCTTCACGGATCTTGCCTTAGTTCTCGATTCTGACTCCAGGATATCCTTCACCAAGCCTTGTTGAGCTCAACCTCAGCCTTCTTCTTTCTTAGCTCTTTTCTCTCAAGTGCTTGGATGAAAAGGAGGAGAGAGAGTGAGAAGAAGAGAAATGACTTCTCTTCTCTACATTCCTCTACTTAAGAAGTCTCGGGATTAATACCAGTCATATGATCATTTCATCCAGAGAAAGCAATGGCCATGATTTTAGCTGACAAGTCAAAGTTAACGTTATCTCCTGGTGATATCTGCTTTCTCCTTGGCGATATCATCGGTAGCCGCTTTGACCCCAGTCAATCAGCGCTCTTCGGCCGCCGTCCGGCCATCCGACATGTGTCAAGCCACATATGGCAGTATCGCCCAACGATACTCACTGTCACCACGCGATAGCTCACTTGACGATTTGTCGAAAGCTTGAGTGTGTTGAGTCTACTCAATGCTTCATTGAAAGCGTTCAGTGCGCTGAGTGGTATTACTATCGCTAGCGATGCCCAATGTTGCCTGGCGATATCTATCAAAAGTTCTATTTCAATTTTTGGGGTGTTACCAACCTCCCCTCCTTACAGAAATTTCGTCCTGAAATTTACTCATTTGTAAGTAATAAAAACAACATCTAATATGTTACAACATATTGCTCGTTCACAAAATAATGTTACAACATTAATTTACAAACAACTCAGGAGAACTCATCATGCATGGTTTTCTCACACTCCCATGTCAGTTCTTCTTGACCACAATTGTCCCAACGGACTTTGACCATCCTGATTGTCCTGTTTCGTAACTGCTTGATTTCTGTATCCTCGATCTGAATGGGCCAAACCTTCATTGTCAGTCAACTGTCGACCGGTACTTGATCATCCATAACCACTTGAGTTGGCTTTTTCACAGCTTTTCGCAGGATCGATATATGAAACACATCGTGTAAGCCACTTAGCTCCGTCAAAAGAGCTAACCGATAGGCAGCTTCTCCAACTCGCTCAACCACTTCAAACAAATCAAGATACCTCGGTCTCAACTTTTTCAAGCTCTGAATCCTGGACACACCTTTGAATGGCTTTATCTTTTAGTGTACCCAATCACCCACCACAAACTCCATGTTTCGGTGCATTGCTTTATTGTACTTTGCCTGCCTATTCTGTGTTACCAATAGCCGCTCTCACATAGCATGTTTAGTCAAATTTGCATCTTCGAGCTCTTTATGCTTAAACAATTTTGATTCGCTGGTTTCTATCCATGCTAAAGGAGTACGACACTTCCAATCGTATACAACTTTAAAGGGCACCATCTGACTACTAGCTTGATAGCTATTATTATAGGCAAACTTGATCATATCGAGATGGTCCTCCCACCTATTTCTGAAATCCAAGGAGCACATCTAGAGCATATCCTCCATTGCTCTGTTGGTCCTCTCGGTCAGACCATCCATCTGTGGATGAATGGTTGTACTGAATTGTAGTTTCGTACCCAACAACTGGTGGATTAGCCTCAAATTAATTGAAGTAAAGCGCCTGTCTCGGTCACTGACGATGCTATGGGGCACACCATACAATCGTACTATGTTGTTCATGTACAACGTAACCAACTTTATCATTGAATCATCCTTCTTGTTCGGTATGAAGTGAGATACCTTTGTCAATCGGTCAACGATCACCTATACTGCATCGTTCCCGCTCTGTGATCTCGGCAGCCCATGCACGAAATCCATAGAGATATCATCGAACTTTTGCACCGAAATGGTAACGACTTCAGGAAACCTCTTGGCTTCTGACATATTTTGGCACTTTGCCACACAATGATCTATGTCTTTCTTTAAACCCGACCACCAGAACATCTTTTTTCATGTCCTTGTACATCTTTGTGACCCCTGTGTGAATTGAGTACTTCGTGAAGTGTGCTTCATACATCAATTCCTCCTGTAGCTTACACACATTTGAGACTCACAAACGTCCATCTTTTCTCAAAAGACTATCATCCATGGAGAATTGGGGATTTGACCCCTCCACTGCATAGCATTTCATACTCTCAACAAGTTTCATTGCTTGCCGAACACTATCTGCAAGGTCATATTGTACCTTTGTCTAGTTCAGGCATGCATTACAGTAGCATTCTTATTAGCACAAGAAATATCTAAGGCCTTCAGCTCCTGGGTCAGAAGCTCATCTTGCCTCTGCAACCAACTTGTCCTTAGCGGAGTCCGCCGACTCAAGGCAACTGTAACCACATTTCCCTTTCAGATGGTATAGTGTATCTAGAAGGTGTAGTCCCCGAGGAACTCCATCCACCTCCACTGCTGCATATTCAGATCCATCTTATTTATTAAGTACTTCAGGCTCTTATTGTCCCTGAAGATGTCAACTTTCATGCCATATAAATAGTGACGCCACAGTTTAAGTGCAAAAATCATAGCCACTAACTTCAAGTCGTGGACTGGATAATTTTGCTCGTGCACTTTCAACTGGCAAGAAACATAAGCAATAACCTTTCTGAACTGATGAAGAATGCAGCCTAAGCCGCTCCCTGAAGCATCACTATAAATCTCATAGTTGTCTGTACCACATGGTGAACTCATAATAGGCGTCGTTGTCAAACGACTCTTTAACTTCTCAAAAGCTCGCGCACACTCAGGGGTCCAAACAAACTTCTGATCTTTCCTCATCAGAGTCGTGAGAGGTAAGGCTATCCGCGAAAAGTTCATTATGAAGCGGCTGTAGTAGCCAGCAAGTCTAAGGAAACTCCTGACTTTTACTACAGAAGAGAACACAAGACACTCTCGTATCTCAACTATCTTCGCCGAATCCACCACAATACCTTCTGCACTAACCACATGACCAAGAAAATTCACTGACAACAGTCAATACTCGCACTTTGAGAACTTGGAATAGAGCTTGTTTCTCCTCAGGGTGTCTAAAATCATCCGCAAATGATTTGCATGATCTACTTCAGACTGAGAGTACACCAATATGTCGTCAATAAAGACAATCACAAATAGGTCTAAGTACTCTCTACAGGTTCGATGCATCAAGTCAATGAATACTGATGGCGCATTTGTTATCTCAAGCGGCATTACAGTGAACTCATAATGACCGTAGCGTGTTCCATATGCCGCCTTGGGAATGTCATATGCTTCGAGTATATAGTTGAGCCAACCGGCTGATCAAACAAGTCATCATTCCATGGAATCAGTGTAACGCCCCGAAACTCAAAAGAGTGACGGGGGACATTTTGGGCCAGATTTGGAACCTGGTAGTAGGCATACGGCCTCGGACACGGGCGTGTACCAGGGCATGTCAGGCTGGGTCCGACGTTTTGGTCGATATGTCGACGATGTTGGAGTTGACGATCGTCGAGCAGAGAACACGGCCTGCGACACGGGCATGTCGCAGGGCGTGTCAAGCCCGTGTCGACGATCGGCCCAGGGTGTCGACGAATTTCGCTCGACGAAGTGTCGAGGCATGGCACACGGCCTACGATACGGGCATGTCGCAGGGCGTGTCGACCCGTGTCGACACTCGTCCCGGGGATTCGACGAATTTTGCTCGGCGAAGTGTCGAGAGAAGGCACACGGCCTAGGACACGGGTGTGTCCAAGGCCGTGTCGTGAGCTCGACGAACTTCGCTCGACGAAGTGTCGAGTGTCGAGACCGTGAACACGGCGTGGAGCCCTAGCATGTTTGAGTGGACACGGGTTAGGACATAGGCGTGTACAGGAAACCGTGTAGTTCACGGGTTGTTTTCGGTATAAAAAGATGGGGGCACACGGCCGACCACACGGCCGTGTCAGTTGGAACACGAGCATGTCAGGTCGAACACGGGCATGTTCGATGCCCGTGTGATGTTCCAGGCACGTCGATTTTGACGGCGAATGAGGGACACAGCCCTGGACACAGGCGTGTTCCAGGCCGTGTTCGGTCCATATTGTAATTTTTAGGCCCGAATCAAGCCGTTCGTTTCATTAATCTGTGATCCAATTGCTAGGGGTTGTTCCTGAGGGGATATACACGGGATTGGACCTTTGAAACCCTCACTTTTACTTGTGTGGTTCTCTTTCTAAGTGAAGAGAGAGGTAAGAGCCAAGGGAGGAAGAAGGAGCTAGATCTGACCATTGGAGGAGCTGCGAAGCTCCAAATCACGAGCCGACTCCGGATCCACGGAGGCGAAGAGAGTGCGGTGCTTTTCGTCCGCTTACATTTCCATGGCGCCAAAGAAGAACGCTAGGGTAACGATTCTCTTCTTGAGCATGTGTAGCTCTCCTTCTTTGCATAGAAGCCCGCTCTCGCGAGTTTGCGGTGAGTTGGAGGCGTTCCTTCGGGTATATATGTAAAGTCCTCGTTGTATAGAGTCCGTAAGCGAGAACGGACATAGGCATGATGTGTGAAGCCTATCTGGACATGTTGGTATGGATCGATGATGTTTCATTGCATAAATGCCGGAGAAGACTCCGCGCGATTGTTTGTTTTTCGGGTTTTCTACGTGGTAGATTGCAACAGGGAGCCTTGGGGATTAACCCAAAGGTGCACCCGGAAAACTGGGCGGATGCGTGATCTTGCCAACATTGGAGGCCTGAGAGCCAACTTGAACATAACCGAGTTATGTGAAATGTGTGACGAAAATGGGACTCGGGAGAAGTTTGACCCGCGCATATGGCTTAAAATGTTGTTGCGACGTGAGCACGGGTTAGATGGAACCGTACCCATTTCTATGTCGTTCGGTTAAAGAGACCTAAGGTGACGTGGCACTTGCCGTTGGCATAGGTGAGGGTCTTCGGCGGTCTATGGCTTAAACTGTCGTGACCCATGCCGGTAAGACAAAATGCTCATAGGTTTGGCCGTCAAAGTGGCGGTGGTGAGTCCGGAATGTCTATGGCTTTAATTGACTTGACATCGACCGGTTCACCGAGAATGTGCCCTGAGAGCATGGGGCATGTGGACGTGCGAGCCAACGTCTGTGATGAAATGAATATTGATATATTGCTCGCTTATGCTAATGAAATGCAGAGAAGGAGCATCGCCGCCCCGAGTTGGGAACGGGATCATTATAATTTGGTCAGCATTGCTGACCATTGCATTGTTTTGCCACCGTGCGGTGGTTTGTTGCTTGCAGGTGCTACTGGACCAAGCAGTCAATTGTGGGCTAAAGCCCAATTTGCGAAGCCGGCCCTCGAAGGCCTAATTGGAGTGTTTAATTCTTTATTCATGTATGACCGGCCTACGTGCCGTGGTTTGTAAAGCATGTAATATCAAGTGAACCATTTTGTAAGGCCTTAAGGCTTGTACTTGTGTATGTACAACATTCCTATTTGGTATTAGTGGACATTCATGCTTTTGTTCTAGGTTCTTTATTGCAACTTATTAAATTGCTTCCGCTAGAATGCTCTGTGTAGGACGTTATGATTGGTTGGATGGTTTCCATGAGTAACCACCCGGTCTGTCTGTGGTATATGGCGTCGGGCCCCGGCCGGACCTACTGCTATATGCTATGCGACGGATAGGGGGTGTTACAATTTGGTATCAGACTACTGGTTTTGGTCGGGCTTAATATGAATTCGTGGGCGAATTCTTTTTAAGGTGTGGTGAGCACATTGTGTGCGTCATCGTTATAACGGTAAAAGAACCCATGAATGTCCACTTATGAATGAAAATACACGTGTTCGAGGAACCTGCGTGTTCCTATAATTGCTATTTGCAATTTAATTTGGTCGCTTAACAGTGTTTTGTACCACTATAGGTGACCAGAAGTGGTGTTGGGCCGTCGGAACGTCGCGTTTCTGAGGCTAACAGTGCACCAGATGTTGCTCCTGCAACACCTCTATCGGCTGAGAACATACGATTGGTGGCTGAAGCAGTGTTGGCCGTGATAAATGCATAGCCTGCAAGGCAAACGCAGCAGCTCGCTCCTGCGATGGAGCTGGAACCTATTCCAGAGGTTGAGCCGAGGAGAGTGGAACAGGTGGTAGTGGAGCCGGTGGTGCCAATGAGGGCAACCGAGAGATAGCTCAAGCATGTCATGAGCTTTAGTCCTCCGGTATTCTCGGGGTTGGGAACCCCATCTCAAGCTGAAGACTGGCTCTCCAGTGTGAAGAGAGTCATGACAGCAACGGAGACGGAGGAGTGACAAATGACCACCATCGCTACGTTCCTTCTGGACGGTGAAGAGAGATTATGGTGGGAAGGTTTGGAGCTGCATCATTTGAGAGGTAGACAACTTACAGACGTCCTGATGGAAGAGTTCTCGGGATTGTTCTTAGCAAGGTACCTCCCTTCTACTCAGAGGATTTCGATGGAGAACGAGTTCCTGAAGTTGGTGCAGGGAGAGAAGAGCGTGGATGAATATCTCCATGATTTTACTCGTTTAAGTCGATATGCTAGATCCACCATCGCGGATGAGGAGCGCAAAACGAATCGATTCTACAAAGGCTTGAGAGATGAGTTGAGGTTACTACTCTCGGGGTCGATGACGCAGGGTTTCTTGACCATGGTCAACACAGCCCGGTCCTTGGAGAAGGACATAAAGAATGTACAAGCAAAGAAAAGCTTGGGTGACAAGAAGTCTGAATTCAAAGTGTCGACTACTTCAAATTCCAGCCATCAAAGATTCTTTAAGAAGCATAAGACTTCGGGTCCAGCTCCTTCTGGTGCTTCTGGGGCGACTACGAGTCGGACCCCAGGCGCGTGTTTTACTTGCGGAAAGTCGGGGCACTTTGCCCGCGATTGTTGGAGCGGACGTCCCAAGTCCGAGAGAAGGCCGGGAGCAACATATGAAGAGAAGGGCAAGGCGGTGGAGTCGACTGCGTCCCACTATGCTCCGGCCCAACCAAGGGTCTATAATCTTGGCCAACATGAGGCCATTAAACAGGCGGATGTGGTGACAGGTACGGTTTAATTTATAGCAAGTCAATTTCTTTAAATACTTGTTATGCACATGTTACCTTACCACCGCTTGTTTAGGACATGTTTTGATTTGTGAAAATCCGGCAAGAGCACTCTTTGATACGGGAGCTTCACACTCCTTCTTGTCCGAAGGATTTATATCACGCATCGGAGTCCCTTCTTCGATGGCGAAGGATAAGTTGGATGTGTTGTTGCCCAATGGGTGTTCAATGCAAACGGATAGGATCTGCGGTGTGAAAATTCGCATTGGGAATCAGGAGTTCGATCTACAGGCGTCGTTACTTCCGTTGGTGGAGTTCGACGTTATTTTTGGCATGGATTGGCTCTCGGAGCAGCAGGACTACATTGACTGCGGTCGCAAGGAAGTCAAGCTGGGAGCAAGTCGTGAAACGACTTTTACGGGCTTAAAGGGGTCGAGCAAGACGTTGATGTCTTCTCTTCAGGTGGTGAAGGCGGTTCGTGCCGGTGCAGAACTGTTCTTTACACTAGTGGAGGTTGCGAAGCCGAAGCCCGCGTTGGATTGTATTTCAGTGGTATCGGAATACCCTGATGTGTTCCCCGTAGATCTTCCTGGAGCCCCGCCTCAGCGGGAGATAGATTTCACGATTAAGCTAGTGCCAGGTGCAAAGCCTGTGTCACGATCTCGGTATCGGCTAGCGCCTAAGGAAATGGCGGAGCTGAAAGTTCAACTGCAAGTGTTGTTGGAGCAAGGGTATGTGCGCCCAAGCTCTTCGCCTTGGAGCGCGCCGGTCCTCTTTGTTAAGAAGAAGGACGGAAGATTGAGGCTATGTATTTATTATCGGGAGATCAACAAGTTGACGGAGAAGAACAAGTACCCGATCTCCTGGATTGATGATCTTTTTGATCAGCTGGTCGGGTCGACGGTGTACTCGAAGTTGGATCTCAAGTCTGGGTACTATCAGCTGCGAATTAGGGAGAGTGATATCCCGAAGACAGCGTTTAGTACGAGATACGGGCATTATGAGTTTACGGACATGCCGTTTGGGCTGACTAATGCGTCGTCAGTGTTCATGGATTTGATGAACATGACTTTTAGGGAGTACTTGGACCATTTTGTGATCGTCTTCATCGACGATATTTTGGTGTACTCGCAAAGTGAGGAAGATCACTTCAAGCATCTTCATTTGGTTTTGGAGACGCTAAGGAGTAATCAGCTGTATGCAAAGTTCTTGAAGTGCGAGTTTTGGCTATCCTCAGTGGCGTTCCTCGGTCATATAGTGAGTGGAGAGGGTATTGCAGTGGATCCGGCGAAGATTGTTGTGATACGGGAGTGGCCTGAGCTTGCTACGGTAGCGGAAGTCCGGAGCTTTCTGGGGCTTGCCGGCTATTATAGGCGCTTCGTAGAGGACTTCTCGCGGATAGCATTACCTCTCACTACTTTGACGAGGAAGGAGCAGAATCCACGGAGAGGGTATTGTAGTGGATCCGGCGAAGATTGTTTCGATACGGGAGTGGCCTGAGCTTGCTACGGTAGCGGAAGTCCGGAGCTTTCTGGGGCTTGCTGGCTATTATAGGCTCTTCGTAGAGAACTTCTCGCGGGTAGCGTTACCTTTCACTACTTTGACAAGGAAGGAGCAGAAGTTCGTTTGGACGCCGGAGTGCGCGCGAGCTTTTGAGGAGTTGAAATGTCGGTTGACCACGGCGCCTCTGCTGAGTTCGCCATGTGGGACCGAATGCTATGAGATTTATAGTGATGCTTCAGTCAGCGGTTTGGGTTGCGTGCTACTATAACACGGAAGTATAATAGCTTATGGCTCGAGACAGCTAAAAGTGCATGAAAGGAACTATCCGGTCCATGACTTGGAGTTAGCGGCCGTGATTTTTGCCTTGAAGCTGTGGAGACACTATTTGTAAGGTGTGAAGATTGATATCTACACCGATCATAAGAGCCTGAAGTATCTGATCGATCAGAAGGATCTGAATATGCGGCATCGTAGATGGATGGAGTTCCTGGGGGACTATACATTCAAGATCCACTACGTGCCTGGTAAAGGGAATGCGGTTGCGGACGCGTTGAGACGCCGAGCCCCAGCTCAAGCCAATTGGCTATCGGTGCATGATGAGCGGTTGGTGCGGGAGTTGGAGGCGTTGGAGGTTGTTTGTGTGGATAGGCAATCAAGTGCTGAAGCAGTTCTGAATTGGACTGAAGTCTAATTTGACCTGGCTGATCGGATTCGGCAGGCTTTGGATATGGATGTCCATATGAAGCAGTTCATGGTAGAGGCTCTGGATGGGTCAAATTCCCAATTCGTTGTGGAGGACGGATTGCTTTGGAAAGACAGTCGTCTGTGCGTCCCAAGTGTGGGTAATTTGCAGGTGGAATTGTTGTACGAGGCACACCATACTAAGTACTCGATTCACCCGGGTAGCACAAAGATGTACCGTGATGTCAAGAAACTGTTTTGGTGGCCGGGTTTGAAGAAAGATGTGGCGCTCTACGTAGCGAAGTGCCAAACTTGCGCCTTGGTGAAGGCGGAATGGAAAAAACCGGGAGGATTTCTGAAGTCCTTGCCAATTCCGGAGTGGAAATTTGACGACATCTCTATGGACTTTGTGCACAGTTTGTCAAGCTCGCAAAAGGGGAACGATGCCATTTGGGTGGTTGTTGATCGGCTAATGAAGGTGTCGCATTTTATTCCGCATAGGAATGATGATACGGTGGAGAAGTTGGCAAAACTTTATGTGGATAATATAGTACGGCTTCACGGTGTGCCCCGCAGCATCGTGAGTGACCGGGATGGGCGGTTCACGTCCAATGATTGGAGGCTTGTGCAGTAAATATTGGGAACAAAACTGAAATTCAGCACAGTCTTCCATCCGCAAACAGATGGGCAGACCGAGAGGGTCAATAGAACTATGGAAGACATGCTTCGCATGTGTGTCTTGGATTTTGGGAAGCAATGGGAAGACCACCTTTATTTGGTGGAGTTCGCATACAACAACAACAACTACCAAGCGAGTATTCAAACGGCGCCCTTCGAGGCCCTATATGGTAGGAAATGTCGCATGCCATTGTCTTGGTTAGAAACGGGTGAGTCCAAGTTGTATAAGCGATTTGAAGTGGAGGATGCTACTTCTTTGGTGAGAACCATTCGGGAGAGGTTGCTTATCGCTCAGGACAGGCAAGCAAAGTACTATAATGCCAAGCACAGGAACGTGGAGTTCGCTGTGGGCGATTGGGTATACTTAAAGATCAAACTGTTCAAGGGTGTCTCGCGGGTACGGCGATTGAAAAAGCTAAGCCCATGGTACCTTGGACCGTTTGAGGTTTTGGAGCGAGTTGGTGAAGCAGCCTATCAGTTGAAGCTTTCAGCGGAGCTTGGTGGATTGCATGATGTATTCCATATTTCGGTGCTTCGGAAGGCGGTGCAAGAGCCTTCGCAAGTGATCGCGGTTGATCAAGTGCCGGTTGATAGTGGGCTGATGGCAAAGGTCAAGCCCATGCGGATTGAGGACTCAGAGGTCAAGCGGCTACGCAATAAAGAGATCAGGATGGTCAAGGTCCGATGGGACAATTACGGTCGTGAGGAGCTCTCTTGGGAACGAGAGCAGACTATGCTTGACGAGTATCCGGAGTTGTTCTGCTCAGGTACAAATTTTGATTTTGTACATGTATTTCCTTTATATAATTTCGTGGACGAAATTCTTTTAAGAGGGGGAGAGTTGTAACGCCCCGAAACTCAAAAGAGCGACGTGGGATATTTTGGGCCAGATTTCGAATCTGGTAGTAGGCACACGGCCTGGGACACGGGCGTGTCCCAGGGTGTGTCAGGCTGGGTCCGACATTTTGGTCGAGAGGTCGATGATTTTGGAGTCGACGATCGTCGAGCAGAGAACACGGCCTGCGACACGGGCGTGTCGCAGGGTGTGTCAAGCCCGTGTCGACGATCGGCCCAGGGTGTCGACGAATTTTGCTCGACGAAGTGTCGTGGCATGGCACACCGCCTGCAACACGGGCGTGTTGCAGGGCGTGTCGACCCGTGTCGACACTCGTCCCGGGGAGTCGACGAATTTTGCTCGACAAAGTGTCGAGAGAAGGCACACGGCCTAGGACAAGGGCGTATCCAAGGCCGTGTCGTTAGCTCGACAAACTTCGCTCGACGAAGTGTCGAGTGTCGAGACCGTGAACACGGCCTGGAGCCCAGGCGTGTTCGAGTGGACATGGGTTAGGACACGGGCGTGTCCAGGAACCCGTGTAGTTCTCGGGTTGTTTTCGGGATAAAAAGATGGGGGCACACGGCCGACCACACGACCGTGTCAGTTGGAACACGGGCGTGTCAGGTCAAACACGGGCGTGTTCGATGCCCGTGTGATGTTCCAGGCGCGTCGATTTTGACGGAGAATGAGGGACACGGCCCTGGACACGGGCGTGTGCCAGGCCGTGTTCAGTCCATATTGTACTTTTCAGGCCCGAATCAAGCTGTTCGTTTCTTTAATCTGTGATCCAATGGCTGGGGGTTGTTCCTGAGGGGATATATACGGGATTGGACCTTTGAAACCCTCACTTTTACTTGTGTGGTTCTCTTTCTAAGTGAAGAGAGACGTGAGAGCCAAGGGAGGAAGAAGGAGCTAGATCCGGCCATTGGAGGAGCTTCGAAGCTCCAAATCGCGAGCCAACTCCGGATCCACGGAGGCGAAGAGAGTGCGGTGCTTTTCATCCGCTTACATTTTCCATGGCGCCAAAGAAGAACGCTAGGGTAACGATTCTCTTCTAAAGCATGTGTAGCTCTCCTTCTTTGCATAGGAAGCCCACTCTCGCGAGTTTGCGGTGAGTTGGAGGCGTTCCTTCGGGTAGATATGTAAAGTCCCCATTGTGTAGAGTCCGTAAGAGAGAACGGACATAGGCATGATGTGTGAAGCCTATCCGGACATGTTGGTCTAGATTGGTGATGTTGCATTGCATAAATGCCGGAGAAGACTCTCTGTGATTGTTTGTTTTTCGGGTTTTCTACGTGGTAGATTGCAACATGGAGCCTTGGGGATTAACCTAAAGGTGCATTCGGAAAACTGGGCGGATGCGTGATCTTGCCAACATTGGAGGCCTGAGAGCCAGGTTGAACATAACCGAGTTATGTGAAATGTGTGACGAAAATGGGACTCAGGAGAAGTTTGACCCACGCATATGGCTTAAACTGTCATTGCGACGTGAGCACGGGTTAGATGGAACCGTACCCATTTCTATGTCGTTCGGTTAAAGAGACCTAAGGTGACGTGGCACTTGCCGTTGGCATAGATGAGGGTCTTCGGCGGTCTATGGCTTAAACTGTCGTGACCCATGCCGGTAAGACCAAATGCTCATAGGTTTGGCCGTCAAAGTGGCGGTGGTTACTCCAGAATGTCTATGGCTTTAATTGACGTGACATCGACCGGTTCACCGAGAATGTGCCCTGAGAGCACGGGGCGTGTGGCCGTGCGAGCCAACGTCTGTGATGAAATGAATATTGATATATTGCTCGCTTATGCTAATGAAATGCAGGGAAGGAGCATCGCCGCCCCGAGTTGGGGGCGGGATCGTTATAATTTGGTCAGCATTGCTGACCGTTGCCTTGTTTTGCCACCGTGCGGTGGTTTGTTGCTTACAGGTGCTGCTGGACCAAGCGGTCAATAGGGGGCTAAAGCCCAATTTGCGAAGCCGGCCCTCGAAGGCCTAATTGGAGTGTTTACTGCTTTATTCATGTATGACCGGCCTGCGTGCCGTGGTTTGTAAAACATGTAATATCAAGTGAACCATTTTGTAATGCCTTAAGGCTTGTACTTGTGTATGTACAACATTCCTATTTGGTATTAGTGGACATTCATGCTTTTGTGCTGGGTTCTATTTTGCAACTTATTAAATTGCTTCTGCTAGAATGCTCTGTGTAGGACGTTATGATTGGTTGCATGGTTTCCATGAGTAACCACCCGGTCTGTCTGTGGTATATGGGGTCGGACCCCGGCCGGACCTACTGCTATATGCTATGCGACGGATATGGGGTGTTACAATCAGATACTTATTCTTCTCTCTCAGCTTATTCAGCTCTCGATATTCAACGTATAGACGCAAGCTTTCGTCATTCCTCTTTTCAAAGAGGGCCATTGCACTAAAAGGTGACACACTTAGATGTAAATAGCCTTGCTCCAGCAAACCTTATGGTTGAATAAGAAATTCTGCCATCTCCTTTGGTGCTACTCGATATGGTGAGCGGGCCACCGATTTCGCATCTGGCACCAACTTAATAGCGAAGTCACTCTCTCACTAGGACATGAACTAGGGAGATCATTACGAAACACATCTGCATAAGCCGACACAATATGAACGTCACTCAAACTGGGTTTCAGCTCGACGGCCTCTATTGGCATGAAGAATCACTTCGCGCCCTACCGAACAACCTTGACTACTTGGTGAGCAAACATTACTACTTTGCCCAATCCTCATATACAAGAGAACCTTGTCTCTCGTTCGGTGTTCTGTCCCAGGGTGACTTCCTTTGAGTTACAACCTATACAGGTATGCTGCTCGAGAGCTAGTCCATACCCACGATAACATCAAACGTAATTATTGTCAGCACAGATGCTTCCAAACCAACGACATGACTTCAAAACCGCATCTTAACACAAACTTCTAACCGTTTTCAACTTTAATTCTTAAGGCAATGTCATTCCAATCTCATGTATGATACCAACATAAGCACCAAGGTTTATACATGAAAAAGATGCATTGTTTCAAAAAGTAGAATGTATAGTTCACTACTACAGCAATTTATTTAAGCACACTTAAACTTCCATTTCAGTTTGCTATCGTCCAATGGCCACTTTGGCAGTCCCGGGCAATATGTCCTGGTTTGCCACATGAGTATCAGGTACATGGAGTTCGCCCTGCAGCTGCTCCAGCCTTGACATTCTTTGCCTTCGAGACACCGCCACAATAAATTTGGGCAATATGTCCTTTCTTGCAACACATATAGCAAGGTGAGGCATGACACTTCGATGCTCTAGCCTTGCGTTTCAATTCCATGCAGTGACCAGACATTCCAGTCCTTCTAGAGCTTGAAACCATGAACTCTGGCATCTAGTGGACTTTTTCTAAGTCCATCTCCAACGACCTAGCTGACTGCACCAATGTTTGGAATCCCATTAACTTTGGACCTCTCAATAGAAAATGGAGTTCATGGCGCAAACCATCATAAAATCTATTGATCTTAGTCTCCTTGGTTTCAAACACAAACTCTGCATGTTGTCTCAGCGCAACAAATGCATGTAAGTACTCCTCAATGGTGTGCAGTCGTTGCATCAAACACATATTCAACGACAGAGTCGATGCTCTTCGGTTTACAATCTATTCCAACACACCAATCGACATTGACGACACCAGAGGAACAAGGGGATGCACCTACCTTTCAGGTTCGGCATTGAACATTACAAAACCACCCCAGCTATCATCTGAATCATCTCTATAGAAGGAGGAGGTGTTGACATCTCAGTTGATGCATAACTCTCCACCAAGCGCTGTGGCATATACTATCCTGCACCCATTCTAGTCGCTTATAATCATGAAACACATAATTAAGCAACTAAGCACATTGCAAAAAGAAATAAGAGGAATGCATAAGTTCCTCAAACCTGTGTATTTTCATTTCTAAGTGTACATTCTTGAGTTCATTTAGGTCATGACGGTAGGCACTTACACGTACTTGCTACCCCGCAAAATAATTCGACTAAGAATTCGGAGGTGGAAGATGAAGACAAGCTGATACCAAATTGTAACACCTCCATCCGTCACATGTAATATAACAGAGGGTCAGGGCGGGGCCCCATGCTATATCCCATAAATAGTCGGCAGAGTTACATGTTAATATGAAAGACTAAACTATTCCTAACTCAGAGCATTCTAGTGGAAGCTTTAAGGGTTAACTTTTTGAACTCAAGTATCACAACTGTTGAAACCGAAATTCGGTCTCCTGTGGAGTTCGACCCTTGGGGAAGGGGTGACCGCACACCTACTACACTCAAGCGAACGATCTAGGCACAAGACTAGGAACACAAGGGACAAACCCAAGATCTCAGCGTGGAGGTCCCACCGCATACCCGGAAGACTAACAAACTCTTCCCCTCCCAAGCCAAGGGCTGAGCTAAGGCACCTTCGGAGGGCTCTCTTGGCCGACCGGAACATCTAAGGAGGATCTCAAGATCCACTCCTTAACTAGAGGTGCCACCTCGGGTCTATGTAAAATGTTCCCCGCCGGCCTTACTAATGGCGCAAAACCGCCCAGCAGCCCTACTGTATGAAGCCCCAATTAGGCAGCTAACAACATAGGCCTTCTAGGGCCGGCACAGAGCATCAAAGGCATTAATAAATTTACAGGAATATAAATTCCATACTCAGCATGCAGGCCGACAATATAAACAAAAAAGGCCTTCGATGGCCGGCACGAGCTCGGGCTTAAGCCCACTATTCCCCGCTTGGTACTGCAACACCTGTACGCCAACGTCTCGATGAGTGGCGGCCAACTAGGCATCAGTCGGATAACATAAGCGGGTCAAACATATTGCGCACACCCCCTTTTTGGGGCTTGTAGCGCACATTCCATGCAAGCGGCTAATAAACATCTTCCTCGGAGTCTTCTCCGGGAACCCCAGAACATCACCAATCCGGCTCACACGTCCGGATGGGCTTCACACAGCATGCCTAAACCCGTACTAACGCTTCCGGGTGCTAATGCAATTAACTGCGGGGACGTACACGTCAACCTGTCGGAAAGCTCCCTTCCCTCCACCCGTTGGTGGAGAGGGGCTTCTATGCAAATATGTAAACTGAGGGCTTCACCTGCCCAAGTAGAAACATCGTTACCCTTGTCGCGTGCTTGGAGGCGGGGCCGGGAGAGGAGCTCCGGGACGATCCTACTGCATGCGGCCGCGTCGGTGGTCGATCTCCACTCTAGGGCGAGCCTTGCTCCAGGCCGAGCCTTGCTCCAGGCCGAATTTGCTGCCGGTGGTGAAAAGCTAGGGCTTAGCTCCAGCCCGAACCCCACTCCAAGCCGAGCCCTGCTCCAGGCCGAGAGAAAGGGAGGGGGCCGGGGTGTGCTGCTCCAGGCCGGGAGAAAGAGAGTGGGGCCGGGTTGCTCCAGGTGGCCGGGAGAGAGGGAGAGGGGCGGTCGGGCTACCGCTCCAGGCCGATGGGGGAGGGGAAGGGGGCGGCGTCGAGCTCAGTCTGCTCTGCTTAGGCGGCGACGGGAGAGAGGGGGGATGGCGGCCGTGCCCTGCTTTGCCGGTGACGGGAGAGAGGGGGGATGGAGGTCGTGCCCTACTTTGTCGGCGATGGGAGAGAGGGGGGGGGATGGAGGTCTTGCCATGCTTTGCCGGCGACGGGAGAGAGGGGTGTATGGAGGCCGTGCCCTAGCCCTGGGAAAGAATCCCGATCCCCCTCTTTTCCCCAATCCTATTTTTTCTCCCTCCCTGCTACCGTACCCGAGCCCCCTTTTTCTCTTTTATTTCCTGTCTGCCCCTCTAGCCCCTCCTCTCGCTTCATCCATATATATAAATATATCATTATATATTATCAATGTAATTATAAATAAATATATAAACATATATATTTATAACACGAAATATTAAACCTCCATGTGCATGCACGAGCGCTCGCATGTGCTCGAACGGGGTCGCACCAACTTGTCGCCCATAACATGCCCCTAGGCTGATATTTTGGGAGGGTCCCACTCGCCCGGTTATGGGGTTGTACACAATCCCCTCTCTTTTCGAGTTTGGTACAAGCTCGGAAAGAATCATCAAACCCTACGTATCCGGCGAGTGGGGGCCGACCCAAAAAATTTTTTGCGAGAAACTAAAATTTGCACTTAGAACATCAATCTCTCCATGACCTTTCTTATCTTTTTGAATCACTCGATACCTTTTTGCTCACTGCTATTGAATTGCCCTTATACCATTACTTACAACAAGTATATAATTTCTCGTGATATCGTGAAACAACAAAGCCATATATTTTGTATCCTCTTGCACACGCGGAGCTAATCTTTTCTCCCCTGGTGTGCCTACAGCCCTGCCAGCTAGTGAGAGCCTGACAGCGAGTCTACACGGGGCCGAGCAGCACTCGGGGTCCCTTACCGCCCAGGCGAGCCTACGGACCTGCAAGCTAGTAGGAGCCAGGAAGCGGGTCTACCCGGGGCCGAGCATCACTCGGGGTCCTGCAAAAATCTCCAAGAACCAATCCTTTCCCCCCAGGTGTGCCTACAGCCCTGCCAGCTAATGAGAGCCTGACAGTGAGTCTACCCGGGGTCCACTACTACCGCCATCGAGTGACTTCCAGCCCTGCCAGGTAGGTGAGAGCCTGGCAGCGGGATCTGCTCGAGGCCCAAGGATGACACCGAGTGACTTCCAGCCCTGCCAGCTAGGTGAGAGCCTGACAGCGGGATCTGCTCGGGGTCCACTACTACCGCCATCGAGTGACTTCTAGCCCTGCCAGCTAGGTGAGATCCTGACAATGGGATCTGCTCGGGGGCTGTTAAACGAATACTTCTATTGTCCACATAGATTGCGGCGAGAGCATTGTCACTACGAATTTCATAACGATGTTCAGGGTCAAAACGATGTCCATAGAGAATCGTCCGGGCTCCCGGGTGATACAACCGGTTCAGTCAGCTAGGTGAAAGCCTGACGGTGCGAACTTAGTCGACAAACTATGAACGCAGATTTTAGGTATAACTATTTGTCTAACTGCGCTCAACAAACTCAATATGGTTCATCGAACCGTGATCGACGAACGTGGGGCTCAGATAATGAACAATTTCATTCTATGAACGGAGCTCGACGAACTCATTCCCATTCGTTGAACGCAAATCGACGAACCTATTATAATTCGTCGAACCCAGTTTCTTATAACAAAACCTAAATTATTTTCAAAATTTTAATAAAACTAAAACCTTTAAGAATCATTTTACTCAGTGGAAGTTATAAGGATCAACCTGAATTTTTACATATTTCCTGTTATAAATTTGAAAGAAATCAAGGACCCAAGGTGACCTGGGTCAAAAACAAATAATCTTGTTTTCTACAGGTGAAGAACTGTAACACCCCAAATAACAATTTGGGTTCAGGTTGGGCGACACGGCCTGGGACACGGGCGTGTCCCAGGGCATATCCCAGGGCGTGTCCTGATCGGGTTGAGCAGCCTCTCGATTGTTTGAATAAATGCACTCGAGAAGTTCTCGAGAGGGATCACGCCTTGCGACACGGGCGTGTCAGAGGGAGTGTCCTCCTCTGGTTGACGAACTGTGCTCGACGATCGTCGAGCGGTAAGCCAAGTTTAGTACACTATCACATGGTCGTGTCCTTCTCTGTATTAGCCAACGATGTGTGCTGGTGCATACGGGTTTGTCTTGGGGTACACGACCAGGGACACGGGCGTGTCGCATGGCCGTGTCCCACTTGGGTTGAGTTGGTAGTGTACTGCCTGAGGTACACGGCCACTAGACACGGGAGTGTACTGAGTGACACGGGCGTGTTAGTCATGTGACACGGGCGTGTCACATGACCGTGTCCTATTCGGGGTAAGGCGGTTCGTGCACCGCTTAAGAGACACGGCATGTGACACGGGCGTGTCACAGGGCGTATCAGTCCAAAAATAGCTATTTCTTGGAAAATCAAGGCTGTTCTTTTTCTTCATCTTGGAACCAAGGGTCCAGGACCTTCCTTGCTATTATAAGGCTGAGAGTGGATGGATCACACTCATTCCATCTTAGCTATTCTCTTTCTAAAGAGCTAGGGAGAGAGGAGAGCAAGGAAGGCAAACTGCAACACGATGCATCACTATAGATTTGAAATCCTTCGGTCCCTTTCGATAGACTTAGGATTGGAGCCGTCATCAGTCTTTCCTTCAGTGTCTCAAATGCCTGACTGCACTCCTTGGTCTACGGAAACTTCTGATCCTTACGAGTTAGTGACGTGAGGGGTAGAGCTATCCGCAAAAGGTTTTCCACGAATCTTTTATAGTACCCGGCTAATCGAAGAAAACTTCAGACTTCCGCCACGGTTCTCAAAACCGGCCAATCTATGATGGCCTCCACTTTTGTTGGATCTATCGCCACCCTATCCCCACTAATCACATGGCCCAAAAATGCCACCTTCTCGAGACAGAACTCGCACTTTGAGAACTTTGCATAATGCTGGTTCTCCCTCAACACTTGCAAGACTACTCTCAAGTGAGTCTCAAGCTCCACCTCCGATTTGGAGTACACCAAGATGTCGTCAATAAAGACAACTACAAAAGCGTCCAAGTATTTCTGAAATACTTGATTCATAAAATCCATGAATACGGATGGTGCATTCGTCAGCCCGAACGACATCACCGAGAACTCTAAATGACCATACCTCGTACCAAATGCTGTCTTGGGTGTGTCCTCATCTCGAATTCGCAACTGATATTATCCTTACTTTAATTCCAACTTTGAATACACCACCGACCCCACCAGCTGATAAACAAGGTCGTCAATCCGAGGAATTGGATACTTATTCTTGACAGTCAGTTTATTGAACTCACGGTAGTCTATGCACAGCCGCATACTACCGACTTTCTTCTTTACGAACAACACCGGCGCGCTCCACGGTGAAGAACTGGGTCTGATATACCCCTGTTCCAAATGTTCCTACAATTGTACCTTGATCTCAGTCAACTCTTTCAGTGCCATCCTAAGCGGAGGACGTGACACCGGTCGTGCCTCTGGCACTAACTCAATTGAGAAATCAATCTCCCACCGAGGAGGTGCCCCAGGAGATCTTCAGGAAACACATCCTCGAACTCTGTCACCACTGGCACTTCCCCAAGTGATAACCTGGAAAGGAGAACCTTTAATAACGCTACAAGAGCTACTCCACCCTGGTTAACTATCTGCGCCAACTGCAATGCCGAAATCAGAGAACAGGCCACACCATTAAGGCCCTCAAACTTCACCTCTGTCAGCCCTTCGCTTCTTAGGGTCACCACCTTGGATAGGCAATCAATACTAGCACGCTGCCCTGCTACCCAGTCCATTCCCAAAATCACATCAAACTCGACTAACGGTTGGACAGCTGCTATCAACACGAAGTCAACTCCGCTTAGCTCCCAACAAATATGTCATTTCTTCCCGGTGGTCATGAATGACCCATTGGGCATGCGCACCTTCAGCTCCGTGTCCACTAAAAATGACTCAATTCCAATCCTCCGGATTAAGCTTTCCGCAAGAAAAGAGTGTGACACTCCCGTATCAAACAATACCCTAGCGGGGTATCCGGAAACTAACACAAAGCCTAAAACATAGACACCAATCATAACGGTCTAAAAGTATTAAGCACAAGGTTGAACTTAAACTTCCTCATACCTGTCACCACATCGGGTTGGCGGATCGCTTCCTGCTATCCAAGGTTGTAAGCCCTTGGTTGCACCGGTTGGAACCGAGAAGCGCTAGACTCCGCCATCTTCCATTTTTCTGCGGCACTGGGGTCGAAGTGCACAGATTGCTCCTGCCTTGCCTCCTGCTCCGCACCTCCTTGGTTACAAAAACGAGCAATGTGCCCCACCTTACCACAGTTGAAGCATGTTGGTGACCCCTTAGAGTGAGACCCTCTGGACGTCCACTTGCTTTTCTCACCGGGCTTCTATTGGTGAGGCTTCTTCCTCGACCTATTCCCTTCAGACATTCCTTGGGATTGAGAAGGCTTCCCTTCCCCTTGCTTGTGCACAAAACCTTTACAACGTTGGCTCCGCTCTAGATAACTCTCCAACATCTTGGCAGCCTCAAATACCTCATTGAAACCAGCTCTCTTCATGTCAATGAGGGGTTGTCTTAGGTTCTCCCTCAGCCCTTGATAGAAGAGATTGTCCCTCTACTCATCGTCTGCCATGGTTGTTCCCGTGTAACGACCCAAACGAGTGAACTCCTGTACATACTCGTCCACTCGTCTTATCTCGCTGCATCAAGTGCAGAAATTGCCTCTGAAGGGCCAACCTTGTTGAAACAGGAATGTACTTCTTTAGGAGAGCATCCCCAAATTCTTCCATGGACGGGGTACGTCCAGGAAATTGGCGGCCGCTATGGCTCACCCACCACAACTTTGCACCTCGCTCCAACATGAAAGCTGCAAACTCGGATTTCTTCTCCATTGGTGTCTCTGTCGCCCTCAAAAGTTCTTGAATCTGTGCCCACCAATCCTCCGCATTAGTCGGAGTACCGACTCCCTTGAACGTCGGGGGATGGAAGCTCAGAAAATACTTCATCTGCCGGTCTCCATGCCCGACAACCACCCTTTTTGCCAAAGGCTCTACTGGCCTGACTTCTTCGCCCGGCACGGCCGTCTCCGTATCCGGTGTTGTAGGGGTTGCTACCTGAGCTGTCGCTGCAGCTTGGGCTGCCACTATTACTTCTACTAGCATACGATAGAAGTCGACCGGGTTTACACCCATGCCCAAAGGACCTTGAGCAGTGGCGCTGCTCGCCAAAAGCTCTACTCTTGGTCTCGACATACCCGCCTCGTTGCATGTACTCTTAATAAAAGCAAGAAAATAAGGAATCAGTCTCTAATCGCAAGACTCAAACATAAGGACACTCACGGTCCCACATTACTCTTATGTGGATAACTTCAATATGCACCGACCTTGAATCTAACCTGGCTCTGATACCAAATTGTAACACCTCCTATGTAATGACAGTATAATATGGGTCCGGCCGGGGCCCCACAACACAAGAATATAACTACCCAATCTCAAAACTCATAAACAAACCACAGTGAAAACATCAACCAAGACTAGAAGTTATCCACATACACAAGAGTATCGAAACGACCTTAAGGCCGTACAACAAATGAGAGTTCAAAACTCTATCGATACATAACATATCAAAGTGCAAAGGTACACCAAAGCTACCTCTGCATGCAGGCCGGAAGTCGAAAGCATCAAACATACAATATCACAAAAGTAGAGCAAATGCAAAGCTGGTAACACTTCATGAGGCTTAGGCCTTTTTGGCCGTCGAGCTAGCTCCTGCTTGTGATCCTTGCCCTGTAAAAAATTGGTTGTAATATGGGTCAGCAAAGGTAGACCATAAACTGTGTAACAAACACATATCCTCCCGACCGCCCCTAACGGACCCCGGGGTACCCCTCCAACCTGCAAGTCAGCACTTCGTATACAATATACATAAACAAGTAAAGCACTAAGGAACAGACTTGGATGTCTCAAACAATATGCACATTCTTTACTGTTGAGCATATAAAGAAAAGGGGACTATTATGCAACATATATGCAAAACCCGGGCTTCACCCAAGGCACCCTATCACGTATGCATCTAGCACATCATCACATCATTTGGGTACTCATCATTTCCCCATTGGCATTAAGCCGCAAACAAAGGGGTACTGCATTTCCCCCAACGGCACACAGACCGCCACACGGAATTCTTGCCAAGGCCCCACCCGCTCATGGTCTTAAACCGGGGCTTTCCTGCAAGCTCTGACTTCTCATGTCAGGATTCCGTCTAACACACTGAACGATTCTAAGAAGCCTTGCTGGACCCCACCCGCTCATGGCCTCATTGCCAGGGCTTGCCTAATGCTTGGTGTTCTCGCCAGTCTCACAGAAGGGGACTAGTCTCGTCGGGACAATCTCCACACATGACTTGCATGTCACGGGATAGCCAGTCGACCACGGAGACAAAGCCACGCCTTGGCACATCATAATCCAATAACATTTCCACCCTAATCCCTCATTTGTACTGCAACATCCCCGCACACCAAGGAAACCATCTACCGCCAATGCGTAGCTAACCTTGACTACCAAGGAAACCATCTACCGCCATTGCGGAGCTAACCTTGTCCGGTTCCGGCTATACGTACTCACTCGAGAAAAGGGGAAAAACACAAACATCACAAACGGCATCTTGCTGCAACGGATTTCTACAAAATCCCTAAAGCTCGTATGCAACATCACCGAGTCGGACTAACGGCCGCGACCACGGCTTCACTAACCATGCCTAATCCACTAACGGAGCGGATATCTAATGCAAAAACATTTCGGGGATGGACTCAATCGTCCCGGAGGTTCCTCTTGAACTATGGCGACCCAAACCCCTCTCATTTGAGAGTTTGGTGCCAAAAATCTAGAAAGTAAAAGATGCTAAACACGCATCCTAAAACCAAGATGAGAAGTGCCGTTACCTTCCGACCCCTCTTCCTAGCCATGGAAACTTAGCCAGATGAAAACCTTCGCAACGGTCTTGCTTCCACGGATTTGGAATCGGCTCACGATTTGGAGCACCGAAGCCTCTCCGGCAGCCGGATCTCTCCTTCACCTCCTTCCTTGCTCTCCCTTCTCTCTAAATCTTAGAAAGAGAGTACTTGATGAAGAATGAGGGTTCCCAAACTGTTGGGTACATTGGAAAATATGTACCTGATTTGAAGAAGCCTCACCCTACTCAATGATATACATCAAAATGTATTTGATGTGTTTTGAGTTTAGTTGTGCAGGTTAAGTATTTGCAGGGAAAGCTGAAAAGTTTCTAAGTCCATGTGTCGACACCCAGAAGAAAAGTGTCGACACTTGAGAAGACTTGTGTCGACGCCTAGAGAAGCAGTGTCGACACTTCGAGTAATTGTGTCGACACCAGGAATGCAGAGTCGACACCAGAAGGAAAGTGTCGACACATACAGGCTGTGTCGACACACAATGAAGAAATGTCCAGTGAAGCAGTATCGACACTTAGAAGCTGTGTCGACACCCAGAGGAACTTTGTCAAAATCAAAAGTGTCGACACTTGGAGGCTGTGTCGACACTCAGCAACACTTCAACAAAGTTCAAGTACAAGTGTCGACACTAGGAGGTTGTGTCGACACTCAGCAAAACTTCAACAAATTCTAAGTACAAGTGTCGACACAAAGGAGATGTGTCGACACTCAGCCAAAGTCTCAACACATGAAGAATGTGTCGACACAAGGAGAAGTGTCGACACTCAGCAAAAGTATCAACACAGAAGGCATGTGTCGACACCAAGAAGATGTGTCGACACTTAGCAAGTATCAACACAAGAAGTTATGTCGACACAAAGGAGTTGTGTCGACACTTACAAGAAATCAACTAAGAAGGACTTGTATCGACACACAGGATCAGTGTCGACACATGTTGAAGAAGCAGTGTCGAGAAGAAATTTCTACAACACAAGGAGTTGTGTCGACACCATGAAGGCTAGTGTCGACACTTAGTCAACTTGTGTCGACACTTAATATATCGGTGTCAACACTTAAAGACTGACTGTCTCGACACTTTCAGGCAGTTACAGAAAATTCAAGAAGTGACTGGATGACTTGACAGCTGCCATTCCAGCCGGTCTACTGCAACTATCAGAGATGTCAGAAAGTTGTTAGGAACCGGACCAGCCGGTCACCATGAAGAAGGCCTATATAAAGGCCTATTACTTCAACAGAAAGAGAGGATTGACAAGAGTTGGAAAGCAATTCATTGAAGAACAATACAACTAGAAGAAGACCTTCAAGTGAAGATCTAAGAAGTTGGAGAGAGAGAGCTCCTTCCAAGAAGACAGCTGTTGAACCAGGGTGTGAAGAAAAGTTTCAGATTGAGTTCTGATTCTTAAGTTAGCAGTGATTGAAGATCAGTTGCATAGAGACTCAACCCTACTGTGTTCTAAATTCAAGAAGTTTTGAAGGAAGCCAAGGGAGGTTGATCTCAGCAAAGTTCTTCCAAGAACTCATCAAGAAACCTGTCAACTCTTCTCTCTTATTCTGAGTTGTGGGTATTTACATTGTATTTTTAATTTCTTGTAGGATCCTAAGGGATCTGAGTTGTAAGCCTGAAATTATAAAGGCTGAGTGGTAGGGCCTGTGTGCCTGAGTGTAGGAGATACTTTTCTCTGAGTGTAGGCCTTGTTGAAGGCTGAGTGTAGGTCTTTATGAAGACTGAGTGGTAGGGCTGTGTGCCTGAGTTGTAGGAGTGGGATCACTCTGAGCTGTAGGAACCTATTTGGGGTTCTGAGTGTAAGATCTGAGGACCTGAGGCATAGTGGACAAGTTGGGCCAAATCTAGTACACTAATAGATAGACGAAGGGGAAAGTGGATGTACCCAGACCTTGGGGAACCACTATAAAACCTGTGTGTTCTCTGTGTGTGCTTTATTCTGTGATTGTTGTGTTGTATTGCTGTGAAGAATTGTTTATAAGTTTGTGATTCTGCCTAAAAGTTTAAAAAGATTAAGGTCACCTATTCACCCCCCTCTAGGTGATTAGGTACAATTTCTTTCTAGTGGTATCAGAGCCAGGTTACTCAAAAAGGACATAACTGTCTGAGGAAAAGATCCTGTTGGCAGATTCAGTATAATCAAGGGCAGACTTAGCATAATCAAGAAAATCAAGAAAATGGGTTCAACATAGTATCACAAAGAACTAGGATCCATGAAGTTGCCAATCTGTAGAAAGGAGATTTTTGGTATCTGAAAGGAAAGGGTTAGACTATTTATGGAAGCCTCTGACCCTAGAATTTATATTACTGTTAAAGAAGGGCCATATGTGCCAATGAAGGTATCTGTGTTAGATGCAAATCAGAGAACTCCAAAAGACTATTCTGAAATGACCAAGGATGAGATTATTCTGGCCACTATGGACAAGAGGGCCCATAATATTATTGTGAGTGCAATAGATGATGCCACATTCTAGAATTTGATTCACTGTAAAACATCAAAGGAAATGTGGGACACACTGATAGTGTACATGGAGGGCTCTGAAGAAGTTAGACAGGACATAAAGTCTTTATTAAATAAGGAGTATGAAAGTTTCAGACAAGCCAGGTCTGATAGTATAACTGAGTGCTACAAGAAATTCTATAGGATAGTTAATGAGTTAATGTCCTATGGAAGAGAATTCAGCAATTATGAGCTGAATGATAAGTTCTTGAGATCCCTAACTAAGGACTGGGATACCAAGATTTGTGCCATAAGGGAAATGGCCAAATTAGCAGACATTCCTCCTCCAACATTGTTTGGCAAACTGTTATCCTATAAGATGCAGTTGATGGTAAGGAAGGAGGAGGAGAAGACTACAAGAATTGAGCACAAAGAAAGAGCTGTGGCTTTCAAGACAGAAGCCACTAGGAAATATAAAAGTAAGTCTCCATCTCCACCTCCAAAAGTTGGTGAGACTGAGACAGATGAGTCAGAAAGTAAGAATTCTGAAAATAGTGAGTGTGATGAAGATTTTGCAGCTTTCACTAGACATTTTCAGAAGTTTCTTAAGAAGAAACAGTAGAGGTCTAATCCATCCACTTCACAGAAGTCATCAAAGTATGACAGGAGAAAGCCCAAGACAAGTAAAACTACATCTTCAAAGATAGTCTGTTATTGATGTAACAAATAGGGACATGTTGTTGCTGACTGTCCAGAGAAGAGGAAAGAGTCAACTGATAAGAAGAAGACTCATATCAAGTGCAAAAAGGAAAGGTCCTTTGTTGCTAAGAATGACAAAAGTCTGTCTGATATGTCATCTTCAGAATCAGATTCAGAAGCTGAAGCTTACATTGGACTGTTTGCTGAAGAAGAGGAAGAGGAGTTCATCCAGTTAATGAACTCTATATATGAGCATGCGGACAATCAGTGCCAGGGACTGATGGCCTTATCAGAAGGAGACAAAATCCAGGATCAGCCTGGAACAAGTCAGGTACAAAATTGTTCTTCAAGTTCAATTTCTAATGCTGGATCAGAATCAGATTCATCAGCATCAAGTGATGAGAGTGGATCTGATTCTGAAGGAGACATTCATCAATTAATTGATGAATATAGAGTAGTGTCGCAAGCTTTGAAGAAAAGCAAATCCTTGGCCAAGAGTCAGGCTAAGGAGATTGCTAGTCTTAAAGTTGCTGCAACAGATTTTGATAAGTTGATTGATCACAAATTAAATGAAATAGCCATACTGAAGCACATAACTGTTATTCAGATGGGGACTATAACATTTAAAAATGATCAAATCAGAAATCTTGAGATTAGTCTTCAAAAAGAGAGAGATATAGTAGCAAGGTTTTCTAAACCAAAGTCTGTTCTACCTTTGATAGATGAGTTCATTTCTCAAAAGGGTAAAACTGGATTAGGGTTTACAAAACCTGCTAGGACTGTAAAGTCCAAGTCTAAGGGCAAAGCCCCAGTACTCAACAAGCCTGTTGTAGATAAAACAACCAGGGTTGTAGCTAAGCAAAGGTACAACAAATTTGAGCGCTGGTGTTGTGGCAAGGTAGGCCACTTTGCCATAGACTGTTGGCACAATTCTAGTGCCAAGGTGAGTAGCAATCTGCCTACTAGAAAAGCTATAGGTAGTTTTGTTAAGAGGCAAACTAACCAGCACCAAGGACCCAAGAATTCTTTGGGTTCTAAGGTTAACTAATTTGTATTGCAGGTGAGTCCAAGTGGCCATGCCCCAATATGGTACTTGGACAGTGGATGTTCCATGCACATGATTGGAACTAGGGGATTGCTGAAGGACTATACACCAATTAAGGATGGTCCTAAAGTCACCTTTGGTGGTTCTGAAAAAGGAATCATCAAAGGTTTTGGTAACATTTCTAGCAACCTTATAATAATTACTCAAGTGGCTTATGTTAAAGGTTTGAAACACAACCTCATTAGTATAAGTCAGCTGAGTGATTTAGGATATGACATCTCATTTGTCAAAGATGGTTGTCATATCAAGAGATCAAATGATCAAGAGATCATTCTGACTGGTTATAGGAAGAGAAATGTCGATTGTCTAGACATTATGTGTGAGAACAATGGTTCTCCTGTGTGTCTTGTAGCTGATGAGAAAGTCTCTCATTGTGTCAAATGGCACAAGAGACTAGCCCATCTTAACTACAAGAAAATTGGCCAACTCTATAGTAAAGAGTTAGTGAGGAATGGTGCTCAGGTTAAGTGTATTAAAGATGGGATATGCTCAGCTTGCCAAAAGGGCAAGCAGACTAGATCCACCTTTAATAGCATTGAGAACAAAGATGCTGTGAGGTGCTTATACGTCTTGCATATGGATCTCTTTGGTCCTATGCCAGTTCACAGCCTAGGTAGGAAGGTCTACACATTTGTGGTTGTAGATGCCTACTCAAGGTTTTCCTAGGTGTTCTTCCTTAGACAGAAATCTAAAACTCCAAGTATCTTATACATCTTTGTTAAACAAATTCAGAATGAATTGGACAGTACAGTGGTCAAAATCAGAAGTGACCATGGTACTGAATTTCAGTCTGACAGTATGACAAAACTGTGTGAAGAATTTGGAATTTTTCAGGAATTTTCTTCACCAAGAACACCTCAGCAAAATGGCATTGCTGAAAGGAAAAATAGAACCTTGATTGAGGCTGGTAGAACCCTATTAAGTGACACATCTCTCCCAGAATATTTCTGGGCTGAGGTAGTAAACACTGCATGCCATGTAATTAATAGGGCTACTATAACCAAGAGCCACAATAAGACCCCTATGAGATTGTGAAAGGCAAAAACCAAATCTATCCTATTTCAGGATCTTTGGTTGTAAATGTTATATACTTAACAATGGTAAGTCTTACTTAACCAAGTTTGCTGCCAAATCCCAAGAGGGGATTTTTGTTGGGTAGAACAACAATAGTAAGGCTTATAGGGTCTACAACTTGACTACTCAAGTTGTAGAAGAGTCAGTACATGTAGTACTTGATGAAGCTAGACTCATTAACAATGAATTATCTAGAAGTATTTGCAGCTCTACAGGTGTGACTGAGAAGATGGACAAGCTCACTATTGAAGAAGGATCTACTGCAAGTCAGCATGTGGATGATAGTGGCTGTTGTCCAGGGGGAGTACTAGATGCACCTCATGCAGAAGAAGACCAAGGGGTGCAGCAAGTTGAAGAAGCTGAAGGAGTACAACCTGAAAACAGGCTGCCTCCAGCTAATAGACATCTAAAAGATCATCCAGCAAATCAAATTATTGGTGATCTCAGACAATGGGTACAAACAAGGAGCAGAAATCTAAGTTCAGTACTCTACTCCAGTTTTCTATCCCAAGTAGAGCCAAAGAAATTTGAATAAGCCATCCTAGACCCTCATTGGATTGAGGATATGCAAGAGGAGCTGAACCAGTTCAAAAGATGCAATGTCTGGGAGCTAGTTCCTAAACCAAAAGACCACAACATAATTGGAACTAAGTGGATCTTTAGGAACAAGCTGGATGAACATGGAGTTATTATAAAGAACAAAGCAAGATTGGTTGCAAAAGGTTATAGGCAGGAAGAAGGTATTGACTTTGATCAAACCTTTGCTCCAGTACCAAGACTGGAAGCTATAAGGATGTTCTGGGCCTATGCAACCTATCAAGGGTTTAAAGTATACCAAATGGATATTAAGTCAGCTTTTCTGAATGGAAATCTGAAGGAAGAAGTCTATGTGGAACAGCCATCAGGTTTTGTTGATTTAACTAAATCTAATTATGTTTATAGACTTAGGAAGGCTTTGTATGGGTTAAAACAAGCCCCTAGGGCTTGGTATGAAACCCTGTCTAGTTTCCTCATTGAGAATAAATTCACAAGGGGGAAAATAGACAAGACTCTATTCCTTAGGGAATCCAGAGGCAAGATCATTCTAGTCCAAATATATGTAGATGACATCATATTTGGGTCTACTGAAAGTAGTCTTTGCAAAAAGTTTGCAAAACTTATGCAAGGATAATTTGAAATGAGCAGTATGGGGGAACTTAAGTTCTTCTTGGGTCTCCAAGTTAGACAGACTGAGAATGGTTTATCCATATGCCAGTCTAAGTTCACCCTAGAATTGATAAGGAAGTATGGTATGAAATCATCCAGTACCATGAAAACTCCTATGGGGTCAAGTATGTCTCTTAGCAAAGATGATGAAGGGAAACCTGTAGATGAGACTTTGTATAGAGGGATAGTTGTCTCCCTATTGTATTTGACTGCAAGTAGACCAGATATCATGTATGCTACATGTGTCTGTGCTAGGTTCCAAGCTTGCCCTAAAGAATCTCATTTGATAGCAGTCAAACGAATTCTGAGATATCTTAAGGGCACTCCTTATCTAGGCCTTTGGTACCCTAGGAATGGAGACTTTCAACTGACAGGTTATTCAGATGCAGATTTTGCAGGCTGCAAGAAAGATAGGAAAAGTACAACAGGTACCTGTCAATTCCTAGGTGGAAGGCTGATATCATGGAGTAGCAAGAAACAAACAAGTGTGGCTATCTCTACAGCAGAATCAGAGTATGTGGCTGCAGGAAGTTGCTGTGCTCAACTTCTATGGATACAACATCAGCTTGAAGATTATGGTATTCAAGTAAGTAGAACACCTCTATTTTGTGATTCTACTAGTGCTATTTCTATTGCAAACAATCCTGTCTCCCATAGTAGGACTAAGCACATAGAAATAAAATAACATTTTCTAAGAGAACATGTGGAAAAAGGAGATATTTCACTAGAGTATATTAATACAGATAATCAATTAGCTGACATGTATACTAAACCCTTAGATGAAACCAAATTCAATAGGTTTAAAATTGAATTAGGTATGATAAACTTAGAATAGTTTACAAAAAATTGGCTAAGTAAAATAGTGTCGACACACAGAGTTGTCTGTGTCGACACATAAAAGTGGTGTCGACACTTCAGAGAAATGGTGTCGACACATCTAGGAAGTCGGTGTCGACACTTCAGAGAATTAATGTCGACACATGCAGTATAGGTGTCGACACATCCAAGGTGGTGTCGACACTTAGACTTTACACAGTCTTAGTCTAGTAAAGTCTCGACTAAGTGTCGAGCTAAGTGGTGTCGACACATAAACAAGTGTCGACACATATATTCTGTCGCCTATATTTGTGTCGACACATAGTTGTCGAAACATTATAAGTCAGTGTCGACACTTTTCAACAGTGTCGACACAATTTGAGTATATTGACGCGCCCTTTCATCTTCGATTCTAGAAAGGTGTAAATAGGTTTTCGCCATTGTTTGTCGACACGCTCACAAAAGTTTCGATACCAAACTTGTGTGTCGACACCACTCTTCTCTCAATTCAAATTTCTTCAAACCCTAATGGCGCCCAAGCTAGAAGAGAATGTGAATGAAGGATATGAACTCGTATAACACGCATTTGATGACGCGGAACCCGAGATCAAAGGCGTGATAACCCTAATAGCAGAGACTGGATTAGAATTTCTTGTTTCAGAACCGATCAAGATCTGGAAGAAGGAGGTCCTGGAATTTCTGAATGGAGCAACACTTGATGAATCAGGACTCAAGATTAAGTCAAGAGTTCATGTGGCAAAAGTGAAGGTCTCTCCTAAGAGTCTGAGAAAGATACTACAGCTACCGAGGACTAAGGAAGAAGAAGATTTTTCTGCTTCTAAGACTAGAGAAGCACTAACATGGTGTGGACTGGACTCCAAACTGAAAATAGGATCTGTGTTCAATAGAAAGGGAATGAACATGCAAGGCAAATTTTTATCTGAAATTGTTGGCAAGGTTATCCTGAGCAAGCCTGGTGGGCATGACAGAATTTCTGCTCACATGTTCAGTCTAATGACAAGGATTATCTTCACACTAGAAACTGATTGGTCTGCAGTTGTCTTTGAGAAGATAAAAGAGAGTATGAAGAAGCCAAATCTGGGTAGAATACTAAGTCTATACCTAGCTGGTAGTATACCAGAGGTGATGAGTCAAGCAGCTGGATCTAAGATCAACCACATGAGGAAGATGGATATGAGAATCTTCTCTAGGTGGGATAGAGTGTTAACCAAAGAAATGCCAACTCCTGAGAAGGTAACACCCCATAGGAAGAAAAAGAAGACAGCCCCTATGGCTCAAGAGTCCTCTAGTAGCTCTGAAGAGCAAGTTGTGTTCACTCCAGATGAGGAAGAAACTGGAAATGCTGGACAATCTCCAGCAGGACAAGAAGATGCACCAAGGCAGGGGAGCTACCATCAGCTAGTCCAGGACACCTGGATCCACTCCAGGGGGAGCCTCTACTGGTGGATGAGCCTACTCCCTTAGAAAGTGAAAGAGCTACACAAACCGTACTTGAGGTAATAACTGAAATCAACCAATTAGATTTCTCTATTGAGAATGAAGTTATGACTGACACATTATCTGATGTTACTCAGCAACCTCAGATTCTTAGTCAACCTCAGGATGTTGTCATGGAAGACACATCTGTTGCAGATAAAGTGGTTGATGAGATTAGAGATTCTCCACCCCATCATCAACAAGAATTTACCTTAGAAGAACTGTTCCCTGACCTTCTCCAAACTGACTTTGAGAAAGAAAGTGCTGCTGCTGAGGGGGAGAAAGTAATTATTGAGGGGGAGCATGTGGAGATTATAGAAGAAACTGCAAGCAAAGAACCTGAAGTGCCTAAGGATGCTGAGCAGGTTCCTAGGACTGACAAGGATTTACCTTCAAGCCCTAAGGACAGGGTTGATATTGCTAGCACATCTGCTTCAGAAGATGAAGAGGCTGCGAGAGCCAAGAAGAGGAAATTTGAAGTCTTCAAGAGGAGGAGCCAGACATATAAAAAGGCACTGCAAACAATTGCTCCACAACCTGCCCCATCTACTGACTATAGTTCACTGATGGTGGCATTACAGATAAAGCTGGATGAGCACAGACAAGCTATAGAAAAGTACATAGATGAGGGCCATAAGTCACTGCAATTTGATCTGGCCCAAGACATCAAGTGAATCAGATTTGAAATGAATCTGAACAGAAAAGAAATGACTGACTGCTTTCATAAGGGAGGAAATGCAGTAGTCTATCTGGCCACTCATCAGGAAAAGATCAAAACACAAGTGGATGATATTGCAGTGAAGCAAGGCTATATTCCGGAGAACCAGCTGAGAATGAATGATAATCTCACTGCTTCATACAATGCAATCGTAACAGAAATGAAGAATATAGCTACTGGTCAGACTTCAGCAAGTGCTACAGCTAAGGAAGAATTTGATAAAGCATTACAAGAAGGTATCACTGCTGTTACTTCTGCACTTCAAGATTCCCAGAAGCTAATAACTGAAAAGCTCCAAAGGTTGAAACCTTTCTACAAGGATAGAGTAAACTATCTGAATCCACAAATAAGGTTTCAGAAAGATGATCTTAGGGATCACATTGAAAGAGAAGTCATAAAGGGGGAGAGGGTGTTAGTCAAAGCAGGCTCTGATCATGCAAAGTGGATTTCAAATTCCATCAGAGCCACCCTTGGATATCCTCCATTATGTGATGATGACAATGTTGCAGAGTCTGAAATTAATCCTGCATATCTTGGAGGAGAACAGGCTGAAGTAGCTCAAGTAATATATCATCCACCAGACTTTGAGATGATACATCAAGATATACAGTCAATGTATAGCCCTCCTAAAGAAAAGAAAAATGTCATCCTTGAGAAAGTGGTTCAGCCTGTGCCAGAGGCAATACTTAAAGAACAAGAAGCTTTGCTAAAAGAACAAGAGACTCAATTATCTAAGAAGAGATTCAGAGAGCAAGCTGAACTTAGGCCTGACTTTGAACAATGGAGCCCCACTTCCAGGAATATTATTTTGACTGCATGGAAGGCTGCCAAGGACAATATCCAGGATAGAAACAAGTGGTATTCTGAACTGGAGTGGAGGAAGCATGAGACCAGGCAAGAGGCCATCGTGCAATATAGAAGGAAGGCTAAGATGGGAAAGCTACCTCCTACTGCACAGGAGCCTAGCAAGTACTTTCCGAAGCCTTATCATTACTTTGAAAGGCAGAAGATCAAAGCTGAAGAATTGAAAAAGAAGGATCTTAAAGGAAAGAAGTCTGCTGCTGCTGAAGACACTGAAGCTCCTGTCCAAGCAAAGATACAATCTGGAAAGGGCATTGTGATCAAGGAGCCTGAGCAGTAATAGGATAGAATTTTTCTTAAGTTTACTATGTGTAATCAGTTGCATTCAACTTTCTGTAAACTTTTGAATAATGAATATGTTGAAGTTGTTAGAACAATGTGATATATGTTAAATTTATTACATTACTGAGATATTTGTGTATACATGTTTTTATTATACATGTTTATGTACTTACCCTGTTATATAATCCTGTTTTACATCATATTGTAAATTTGTTATGTATGGTGTATATCATTGACTAAGGGTTATGACTTCTCCAAATAGGGGGAGATTGTTGGGTACATTGGAAAATATGTACCTAATTTGAAAAAGCCTCACCCTACTCAATGATATACATCAAAATGTATTTGATGTGTTTTGAGTTTAGTTGTGCAGGTTAAGTATTTGCAGGGAAAGCTGAAAAGTTTCTAAGTACATGTGTCGACACCTAGAAGAAAAGTGTCGACACTTGAGAAGACTTGTGTCGACACCTAGAGAAGCAGTGTCGACACTTTGAGTAATTGTGTCGACACCAGTAATGCAGAGTCGACACCAGAAGGAAAGTGTCGACACATACAGGCTGTGTCGACACACAATGAAGAAATGTCCAGTGAAGCAGTGTCGACACTTAGAAGCAGTGTCGACACCCAGAGGAACTTTGTCGACATCAAAAGTGTCGACACTTAGAGGCTGTGTCGACACTCAGCAACACTTCAACAAAGTTCAAGTACAAGTGTCGACACTAGGAGGCTGTGTCGACACTCAGCAAAACTTCAACAAATTCTAAGTACAAGTGTCGACACAAAGGAGATGTGTCGACACTCAGCCAAAGTCTCAACACATGAAGAATGTGTCGACACAAGGAGAAGTGTCGACACTCAGCAAAAGTATCAACATAGAAGGCATGTGTCGACACCAAGAAGATGTGTCGACACTTAGCAAGTATCAACACAAGAAGTTGTGTCGACACAAAGGAGTTGTGTCGACACTTACAAGAAATCAACTAAGAAGGACGTGTGTCGACACACAGGATCAGTGTCGACACATGTTGAAGAAGCAGTGTCGAGAAGAAATTTCTACAACACAAGGAGTTGTGTCGACATCATGAAGGCTTGTGTCGACACTTAGTCAACTTATGTTGACACTTAGTCTATCAATGTCGACACTTAAAGACTGACTGTCTCGACACTTTCAGACAGTTACAGAAAATTCAAGAAGTGACTGGATGACTTGACAGCTGCCATTCCAGCCGGTCTACTACAACTGTCAGAGATGTCAGAAAGTTGTTAGGAACCGGACCAGCCGGTCACCATGAAGAAGGCCTATATAAAGGCCTATTATTTCAACAGAAAGAGAGGATTGACAAGAGTTGGAAAGCAATTCATTGAAGAACAATACAACTACAAGAAGACCTTCAAGTGAAGATTTAAGAAGTTGGAGAGAGAGAGCTCCTTCCAAGAAGATAGCTGTTGAACCAGGCTGTGAAGAAACGTTTCAGATTGAGTTCTGATTCTTAAGTTAGCAGTGATTGAAGATCAGCTGCATAGAGACTCAACCCTACTGTGTTCTAAATTCAAGAAGCTTTGAAGGAAGCCAAGGGAGGTTGATCTCAGCAAAGTTCTTCCAAGAACTCATCAAGAAACCTGTCAACTCTTATCTCTTATTCTGAGTTGTGGGTATTTACATTATATTTTTTATTTCTTGTAGGATCCTAAGGGATCTGAGTTGTAAGCCTGAAATTATAAAGGCTGAGTGGTAGGGCCTGTGTGCCTGAGTGTGGGAGATACTTTTCTCTGAGTTTAGGCCTTGTTGAAGGCTGAGTGTAGGTCTTTGTGAAGAATGAGTGGTAGGGCTGTGTGCCTGAGTTGTAGGAGTGGGATCACTCTGAGCTTTAGGAACCTATTTGGGGTTCTGAGTGTAAGATCTGAGGATCTGAGGCATAGTGGAGAAGTTGGGCCGAATCTAGTATACTACTAGATAGGCGAAGGGGGAAAGTGGATGTACCCAGACCTTGGGGAACCACTATAAAACCTGTGTGTTCTCTGTGTGTGCTTTATTCTGTGATTGCTGTGCTGTATTGCTGTGAAGAATTGTTTATAAGTCTGTGATTCTGCCTAAAAGTTTAAAAAGATTAAGGTCACCTATTCACCCCCCCACTAGGTGATTAGGTACAATTTCTTTCACAAACCCTATTCCCGGACTTAACTCAGCAAGGGCAACCCTGTACCATCAGATCCCAAAAGAAGGAAATGAAAGGCCACGATCCGAACTGAAAATCAAAACACCTGGGCCGAACATGGCTTGTGACACGCCCGTGTCCAAGGCCGTGTGCCTCAATCGACGCCAAAACCATCGCACCCAGAAAAGTACATGGGCTCTGAACACGCCCGTGTCACATCTGACATGCCCGTGTCACGCAGTACACGTCTGTGTTGCTGGGTGTGTTCCTCCCTCGACACAGGATCAAAAACCACCCGAGAAGGACACGGGTAATCGACACGCCCGTGTCGAAATTGACACGCCCTTGTCAGGCCGAACATGCTTGGGCTCCAGGCCGTGTTCAATCCCCTTACATGGCCCGGCTCACAACACGAGCAGGACACGGCCTAGGACACGCCCGTGTCTTATGCCGTGTTCGAAGGCTCAACGATCATCGACTGCCTCTTTGTCGACTTAGCGGAAAATTCGTCGAACACGCGCACGACACGGCCTTGGACACGCCCGTGTGCCAAGCCGTGTTAACTTCCTCGACAATTCGTCGAGCGCAGTTCGTCGACCACCCGAGTTCTACATCGAACCCGGGCACGACAGGGCCTTGGACACGCCCCGTGTCCTAGGCCGTGTTCCCTGTCTCGACACTTCATCGAGCGAAAATCATTGACTTCCCGAGCTCTCGACGAACTCGAGCACGACACGGCCATGGACACGCCCGTGTCCTAGGCTTCAATGGAGTTGTCGAAGTGCGGGGCGGAGATGTAATGTACGTGCTTCTTCATGGCCTTGTCGAACAGAAATTTGTTCTTCCATTGCAGGAGAGTTTCCTCAGTCTGCCGATTCAGCTTCTTACTGAACTTCTTGGCCTTTCTGTTTCTGTTTTAATTTCTGTGAACGGAGATGCAGATGATAAAATTTGCCATGTTTCTTTTTCTTCTGATTTTTAGTGGCAGAAGAAAGTGTTAATTAAGGGATTTATTAAAGGCTAGGTTGTGATCAGGCAAGGAGGAATATTTCAGAGTTTATGCTGAGCATGTTCTGAAGAAGCCATGATCAGTACGAGTATGCAAGAGAGAGAGAGAACAATTATTAGGAGAAAGGGATATTTCTTATCTGTGCAGCAACCTGCCCGATTTATGTAGGAAATACATTTCACTAAGCCCTCAGTTTCTACTTCTTTTATTTTTAGAATTTCTGATAAATGAAACATCGTTGTTATTTGACTATTTCTGTATTATAAGAATTGCTCGAGTATAGTTGGAGAGAGGTAACAACTTTTAGATTGTTCTTAGCTTGTTGCATTATCCTTGTTATATAATAGTTAACATTATACGGGTTATGTTGGATTTAAATACCATAGAGATTTAGAAATGTCGTCTATTTTTATCGAGCAGAACATTGGGTAAATAATGCAGCTATATTATTATTATTACTCCTTATTGGTTCTTGAAGTTTTGGTTGGAAATATGTTATAATTAGTAAGTTTTCTCATGAATGTTAATTGATTTTAACTAGGTTTCAATTGTTGTGTTTTTTTTATTTATGATAGAGAAACTTTATTTAAATTAGCACCAAAAAATCTTGTCTGCAATAATATATTTTAAAATTTTCTATTAAAAGAAATTTATATCTTTACTTGGTGTCCGGGTCGGACGAAAATCTTGGGTCCGCCACTGCTGCCAGGAACAGCTATATTCTTGGGGATATTAAGCATTAATTATCAGAGTATTACTAACTTAATCCTTGAATTCAAATTGGCTTAGTCGATCTGAGAATCTGCATAAAGATAGTCGAACAGAATCGGGATAGAGTTAGTCGAACATAGGAAATAATTCGTTGACCTGAGATCCAAGTTCGTCGAGCTGATAAATCTTCTTCGTCGAGCTGAGCTCCAAGATTGTCGAGCTGATAATGTACTTGCCAAACTGAGATCCAAGTTCGTCGAGTTGAGAAGGTACTTCGTCGAGCTGAGATCCTGATAATAGCTCACAGTTTGTCGACCTGAGCTAGACTTTTGTCAAGCTCAACTCAGAGAAGGAATTCTGAGTTCGTCGATCTGAGATCGATGATCGTCGAGCTGAGTTCAGATATCGTCGAACGACTAATTCTACTATCTTCAAAACTATCTTTTCTCTTAAGTCTTGAATTCTCTGAATTCTGTGAAGGTAGGTCTCAGTATACGGACCTGAGTGATTGACCTAAAAACCCTAGAACTAACAAATGTCCATAGACTATACATGGTAGGTCAGCAATCCTAATAGTGAAATTATCCCAAATCACAAGTAGGGTTCTAACAAACTCCATCAATCTGAGATGTTGATCCCACGCTCCACCGTTATCTAGGATGTAACATCTTATCATATCCTCCACAATCTGACTAACTCTCTCTGTTTGACCATTGGTCTGCGGATGATAAGCGGTTGAAAACCTGAGGTCAGTGCCCAACGCTCCATGCTAGCTCTGCCAAAATCGCGATATATACCTGGAGTCTCGATATGACATGATACTTACGGGCACTCCATACAATTTGATGACATCATCCAAATACAGCTCGACTATCTTCTCCATTGAATAACTAATCTTGTAAGGCTCAAAATGAGCACACTTTGTCAATCTATCAACGATCACCCAAATAGAATCGTGTGCATGGGGAGATCTAGGCAAACCAGTGATGAAATTCTTCGAAATAATCTCCCACTTCCAGCTTGGAATATCTAGTGGTGTTAATTTACCACCAGGCCTTCTGTAGGTTATTTAACTTAAGGTTAGCTAGTCATATAGGGGGAGGAGGTGAATAGGTCATTGAAAATTTTAAGTCTTTTCACTAATTTCTTACTAGGTGATCTAGAGCTTGTCCTTAGCACCTGCAATATAAGAATAAAACAAACACTACAGCCAAGCACACAGTTATTTATAGTGGTTCCCCAATAAGGTACATCCACTTTCCCACCCACCTATCCAAATATTATGCTGGACTTGGCACAAACTCCACCAATATACTCCTCAGAGCTCACACCTCAGGCCCTCATCCTTGCATATAGGTTCTCTTCAGAACCCAATCTCAGAACCATAAGGGTTCCTACCTCAGAGCCCTGCAGAGCTCCTACAGATCAGTGGTCCAATGACCACCTACCTCAGCCTTATCTCTAAGGCCTACAGCTCAGTCTTTTCAGCCCAATAACTTCAGGCACAAAGCCGTACTCTCAGAGTGCTGCAGCCCTCCTACAACTAAGTACCTATTCAGGTACCTACTTCAGTGCCCTTCCAGGCACCTACAACTCAGCCTCCTCCAAGGCCTACAACTCAGTGACGCACTTGTCACCTACAGCTCAGTGACTCACCAGCCATCTACCTTAGCCTTATTTCTAAGGCCTACTACTCAGGCTGGGAGGACAGCCCTACTCTCAGATCCACACTTGGATACTACCTCAGTATCCTAGCAGGGCAGCTACCTCAGTGACTAATTAGTCACCTACAACTCATGACAAAAGGTCCTACAACTCAGATTCAGGTAAACTGAATCCTACATTAGTTTATACAAGATGAAATAAATATAAAACAAATGACTCAGAGATAAATCTCTGTTTCTACCTTGCTGAACTGACAAGATATCAGTACAACCAACTTACTGTAGAAGGAATGAGTCTTCTTCTACAACTAACTCCTTTGTTGCACTGGTGAACAACTATCTGCTGTTGAAGGCTAACAACCCTTCGTTTGCTGCACTGGTGAACAACTATCTTCTTGCTGAATAGATGAATCAGCTGTCTTGTTCCGGAGAGATCTTGCTGAACTTGAAGAGCTTCAGCTAAACTTTTCACTACCTTCTGGCTAACTCTGTTGGACTTGATTTTCAAGCTTATCAGAGATGATGAAGTCCAACCGCCTCTATTTTCTATATTTTCTTCCTGTGTTCTACATTTTTTTCTCTGTAACCCTAATCCCCTTTTCTTTCTTCCTTTTATATGTGTTGTTTTGAATCAACAAAACAATTTAGTGTGGGCCCAGCCAAAGATGGTGAGGGCCACCTCCGTTAGAAAAGGACAGAACAGCTTTCCACTCTACTGCAGCTTTCCCGCAACGGCTTCATGTATTTTGACTTTATTGACTTCTAATGACGTCCGCAGTGGTCATCACCATCTGGACTTAAAAAAATTCTACAACTTCACTAAGCATTGAGTGATATTAAGTCACTCAACGCCATCTGTCTTGGCTCTCAACATTTCTGGACTTAGTGAATTTTCACCGTCATTGTCTTAGCTGTTCTTTCTCAACTGTCTCAGCGGTTTATTCTTTAACAACTGAGACTATCTTCTATCTCAGCTCTCCCTTCTCAGCAGTCTCAACGCTTTCTTCTTCTCAGCTGATATTGACTCCTGTCTCGGCGGTTTTCTTCTCAGCGATCTCAACGGTTTTTGCTTTATAACTGAGACTATCTTCTGTCTCAGCAGTTTTCCTCTCAACTGACTTAGCGCTTGCTTCTTCTTTAGAAGCGTTGAGTGAACCTGCTTCACTCAACGCTTCTGGACTTAGAGAAATTTCAGCTTGCTTTATCTCAGCGGTTATGCTGTGATATACTTCTCAGCTGTCTCAGTTGTCTCAGTGTTTTTGCCTTAGTCATTTCTCCTTGCATTAGTTCAACAAATGTTGAACTGCGTTCGACGATCGGTGGGCTGCCAACGAATTATGGATTCCAAGCTTTTGGATTTAGCTCAACAAATGGTGAGCTCAGCTCGACGAATGTTAAACTGCATTTGACGATCGTTGGGCTAAGCTTGACGAGTTCTGAATCCCAAGCTTCTGAGTTTTGGTCGACGAACAGTGAGCTCAGCTCGACGAAAGGTGAGCTGAGCTCAACGATTTCTAAATCCCGAGTTCTGAACTTCGTTCGACTAATGGGGAGCTCAGCTCGACAAAAGCTGAGCTGAGCTCGACGAAATGTGAGCTAAGCTCGACGATTCGTGAGTCTTCGAGCATACACCTTAATTTCACCTGTCCAATCATGGACATCCTGCATGTATGAATTCAGGCACACATCAAACACATTATGTGTGTAATTCATTGACCAGTTTGACTTCTTACAAATTTAGGACATTGGGATCAATTGACCCAACTGTCTCCCCTATTTGAAGAAGTCAAAACTTTGTTTGATCAATAATATAGGTCATTGGCATACATAACATATTTAACATATAAATTTGAAACTTTTGTAACACCATTAGAGTTTGGAAATGTTACCATAATTCTCCAGCCTATGTGGAGAATTACTTACTCCCCCTGGCATGCTGCCACCCTTACAATTCAGTATTGCACTGCACCTGGCTTTGAGCTTCCTACATTTTGGCTTACTCTCCCCCTTTTGACTTCTGCAATAGGGAGATTTCTATGGGGTTTTTCTCCCCCTATCTATCTAGAGTTAATCACCCCACTTTGACTCAATCCATTGTAGCTATTTGGCTTGCTCCCCCTCAGCAGTACCACACTAGCTTCATTATCTTGAGCAAGGACTTGTGCTACCAGCAAAATAAATAGTGCAGCACATGGTAGAGGAGAGAATTGAAGATACATAAAATTCAACATACTCAATTTAAATTTGAAAGTGTTGTGCTTGACTTCATCTCGTGGCTTAGTGAAGATATCAACCACTTGCTTGTCTGTGGAGACAAACTCAAGGCTGATGTCTTCCCTTTCCACATGTTCTCTAATGAAATGGTACCTAATTTCTATATGCTTAGTCCTGCCGTTGGAGACAAGATTCCTAGTTATAGAAATTGCACTAGTAGAATCACAAAAGAGTGGAGTTATACTCATCTGAACGTTGTATTCTTGAAGTTAGTGTTGTATCCACAGCAACTGAGCACAACAGCTCCCTGCTAAAATGTACTCTGACTCTGTATTTGAGATTGCAACACTTGTTTGCTTCTTGCTACTCCAAGAGACAAGCCTTCCACCTAGAAATTGACAGGAGCCAGAAGTGCTCTTTCTATCTTCCTTGCAACCCGCAAAATCTACATCTGAATAGCCAATTAGTTGAAACTCCCCAGTTCTAGGGTACCATAGGCCAAGATCTGGGGTGACCTTAAGATATCTCAAGATTCTTTTCACAACAATGTAGTGAGATTATTTAGGGCAGGCCTGATACCTAGCACAGACACATGTTGCATACATAATGTCAGGCCTACTTATAGTGAGATAGAGAAGGGAGCCAACTATACCTCTATACAAAGTTTGATCAGTAGGTTTCCCTGGATCATCTTTGTTTATATGTATACTTGAGCTCATAGGAGTTCTCATGGTGGAAGCATTCTACATACCATATTTCTTGACTAGCTTCGTGGTGAACTTTGACTGGGATATGGATAGACCATCATCAGTCTGTCTTACTTGGAGTCCCAAGAAGAAGTTTAGTTCACCCATACTACTCATCTCAAACTTCCACTGGATAAGTTTTGCAAACTTCCTGCAGAGGTTGTCATCATTAGGGCTAAATATTATGTCATCAACATAAATCTAGACTAGGATGATCTTGCCCTTAGATTCCCTTAGAAATAAGGTCTTGTTTATATTTCCCCTTAAGAATTTGTTCTCAATAAGGAAGGCAGACAGTGTCTTATACCATTATCTAGGGGCTTGCTTGAGCCCATATAGTGTAATGCCCTGAAACTCAAAAGAGGGACGAGCAACGTTTATAACCAAGTTTGGTGCTTGGTAGGGGTCACACGACCTGGGACACGGGCATACCCCAGGGCCATATCATGCTCGTGTTCGATGATATGGCCGTGTGGTCGATGCAATTGTAGTCGACGATCGTCCAGACAGCGAACACGCCCTGAGACACGGACGTGTGCTAGGCAGTGTCCTGCTCGGGCTGTTAGCCGAGCTGTGTCGAGGGAGGAACACGGCCTGGAGCCTAGGCATGTTCGAGTTGACACGGGCGTGTTAGATTGGACACGGGCGTGTCAGATTGGACACGGGCATGTCGAATACCCGTGTTCTCTTCGGGTTGGTTTTGTTCCTGTGTCGATGGAGGAACATGCCCAGCAATACGAGCGTGTACTGATTAACACGAGCGTGTCAAGTGTGACACGGGCGTGTCAAGAGACCGTGTCATAGTCTGGACGCGATGGTTTCAGCATCGATTGAGGCACACGGCCTGGGACACGGGCGTGTCACAAGCCGTGTTCAGCCCAGGAATATGATTTTAAGTGCGAATCATGGCCGTCTGTTTGCTTCTTTTGGGATCCAAGGGCCCTGGCTAGTCTTGGCAGTGTTAAACCTGAGAATAGGGTTAGAAACCCTCATTCCTTTTGAGAATTCTCTTTCTAAAAGGTCTAGAGAGATGGGAGAGCAAGGAAGAAGGAGGAGGAGAGATTCGGTCGCCGGTGGATCTTCGGAGTCCCAAATCGCAAGCCGAGTTCGGATCTATGGAGGCGAGGCCATTGCGGTGCTTTTCATCCGTCTAAATCTTCATGGTGCCGAAGAGAAACGCTAGGGTAATGATTCTCATCTTGGAAAAGTGAAGTCTTCTTTCCTTTTGCATAGGAAGCCGCTCTCGCGAGTATGCGGTGAGTGTGAGGTGTTCCTTCGGGTAGACATGAATAGTCCCCATTGTTTTGCATGTAGAGTCCGCAATCGAGAAACAGACATAGGCATGGTGTGTGAAGCCTACCCAGACAAGTTGGTCTGGATCGGTGATGTTGCGTTGCATGAATGGCCGGAGAAGACTCCGCGCCGATGTTTGTTTTTCGGGTTTTCTACGTGGTAGATTGCAATATGGAACCTTGGGGACTAACTCCGAGGTACACCCGAAAAACTAGGCAGATGCGTGATTCTGCCAACATGGTGGCCTGGGAGCCAACTTGCACATAACTGGGTTATGTAAAGTGTGTAATCAAATTGGGACTCGGGGAAGCTTGACCCGCGTAGACGGCTTAAATTGACGTTGTAGTGTGAGCAACGGGTTAGGCAGAACCGTACCCGCTCTATGTCGTTCGGTTAGAGAGACATAAGGTATGTGGTACTCGTTGTTGGCATAGATGGAGGGTCTTAGGCTTAGGCTGGAAAGACCATAATGCTCACGAGATTTATCGTCCAAGGGGCGGTGGTGAGACCGCGGATTTTGACCAGGTTCACCGAGAATGTGCCCTGAGAGCACGGGGTGTGTGGCCGTGCGAGCCTACTGTAACGCCCCCGGTTTTTCTGTGCTTCGTTTGATCTTTGGCTGGCATTACGATGGCGTATTTCCGGCTTTTTGCCGTTGTAGAGCGTGGTCTTAGCTCTTAGGGTTCCCTATGTAGCCTGTTTGTAGCCTGTTAGCAAGATTCCCCAGCTAGCCGGAGTCCGTTTGATGACTCGGTTGGGCCTCTTAGGGAATGCTTGTGTTTTGGCTTCGGGAGGTGTTATCCCGGGTTTTGTTCGTCGAATGTTAATTTCGACTTCGTAGTTGCGTTCGTAGCGTGGGTTTTTAGCTGCGGCGTAAATTTCGTCTTTTTCCGAGAAGTTTCAGGGTTCGTGTTGTTTTGATGTTGAGAGTAAATAATTATTATTATGTATTGTGTTTATTATTATTACTGCTGATATATATAGTCTTGGGTCAGATTAGGGCTGGGTTCCTTTTTGGTTCTTTTTCCTGTTTCTGTGTTTGGAGGAAGCCGTCGCCTGTACGAGAGGAGAGGGAGAGCTCTGCCGGACCACCCTAGCCTTGGGACGCCGCTTTCCTGGAGATTTTGCGGTCGGATTTTGAGTTCGAGGGTGGATCTGGACTTCCCCCGCCGGGATCTGCCTTCTTTCTGCTCCTCAGCTTGCTGCCCTGCGGCCAGATCCGCAAGCGGGGAGGCCGCCGACCGAGTTCCTGGTATTGAGGCAAGTGATGTACCCTCATCCTTGCCTTAGTTGATCTTTGCCTTCTTTTGATTTAAATTTTTATCTCTTTCTTGTTGGGATTTTTAGGTGTAAGCTAGGGCTTGTTCCCGATCATACCGTGGTTAGTGTAGAAGGTTCCAGTTAATCCCAGTTTTCCTGAGGGATTGTGTCTATTAGGGACAGTTTTAGTTCGGTCTAGGTCGAGTAGTTGCCATTGCCGATGGAGGTTGTACTCGAGAGAGAAGAGAGAATCCCCGTTCTCGTTTCTGGTCGTTTGCTGGATCTGGCTCCTGTAGCCAGGTGGGGTGTCGACACTGTTGTGTCGACACCGGCCAGTCCTGGTGTCGACACTTGTTGTCGACACCAGCAGCGGCAGTGTCGACACAAGGTGTCGACACCGGCTGCAGTGGTGTCGACACTTGGTTTCGACACCAGCGGCTGCAGTGTCGACACCATGTGTCGACACCGGCAGCAGTGGTGTCGACACTTGGTGTCGACACCAGCGGCTGCAGTGTCGACACCATGTGTCGACACCGGCAGTAGTGGTGTCGACACTTGGTGTCGACACCAGCGGCTGCAGTGTCGACACCATGTGTCGACACCGGCAGCAGTGGTGTCGACACTTGGTGTCGACACCAGCAGTGGCAGTGTCGACACCATGTGTCGACACCGGCCACTGTAGCGTCGACACTTGGTGTCGACACCGGCCGAGGTTGTGTCGACACCTTGTGTCGACACCGGCTTACCGAGGTGTCGACACATCATGTCGACACTGGTGCTGTGCTTGTTTTGGGGTCAGGTAGACTCGGGGATGGTTCGGGTTAGGCGTGCAAGGCCACGTCGGTTGGACCCGACGTTTTTGTCCTGGGGTTCGTGTGTTTCTTAGGATTATTAGAGTGACTTTTTCCCTAGGGGGAGGCTTTGGGTGCTCGGCTAATTTCTGCATGCCGACTCTTGGGTTGTGGCAGGTGGTGGTGTTTTGGTGGCCTCTGGAGGGGTGGTTTTATGTGGAGAGCTGTGGCCACCGCCTTTTGCCCCGGTTTGGGTTGGTGTGTGTGGGACCCTAGAGCTGCCACTGTTTGACCCCTTAGCCCTTTTTGGGTCTGATTTGGTTATGCATTCAGACCCATGTTTTGACCACTGCCACTTACCCACGTGTTAGGGTTGTTAGTCCCTTTCCTGTTTATGTTTTCCCTTTCTTTTGGCATATGTATATGTCTTGATGCTGTTGCAGGCTTTATTGGTAGGGCATGTTGGTTTTAATGCTCGCCCTTGGTGTGCTCTGCGGTGTTTTAGACAGTACTCTTTTCTTACTGCCTTTCCTTTTTCTTTTCCTTATGGCAGTTTGTTGCCGGGTTGGTACCCCTTCATCTTATTGCTCATTAACCTATTGCTCTATTTACTTTTGATTGTTTCCTTGCTGAGGTGTTCCTTTCTTGAATGCCTCAGGTCCAGGTTGTAACCAGTTCAGCGGCTAGTTCTTTGGAGGGGCTTGTTGGTGGCCTCTAGGGTAGCTGAGATTGCTGATCCCCGTTTGCTGTGAGGTAGTTCCTTACTCTTCTGTATAGACATACATACTCGCCAGTGGGTTCGTGTCAGGTTGTTGGCGCCCACTGGTGGCGTCTTGTGATGCTGATTATGAAGTTAAACTGCTGTTTTTGCCTTTTGTGGTTGGTTACTTGCTTCTGGGAAGGATTTATGCTAGGTTGCATGTTAGATATTTTAAAACCTAAAAGCATTATTATATGTACCCCATGCATAACATGTTTCCAAATCCAAGACACTATTTTTCCTCAATGTAAACCACTATTTTCCATACCTACTATATTCACCTTAGAGTCGTGCCCGCATAAGTCGTCCCCCGGGGACACTTATGCTCATCTAGGGTGTCACTTAATTGAACCAAAGTATTTTCTGCTGCGTGTAAATATAGTTTTAACAGTGGACTAGCTGATCCACCGGGCCGAGGGATACGACCATTCAACAAAACTGATTTTCTTTCTTACTTAATTAACAATTTTCCTTAAATTCTAACGTCTGGAGTTTTGCCTGAGCGTGTGCAGTTATCCCCTGCACGACGTGGCATCACGGCGCGTGTTTTCTCTTACTCTGATACGTTTTTACCGTTGAGAAAATGCGGGTTGTGACACCTACGCCTGTGATGATGTGTAATTTCACTACTGTTAAGCTATGCTAATGAAGTGTAGGGAAGGAGCATCGCCGCCTCGAGTTTAGGGTCGGGGTCGTTATAATTTGGTCAGCTATAGCTGACCGTTGCTTTTGTTTGCCACCGCTTTGGTGTATTGCTGCTTGCAAGTGCTGCGGAGCCTAGAGGCAAATAGCGGGCAAAAGCACTTGTTGCTGAGCCGAACCTCGAAGTCCTAAATCTGAATGTTTACTTTTATTCTCATGTATGACTGGCCTGCGTGCCGATGTTTGGAAGACACCTTTTATTTAAAGTAAACTCTTGTAAGGCCATAAGGCCATGTACTTTGTGTATTTTTGTACGTTCATTCCTTTTGGGTTTATGTTAGTGGACATTCATGCTGTGGCTGGGTTCTTAGTTTGCAACATTTAAATTGCTTCCGCTAGAATGTACTCTGTATAGGACGTCGGGTATTGGAAGGATGGTTCCATTACGTAACCCTTCGGTCTGTCTGTGGTATATGGCATCGGGCCCCAGCCAGACCTACTGGGATATGGTACGTGACGGATAGGGGGTGTTACAATTTGATATCAGACTACTGGTTTCGGTCAACTTAAATGAATTCGGGGACGAATTCTTTTAAGGGGTGGTGAGCACATGTGTATGCATCATCGTTATAACGTAAAAAGAACCCATGAATGTCCACTTAGGAATGAAAATACACATGTTTGAGGAACCTGTGTGTTCCTATAATTGTTTTTTGTAATGTTGTTCGGTCACTTAATGGTGTTTTGTACGACTATAGGTTACCATGAGTGGTGCAGGGCCGTCAGAATGCCCGGTTTCTAAGGCAAGTAGCGCACCGAATGATGTGCCTGCAACACCTCCCTCGGCAGAAACCATAAGATTGGTGGTTGAAGCAGTCTTCGCTATGATCAATTCCCAGCCTGCAAGGTAAATGAAACAGCCTACCCCTGCGGTGGAGCAGGTACCGCTTCAAGCGGCGGAACCGAGAAGGGTGGAGCAAGTAGTGGTGGAGCCATTGCTACCTAGGAGAGCGACTGAAAGACAGCTCAAGCATGTTATGGGCTTCAATCCTCCGGTGTTCTCGGTAACGGGAACCCCATCCAAAGCTGAGGATTGGCTCTCCCGTGTAAAGAGATTCTTGACAGCTACTGAAATGGAAGAGTGGCAGATGACCACCATAGCTACATTCCTGTTGGATGAAGATGCAAGGCTGTGGTGGGACGATTTAGAGCTACATCACCTGAGGGGAAGGCAACTCACTGATGTCTAGATGGAAGAATTTTCGAGACTCTTCTTGGCAAGGTACCTTCCCTCTGCTCAGAGGATTGCGATGGAGAATGAATTCCAGAAGTTGACGCAAGGAGAGAGTTGCGTGGACGAGTATCTCCATGAATTTACACGGTTGGGTCGGTACGCTAGCTCTACATTTGTCGATGAGGAGCGTAAGACAAATCGATTCGATGAGGGTCTGAGGGATGACCTAAGGCTACTGCTCTTGGGGCCTATGACGCAGGGCTTCTTGACCCTGGTCAATACGGCCCGGTCTTTGGAGAAGGATCTGAGGAATGTGCAGGCAAAGAGAGACTCTGGTGCTAAGAAGACAGAGTTCAACGTGCTGAATAACTCAAACTCTGGGTATTGTAAGTTCCATAAGAAGGCTAGGACTTCAGGTCCAGCCCCTTCTTCCGGTGCTTTGGGGGCAACTACAAGCTGAACCTCGGGCGCATGCTATAATTGTGGAAAGTCGGGACACTTTGCCCGAGACTGTTGGAGCGGACGTCCAAAGTCCGAGAGGCAGCCTGGAGCAACCTACGAGGAGAAGGGCAAGGTGGTGGAGTCAATCGCATCCCACTATGCTCCGGCTCAACCTAGAGTCTATAACCTTGGCCAGCAGGAGGCCATAAAGCAAGCCGATGTGGTTACAGGTACAGTTTAGATTTATAGCAAGTTAGCTTTAAATACTTGTTACCTTGCGCATGTTCGCTTATTACTGCTTGTTTAGGCTTTGTTTTGATTTGCGCTAGTCCGGCGAGAGCACTCTTTGATACGGGAGCTTCGCACTCCTTTTTTTCCGAAGGATTTATATCGCGCATTGGAGTATATTCTTCGATGGCAAAGGATAAACTGGATGTGTTGTTGCCGAATGGGTGTTCAAGGCCCGTGGATAGACTCTGTGGCGTAAAGATACCTATTGGGAGTCAGGAGTTCGACTTGCAAGCGTCGTTACTGCCGCTAGTGGAGTTCGATGTGATATTTGGTATGGACTGGCTCTCGGAGCAGCAAGAATACATTGATTGCAATCGCAAGGAGGTCTAGTTATGAACTGGTCGTGACACGACATTTGCGGGCTTGAAAGGGTCGAGCAAGACTTTGATGTCTGCTCTTCAGGTGGTTAAGGCGATTTGTGCTAGTGCAGAGCTGTTCTTCACGCTAATGGAGGCCTCGAATCCTAAGCCTGCTTAGGACAGCATCCCAGTGGTATCTAAATACCCTGATGTGTTCCCTGGCAATCTCCCTGGAGCACCACCTCAGCCGGAGATAGACTTCACTATTCAGCTAGTGCCAGGTGCGAAACCTGTGTCACGCTCCCCGAATCGGTTAGCGCCTAAGGAGATGGTGGAGCTGAAAGTTCAACTTCAAGAGCTGTTGGAACAGTGCTATGTGCGTCCAAGTTCGTCACCTTGGAGCGCACCGGTCCTTTTTGTGAAGAAGAAGGACAGAAATTTGCGAATCTGTATCGATTATCGAGAATTGAACAAGTTAATGGAGAAGAACATGTACCTGATCCCAAGGATTGATGATCTGTTTGATCAGTTAGTCGGGTCATCGGTGTACTCGAAATTGGATCTTAAGCCCGGGTATTATCAGCTGAGGATAAGGGAAAGTGATATCCCCAGGACAGCTTTCAGCATGAGGTACGGGCACTATGAGTTTCCCGTCATGCCGTTTGCGCTGACTAACGAGCCGTCCGTGTTCATGGATCTGATGAACAGGACTTTCATAGGGTAATTGGACCACTTTGTGATCGTCTTTATCGACGATATATTGGTGTACTTGCAGAGTGAGGAGGATCACTTTAAGCATCTGTATTTGGTACTGGAGACGCTGAGGAGAAACCAACAATACGCCAAGTTCTCCAAATGCGAGTTTTGGTTGTCCTCAGTAGCATTCCTTGGTCACATAGTTAGTGGAGAGCGAATTGCAGTGGATCCGGCAAAGATAGTTGCTATACGGGATTGACCTGTGCTGTCTACAGTAGCGGAAGTCCGGAGTTTTCTGGGGCTTGTTGGCAATTACAGGTGCTTCGTGGAGAACTTCTCGCGGATAGTGCTACCCCTCACATCTCTGGTGAGGAAAGAGTAGAAGTTTGTTTGGACGCTTGAGTGCGCACGAGATTTCGAAGAGTTGAAAAGTCGGTTGACCACGACGCCTGTCCTAAGTTCGCTGAGTGGGACCGGGAGCTTTGAGATCTACAGCGATGCTTCGGGCAGTGGATTGGGTTGCGTTCTACTGCAGTATGGAAGTGTGATAGCATATGGCTCACGTCAGCTGAAGGTGCATGAGAGGAATTATCCGGTCCATGACTTCGAGTTAGCGGGCGTGATATTTGCCCTGAAATTGTGGAGGCATTACCTGTACGGGGTGAAGGTCGATACTTATACCGACCACAAGAGCCTGAAGTACTTGTTGGATCAGAAGGATCTGAACATGCGGCATCGGAGATGGATGTAGTTCCTGGGGTACTACCCATTTAAGATTCATTATATATCTCGGAAAGGCAATGCAGTTGCAGACGCATTGAGTCGCATTGCCCCTACGCAAGCCAACTGGTTGTCGGTTCATGATGAGCGTCTGGTTCGGGAGTTGGAGGCATTGTAGATCTCTTGTGTTGACAAGCAGACTAGTGCCAAAGCGCTATTGAACTGGACATAAGTTCAGTATGACGTAACTGATCGGATTCGGCATGCACTGGATTTGGATAGCCACATGAAGCAAATCATGGTTGAGGCTTTGGATGGGTCAAATTCCCAATTTGAAGTTATGGATGGATTGTTATGGAAGGACAGTCATCTGTGTGTCCCAAATGTGGGCAAACTGCGGGTGGAATTGATGCATGAGGCTCATCATACCAAGTACTCGATTCACCCAGGGAGCACGAAGATGTACCGCGATATGAAGAAATTGTTCTGGTGGTCAGGACTTAAGAAGGATGTGGCACTGTACACGGCAAAGTGTCAAACGTGCGAATTAGTGAAGGCGGAGTGCCAGAAGCCTGGAGGATTCTTGAAGTCCTTACCTATCCCGGAGTGAAAGTTCGAAGACATTACAATGGACTTTGTGCATGGGCTGCCAATGTTGCAAAAGGATAACAACGCCATCTAGGTGATCGTAGATTGTTTGACGAAAGTGTCGCACTTCATTCCGCATAGGAAGGATGATTCGATGGAGAAATTGGCAAAACTTTATGTGGATAACATTGTGTGGCTTCACGGTTTGCCCCGCAGCATTGTGAGTGACCGAGATGGGCGGTTCACGTCCAATGACTGGAGCTTGGGCAGCAGATGTTGTGAACAAAGCTGAGTTTCAGCACGCCCTTTCATCCGCAGACGAATGGACCAAGAGAGTCAACAGGACGATGGAAGACATTCTTCATATGTGCGTCTTGGATTTTGGAAAGCAGTGGGAAGATCACCTGTACTTGGTGGAATTTGCTTATAACAACAACTACCATGCGAGCATCCAAATGGCGCCCTTCGAGGCCCTTTATGGTAGGAGATGTCGCACGCTGTTGTCATGGTTGGAAACGGGTGAGTCGAAGCTGTACAAGCAGCAAGAAGTGGAAGGTGCAACCTCGTGTGTTAGAACCATTCGAAAAAGATTGCTAATCGCTCAGGACCGGCAAGCTAAGTACTATAATGCCAAGTATAGGAACATTGAGTTCGCTATTGGCGACTCGGTGTATTTGAAGATTAAGTTGTTCAAAGGTGTCTCACGGGTACGATGTTTGAAGAAACTGAGCCCGAGATACCTTGTACCGTTTGAGGTTCTAGAGCGGATTGGCGAAGCAGCTTATCGATTAAAGCTATCACCAGAACTGGGTGGTCTACACGACATATTGCACATATCAGTGCTGCGGAAGGTGGTGCAAGAGCCTTCGTAAGTGATTACGGTCGATCAAGTACCGATTGATAATGGGTTGATGATGAAGGTCAATCCCGTTCGCCTTGAGGACTCGGAAGTCAAGCGATTACGTAACATAGACATCAGGATGGTCAAGGTCCGTTGGGACAACTGCTGTCGGGAGGAGCTCTCATGGAAGCAAGAGCAGACCATGCTTGAGGAGTTTCCAGAGTTATTCCCCTTAGGTACCGTTTAAGTTTTGTACATCTTTCCTTTCTGTAATTTCGGGACGAAATTCTTTTAAGAAGGAGAGAATTGTAACGCCCCGAAACACAAAATTGTGACGGACAGCGTTTAGAACCAAGTTTGGTGCTTGGTAGGGTCACACGACCTGGGACACGGGCATGTACCAGGGTTGTGTCGTGCTCGGGTTCGATGATCTGGCCGTGTAGTCGACGAAATTGAAGTCGACGATTGTCAAGACAGCGAACACGGACGGAGACACGGGCGTGTCCCAGGCCGTGTCCTTCTCGAGCTGTTAGCCGAGTTGTGTCGGGGGAGGAACACGGCTTGGAGCCCAGGTGTGTTCGGGTTGACACGGGCGTGTCAGATTGGACATGAGCGTGTCGAGTACCCGTGTTCTCTTCGGGTTGGTTTTGTTCCTGTGTCGATGGAGGAACACACCCAACAACACGGGCGTGTACTGATTGACACGGGCGTGTCAAGTGTGACATGGGTGTGTCAAGTGACCGTGTCCTGGACTGGATGCGACAGTTTTGGCGTCAATTGAGGCACACGGCCTTGGACATGGGTGTGTCACAAGCCGTATTCGGCCCAGGAATCTGATTTTAAGTGCGAATCGTGTCCGTCTGTTTCCTTCTTTTGGGATCCAAGGGCCCTGGATAGTCCTGATAGTGTTAAACCAATGAATAGGGTTAGAAACCCTCATTCCTTTTGAGATTTCTCTTTCTAAAAGCTCTAGAGAGAGGGGAGAGCAAGGAAGAAGGAGGAGGAGAGATTCGGCTGCCGGTGGAGCTTCGAAGCCCCAAATCGCAAGCCGAGTTCGGATCTACGAAGGTGAGGCCATTTCGGTGCTTTTCATCCATCTAGATCTTCATGGAACCGAAGAGAAACGCTAGGGTAACGATTCTCATCTTGGACATGTGAAGTCCTCTTTTCTTTTTGCATAGGAAGCCCTCTCTCGCGAGTATACGGTGAGTGTGAGGTGTTCCTTCGGGTAGACATAAATAGTCCCCATTGTTTTGCATGTTGAGTCCACAATCGAGAAACGGACATACACATGGTGTGTGAAGCCTACCTGGAAAAGTTGGTCTGGATCGGGGATGTTGCATTGCATGAATGGCCGGAGAATACTCCGCGCCGATGGTTGTTTTTCTAGTTTTCTACGCGGTAGATTGCAACAGGGAACCTTGGGGACTAACTCCGAGGTGCACCCGAAAAACTGGCAGATGAGTGATTCTGCCAACATGGTGGCCAGGGAGCCAACTTGCACATAACTGAGTTATGTAAAGTGTGAGATTGAATTGGGACTCGGGGAAGCTTGACCCACGCAGACGGCTTAAATTGACGTTGCGGTCTGAGCAATGGATTAGGCGGAACCGTACCCGCTCTATGTCATTCGGTTAGAGAGACCTAAGGTATGCGGCACTCGCCATTGGCATAGATGGAGCGTCTTAGGCTTAGGCCGGAAAGACCATAATGCTCACGAGATTTGTCATCCAAGGGCCGGTGGTGAGACTGCGGATTTTGACCGGGTTCACCGAGAATGTGCTCTGAGAGCACGGGGTGTGTGGCCGTGCGAGCTTACACCTGTGATGATGTGTCATTTCACTACTGTTAAGCTATGCTAATGAAGTGTAGGGAAGGAGCATCGCCTCCCCGAGTTTAGGGGCGGGGTCGTTATAATTTGGTCAGCTTTAGCTGACCGTTGCTTTTGTTTGCCATCGCTTCGGTGGATTGTTGCTTGCAGGTGCTGCGGAGCCTAGTGGCAAATAGCAGGCAAAAGCCCTTATTACTGAGCCATCCCTCGAAGGCCTAAATCTGAATGTTTACTTTTATTCTCATGTATGACCGGCCTGCATGCCGATGTTTGGAAGACACCTTTTGTTTAAAGTAAACTCTTGTAAGGCCATAAGACCATGTACTTTGTGTATTTTTATACGTTCATTCCTTTTGGGTTAATGTTAGTTAAAATTCATGCTGTGACTGGGTTCTTAGTTTGCAACATTTAAGTTGCTTCCGCTAGAATGTACTCTGTGTAGGACGTTAGGTATTGGAAGGATGGTTCCACTGTGTAACCCTTCGGTCTGTCTGTGGTATATGGCGTCGGGCCCCGGCCGAACCTACTGATATATGCCACGTGACGGATAGGGAGTGTTATATATAGAGCTTTCCTAAGTCTATACACAGCAGTAGGAGATTTGGAATCTACAAAACCGGGAGGCTGCTCTACATAGAACTCTTCTTTCAAATCTCCATTCAGGAAGGCTGACTTCACATCCATCTGGAAGACTTTGAATCCTTGTAAGGCTGCAAATGCAAGGAACAATATGATTGCTTCTAACCTTGCAACTGGGGCAAATGTCTGATCATAATCAATCCCCTCTTCTTGTCTGTACCCTTTGGCCACCAGTCTAGCTTTTTTCTTTATTATAATGTCATTTTCATCAAGTTTATTTCTAAAACTCCACTTGACTCCAATGACATCATGTCCATCTGGTCTGGGAAACAGCTTCCAAACCTTGCACCTTTTAAACAGCTTCAGTTCTTCTTGTATTGCATCAATCCAGAATTGATCTTGATTTGCCTCTTCAATTTTCTTGGGCTCTTCTTATGATAAGAAGCTGGAGTATAGAGCTGTGTTGAAACTCCTTCTTCTTGTCTGTACACCTTGGCTGGCTTCACCTATTATCTGATTTGGAGGATTATCTCTCAGATATCTGACTGCAGGGGGCAGCATGACTGCTTCTTGCTGAGCACCATTTTCTTCAACTGATTGGTCTTCATCTCCAGCTAGACTACCATGTGCTTCCTCTAGACAACTTCCTTCTCCATATTCTTCTAGCACACCTGGTTCTTTATCTTTGATGGAGAGTTTTTCCATCATGACTTCTGTACCTGTAGTACTAGGCAAAGAGATTGAAAGCTCACTGTTAATCATGCTTGACTCATCAAACAATACATGTACAGATTCTTCTACAACCGGACTAGTCAAGTTATATACTTTATATTCCTTACTATTATTATTGTACCCAACAAAGATCTCCTCATGGGATTTGACAGTAAACTTAATCACTTTTGACTTACCATTGTTCAAGATGAAACACTTGCAACCAAAGATCTTGAAATAGGATATGTTTGGTTTTCTACCCTTCAAGATCCATAGGTAGTCTTCTTGTGGCCTTTGGTGATAGAAGCCCTGTTGAGAACATGGCATGCTGTGTTAACTGCCTCAGCCCAGAAATATTCAAGGAGAGAAGTATCACTCAACAAGATTCTCTCTCCTTCTATGAGAGTCCTGATTTTCCTCTCAGCTAGCCAATTTTCCTGGGGTGTTCTTGGAGAGGAGAATTCTTGATGAATCCATTGTTCTTCACAGAAAGAAGTCATGGCAGCAGACTGAAACTCAGTTCCATGGTCACTTCTTATTTTGACAATAGAGCATGCTAGTTCATTCTGAATCTGCCTGATAAAGTTCATGAAGAAATCAAGGGTTTCATCCTTTTTTCTAAGGAAGAACACCCAAGCAAATCTGGAATAATCATCAACCACCACAAGGTTGTAGATCTTTGTACCTAGACTATGAAGAGGCATAAGACCAAACAAGTCCATATGCAGTAGATATAGGCATCTCACTGAGTTCTTGGTCTCAATGCTCTTAAAGGAGGTCTTAGTCTGCTTACCCTTTTGAAAAGTAGCACAGATACCCTCCTTCGAGCATTTTGTTTTTGGACCATTTCTGACAAGCTCATCACTAAAGAGCTGACCAATGGTCTAATAGTTCAAATGAACCAGTCTCTTGTGCCATTGAACAAAATGTGAGACATTGTCATTTGCAACTAGGAATATAGGGGAACTACTATCTAAGCAAGAAAAGTTTAAACAATATACATTCCCACTCCTAGTGCCTGTTAAGATGACATTTTGGTCACTTAACCTCTTGATGTGGCACTTATCTTTGTGGAAGGAAATGTCATAACCAAGGTTACATAGTTGGCTTATGCTTATTAGGTTATGTTGTAGCCCCTCCACATAAGCCACCTTTATGATGGTGATTATGTCATTTGAGATCTTACTATAACCTCTAGTTATTCCCTTGTCAGAGCCTCCAAAGATGACCGTAGGTCCATTCTTTATAGGAGTGTACTCCTTCAACGGCTCCATTGTTCTATTCATATGCCTGGAACATCATTGTCCAGGTACCAATTAGGGGAGTAGGTACCTGAACTAACCTGAAAAGGATACAAATTATCTCACCTTAGGACCCCAATATCTATTGAGTCCTAGGTTGTAATGACCCGGGTTTAGGCCCACTGGGCAGCCCCACGGCGTCGCTGGCCTACCAGTAGCCTGGGTTTAGTGCTCAGAGGCCCACTGCACCCTTACCTGGGTCGGCGGCTTGTCTCGCCCCACGACACCACTGGTAGTAAGCCTAAACATCAAGGCCTGCAAGCCCAATGCACCCCAACAAAATTTCTATGCATGTTTATCAGCAGTGGTAGGTTGTTGTCACGGGGTCTCGACCCCGCAACCTTGATAAGAGAGTCTTATTACCACTCCTCATCACCAACTGAGTTGCAGCTCAGTTGGTGATGAGGAGTGGTTTGAAAACTCCTTATCAAGGAGGTCTCGGGTTCGATCCCCGGCCTCAACAACCCGCCTGTGGACAGAGAGGGCTTGGGGTGCATGGTCTGCAGACCTGGTTAGGCTGAGCCCTTTCGAGCGTGGTGCTGGGGCTGCCGGCGGCCGTCCTTACGAGCGTGGTGCCGGGGAGGCCGTTACAAAAACTGCACTTTTTTGTAACGACCCGGCTTTAGGCCCAATGGGCCGCCCCATGGCGTCGCTGGCCTACCAGTAGCCCAAGTTTAGAGCTCAGAGGCATACCGCATCCTTGCCTGTGCCGGCGGCTTGTCTCGCCCCATGACACCACTAGTAGTAAGCGTAAACATCAAGGAATGCAGTCCCAATACTCCCCAACCAAATCTATGCGCATGTTTATCTGCAGCGGTAGGTTGTTGCCACGAGGTCTCGAACCCGCAACCTTGATAAGAGTGTCTTATTACCACTCCTCATCACCAACGGAGCTGCAGCTCAGTTGGTAATGAGGAGTGGTAATAAGACTCTCTTATCAAGGTTGCAGGTTCGAGACCTCGTGGCAACAACCTACCGCTGCTGATAAACATGCGCGGAGATTTGGTTGGGGTGTATTGGGCCTGCAGGCCTTGATGTTTAGGCTTACTACTAGTGGTGCCGTGGGGCGAGACAAGCCGCCGGCCCAGGCAAGGGTGTGGTGGGCCTCTGAGCTCTAAACCCAGGCTGCTGGTATGCCGGCGATGCCGTGGGGCGGCCCAGTGTGCCTAAACCCGGGTCTTTACATAGGTTCACATTAGCATGAAAATATCCTTGCCTTCCTGCAGTATTCCTGACGGGTTGGCTACCTCTGGACACTGAAGAATTGTGCCAGCAATCTATAGCATAGTGGCCCACTTTGCCACACCACCAGTACTCATGGATATTATATTTCCTTTTCTGTCTAGGACCAGCATTTGGCTTGACTTGTCCTTCAACAGTGGGAAGATGAGCTGCTGCATACTTCTGTTTTCTTTCAACAGCCATTTTACTGAAGGAAAGTCTTTCAGCTGACTGTTTCTGTATTTTCTGAGAGCCACCAGTTGCATGTCTCTTTTTAGATAACATGCATCTGATAGCATCAAACACTGCCATTTCAGCCTTGCTAGAAGACTCACCTTAAGTCACTACTTTTGCTGGATTACTCAGATTTCCTGCAGCAACAATATCCTTTAGTTTTGGGGATGGGACACCAAAAACAAATGTTCCAGGATGGGTCATTTCAATTTTCTCATGGGCAGCCTTAAAGGCCCTCGCATTGCTATATCTTCCACCATGGCTAGGGCCACATTGGTCCATACTAGTGGATCTACCATTCTCCCAGTGACCATAACAACTTTCATGGTCACACCTGTTAGAAGGCAACAAGACTCTCCAAAAAGAAACTTGAGGCAATGAGGCTAGAGGCATAGCTGGTGCCTTCCCCTTTCCCTTTCCTTTTTGATTGGGAGGTCTAGCAGATCCCTTAAATCCTAACCCTTTCTTACCCACTTGGTTCAGGTGGCTGTAAATTAAGGGAAGCACGGTGTTTGGGTTTGAAAATGTGGTCACCAGTAATTTCTAATTTAGGAGATCATTTTCAAGTTTCTGGATAAGTTTCTCATTTGAGACTCTTACCACAGACTCCCTGTCAATGATTTCCTTGAGCTGGGCTATTTGTGCAGCCATATCAGTGAGAGATTTTTCTTGGCCTTCATACTTGCTTTTAAGACTGAGAAGCTCTTTTTCTTGTCTTTTGGCAAGGAGCTTGCACCTCTTGAAAGCTTCAAGAAGTTCTCCATACTTGTCAATTCTATAATTGACATCATCCTCAAAATCTGAATCTCCTTCATCTCTTGATGATTGAGCTTCAGAATACGAGCTGGCCTCATAACTTGAAATAGAATGCAGAGATTTAGAATTTACCTGAGTTTGACCAGGCTGATCATGGCTGCTCTCTTCATCAGTTATTGTCATCAATCCATGACATTGAACATCTTCTTCTTCATCTTTATCCTCCTCTGAGTCACTATCTAAATGTGATAGAGGGGCCCTGATCCATATCCTGGTAGCAGGTTATTCTTCAGGTTCTTCTTCAGCAACAACCATTAGCCCAATATAGGCTTCTTCTTCTTCACTGTCTGACCCAGAGGAAGAGTCAGACCGGGTCTTTTCCTTCTTTGCCACAAGGGACTTCTCTTTATTCTTTCCCTTATGGAGCTTCTTCACTCCTTCTTTCCTCTTCACTGGGCAGTCAACAACAATATGCCCAAGTTTGCTGCAGCAGAAACAAATAATATTAGAGGAAGTCTGTTTGCTAGATTTAGGAGCATACCTGTCCTCCTTAGAGGATTTCCTTCTATTCTGTGAGGAAGAGGATGGACTTCTGTTCTTCCAATGCCCCTTATTCATGAATTTCTAAAACTTCCTGGAGAATGCAGCAAGGTCCGCATCATATGTATGTCTGTCTAAAGTGTTGGTCTTTGAGATCTGAGAATCTGACTCAGTAATTTTCCTAAGTTGAGAGTTCATCCTTCTGCTCTTCGATGGGGGTTTCAGCATTGAATGTCACAGACTTCTCCTTAGCATGTGACTTACTACTCTTTTCTTCATCCTTTCTTGTTGCAAGATGCATCTTATATGACAGCAGCTTTCCAAATAGAGTAGGAGGAGGAGTGTCAGCTAACTTGCCCATTTTTCTAATGATACAAATCTTTGTGTCCCAATCCTTTGAGAGGGACCTGAGAAATTTTTCATTTAGCTCATAGGTGCTGAAGACCCTTCCATATGTTCTCAGTTCATTCATAATTCCGAAAAATCTCTCGAAGCTCTTAGCAATGCCTTAAGACTTTCTTTGTCTGAAGGCCTCATACTCCTGGTTGAGCATGGATTTTTTGACATCCCTCACCTCCTCTCAGCCTTCCATGAACACAACTAGGGTGTCTCACATCTCCTTGGAGGTCTTGCAGTGCACCAGATTCTGAAAGGTTGAATCATCTATTGCACTGGCAATGGTGTTTTGAGCTCTCTTGTCCATGGAGGCAAGTAGGAACTCATCTTTGTTCATTTCCTCATAGGATTTAGGTGTCTGGATGTTGGCATCCAGAACAGAGGTCTTCATAGGGAGGAAGGGTCCTTCTTTAACAGTGATGTAAATCCTAGGGTCAGCAGCTTCCATGAAGAGTCTGACCCTTTCCTTCCAAAGGCCAAAGCCTTCCTTTTTGCAGATAGGTAGTTTCATGGCTCCCAGTTCCTTGTAGATTACACCAAACCCCAAACTTATGTTTTATAGCTAACCTTGGAGGTATACTCAGATTGTTAGATCCTTTTGAGTAACCTCCCTCAGATACCACTTGAAAGATATTTAACTTAAGTTTAGCAAGTCACCTAGAGGGGCGGTGAAGAGGTCTTTTAAAATTTTTAAGTCTTTTCACTAATTTCTTACTAGGTGATCTAGAGCTTGTCCTTAGCACCTGCAATATAAGAACAAAACAAACACCATAACCAAGCACACACTTGTTTATAGTGGTTCCCCAATTGGGTACATCCACTTTTCCTCCCACCTATCCAACTATTTTGTTGTATTAGGCACAACCTCCACCAATATGCTACTTAGAGCTTACACCTCAGGCCCTCAGCCTTAAAAACAGGTTCTCTTCAGAACCCAATCTCAGAACCACAAGGATTCCTACCTCAGAGCCCTTCAGAGCTCCTCTAGCTTAGTGGTCCACAGACCACCTACCTCGGCCTTATCTCTAAGGCCTACAGCTCAGGCTTTTCAGCCCTACAACTTCAGGCACAAAACCCCACTCTCGGAGTATTGCAGCACTCCTACAACTCAGTACCTATTCAAGTGCCTACCTCAGTGCCCTTCCAGTCACCTACAGCTCAGCCTCCTCCAAGGCATACAACTCAGTGACACAATTATCACCTACAGCTCAGTGACTCACCAGTTACCTACCACAGCCTTATTTCTAAGTCCTACTACTCAAGATGGGAGGACAACCCTACTCTCATATCCACACTTGGATCCGACCTTAGTACCCCAGCAGGGCACCTACCTCAGTGACTAATTAGTCACCTACAGCTCAGGCCAAAAGGCCCTATAACTCAGATTCAGGTAAACTGAATCCTACAGTAGTTTATACAAGATGAAATAAATATAAAACATCTGACTCAGAGATAAATCTTTGAGCCTACCTTGCTGAACTGAGCAGATATCAATCTAGCCCACTTGTTGTAGAAGGAATGAGTCTTCTTCTACAGCTAACTCCTTTGCTGCACTAGTGAACAACTATCTGTTGTTGAAGGCTAACATCCCTTCCTTTGTTACATTGGTGAACAGCTATCTTCTTATTGAATAGATGAATCAGCTGCCTTGTTCTGTAGAGAACAATCTTGATGAACTTGAAGATCTTCAGCTAAACTTTTCACTTCCTTCTAGCTAACTCTGTTGGACTTGGCTTTCAAGCTTATCAGAGATGATGAAGTCCAGCCGCCTCTATTTTCTATATTTTCTTCCTGTGTTCTTTGTTTTTTTCTTTGTAACCCTAATCCCCTTTTCTTTCTCCTTTTATATGTGTTGTTTTGAATCAACGACACAATTTAGTGTGGGCCCAGCCAAAGATGGTGAGCGCCACCTCCCTCGAAAAAGGGCAGAACAGCTTTCGGCGCTACTACAGCTTTCCCGCAACGGCTTCATGTACTTTGACTTTGTTGACTTCTGATGACGTCAGCAGTGGTCATCAGCGATTAGAAAAATTCCAGAACTTCACTAAGCGTTGAGTGATGTTAAGTCACTCAATGTCATCTGTCTTGGCTCTCAACGCTTCTGGACTTGGTGAATTGTAACCGATATTATCTCAATGGTTCTTTCTCAACTATCTCAGCGATTTATTCTTTAACTGCTGAGACTATCTTTTGTCTCAGCTCTTCCTTCTCAGCGGTCTCAACGCTTTCTTTTTCTCAGCTGAGATTGACTCCTGTCTCAACGGTTTTCTTCTCGGCAGTCTAAGTGGTTTCCGCTTTACAACTGAGACTATCATCTATCACAATGGTTTTCCTCTCAACTAACTCAGTGATTGCTTCTTCTTTAGAAGCTTTGAGTGAACCTGCTTCACTCAACGCTTCTGTACTTAGAGAACTTTCAGGTAGCTTTGTCTCAGTGGTTATGCTGTGATATACTTCTCAGCTGTCTCAGCGCTTTTGCCTTAGTTAATTCTTCTTGCTTTAGTTTGACGAATGTTAAACTGCATTCGACGATCGGTGGGATGAGCTCGACGAATTCTGGATTCCAAACTTTGGGATTTCGCTCAACGAATGGTGAGCACAACTCGACAAATGTTAAACTGCATTCGACGATCGGTGGGCTGAGCTTGACGTGTTCTGAATCCCAAGCTTCTGAGTTTAGGTCGACGAATGGTGAGCTCAGCTCAACGAAAGGTAAGCTAAGCTCGATGATTTCTAAATCCCGAGTTCTTAACTCCATTCGACTAATGGTGAGCTGAGCTCGACAAAAGTGCAGATGAGCTCGATGAAATGTGAGCTAAGCTCAACGATTTCTGAGTATACCAGCATACTCTTTAATTTCACCTAACCAATCATGGACATCCTACATGTATGAACTCAGGCACACATCAAACACATTATGCGTGTATGTCATTGACCAGATTGACTTCTTACAAATCTAGGACATTGGGATCAATAGACCCAACACCTTATATGAACAGCCTTAACACGTTGGCACGTGTAACACTGCGACATAAATTTCGCTATATCATTATTCATACCTGAACACCAGACAATTTGCTTCAGATCTCTATATATTTTGGTGGAACCATGGTGATAGGCAACATTGGAACCATGCACTTCACTACAAATTTTAGCCCGAATATCATCAAAAGCGTAGATACAAAATCTACTGCGGTACTTCAGGGTTCCTTCTACGTCTGTAGAGAAATCAGTAAATTCTCCCTTCTCCATTCTTCTTCGGAGATGCTGAAGATCAGGGTCTTCTCTCTGATGTAACCTATTGAGGGTAATCTAGGAGGGCTCTGTTCTTCCAAGGTAGAAGGCATAAAACTACACCCAACTGAGATGTCCAACAATAAGAACTCTTCTACCAGGAACTGCACAGAAAAATTGAAGATTTTGGCAGTCTTCCTACTCAAAGCATCGGCTACAACGTTAGCCTTGCCCGGATGATAGAGAATCTCTACTTCATAATCAGCAACATATTCCAACCACCTATGCTGGCGCAGATTCAGCGCCTTCTGAGTGAAGACATACTTCAAGCTCTTATTATCTGTGTAGATCTTGCGCAACGCGCCATATAATAAATGTCTCCAAAGCTTCAGCGCATAAATTATAGCCACAAATTCTAGGTCATGCGTAGGGTAGTTTCTTTCATGGATATTCAATTATCTCGATCCATATGCGGTCACCTTTCCTTCTTGCATCAGGACACAACCAAGTCCGATGTGCAATGCATCCGCATACACAACATACTCGACTACGTCAGTAGGCAAGGTCAAGATTGGAGTAGTGCACAATCTCTTCTTCAACACTTGGAAAGCTTCCTCGCACCAATCACTCCAAATAAATACGTTGTTCTTCTATGTAAGTGAAGTCATCGGAGCAGACAACACAGAGAACCCATCCATGAATCTTCTATAAAATCCGGCCAGACCTAAGAAGCTCCTAATCTCCTTAGGTGTAGTAGGCCTCTTCCAATCCATTACAGCAGAAATCTTGGCAGGGTCCACAGAAATTTCATCCTTGCTCACAACATGACCTAGAAAGGACACCAGGGGTAACCAGAACTCACACTTACTTAGCTTCGCATAGAGCTTGTGTTCTCTCCGGGTCAACGAAACTAAACGTAAGTGTTGGGCATGTTCCTTAACACTGCGGGAATATACGACGGACGTCGTCTATGAATTCGACCACAAAACGCTCCAAGAAGTCCTTGAACACTCTGTTCATCAAGTCCATCAAGGCAGAGGGTGTATTCGTCAAACCAAAGGACATCACCAAGAACTCAAAATTTTCATTCCAGGAAAGAAATGTCGTCCGTGGTATATCATACGCGCGGACCCTTAACTGGTGGTAGCCTTAACGAAGGTCAATCTTCAAAAACACAAAGCATCCACACTACTGATCAAACAGATCATCAATCCGCGACAACGGATACCTATTCTTAATGGTTACCCTATTTAACTCTTGATAATCGATGCAGAGGCTCATGGAACCGTCTTTCTTTTTCACGAACAAAACTGGAGCACCCCAAGGCGAAGAACTTGGTCTTATATAGACGCATTTCAGCAACTCGTCTAGCTGGGTGCGTAATTCTTCTAACTCACGTGGAGCCATGTGGTACAGTGCCTTAGCAATGAGTAGAGTACCTGGCTCGAGATCTATTATGAACTCCACCTCTCTCTTAGGAGGAAGTCATTGAAGACTATCAGGAAAAACACCTGGAAACTCTGGCAGCACCGGGATATCCTCGACATATATTGTAACCAAAGTCGTTTCCAAAGCAGAAATAGAAACAAGATATGCCTCGCAACCAAACTCTATAGCTCGACGAGCACGTAACATAGAATTAGTAGGGGAACCCTTGCCCCGAAGACCATATACTCCCATAGGCTGATCGTTGTCCATCTTGAAGTTCAGTCGCTTCGCCTTGCACTGGATGACTGCATCGTACTTGGATAACTTGTCCATGCCCAAAATTACGTCGAAGTCCACGAGATTCAGCACCATCAAATCCGCAAAAGCTAGGAAACCACCTAGATAGATATGGCATTTTTGAACACCCTGATTAGATATCACCAGATCTCCAAAGGGAAGCTTGACGTAAAAATAATCTTCTAACAGATGCACGTCCAAATGATGTTTATCTACAAAACTCTGAGCTATAAAGGAATGGGTGGCACCCGAATCGAAGAGAACGTGCGCCCACCTATTCTCCACCATAAACTCACCTATAACCATAGTATACGTAACTAAGCAAATGAGAAACTACGGCAAACAACGAAGGTTAAAAGTTAGACTAGAATCTAACCTGATATCACCTGAGTGGAGGTTTGAGTTTCCTCCCTGGTCACCACATTCAGCTTTCCTTTCACTTTATCCTAGTATTGCGGCGGCGGGAAAGCTCGAAGCGGAGCAGGCTGTAGTGGAGACTGAGTCTTGTTGCATGAAGACTTCAGGTGCCCTTTATGCCCGCATTGGAAGCAAGCCATTTCCTTCAACCAGCATCGACTCACGTCATGTCCCTTTTTTGTGCAGAACGTGCACACCAGATCTCATTTAGGTGCACCTTGGATGGCGAGCACCCGCTGCTGCTTCTGAGTTGCATTCCTCTTGTGACACTTTTCATAAGGGTGGACAGGATGGCCACAGAAGCTACATGCTTCTCCACTTTTCTTCTTGGAAGCGGGGCCAGATGCCCTAGAACTCCCGTCATCTTCAGCCTTTCTCTTTTCTTTTCTTAATGCAGTACACTGATTCTTGGCATTATCGATCGTCTCAACTATCAGAGCGGCTTTCACTACCTCAGTATAACTTTCAGCTCTATAAGCGCATGCCAACTGCTGAACATCGCTTCGAAGTCCCTTGAGAAAACACTTCACTGTCCCCACCTCTAAAGCTACCATATCAGGAGAAAATCTGCTCAACTTACTTAATTCGACCTCATATTCGCTCACAGTGAGCTGTCTCTACTTCAGATGTAGGAAATTGTTCGTCTGGTGGTCCTGTTCTACCGATGGTAGAAACTTCTGAAACATCTTCTTGAAGGATTCCTAAGAGCATCCTTCCATCAAGCTCTCCTTATCCCGAATCCACCAGCTCTTTGCCAGACCTTTTAGCTAGTAGGCAGCAATCATCACCTTTTGGTCTTCTGTGATTCCCGAATACGAGAACATCACTTCTATGGTGATGATCCAGTCATCCAAGGCCATAAAATCGGCTCTCCAATCGTAGGTTGGAGGTCCCAATCGCTAGAAATGCGAAATGAAGTTCATCTCTGCCGATAGTGACACCGGGGGCACCAGAGGAGCAGGAGTAACGGGTACGGCTTGACCCAGAGAAGGGTCTTGCACTACGGGTTGCTGCACGGGAGCGATAGACAACAACGACTGAATCTGTGATTGCATCGCAACTAACTCCTTTGATAGAGAATCATTGCTCTGACGCAGACTCTCGATAACCGCATCGCTTTGCCTATGATATGAATGCATGAATTTTTTATTTTTATTTAAAACCATGTGTGTACATGTGTCATCATGTAAATCTTAACTTAGAACGCATGCTTATGCGATGATATATTATGTATGCAGTGTTATGCATTCTAAAAAGGCCTTAATGCATGTTATGAGCGGCGTACACATGAAATGTTATGCATCTCATATGACATAACATCGCATACAATGAAAGAAAAAACGTGCTAATGGGCATCCATGTGATGGTGGTTATGCATCCCATTCTAGATAACCGTCACATGTTGCCACCTATGGTGGATCTATATACAAATACATATTATGCATCCCATAATACATAATATGCCTTGTATACTTCTTATCTTGCTATGAGTGTAGTGACTATGCTTCGGCTAAGACGTATTGATGACACATCGGTGTGTGTATGCAAATGAATGGAGGAATGAAAACTTTATCAGATTGGCTGGATCGACCAACTTGTAAAACCAAACCTCCCTCTGATACTAACTATCACAACCCGCATTTTCTCTAAATTAAATAATACGTCCGAGTACGAGAAAATACGCGTCGTGATGTAACGTCGTACATGAGACAACTGCAGACGCTCAGGCAAAACCTACTCCCAGTACTTTTCATGAAAATTCATAAGTTATAGTTTTAAAACATGATTTAAATTAAGTTTCAATGATCGTGTCCCTCGGTTCAGTGGATAGACTCGTCCACACTAAAGGTGTAAATAGAAATACGCTGCGGAAAATACATAGTTTTGTTTACTTATCATCCTATATGATCATGACAACCAATGATAACATATGATATGCAGACCTCTTAGTTTAGTGTATGCACGAAATAACAATTATAAACCTTTAAAATAAAGTGTTTTTCATTTTGAAAGATGCTATGAATTGATGAAGTAAATCTTTTTATTTTTTTATATTTAAAATATCTAACATGCAATCCTAGCATAAGACTTCAAAGAGAGCAAGTATGTTACACAAAACCAACAAGAAAGTAAACGAGCCACTAACAAAGTGTTTAATATCACAACAAACTGTAGGTGTCAACAACCTAACACAAACCCCATAGAAAATACAAGAGCATGTCTGAACTAAGTAAAAAAAACTACAACAAACAACTACCTCGCGACGGTGTGGTGAAAAGTCACAACTACAACAACTATGCTGAAAACACCAGCTCAAGCTCCACTACCTGCTACTACTCTAAACCTGAGGTATTTATAAGACAGAACACCTCAGCAAGAAGGTACAAGTGGTGGCAGAAAAACAAGCAAAAGTAATCAAAGGTCCATAGGGGTACCAACCCAAGACCAACAATACTGAAAGTAAAGAACGAAAAGAATAGTACATAATCAAAAAAATACTTACTAAATTGTCACGTACACCAGACTACACCAAACGCACGAAGCTATAAGGTGGAAACATGAATAAATCATAAGCAAAATTTTAGATAATTTATTAGCCACTCGTGAACATCGGAAATGCCAGGTAACTAAGGGGGAAGGCATTCCTACCAGAGCCCCCAAAGAAATCAAATACTACCAGTAATAAGGGCAAGGTGGTCTTACATCTTGACACGCCCCCACAGATAAATATCCAGCAACTGCAGTGGGAGATCGCTCCAACAGTACACCGACAGACACCCAAGCCAAAACCCGGGTAGAGTTCCACATGGTACCAATTTAAAGAAAACGGGCACAGCGGATGTGGTCTAGTCCAATAACACCCACAGCCTAGAAAACCATAACTTTTACATCGAGACTTGGCACATCGGACCCGACGAAACATCACTAGACTTAAAGAGCGAATTTAACCAAGGTAAATGTGTCATGCTAAAAAAAATCAATTCGGTTCTCAGAACAATCTCGACACACAAGCTTCGCTAACCGGAGGCTCACTTAACAAGTGAACAACCTTTACGATGAATTTATGAACTTAAATACACTTTACCACGACCTACATAGCGGTTAAGGGACGATCAAAATCCAACGAACGTAAGTCCTTCGAGGAAACACAACACAAATATTATTAGCGACGCTACTTGGTTAGTTTAGCATAACAAAAATAGTTCTACGAGTGGATTTTAAGTTGAAAAATCAAGGCATACATACTAATTGGAACGAATGGGAATGGCGATCAATATTTACAAAAACGAAGAGCGTTCAAAAACGCTATCTAAGCATGATAACATGTCAAAAACTATTTATTAACGAAGAATAAAAAGTTTTTACCATGATCAAAAGAGGAGGGAGGAGGGAAAAACCACCACTTGCCTTTTTTTTGCCGGAAAAGATCTCTGAATCTCTCTCCATCGTAGATCGGGGCAAGAGAATGCGGGAGGAGTTGAAATTTACACGAAAACTGATGAAATAGAGGTTAGCGGAAAAAAACCCCTAACAAGAAAAACTCACGAAACAGGAAAAGCTTACCATGATTGCGTAGCTCTCGTCGAGAGCTTTCCAGATCTATGATTTGTTGAAGATTTCGAGCATCAGAGATCCGTCGGCGGCCACCGGAAGATACATGAAAATCTCGATCTCGCTCTTGGTCTCTGCGCTCTGGTTCGGCTAAAATGAAGAAGAAGAAGTTTTGACTTTTTTTTTGCATATATATATATATAATATTAAAAAAATATTAATTATTATACATAATATATTTTTATCATAACCGCAGACGTGCAGGAAAGTAAAATAGAGGCTTAAGATAGCTTCAAATCGAAAAGTGATCAACATGAAAGTTGTATATCTCATCGAGACGAACAAATTTCATGTCAGCCATTTTTTTATTTGATGAAATTTTAACCCAAAAAAAACGCCCGGATTTTTGCAAAAAAAAGCAGGCTGAAACAAATTTCTCGAGAAATAGGCTGGATTTCTCGAGAAATCGGCTTCATTTATCGAGAAATCGGCTGCATTTATCGAGAAATCGGCTGGATTTCTCGAGAAATCGGCTGGTTTTCTCGAGAAATTGGCTTTGTCTTTTATTACGGGATAAAATGACGATACGGGGGGCTAAACGCACCCGGATTCGAGCGAAATTCGCATCATAGGAGAATGTCGGCGTTACGAATCTAACGACGAAGATAAAACTAAAATCCGACATACCATTCTCGAGACATTAATTTCTAAAGTTTAGGACAAACGTAAATAATACAAAACTACAAACGCGCGTCGAGACTCCAAAAATGCTCGGATCGCGATCAAATTTGGCGAGCAAGTGCAAAATTAATTAACTTAATTTTCCAATATGAAAAATTTCAGTTTTCGACAAAATTCCCAAAATCTGATCAGTCGGACCAAACGGACCCGAAATCGCACTAATGACGTCGCACAGTTAACTTGACGTTAAAAGTAACGCCCTGACGTCATAAATACGTCATTACTAAATTAAATAACTACCTGAAAATCGGGGGCATCGGCGGCCGCCGCCAGTGTGCACACGCGGGTGGGAGCGACGTGTGCAGGTGCAGAGCGCCCGCGGGGCGCGAATGTAGGTGGTGCGGCTGCGCTTGGGTGCGGCCATGCGGCCCTACGGGCCGTCAATGGACCGCCGCATGGGGGTGTGACCGTACGTGTTGGGCGTGCATGGGCCGCGAGCACGCGCTGGACCCGAGCACATAGACTGGGTGCACCTGTGTGGCCCCGCCGTATGCGTGCATAAGCTCAGCTTCCTCTTTGGGGGCTTCTGTGGCTTGTGTCTTTGATACGCGTAATCGGTCCGTTCAGGTTCAAGTGTATTCGGTCCGAGTCTTGCCGGTTTGACTTAGAAATTTCAGGGGGGGCACCCTATCAATCATGCCCGTACGCCCGCACTTGATATCTCCCCATATATATATATATATATATATATATATATATATATATATATATATATATATATATATATATATATATATATATATGAGAAGCCATATCCTCTAACGTCTCCAAGAATCAGTTATAATAACCAAACATTTCCTGAAGCATTTCTGATTTGATCCTCAAAACAATTCTCGTTCAGAAGATTAATCGACGTAGCATCGAGTTCATATAGACGTAGAGTCGAATTCTGACTTCATTCTGTCATTTGAGTTCTGTTATCGACGTTGCGTCGATTTCATATCAGAGTATGCATCGACTTATCATATTTAGTATCTCTGACTTGTTCTTGAAGTAACGTTGACTTTTAATCAAAGTTGTGTCAACCTCTAGTCCAAGTTGCGTTGACTTATAGTCGACACATATTAGCATTTCATAACTTTTCTCCTTAATCTAGTGTGTCTTTCTCATGTCCTTTATAACAATGACATCCTTGGACTTCTAAGACCATATTACTCTCACTATACATCATGGGTAAGAAACCTACGATGTAAAATCACTTAAAGTAATTTGTTAAGGTAAATTATAAGAGTTTTTCCCAACAATATACGCACACATGCACACACACACACACACAGATATATATATATATATATATATATATATATATATATATATATATATATATATATATATATATAGAGAGAGAGAGAGAGAGAGAGAGAGAGAGACACGCACACACACACACACACAAAAGTGACAATGCATTGGGGTCCTCCCCGTGCCCCGTGCGATAGTATCTTGGCGCCCCTGGTGGGTTGTGCTCACGCTCGGCGGGGCCACCCACCCCCGGCGGGTTCCGCCCGACCCCAAAGCGGTGGTGGTATTTATGTTATATTTATTATTGAATATATTTTTTAGCTATTCTTTTTTAAAAAATTATTCTTAAAATTAATTCTTAAAAATTATATAATTATTCTTAAAATTTATTCTTAAATAATAATAATAATAAATATGCTTAAAATTATATAATTTTTTTATTATATAATTTTTTTAATGATTATAGTATTAAAGTTTTTATATATTCTTAAAAAATAAAAAAAAATAAAAACATTAATTTTTTTTAAAAGAACGGTCAGCCCCTCATGAGTGTGGCGGCCACAGTCGGCGGAGTGGCCGAAGTCCTATCCAGTGCTCGGCCAGGGCCAAGTGTCACAACCCGCATTTTCTCAATATTTAATAATGTGTCAGAGTAAGGGAAAACACGCATCGTGATGTCATGTCGTGTAGGGGACAACTGCAGATGCTCAGACAAGAACTTACTCCCAAGACTTTTCATGAAATTCTTAAGTTTGTTATGATGAAGATATAGTTGAGTTTAAATTTTAAGGGTCGTGTCCCTCGGCTCAATGGATCAACTAGTCCACGGGTGAAAATACATGTATCGCAGCAGAAAATACTTGGTTTATGTCACTTATTATTGAAAGTCCTTGTTTTCAAGTAGCTTGCAACTTTGAGGGGGGTGAATTGGTTTCTAAGATTCTTGTAACTTTCTTTTATTCAATTGTTGAAGTGCTTAGTGTGTTAGTTGTTTTCTGCTTTCAAGAACCACACAACCTGCAATAAATAAAACAACACAAGATGCACACACAAAATATATAGTGGTTCCCCAAATTTTGAGTACATCCGCTCTCCTCCCACCTTTCTAACTTATAGTTAGACAAGGCACTCCTCCAAAAACTTAACTCCAAGAGCTTACATCACAGATCCCGCAGGATCTCTTAGTCTACTCCAAGACTTACAACTCAGGCCAAAGGCCCTACCTTAGAGCAAACTTGCTCCTACAATTAAGTGATCAAATGATCACCTATCTAAGACTTGAATACAAGTCCTACAACTCAGCATATGCAGGATAGCCCTACCTTAGAGAGAATGACTCTCCTACAGCTCAGGCACAAGGCCCTACCTCAAATCCAAATCTGGATCCTACACTCAGATCCAAAGGTCCTACACTCAGAGAGTATGACTCTCCTACAGCTCAGGCAAAACTGCCCTACCTCAGGCTCAAAAGCCCTACAGCTCAGATCCACAAGGGATCCTACCTCAGACCAATAGGTCCTACACTCAGATCCAAAACTGGATCCTACACTCAGGCAAGTCTGTCATACCTTAGACACAAAGGCCTTATAACTCAGATCTAAAAGGATCCTATATAACTACAATGGTTTTATTTAATTTGACATAGAAATTTCTCTGTGTCTGCTACTAGAGCTGAGTTATCTCTACTCTAACTATCTTCACAACAACAAAAATATATTCTACAATAAATGGTTGTCTCTGCTAGAAGTATCTCAGAAAAATGTTTCTAAACTTGTTGTAGAAGACTGAAGATCTGCTAGGTCTTGAGTTCTTCAAACAGCTAACCTGAACCTGAAGAAGACTGAAGGCACTACTCTCTTTCTTTATCAGAAGTGTATCTGAACTTGTTGTAGCAGAAGAAAATGCTACAGCTAACTGGACTGAACTTTTAGTTCAGCTGATCGACTTCAAGCTTTTTCCCCAACAGCAATGGTGAGGAAGATGAAGTCCAACTGCTCTTTTTCTTTTTGAAACAAAACCTTAAAAGTTAAGTTCAACATTCAGAAGCTGTCCCTTTTATATTCCATTGATTAAAAGCTCTAAGATGCAGGGGGAGCACTTATAGTTTGACAGCTGCATCTTGCCTTAATGGAAGAAAATGTAAAGTAGACCTTCAGCAGTATTTGTCGTATTTTGTAGCTTTCTCGTAATTAATTTGAACTCTATTGACTTTGTTAACTTTGGCTGACATCATCAGATTATGGACTTAGCCAATTTCTCAAATTCACTCCAAGCGTTGAGAGTGTTGAGTGAACAAGCTTCACTCAACACCAAAACCCTTAGTCAATTATCTAAACCATTCTGCATCATAGGAATTGAGAGGGTTGTGTAAAATGGCTTCACTCAACGCTTTTCACTTAGTAATTTCTTCACCTGTTTGAAGGCGTTGAGTGAGTTGGCCTCACTCAATGCTTTCTGCTTTTGCCTGTCTTCTTTATTGGGCATTGAGTGAATTGGCTTCACTCAACGCTTCTTGACTTAGTAGATTTCTGTCATTTTCTTAGGCTTTGACTGCAGCAGTAAGACTCAATGCTTTTGTTGTCTGGCGCTGAGGGCGTTGAGTGAAGATTCATCACTCAACACTTTTGTACTTGGTTGTATTCTGTCATCTTAGGCTTTATCATAACACGATGCCTTCTATTATGCCGTTGAGTGAGCTATGTTCACTCGACGCTTCTGGACTTTGTCGAATATTCAGTCGGCCAATACATAAGTGTTAACAGATTCAGCTATATTCGATGATGGCATTGAGTGAACTATCATCACTCAACGCTTGTGGACCTGCCACAAAATTGCTTTGTAGACTGCATGGCTTTGACTATCCAAAACTAACTCAGCACTTTATGACATCTGGCATTGAGTGAACTGTCATCACTCAACTCCTGTGGACTTAGACAGATTTCTATCTCTCCACATATTTACTTTGTGACCACTTGTCACATCACTTGGAATACATGTCCTATCAATGTTTCAAGAACTAACCTGCATGTATGAACTTGAACATACATCAAATACAACACTATGTATATCATTGATAAGTTTGACTTCTTCAAATCTTCTTCAAATCTGAGATATTATGGGCAATGGACCCAACAATCTCCCCCTATTTGAAGAAGTCAAAACCCTCAATCAAGATCCTGAGTCAATTACATACACTAACATATGCAGCAATAAAACATAACTTGGAGAACTTATAACAAGAGAACAAGTTATAGTTACCACACTTTCCTTGCCTGCGGGGTGAACATCATCACACCTGCTCCGCCTGAATTACTGCTACTTGGCCTTGATCCTTTTGATCATTTCCTTCTCATAGATTTGATACCACTTGTATCCTTTTATCCTTCTCATCTGTATCCTTCTCTCCCCCTTTTTGACTTCTATAAATAGTCAGGGCTACTCCGATTATCTGCTCCCCCTCTTTAAGTACAGATAAGCAACTCTTGCAGCAGTTGAACCACTTGAGAGTGTTGGAGGTGTGCTGCTACTTCCCCCCATTTTGGATACCACTTGAATCTACCTCTACAAGTACTGGACTTTCTCCCCCTCAACTTAAGCATCATCTACCAAACTTTCTGGTGACAAACTAGTCTATACCAAGTCTGGATAGTACTTGAAAAGTCTTCATTCCATTGAAGAACAATTCCACCTGTAAGAAATAGTATAACCTGCAGCAATATGAGGAGCAACTGAAGCTATACCAGGTTCCACATACCCAAATCAAACTTGAAGGAATTGAACTTTGCTTCATCTAGTGGCTTAGTGAAGATGTCAGCCACTAGTTTTTCTGTAGGGACAAACTCAAAATTGATATCTTCACATTCCACATGCTCTCTAATGAAATGATATCTTATCTCAATATGCTTAGTCCTGCTGTATGATACAGGATTCCTAGCAATTGAAATGACATTTGTAGAATCATAATATAAGGACTTCTACTTATCTGGAGGTTATAATCCTGGAGCTGATGCTGGATCCACAACAACTAAGCACAACAGCTACTTGCAAAGATGTACTCTGACTTTGTCAGTTATTTGGACAATGGATGCTCTCGGCACATGACCATGACAAGAAACCTTTTGCGTGACTATACCCCAGTCAAAGACGAACCAAAAGTCATCTTTGGAGGTTCAGACAGGGAAACAACAAAAGATTATAGTATGATTTCCAATGGCATAATCTACTTCACATACGTTGCTTATGTTGAAGGATTACATCATAATCTCATAAGCATAAGTCAACTATGTGACAAAGGCTATGTCGTTGAGTTCTGCAAGGATAAGTGTTTGATAAAGTAATCTGCAACTTTGGAGACGGTCTTAATTGGCACTCAGAGCAGAAACATTTTTTGTTTAAATTTCCTTTGCTTAGATAATTCTACCTCATTGTGTTTTATGGCAAAAAGTAGTGCGTATCTTTGTGACCAATGGCACAAGAGATTAACACAATAATTTCAAAACCTTATGCTATTTTCTCACAACTTAGTGCGTGATGCCCCCATCATTAAGTGCCTTAAAGAGAGTCCACGTCACTCCCGTCAAATGGGTAAGCAGACACAAGCTACCTTCAAGGGTATTGCTGAGAAAGATTCTTCAAAAAGCTTATACTTACTTTATATGGACTTATTCGGTCATATGCCTATTCACAGCTTAGGATATAAGATCTATATGTTAGTGATTATTGATGACTACTCACGTTTCACTTGGTTGTTCTTTCTGAAACACAAGTCAGACACCTTTGATTCCTTCACTAATTTTATCCGGCAAATTCAAAATGTGATCTCTGCAAGAGTTTCTACTTCTCAATGAGATTTGCATTAAATACTCTAGGCCTTTACTCTTCCCTTTTTGATTTGGAATGAGAGCTTTATATTATACAGAATGTTTTCTAGATATAAGATGTACTATGATTGAGACTGTTACCGTTACGGCCTTTGGTCCAAGCTTGGGCTGGGCCTTCATTCCCATGATTCCTCGCCCACGATTCTCGGTCGGGTGTCATAACAGGACCGCGAACCTTACACTCCAACCCTTCCCCGCATCTATTTAACCTTGGTGGCAGGTTGTTGGGGTGAAGATTTGAACCCACGACCCCCTTGATGAGAGAACTTCCATGATCTCTCAGTTGGTGATAATATATCATGGAAGTTCTCTCATCAAGTGGGTCGTGGGTTCAAATCCTCACCTCCAACAACCTGCCACCAAGGTTAAATAGATGCGGAGAAGGGTTGGGGGTGTATGGGCCGTGACCCTGTTACGGTACCTAGGTCGGGAATCGTGGATGGGTAATCATGGGAATGAAAGCCCAGCCCTCCAACCCGGCCTGGGCCAAGGGCCGTAACATAAAAGTGCACTTTATGTTACAGTCGTAGATCCTAGAACTGGGTTGGGCTCTAGACATGCCTCTATCCCCCTGGGCAATTCCTGCAATTCCCTCCCACAATTCCCAACCATAACATAGCCGCGGCCCATCCAAACCTTCTTCGTGCTGCGGGTTGTTGAGGTCGGGGATCGAACCCTAGAACTCCTTGATAAGGAGCCCTTAACATGACTCCCATCAACAACTGAGCCTTATCAAGGAGTTCTGGGGTTCGTTATGGGAGTCATGTTAACGACTCCTTATCAAGGAGGTCTGTGGTTGCAACCCTGTTACAGTACCTAGGCTCGAAATTGTGGGAGAGAATCATGGGAATTGCCTAAGAGGATTGAGGCCTGCCTGTGGACCGGCCCAACCCAGTTCTGGTAGCTATGACCATAATAGTTTACCCATTTTGATGGTCTCTCGTTATCCAATGTTTCATCTGTTAAATGCTTTCAATTGAGTCCTTGAGTTATTGGTATTCTTACTCGCACCTTGAGTTTTGCTCAATAACCTTCTTTGGTTTCGATGGTTTTCTTGGGTCCTTGCGACGAGGACTGACATTGGGACTATGTTTGGAGGCTTTATCTGAATGTTCCACCCCATATTATGTGTTATGCTTCAAATTCAGTCTGTCAGCGTTGCTGTTGTTTTGGCCTTCTATCTTAAGCCTATCTGAAGAAACTTGTTGTGTTCGGATAAGGTTTCTTTTTTAGAGTGTCAATGATGTTCCAATGTCTTGTTTGAGACTTGGTCAACATAACGGTGTTCCTTCCAAAATTTCCATTCAATGCCTTTATGTTTTTAGGTCTTATTTTTGTTGTTCTGCTGCTCTTTCATGCGAACTTTCTCTTGAGAAGTCTTATGATCTTCATATCATCAACTTTATATTTCTTGGCTTCTGCAATTTTCTCAGTTTTTTTTATATTTATGTGAAAGAGTGACTGCTTAGTTAGATTGATATTGTTTAGGTCTTGTTATGTAGGTAAATAACAAATTTGTGCTTGATTTTCTTTATCTTTGGTATCTAATCATTAGCTTAAAATATGTCATTGTCTTTTCTTTTTATTGATCCCATCCTGTTTTATATTATTATTGAAATGGTGAATTGTTATTCAAGATTGACAGTTTACTGCAAAATTTTTCTGCATGCTGCATGATTTTTTCCATCTCGTATTTGAGTATTAGAAAACTAGATCCAAAAGCATGCTACATGATTGTGTGCAATGTTCTTCTACATTATTATTGTAGTATCGTCAATTGCATACAAAATGTTATAATATTATATGTAGCTCTTATGAAATATTTTGTTTTGGTTTTGTAGGTAATGAATGTTGGAACATCTATAGGGAAATTTGGCTTCTTTGGGGAGAAGAATCATAAGCTTTGGTGTTTAACACATATTGAAACTTTAAGGTTAAATGCCTAATTATTTATAGCATTATGCCTCACTATGATGAAGATGAATAATCACTTTTGAGGTTACTGACAATGACTACGAGAAATCTGTTATATTCAAGTGACATATCATGTACCCATTTGATTGTCATTATAAAATAATCATTTATTTGAACTCAATGATTATGTTATATAGGAACTACCATGAGACATTGAAGTAGTCCAAGTTTTGTCCTTTAATATTCGTTCTGCTTCCTTGAACTAGAATAGCACATTATTCCGCAAATATAAAGGTTAGGTTCATAAGAATCATGCTATAGTATATGAACATACAATTTTCCAATTTTGTGCAATGGAATGTCAGATCCTTATGGTGACTAGTGAATAATGTTCTATCTACAATGCCTCTAGTAAATTTATGCTCTATCAAGAAGCTTGCTAAGGTCTCATACCAAGCTCTTGGAGCTTGCTTTAAACCATAGAGAGATTTATGCAATCTAAAGACATATGAGGGATAAGTTGGAGAGATAAAACCTGGAGCTTTTTCAACATAAACCTCTTCTTTAAGTACTCCATTCAAAAAGGCACTCTTGACATCCATCTGATAGACTTTAAACTTCTTATAAGCAGTATAAGCAAGGAAGATTCTGATTGCTTCTAACCTTGCAACTGGTGCAAAAGTTTGGTCATAGTCTATTGATTCTTCTTGCCTATAACCTTGAGCAACAAGACTAGCCTTGTTTCTTACAATTACGCCTTGGGAATCTAGCTTGTTTCTATATACCCATTTAGTTCCAATGACTGGGTAGTCTTTAGATCTTGGAACTAAATCCCAAACTCTGCATCTCTCAAATTGATTGAGTTCCTCTTGTATTGCAATGATCCAGTGTGGATCTTGCTCAGCATCTATTATGGATTGAGGCTCAACTTGAGAGATGAAACTGGCATGTATCACATCTTGGTTGAGTTGATGCATTGTCTGTACACCTACTGACATGTCTCCAATCACTTGAGATCTAGGGTGATCCCTTAGTGTGACAAGATCAGTGGGTGGAGTTGGTTCAGTAACAACATGTGGAGTTAATTCCTCTTATGGAATAATGTTTGCTGTTGAAAGAATTTCAACCTCTTCCATAAGTTCTTCTTCATTGTCTTCATTAGCTTGTGGAGTAGGAGGTGATATAACCTCTTGTGGAAGGTTTAACTCACCCAATTTCTCACACAAGTGAGGTACCTGCAAAGTGCTATTGGTAGAAATTTCTTTCTCCTTGTAAGACATGTTAGCCTCATCAAAAGTCACATGTATTGATTCCTCAATTTTTAAAGAAGATTTATTAAACACCCTATAAGCTTTGCTGACTTGGGAATATCCAAGAAAAATTCCCTTTTCAGCCTTAGCATCAAACTTTCTAATATACTTCTTGTTATTATTATGAATATAACATATGTAACCAAATACTTTAAAATAGGTGATTTTAGGTTTCTTCCCTTTAAGCAATTCATAGGGAGACTTATTCTTAAATTTATGTATTAAACTCCTATTCAATACATAGTTTGTTGTGCTTACAGCCTCTGCCCAAAAGGATAGGGCATTTAAGCATCTTCAAGTAATGTGCCTGCAGCTTCAATTAAGGTTCTATTCTTCTTTTCAGCTATCCCATTTTATTGAGGAGTTCTAAGAGCTGAGAAGCAATGCCTGATACCTTCCTTCTCACAGAACTCATGCATAAGAAGAGACTCAAATCTCTGTACCATGATCACTTTTGATCAATGCAACATGAGTAGAATACTCAATCTGTATTGTCCTGAGAAAATCTGTAAGAACTTTTAATGTATCTAAATTAGATCTCAGAAAGAACACCCAAGTGAATCTTGAGAAGTCATCTACAATAACTAGAGTATAAGATTTCTCTTCGAGGCTTCGTACAGTAATAGGTCCAAAAAGGTCCATGTGTAGCAAGTATAAGATCCTAGGTGAATCACTCTTATTAACTAATTTAAAACTAGATTTAGTTTGTTTGCCTAGTTGACAAGCCCTGCAGAGGCCTTCCTTCTTGTAGGGACCAGAAGGTACACCTCTCACAAGGTTGTCTTTAGATAGCCTAGCAATGTTTTTCATATTAACATGTCCTAGTCTTTTATGTCATAGATCATTTTGATTGCAAATAATATTAAGTAAACAGATATCTGAATTTGCAGAATGAAAATCTACTATGTATATACTACCTTGTCTATTTCAAATTAAAATAGTTTGTTTTTCTTTATTAGAAATAATAAAGATTTAGAGTTAAAATGTACCAGATAAGCTTCATCATATAGTTGACTTATGGAGATGAGGTTATGCTTGAGTCCACTTACATATGTCACCTTTTTTGAAAGTGACTGCCCCAATCTTTACTTCTCCAAAGCCTTCAGACTGTCCATAATTTGAATCACCAAAGATCACCTTTGGTCCCAGCTTGGACTTGTAGTTATTTAAGTTGTCCATGCTACCAGTCATATGCTTTGAGCATCCACTGTCCAGATGTCATTTTTGATTAACAGCTGGACAACTCTTTACCTACAAAGGAAACAATTAGTTGTTCTTGACCCAAGTTACCTTGGGTCCTTGTTTTTTTACATTAGAAAAGCTGGAAATGTAAAAGCACTCAGGTCGGCTTTTGTATCCTAAGGGGTTATTTCTTCTGGGAGGGATTATTCATTTTGTGAATGGGTTGATATTCTCCCTAGGTTGGTTATAAGCTTTAGAAGAATTTAAGATTCTGTTAAGTTGATCTCCGTTTGACGAATTTTGTTACGTTCATTGACCTGAGTTCGACGAATTGGGATGAGTTCGTCGAACTCCATTCAGAGAGTGATAGAAGTCATTTTCTGAACCCCAAAATCGTCGATCTCTAGTCGACGAACCATACTGGTTTCGTCGATTGTAGTTCAATGAATTATTATAATATAGATCTGTGTTTTGAGTTCGTCGACTTGAGTTTGAAGAAATATACATGTTTGGTCGATCGGAGTTCAACGAAAACTGCTGAATATTGTTCGAGTTATTATTTTTCTTATTCTTTCTTCTTTTCTTATTTTTTTGTGTAATTTCAGTTTGATTAGGATTATTATTATCTACTTTTTCTTTATCTTTCTCAGAAATAAATTTTATTGGTGTGGATAATATGTTCTTCTTAAGTATGGGGGTAAACTTGATGATGCACCCAAGCCCAGTTTGCCATTCAGTCTGACATTGACTGTGCTTGTAATATCCCTCAGCTTAAGGATTCTCCCATTGAGATATTCCTCAAGTTGCTTAGCCTCAGATAGCTGTGTTTTTAAGGAAATAATTTGTTCATTAGCTAGTGTTAGTTCGTCTTTTAGCTTAGTGTTTTCAGAAATTAGATTTTATTGATTGGTCAGTCTTTCCCTAAGTGTTTTGATTTTCTTTTCAGAGTAAATTAAATCAATGCACATAGTTTTAAATTCAATTTTGAAGCTATCAGAATTATAATCAAAAGATGAAAGTACCTGATCAGCTTCTGATTCTGAAGCTCCTTCACTATCAGATTCTTCATCAACTGATTGACTGCTAGAAGCATTGATGGTCATAAGGCAGACTTCCTAGGCCCTTGCCTCTTATTCCTCTTCACTGGAACTGGAAGATGTGGATTCATCTTCTATCTCACTCTAGGTGTCAGCAACAAAGCCCTTCTCCTTCTTTTTGTATTTGCTGGAGGAAGGCCTGCTACTTTATTGCCTTTTGGAGTCCTTCTCTCTTCTTCTTTCTTTCTTCTGATTCTCTGGACACTCTAAGATAAAGTGTCCAGGTTTCCTGCACCCAAAACATACCACTTCTTTAGTAGGTGTTTTATCACACCTTGACTTATCATCCTGTCTGGATGATTTTCTTCTGAAGTCCTTTCTTGCCATTTTGTAAAATCTCTTGGCAAGGAGACTCATCAATTCTTCATTTACTATTGAAGCTTCAATCTCTTCAGCAGCCTTGAATGTTATGTTGTGCTCCTTTCTTGCTGGTGGAGGAGTCCTTTGTTTAGCTGCTTCTCTGGACTTTATCAGCTGCTCATAGGACTTAAGCTTTCCCAACAAAGATTCTATGGAAATCTCATATAAGCTTATGGCCTCCTTGATTGGCCAGATCCTAGAATCCCATGATCTTGGGAAGCACATGAGGATTTTATCATTTACTTCAATGAGGGTGATGTCCTTATCCAAAGTCTTTAGCTCATTGATTATTGAGCTCAGTCTGGTGTACATGTCAGCAACAGATTCTGACTCTTCCTTCTTGAAGTTCTCATACTGGGATATGAGATTTGATCTTCTGTCTTTCCTCTCATCAACAGAGCCAGCCACCATTTGGTTGAGAGAATCCTAAATAGCCTTGGCTGATGTGCATTCAGCCACATTCTGGAAGATATCATCAAATATAGTTTGAGAAAGAATATTCATGGCCTTTGCATCAGCAATCTTGGCCTTCTTCTGTGCATCTGTCCACTCAGGTGGTGGAATAGCATATGTGCTTGAGGTTGCTGTAGATGTAGAGGCAGTTGATTGAGGAGGACCTGTCAAAATAGAGTTATAGATATCCTTATCAACGGAATTCATATATAGTTTAATTCTTACCTTCCAGATGGCAAACTTATTTAATTTGCATACTGGAGGTCTGGTGCTTGCATAGTCCTTATTTTGTGCCATGGTGTGAATATAATCCTAAGAGGAATAAAAAAAGGCAGATCTAATACATGATCTTTTGGTTCAAGGGTTAACTTATACAACCAAAGAAACACCGCTCTGATACCAATTGAAAGTAAGGGTTAGACCTGAAATACTCTAGAGGGGGGGGGGGGGTGAATAGAGTATCTTTGAAATCTTTTAAACTTTTTGCTGTAAATAAAACACTTCAGAGTAGGGCAGCTATATGATACCATTTTGCTGTAAATAAAAGTGAAATCCTAAGATACAATAATCTACCACAAGCACAGCAAAAATTAATCTAACTAACACATGCATATCAAGAACAAATAGGAAAGAGGTCAACCAGACAACACAAGAATTTTTATAGTGGTTTGCCAACCTGGGTACATCTACTATTCTAACACCCTGGTAGGAATCCACAAACAGGTTTTGACCAGGTGACTCCCACCAATGAGCTTTTGATCAGGTGCTCAAAAACTAACCCAAGTCTTTTGATCAGGTGACTTGCAACCAAGGAATAACATTCGAAGGGAGTTAAAGAACCCTTTATACAGTGAGGGGGTGAGAGAGTTATGGTGTCTTCTCTTTCTCAAATACAACTGAGAAGACTAGTGGATCTTTGATGTTATCAAAGCTCCCCCTGATTTTTAGAGTTGTTCAGGAAGATTGGAGCTTTGTTTTAGGGTGAGTAGGTCTTCTTTCTTTAGTTTTGACCAGAAGTGATTCAGGAAATTCTTGATTGATGAAGATTTATTGTCCTTGAAGAATAATGGAGTGAAGAATGAAGAAGACTTTTGATTTGGATGTGTGTTCTTCTTCTTCTTCTTTAGCAGTGTCAGGGTGAACACCAGATTATCTTTCTGCACAGAGAAGAATTTGAATCAGTGCTGTTGTATCTTGTTCTTGTTTATCACACTCTCTATATATTGGCCGTCAAGAAAAGAATCACTTTTATGTCTTTAATGGAATTTCACCCTTGAATTTTTGAATTCCTTCTTGCATTGATTGCTGTCGATCTGGAGAATATAAAATTCGGCTGGAGAGAATGTCTACATTAATTGGATTTCCCAACTGTCCCAGAAAAAAATGGTAAGTAATAATCTTGATGAATCCCATAATCAATGTTGCTTCTAACAGTAATATTCAGAGAATATTAAGCATTGATTCTCCAGAATTACTACAATAAAATAAGGACAGAAGGAAGGAAAAATCCAAGTCTGGAATTGCACAGAAATCGTCGAGCAAGGAACATATTTCGTCGACATGGATCCAGAGTTCGTCGAGCTGAGAAGTCATGTTCATCGACCAGATAATTGTTATTCGTCGACCTGAGATTCAAGATCGTCGACCTGAGAACTACTAACTGCTACTTGATAAACACTTGCCAATTCTGTGCACTAAGATCGTCGAGCTGATAATCTAACTTCGTCGACTGGAGTTTAGAGATATGTTTCTGGACTTAGAATGTTGAAGTAGAGCATCCAGAAATCGTCAACCTGAGAACTAAGTTCGTCGAGCTCAACTCATAGAATTGTCTCTGAGTTTGTCGAGCTGAGCACGACTTTCATCGAGCTGAGTTCGACGAACGTCGTATTCACTTTCCTGAAACTGATTTTTCTCTAAGTCTTGAGTCTTCTGCAGTCTATTGTTGGCTGGTCCAAGCAATGTTAACTCTAAGGACATGACCTATACTCTAGGACACATACATGACCCTGGCTATACAAGGTGGGTCAATAATCCAGTTTAGTGAATCTAGCCAAAATCCAATTAGGGATCCAACAGAAAGCTATCAAGAACAACCTTATCTTCATAAGTCAATTACGCGATGAAGGTTATCAGGTATCTTTTAATAAGACTTTATGTTCTATTATATCTTATGATAACAAAATTGTTTTAACTGAGATTAGATAGGGTAATGTTTACTTAGTTAATTTCAACTCTACAAAATCTAAAATTTGCCTGTTTTGTCGATTAGTAAAACAAATGATCAATGACATAAAAGATTAGGACACATAAACCGTAGAACTATAGCTGAATTATCTAAGGACAACCTTCTCAGAGAATTACATTCTAGTTCTTACAAGAAGAAAGGACTTTGTAGGGCTTGTCAGTTAGCTAAACAAACTAAAAGGAGTTTTAAATCCATTTCTAAAAGTGATTCACCCATAATTTTATATTTGCTACAAAAGGACCTTTTTGAACCTATTGTAAAACAAAGATTGGGAGGAAAGTCTTATACTTTAGTTATTGTAGATGATTTCTCAAGATTCACTTGGATGTTCTTTATTATAAATAAGTCAGATAACTTTAAAATTCTTACAGACTTTCTTAGGAACATCATGATTGAGTACTCTACTCAGATTGCATTAATCAGAAGTGATCATGACACTGAGTTTGAATCTCTTCTGATGAAAGAATTCTGAGAGAAGGAAGATATCAAGCATTATTTTTCTGCTCCTAGAACACCTAAACAAAATGGGATAGCTGAAAGAAAAAATAGAACCATAATTGAATCTGTTGTAACATTACTTGCAGATGCTTATTTACTCATATCCTTTTAGGCAGAGGCAGTAAGCACAACAAACTATGTTCATAACAGAAGTTTGATATATAAACTAAAGGGTAAGACTCTCTATGAATTACTTAAAAATAAGAAACCTAAAGTTAGTTACTTTAAAGTTTTTGGTTGTAAATGTTACATACATAACAATGATATGAAACACTTGAGGAAATTTGAAGTCAAAGCTACAGAAGGAATATTTCTTGGATATTCTCAAGTTAGCAATGCTTATATAGTCTTTAATAAATCAACCCTTACAATAGAAGAATAAGTACATATCTCTTTTGATGAAACTAACATGTTTTATAAGTAGAAGAACGCCTCTACCATAAATTTTTTGCAGGTACCAAATCTTTATGAGAAACTGGAAGAATTAATCCTAACATAAGAGGATACATCACATCCTTCTCAATAGATTGCTGATGATGTCAGTGATGAAGAAGATTCAGACATTTATGCTAAAAAAATTGTGGCTAATGAAATTCCACCAGAGGAATTAGCACCACAAACAGTTGAAGAACCAACTCCACCTATTGACTTTATCACACTTAGAGATCACCCTGGGTCTCAAGTGATTGGAGACATATCAGCTGGTGTTCAAACAAGACATCAATTGAATCAATATCAGATGCATGCCTATTTTATTTCTCAGATTAAACCTCAATCCATCAAAGATGCAGAACAAGATACCCACTGGATCATTGCTATGCAAGAGGAACTCAATCAGTTTGAGAGATGTAGAGTTTAGGATTTAGTTTCATGACCCAAAAACTATCTAGTCATTGGAACCAAATGGGTCTTCAGGAATAAGTTGGATGCTCAAGGAGTTATTGTAAGAAATAAAGCTAGATTGGTAGCTCATGGATACTCACAGGAGGAAGGAATAGATTATGATCAGACTTTTTCTCTTATTGCAAGATTGGAGGCTATCTTGACATTTCTTGCATTTGCAGCATTCAAGAAATTCAAGGTATATCAGATGGATGTGAAGAGTGTTTTTCTAAATGGAGAGCTCAAAGAAGAAGTTTATGTTGAAAAACCATTAGGTTTTATTTTTCTAATTCACTCTTCTAATGTCTTTAGACTTAACAAACCACATTATGGTCTTAAACAAGCTCCAAGAGCTTGGTATGAGACCCTTGCTAGTTTTCTTGTATAAAATAAATTTAGTAGAGGCATGATTGATAAAATATTATTTGTTAGAAATCATAAAACTAAAATTTTACTAATTCAAATATATTTTGACGATACAATTTTTGGCTCAACTGATTCCAAACTATGCAAAAGATTCTCTAACCTAATGCATTCAAAGTTTGAAATGAGTAGCATGGGTGAACTATCCTACTTCCTTAGTTTACAAGTGAAGCAAACATCAAATGACATTTTAATATCACAGTCTAAATATTCTAAAGAGCTTATTAAAAGATTTTGGATGTCAGATGCCTCACCTATTAAAACACCTATGCCTACTAATGCTATAGTTGATAATGATGAACATGACAAGCCTGTTAATCAAAAAACATATAGGGATATGATTGAGTCTCTATTATATTTAACAGTAAGTAGACCATATATAATGTTTGGAACCTGTATTTGTGATAGGATCCAAGTTAACCCTAAAGAATCACATCTTATTTTAGTAAAGATGTGATTGTGTGGTGGGACCGGAGACGGGATCAGTTGGTGATGAAAGCTCGCCGAAGAGCTTCTTATCAAGGAGGTCGGGGGATCTATCCCTGGCCTCAATAACCTTTCGGATTTCCTGTGGTGGGACCAGAGATGGGTTGGGGTGTATGGACCGCGGGCCTGATAAAGCTGCCTGGTGCTGACTCCAGGTGGGCCCCTTGGTGCTGATGCCAAGGTGGCGGGGCAGGTGGACTCCTGTCCCCACATCATAAAAGTGCACTTTTATGATGCGGGGACAGGAGTCCACCTGCCCCGCCAACTTGGCATCAGCACCAAGGGGCCCACCTGGAGTCAGCACCAGGCAGCTTTATCAGGCCCGCGGGCCATACACCCCTACCCATCTCAGGTCCCACCACAGGAAATCCGAAAGGTTGTTGAGGCCGGGGCTAGATCCACCAACCTCCTTGATAAAGATCTCTCCGGCGAGCTTCTATCACCAACTGATCCGCAGATCAGTTGGTGATAGAAGCTCGCCGAAGAGCTCTTTATCAAGGAGGTCGGGGGATCTAGCCCTGGCCTCAACAACCTTTCGGATTTCCTGTGGTGGGACCGGAGATGGGTTGGGGTGTATGGCCCGCGGGCCTGATAAAGATGCCTGGTGCTGACTCCAGGTGGGCCCCTTGATGCTGATGCCAAGGTGGCGGGGCAGGTGGACTCCTGTCCCCGCATCATAAGATGTGATTCTTTAGGGTTAACTTGGATCCTATCACAAATACAGGTTCCAAACATTATATCTGGTCTACTTACTGTTAAATATAATAGAGACCCAATCATATCCCTATATGTTTTTTGATTAACAGGCTTGTCGTGTTCATCATTATCAACTATAGTATTAGTAGGCATATGTGTTTTAATAGGTGAGGCATCTGACATCCAAAATCTTTTAATAAGCTCTTTAGCATATTTAGATTGAGATATGAAAATGCCATTTGATGTTTGCTTCACTTGTAAACCAAGGAAGTAGGATAGTTCACCCATGCTACTCATTTCAAACTTTGAATGCATTAGGTTAGAGAATCTTTTGCATAGTTTGGAATCAGTTGATCCAAAAAATATATCGTCAACATATATTTGAATTAGTAAAATTTTAGTTTTATGATTTCAAACAAATAATGTTTTATCAATCATGCCTCTACTAAATTTATTTTATACAAGAAAACAAGCAAGGGTTAACTTGCAAGAACAAATAGGAAAGAGGGCAACCAGACAACACAATAATTTTTATAGTGGTTTCCCAACCTGGGTACATCTACTATTCTACCACCCTGGTAGGAATCCACTAACAGGTTTTGACCAGGTGACTCCCACCAATGAGCTTTTGATCAGGTGCTAAAAAACCAACCCAAGTCTTTTGATCAGGCGACTTGTAACCAAGGAATAACTTTTGAAGGGAGTTAAAAAACCCTTTATACAGTGAGGGGGTGAGAGAGTTATGATGTCTTCTCTTTCTCAAATACAACTGAGAAGACTAGTGGATCTTTGATGTTATCAAAGCTACCTCTGAGTTTTAGAGTTGTTCAGGAAGATTGGAGCTTTGTTTCAGGGTGAGTAGGTCTTCTTTCTTTAGCTTTGAGCAGAAGTGATTCAAGAACTTCTTGACTGATGAAGAATTGTTGTCCTTGAAGAATCCTGGAGTGAAGAATGAAGAATACTTTTGATTTGGATGTGTGTTCTTCTTCTTCTTCTTCAGCAGTGTCAGTGTGTCAAGAAAAGAGAAGAATTTGAATCAGTGCTGCTGTATCTTGTTCTTGTGTATCACACTCTCTATATATTGGCTGTCAAGAAAAGAATCACTTTTATGTCTTTAATGGAATTTCTCCCTTGAATTTTTGAATTCCTTCTTGCATTGATTGCTGTCGACCTGGAGAATATAAAATTCGGCTGGAGGGAATGTCTACATTAATTGGATTTCCCAACTGTCCCAGAAAAAACGGTAAGTAATAATCCTGATGAATCCCATAATCAATGCTGCTTCTAACAGTAATATTCAGAGAATATTAAGCATTGATTACTCCGGAATTACTGCAATAAAATAAGGACAGAAGGAAGGAAAAATCCAAGTCTGGAACTGCACAGAAATCGTCGAGCAAGGAACATATTTTGTCGACATGGATCCAGAGTTCGTCGAGCTGAGAAGTCATGTTCATCGACCAGATAATTGTTATTCGTCAACCTGAGATTCAATATCGTCGACCTGAGAACTACTAACTGCTACTTGATAAACACTTGCCAATTCTGTGCACTATGATCGTCGAGCTGATAATCTAACTTCGTCGACTGGAGTTTAGAGATATGTTTCTGGACTTAGAATGTTGAAGTAGAGCATCCAGAAATCATCGACCTAAGAACTACGTTCGTCGAGCTCAACTCATAGAATTGTCTCTGAGTTTGTCGAGCTGAGCACGACTTTCATCGAGCTGAGTTCGACGAACGTCGAACTCACTTTCCTGAAACTGATTTTTCTCTAAGTCTTGAGTCTTCTGCAGTCTGTTGTTGCCTGGTCCAAGTAATGTTAACTCTAACTACATGACCTAGACTCTAGGAAATAGATATGACCCTGGCTATACAAGGTGGGTCAATAATCCTAATTTAGTGAACCTAGCCAAAATCCAATTAGGGATCCAACAGAAAGGTATCAAGCACAACCTTATCTCCATAAGTCAATTATGCGATGAAGGTTATCAGGTATCTTTTAATAAGACTTTATGTTCTATTATCTCTTATGATAACAAAATTGTTTTAACTGAGATTAGATAGGGTAATGTTTACTTAGTTAATTTCAACTCTACAAAATCTAAAATTTGCCTGTTTAGTCGATTAGTAAAACAAATGATCAATGACATAAAAGATTAGGACACATAAACAATAGAACTATAGCTGAATTATCTAAGGACAACCTTGTCAGAGAATTACATTCTAGTTCTTACAAGAAGAATGGACTTTGTAGGGCTTGTCAGTTAGCTAAACAAACTAAAAGCAGTTTTAAATCCATTTCTAAAAGTGATTCACCCATAATTTTATATTTGCTACAAATGGACCTTTTTGGACCTATTGTAAAACAAAGTTTTGGAGGAAAGTCTTATACTTTAGTTATTGTAGATGATTTTTCAAGATTCACTTGGATGTTCTTTCTTATAAACAAGTCAGATAACTCTAAAGTTCTTACATACTTTCTTAGAAACATCATGATTGAGTACTCTACTCAGATTGCATTAATCAGAAGTGATCATGACACTGAGTTTGAATCTCTTCTGATGAAAGAATTCTGAGTGAAGGAAGATATCAGGCATTATTTTTCTGCTCCTATAACTCCTCAACAAAATGGGATAGCTGAAAGGAAAAATAGAACCATAATTGAATCTGCTGTAACATTACTTGCAGATGCTTATTTACTCATATCATTTTAGGCAGAGGCAGTAAGCACAACAAACTATGTTCTTAACAGAAGTTTGATACATAAACTAAAGGGTAAGACTCTCTATGAATTACTTAAAAATAAGAAACCAAAAGTTAGTTACTTTAAAGTTTTTGGTTGTAAATGTTACATACATAACAATGATATGAAACACTTAAGGAAATTTGAAGTCAAAGCTACACAAGGAATATTTCTTGGATATTCTCAAGTTAGCAAGGCTTATATAGTCTTTAATAAATCAACCGTTACAATAGAAGAATAAGTACATATCTCTTTTGATGAAACTAACATGTTTTATAAGTAGAAGAACGCCTCTACCATAGATTTTATGCAGGTACCAAATCTTTATGAGAAACTGGAAGAATTAAACCTAGCATAAGAGGATACATCACATCCTTCTCAACAGATTGCAGCTGATGTAAGTGATGAAGAAGATTCAGACATTTATGCTGAAAAAATTGTGGCTAATGAAATTCCACCAGAGGAATTAGCACCATAAACAGTTGAAGAACCAACTCCACCTATTTACTTTATCACACTTAGAGATCACCCTACGTCTCAAGTGATTGGAGACATATCAGCTGGTGTTCAAACAAGACATCAATTGAATCAAGATCAGATGCATGCCTATTTTATTTCTCAGGTTAAACCTCAATCCATCAAAGATGCAGAACAAGATACCCACTGGATCATTGCTATGCAAGAGGAACTCAATCAGTTTGAGAGATGTAGAGTTTGGGATTTAGTTTCATGACCCAAAAACTATCTAGTCATTGGAACCAAATGGGTCTTTAGGAATAAGTTGGATGCTCATGGAGTGATTGTAAGAAATAAAGCTACATTGGTAGCTCATGGATACTCACAGGAGGAAGGAATAGATTATGATCAGACATTTGCTCTTATTGTAAGATTGGAGGCTATCATGATATTTCTTGCATTTGCAACATTCAAGAAATTCAAGGTATATCAGATGGATGTGAAGAGTGCTTTTCTAAATGGAGAGCTCAAAGAAGATGTTTATGTTGAACAACCATTTGATTTTATTTCTCCAATTCACTCTTCTAATGTCTTTAGACTTAACAAAGCACATTATGGTCTTAAACAAGCTCCAAGAGCTTGGTATGAGACTCTTGCTAGTTTTCTTGTATAAAATAAATTTAGTAGAGGCATGATTGATAAAACAATATTTGTTAGAAATCATAAAAATAAAATTTTACTAATTCAAATATATGTTGACGATATAATTTTTGGCTCAACTGATTCCAAACTATGCAAAAGATTCTCTAACCAAACGCATTCAAAGTTTGAAATGAGTAGCATGGGTGAACTATCCTACTTCCTTGGTTTACAAGTGAAGCAAACATCAAATGGCATTTTCATATCTCAGTCTAAATATGCTAAAGAGCTTATTAAAAGATTTTGGATGTCAGATTCCTCACCTATTAAAACACCTATGCCTACTAATGTTATAGTTGATAATGATGAACATGACAAGCCTGTTAATCAAAAAACATATAGGGATATGATTGGGTCTCTATTATATTCAATAGTAAGTAGACCATATATAATGTTTGGAACCTGTATTTGTGATAGGATCCAAGTTAACCCTAAAGAATCATATCTTATTTTAGTAAAGAGAATTTTAAGATATATAAAGGGTTGCCCTAATCTAGGACTCTGGTATCCAATTGAGTCAGGATTTGAGTTAACTGGATTCTCAGATGCTAACTATGTTGGATGCAGGGTTGACAGAAATGTAGATCAGGAACTTGTGAGTTTCTTGGTGGTAGGCTTGTTTCATGGTTTTGTAAGAAACACACCTCTGTGTCTACTTCAATTGCTGAGGCTGAATACATTACAACTGGTAGTTATTGTTCACAGATTTTGTGGATTCAAAATCAGCTACTAGATTATGGTTATAACCTAAATAATTCTATTTTTTTCTGTGATAATACAAATGCAATTTCTATAGCACAGAATCCAGTACTACATAGTTGAACTAAATAAATTGAAATAAGACACCATTTTATAAGAGATAATGTAGACAAGAGTAAAATTAAACTAGAATTTATTTCTACAGATTTTTAAAGAGCTGATATTTTCACTAAACCTTTAGATGAAAAGAAACATATTTTCTTCTTAAATCAGTTTGGTATGATTGATGGAGAATCATTTATTTAATTTTAATTCTGAGATCGATGAATTGGACACCTTTCATCGAACGGAGATCGAGGAACTGTGAACTTTTCATGGAACTTTCGTCGAACGGAGATCGACGAACGTCCTTTAGAGAAACTTTTGTCGAACGAAGATCGACGAATTTGTTTCTAGTATTTTTTGTGAATGGAGCTCGACAAAATGTCTTTCTTTCGCAAAACTTTCGTCGACCGGAGATCGATGAAATGCTTTTCTTGTGTGAAATTTTTCATCGAATAGAGTTCGATTTTTTGTTTTTCATCGGACAGAGTTCACCTTTTCGACTTCTGAAAACTTATAACCAGGTTTTCATCAAACTTTATCATGAGCTTTCTCCATTTCCTTTTCCTTTGCACTTGATCTCTCTGTATTGCAGGAAAATGACGATTTCTCAGGCAACTCTCTCAACGATGAAGTTTGATGATGGATTTGATATAATAATGGACTCCTTCAGTCATTATGATCATGTTTTCAAGGACAATATGAAAATATTTGAGGATCAAAATCTGCGAAACTTCATGACCACAAGGATCAAACTCCCAGTCGCAGAGATCAAAGAGTCGGTTCACACAGTAAAGATTCCTGATCAGACAACTATCACCAGATCTATCTCTAAGACTCAGGTTACACTTACCAAATAGTTTTATCTGAAATTTTTGGATTAGTTAATGGAGAAGATGATATAGAATTGTCTAGTTCAGAAATAGATATTATGCTTGGTAGGATGGGACACATTCAGGGAAACCCTAACCACCTACTGAAGAAATGTTTTCTATTGAATATAAATTCTTAGCTGATATAGTTGGAAAGGTTATTCTGGGCAAACACTCTGCCCATGATTTTGTGACCAGACGCCAATTCCTCCTAATAAGTGCCCTGGTGTGTCAAAAAACTATAAACCGGGGAATAATTTTATTTGAGTCAATTAAAAAGAAAATTAATAAGAAGGATGTATGTTATGGCATGATTTTAGAAATTTTCCTATAGATAAAGTGTCTACAACTTATGGTCTCTCAGACCATTTTTATCAATGCATCTAAGAGGCAAACTTCTTCCTTGTTTGGAAGATGAGAGAGGGTAATCCCTAAGCCTCCTAGTGCTGAATCATCTAGGATTACTTCTGAAAACACAAGGGCTGGTCCAGCAACTCCCAACCCTACAAGAGGATTATGTTCCTCTTATTTCATCTCCTCCACCATCTCCACACCAGTCACCTAGGAAGCCATCTCAACCTTCTCGTCTACCTTCTTTACCTGAATAGGTTCCATCATCAGCTCCATCTGTTGATTCCCCAGTTCCACATTCACCACTACCACCTAATCTCATTGAAGATATTCCATCCACATCAATACATACACATTCCCCAATTCATCAGTCACCACCTCAATCTGCACTAATTTCATCTCCTCCTCACTTCTCTCTACAACACTCATCTCCACCACATTCAACTACATCTCATATATCTCCACCACACTCACCCATCCAGTAGATAATTCCTGATGCCACTCCTGATGACATTCCTCCTGTCATCAATACTACCTCCATTCCTCAAGCCTTCTATATCTATTCAAATTGTAATAATAGTTCCATTCCCTCATATTCCATTCCATCCTCTGCATCTACTCAGGCTCCATCTAAGTTTATGTATTTGGGTTTTTCTTCCATTGCTTCTAATCTTCTTGAATTCATTACTCCCACTCTGAAGAAACTGATAGCTGAAGCAGTGGCTCCTCTTGTTGTTACTATCTCTGCCCTATCTTCTCAGCTTGCGTCCTCCAATTTTGTCCCTTCTTCTTGGGGCCTAGATTACGGTCTCACTGGATCTAGGCAGGGGGAGGTGCTTCATGAAGAAGTTCTAGTTGTAGTAGCAGTCTCAGCCATGGCAGCAGCCATAAAAGTTTTTGATGTTATTCAGGATACAGAATTGATCAGTTCAGTTGAAGAAGCAGAAGTAGCAGAACCAGAAATAATTACTATTGGTGATGTGTTTATCCATCCCACAATTAATTTGCATTCTTTATTTTCAGTATTTGATTTTCCACCAAGTTATCTTCCTGCTTTACAAGTTTATGAAGAAGATCTCTCAAGAGCAGTAGTTTGCTATTCTGCTCCCATTAATGCTTCATTTTTAGAAGAGATTAGATGTAGTTTAATGATTGTTTCTACTAGTTCTTCTCCAATTTCTTAGCCTGCAATAACTATTGATAATATAGTAGATGTTATCGGGGCAAGTTTCTTCCCCTCCTACGTTTGCTTGGGACGAAACCCCAATGCCCAACTTTGGTGATCTTCTTAATGAAGATGTGGAACAGGAAGAAGACATTGTAACTGTACATCTCGAGGCTCAGTCTGTTGATTAGACTGGTTTACTTATATAGATTGTTGATTTATATGATCAGCCTGCAGAAGAATCTGATGATGATGAAGAGTCAGATGATTCAGAGGATTTTGGATCTAAGAAAAGGAAATTAAAGATGAAGGTTCCTGTATAGGTTGCTCCTCAACATTCCTTAACTGCAGATTTTCCATACTATATTCCGCATGGAATTCCTCTCACTCCAGACCTTCCACACTGGATGAGATATTCCAAAAATAAAATGAAAAGGAAGAAAATGAAGAGATATTTTTCACCTCCAAAGTCTAGGAGAGGACCTCCTCCTCCTCCTCAAGCTGCAGGGTCATCTGGTAATATTTATTCTTCTCAAAAGCCTACATCTCATCATTATTCAAGATCTTCTCAGGACAGATAGGATAGACCTTCAAGGTCAGATTCTCACTTCAGCCAGCAACAGAAATCAAGTCAAAGCAGTCAGCAACAACAATCAAGCCAAGAGAGGCCGACCTCTCCTGTATATGATCCAGAGTTGGATTCAATTTTTAGAATGACAAGATTCAATGAGCTGGTTTCCTTATCTCAAATTAAGAAAGAAAGAGTAGACGGAAAGGACACCTCATAGTTCTCTACTATATCCTCCTACAGGAAACAAGAACTTGAAAGATATTCAAAGAAAGGTTTATTCAATGTTGACAGGTACATGAATCTGCATCTAGAGTCAGTAGTTCCCAGAACCTCCACTCTAAAGATTATTGGCTCTCAGGGTTTAAAGATGAGCCAAAGGGGAGCTGAAAATCCAAATAGAAAGCTAGTCTTCAACAAATCATCTTCAAATTCTCCCTTTGAAGATCATAAGAAAGACTCTTGATTTCTTATTTTATGTTTTTAAACTGTGTTATTATTTTTGAACTCACAAAGCACTTTCTTTATTTCTGCTGAAAAGTTTCTGGCAGATTATTTTTGCTTTGTGTTTTTCTATTTTTGATAGTATCCTAACCCAAATAGGAGGAGATTACTAGAAACCCATTACTGATTTGGGCTAGGATCATAATTATTTATTTAGGATGATTAGTTTAACCCAATATGTATATAGTCTAGGGTCATAGGCTTATTTCTAGGGTTGCACCTTCAGAAGAATTCCAGAGAAGTCCAGATCGACAAACACAGAATTTTGTTCGACGAAAGCCGAGCTCAGTTCGACGAACGATGAGCTCAGCCCAATGAACTCAAGTTTCTAACTATGAGTTTAGCTCGACGTTTGCTGAGATTCATTCGATGAACTTTGTTCTCAGCTCAGAAACTTAGCTCCATGAAAGCCAAACTCAGTTCGACGAACTCCAGGCTCAGCTTGGCGAAAGCAGAGCTCCGCTTGACGAATGTAATGCTCAGTTCTTCCAGGCTCTGTTCGACGAAGGTGAAGCTCAGGTCGACGAATTTGTTACTCAGTTCAACTAATTCTTTACAGTATTCAGGTAGTGCTATTTACTAAAGGCAGAATGATTTTAAATGGCTTAATTACATCAGTTACAACTCTAATATTTAATGCTAAATATTCTAAATGAATATTGCCATTTTCTGGCAGCATTAAATATGGATTAATCACTTAGTTTAATTCTAAATTTATTACCCAGAGCAGTTACAAATCTCAAGGATTATTCAGACATTTCATAATGGTTTATTTCAAATTGAAATCTTCCTGACATCACTTATATAAGAGATTGATGCTTCACCAGAGATAATAAAGATAATGATATATAGTTTGAATCTTATACATTCTGCTTTAGACTCTCCAAGGGACAACACATTTCATATATGTCAAAAAGTTCTACGGCAGTATTCGTCGAGTTTGGTAGGTTAGCCGGATGAGAATTCGTCGTAAATCATTAACTGAAATTTGTTTGTGATTTAGTCCAAGGATAATTCGACAAGTATTACTGGAGTTCATCAAGTATCAGCTTTGGAAGATTTGATGAGTATTGACGAATTTCGTTAAGGCAGTTTAGTCAGGTAATGATTCGTCGAGTGTAGATTTTTAGTACGAGTGCTTTCAGTTGAGTTTCAATTAGGATTCAGCGAGTATCATCGAAGTAGACATTAAGTAAGATTCGACGTGTATCAGAAGAAAGTGTCGAGTAGCATTAGTCAACTTGTTAAGTATCGCTACGCAATTCATCGAGTATAGTAGGAATTCGTCGAGTATCGGAGGTCTTATTTGCTGAGTGCTGTAAACATTCATCGTGTGTCCATGTGGTTCGTTGGGTATACTCGCAGAATTTGGTCCGAAATTAGAATATTTAGCCATTTCATGCAGGATTCGTCGTGTATGGTCCTTAGGTTGATTTTAGGGCTTGTTTAGGTATGTCTTTGGGTTTAGGCATGGGTTTTGGTTTGGGATGTTTGGGTATGATGTTTCTTCAGCTAGGTAGGTTGGCAGTAGATAAAGGACCACCAACTTGATGTCGGTTTGTGGGTCATTACACTTGGTGGTTTGGTTTGGTCTCTATTTTGTTGCCTGTTGGGTTGTGTTGGGCCCGTTGGCCACCACCGTAGTACGTTTGTGAGATGCTTGGATTGGAAGCCTGGTATAGGACGTTTTGATCACCGATTCCGACCCGGTTGTTTTTACAAGTGTTAATGATTCACGTTTTCGAGCTGTTTTGTGCTCAATTTGCTTCTTAGATCAGTCTATGCTATTTCATGCTTATTATTTCAGATTTTGTCGAAGCACAGCTTCGTTCCGCACTCGGTGCAAATGTTCATTCAAATCCTTTATTGCAACTTTTACTTATATTTATTTTGCAAATCTGTTGTGGTTTTAGCATTCCTTATAGTCGGGTTTGGTAAACCCTTTCTTGCCCTTTTTCTTATTACCTGCTTATTTCCTTTGCCACTTGTATTTTCTTCCTGAGGTGTTCTTCTTTTTAATGCCTCAGGTTCAGGGTTGTAGTCAGTGAAGTGGCTGTGTTGGGTGGTAAATTTTGGACTGTAGTGGTTGTAGTAGTTTTCCTCACCGTCGTGAAGTAGTTTTTGTTTTTCGATTTGGTTCATACTTGCATACTTTCAGTGGGTTCGTGTCAGGTTGTTGACTCCAACTGGTAGTTTTCTTTTGGATTACTGAATACTCTATTAGCTGCTAGTTTACCTCTTTGTAATTTTTTTTACTTGCTCTCTAAGAAAGTTTTATGCTAGGCTGCATTTTAATTATTTTAAAGTATAAAAATTACTATTAGTACTTCATACATGCCATATTTAAAATATAATTCACTATCTTTAACGGTCGTAAAAGATACTTTCACTATTATTATAAATCTAGAGTCTTGCATACCATAAGTTGTCTTTCAGGGATGTTTATACTCAAGTGGGACATCTAATCTTGTAAATAAAGTACTTTATGCGGCATATAACTATATTTTTCTCATGGACTAGATGAGCCACTGAGCCAAGGGATACATCTAACTATTTAACTTAAACTAGATTTTCTCTAAGTAACTTATAAATCATTCATAAAGGTGTTAAGTGGGGGTTTTGCCTGTGCGTCCGCAGTTTTCCCCTGCTGACGTGGCATCAGGACGCTTGTTTTCAATTACGCTGACATATCGTTAAATGTGGAGAAAATACGCTTTATGATAGTTGGTATCAGAGAGATAGGTTGTTTGAAAATTGGTCGAACAACTATCTCGGGTTTCAGTTAGTTGTCTAGTTTTATTGCATACAAACACCGAAGTGTCATCAGTGTGTCTTGGCTGAAGCATGAACAGTACACTTATAAGCATAATAAGAAGTATATGATGCATATTATATAGTATGCGATGCATAATATGTGTTTGTATATGAATCCTCATAGGAGGTAATGTGTGATTGTTATGTAGTTGGGATGCATAACATCATCACATGAATGCACATTAGATTTTGATTCTCGTTGCATGTGATATTATGTAGTATGAGATGCATAATATTTCATGTGTATGTTGCTCATAACACACATTAAGGCCTTTTTAGATTGCATGACACAACATGCATGACATAACATTGCAATAGCACATATGTCATGCTAAAGATTTACATGATGACATATGTACACACATAGTTTTGTGTCAAAGGAATAAGAATATTTGCATTCATGGTTTTGGCACATGAGTTAGTAGGATGATAGTGTATCATCCTATGTTTATGCATGACATCATAAATGAAAATCCCAGTGCAAGTTAGCAGCAAGAGCAAGTATTTAATTATGAATTATCTGAATTAAGTGGTTTGGTTCAAGCGGTTAAGCTAGGTTTTGATTAGATGTTTGTTGTCTGATTAGATACCGCCTAGGCCTCCAGTGATGAGGCCGACTCCTTAGTCGGAAGGGGAATCGTCTGGTGCCCATAGTGAGGCCGTGATAGAAGGATTTTGGTAGAGTAAGGAGTCTCTGTCGAGGCAAATGCTGGAGATGCAGTCGCAGATCTAGACATTGTTATCTTGTGTAGCTAGTCAGCCACCTAGACTGCAGGACCCGGCCATGGGTTAGACTTTTCCCATTCCCATTCCCACTACCCCACTAGTGCCCCCAGTGTTGTTGCCCCCAGACATGACATTTATTTCGCATTTCCAGAGACTAGGACCCCCTACCTATGATAGAAGAGCAGATTTTATGGCTTTGGATGATTGGATTATAGCCATCGAGGAGATGTTTGCTTACTTAGGAGTTTCAGTGAAACAGGGAGTGATGGTCTCTGCGTATCACCTCAAGGGACTTGCAAAGAGTTGGTGGTTGAGAGAGAAGGAAAACCTTAAGGATGGGTGTTCATGGGAATCCTTCAAGGAATTGCTGTTGAAAAAGATTCTTCCATCGATCGAGAGGGACTGTTTGATGAATGATTTTCTACATCTAAAGCAAAGGAAGCTCACCGTTAGTGACTACGAAGTGAAGTTCAGAAAACTGTGTCGTCCTGATATGGTGTCTTCAGAGTCTAGCCGAGTTAAAAATTTTCGGGGCGGTCTTAGGAATGACATCCAGTAGCTAGCTAGTGCTTATGGATCCAGAAGTTTTGCTGAAGTTGTGGAGGCTGCTCCGAAGGTTAACGAGATTGACAATGTTAAGAACCGAGGTCAACACATGAGGAAAGATAAGAGAAATACTGGTCAGGGTAAGTGTTCCCAAGAATCCAATACTACTTCGAGGAAAAGGAGTAAAGAAATCTTCATTTCTGTGTCCGGTCAGGACATCAGTTTGAAAGATGTTACAAGAGGATAAGAGCTCAGAAGCAGGAGCAGGTTCATGCAATTCGGAGGTCTCCTAATGGAGAGTTGGTTTGTTTTGAGTGTAAGTGGAGGGGGAACGACGCTGCCCATTGCTAGGGAATGGAGAAGGCCTGCTGCCAGTGCGGATAGAGAGGACATTGCAGGTCGTAGTGCCCGCAGGCTCAGCCCCTGTTGCAACCAGTTCCACTTCAGGCCTTACCTCCACCGACACCATTGGACAAGTGGAAGGTCAAGATGAATGTGGTGTCTTTGGAGGAATCTCAGATCTCTACTCAAGTGATTTCAGGTTAGATCCTAATCTGGTTCTTGCTTTTAGTTGTAGCTGTAGTTTTGATGTTCGTTCCCTTAGTTGCGTATGCGATTTTACAGGAATGTTTCAGGTCAAGAATGGTTGGGCACGCATCCTTTTTGATTCTGGTTCTACATACTCATTCGTCGCTAGGACCTTCGTAGAGCGTCACCGTTTGACCCTCATTCTTGTTGGCGACACGTTTTGTATCATGTTTCCCTCTCGCGATTCAGTAGTATCAGACCAAGGCATTCAGAGTTAACTGATTCTGTTATTAGATTTTCTAGCCATTGCTGATCTGAAGGTGATAGACTTGGAAGATTTTGAAGTGTTTTTGGGCATCGACTGGTTGTCCAAGTATGATGCAGTTATCCAGTGCAAAGTCAAGCGGTTGGACTTCAAGATGGAAAACGGTCAACCCAGGAGTGTTAATGGTTTTCCGCGCCAAATTTCTCCGAAACGTTTTGCGGTACGTGCTCGGAAGATTGTAAATTCCGGATGTTTTAGCTGTTTGGTTTCGGTGTTGGCAACCGGTGGTAGTTTGCCGCGAGTAGAGAAGATTGCTAATGTATTTACCGAGAATCTTCCTGGTGCGTGAGTTTCCTAATGTATTTACCGAGAATCTTCCTGGTCTTCCACTTGAGAGGGACGTGAAGTTTGTCATAGATTTGGAGCCGGGTACCCATCCTATTGCTAAGGCGCCGTATTATATGGCCCCGCGTGAGTTGGAGGAGCTGTGTACCCAGTTGAATGAGTTACTGCAGAATGGATTCATTATACCAAGTTCTTCACCGAGGGGCGCTTGTGTGTGAAGAAAAAGGACAGATTAATGAGGCTGTGTATTGATTATAGAGAGCTTAATAATGTAACCATCAAGAACAAGTATATCTTGCCGGGAATATATGACTTGTTTGATCAGTTGAATGGTAGCACTATGTTTTCGAAGATTGACCTTCGTTCACGCTACCATCAGTTGAGGTTTCGTGAGATGTATATTCCACGAATTGCTTTTCGTTCACGGTGCGAACATTTTGAGTTCTTCATAATGTCTTTTGGGTTAACTAATGCACACTCTGCCTTTATGGAAATGATGAACAAAATGTTTAAGGACTTTATGGATCGTTTTGTGGTTGTATTCATAGATGATGTTATGTTATACTCCTGCAGCGCTGAAGAGCATGCCCATCACTTGCGTTTAGTTTTGTCTACCTTGAGCCTCGAGAAGATAGCTGCTATTTTGGATTGGAAGAGACCTGCTACTCCCAAGAAGATAAGGAGCTTCCTAGGGCTAACAAGCTATTATAGAAGGTTTGTGGATGGTTTCTCTATGTGTTTTGCACCTTTCACTAAATTGACATAGATGAATGCATCTTTCATTTGGAGTGATAAGTGCGAATAAGCTTTTCAGGTATTAAAAAGGAGAATGTGCACTGCTCTGGTTTTGGCCTTGCCAACCGAAGGACTAGAATATACTATATATGTGGACGCATCACATGTTGGATTTGGGTACGTGTTGATGCACACAGGCAAAGTGATTGTGTATGAGTCCAGACTGTTAAAGATACATGAGAGGAACTACCCTACACATGATTTAGAATTCGCATCTATGATTTATGCCCTAAAGTAATGGAGACACCAATTATATGGTGCTCTGTGCAAGATTTATACTGATCATAGGAGTTTGAAGTACGTCTTCACCCAAAAGGAATTGAAATTGTGACAACGAAGATGGTTAGAATAAGTTGCAGATTATGATGTTGAGATCTAATACCATCCGGGCAAAGATAATATGGTAGCCGACGCCATGAGTAGGAAGTAAACGAAAAATTTTAACCTTTCTGTGTATTCGCTGGTGGAGGAATTTCTCTTGATGGATATTTTAGTGGGGAGTAGCGACTCGCCTAGTAATTTGGAAGTATTATAGCTTCATGGATTACACTTATGAGGCTTCATCAGAAGGATGATCTAGATTTGTTGCACCTTTATAATAGAACTGCAAAAGGGGAATTATCGGACTTTTCAATTGATGATGCGGGAACCTTGAAGTACCACGATAGATTTTGTATTCCCACAGTAGGGGATATTTGAGTTAAGTCGTGCAATGAGGCGCGTGGTTCTAGTGTTTCCTACCACACCGATTCAACTAAAATGTATAAGGATCTGAAGCAGATCATTTGGTGGAACTGTATGAAGGGAGATATAGCTAAGTTTGTATCAGAGTGTTTTACCTGTAAGCGAGTGAAGGTCGATCATGGAAGGCATGGAGGCAAGCTGACGACCTTAGGAATTCTGAGTTGGAAGTGGGAGAGTATTTCAATGGATTCTATTACTGGATTGCCGAGATCTCCCCGAGGACATGATTCAGTTTGTGTTATAGTGGATTGATTGACGAAGTGTACTCACTTCATTTCATTCAAGATATACTACTCTTTGAAGAAAATAGCTGAGTTATACATGGATGAGGTCATCATATTACATGGAGAACCTATTAGTATTGTATCAGATCGAGACTTCAGGTTTACGTCTCACTTTTGGAAGAGTTTACAGGAGGGGTTGGGTAGCGATTTGAGGTATTCCACAACCTTTCATCCGCAGATAAATGGTCAGACGGAGAGAGTAAATCAGATCGTGGAGGATATTATCTCATGTTATATTTTTGACCACGGAGGAGCGTGGGATGTGCGTTTGAGACTGATGGAATTTGCATACAATAATAGTTATCAAGAGAGCTTGTAGATGATGCTGTTTGAGGCTTTGTATTGGAGACGTTGCAGGACTCTCTCATTTTGGGCCGTGGTTGGTGAGAGACCGTTATTGGGTCCATAAGCGTTGGAAGAAATGGATATTTATGTTATGGATATTCGAGAGAAGCTTCAGATAGCTCAACAACATTATGAAAGGAATGTCAATCGGTGTAGGACTTGATTTGGAGTTTGCGATGGGGACATGGTTTTTCTTAAGGTTTCCACAATGTCTGACATTAAGAGATTTGGTAAGAACCATAATTTGGATCCTAGGTTTGTGGGACCTTTCAAAGTTGTTGAGCGGATTGGTGAATCAGCTTATAGGCTGGAATTGCCAACAAGTTTTCCTAGCGTGCATGATGTTTTCCACGTGAGCCAATTGTGAAAGTGTGTGCTGAGCAACATACAAATTGTTGATGTTGTGCCACAGTTGGAGCCAAACCATTCATATGTGGAGGTGCCTGTTCGTGTTTTGTATACTCAAGATTAGGTATTGCGAAAGAAGACAATATCCATAGTTAAAGTTTTGTGGAGGAACCAAGACGTGGAGAGCGCGACTTGGGAGTTGTAGTCAGCTATGAGGGAGACTCATCCTCATTCATTCTCCTGATGCTTTTGGTACGTGTTTTCTTTGATGGCCTATGATTGTTTTTCTTTTGTTTTGTATTTGATCCTATTATGTTAAGTTTCAGGACGAAACTTCTTTTTAGCGGGGGAGGCTGTAACACCCCTGATTTTTCGGTGTTTATTTTAATTCTCGTAGTTGCATATTTTTGACGTCAGGGCGTTACGTTGACGAATAGTTAACAAGTATCATTTGTTGGGGCATGGGTTTGCTCAGTGGGTTTTCCTGTATTATTGGTTTTGGCTTGGTTGTGCACCTTCCCTCGTGATCCAGGTCTGTTTTGGTGACTTTTTGGAGCTTTTATAGGGATGTGGTGGCGTTTTATTTTCAGGTGGTGTTTTACCAGAGTTTGGTTAATCATATTTGGATTTCAACTTCGTCGTTAGATTCGTAGGGTCGGTATTTAGCTACGGTGCGATTTTCACAAGATTCCGAGTTGGTTTGGATTTTAGGACGTGTTGGGTTTATTGATTATTAAATTGTATTATATTATTATAATTATTTATATATGTATATATATAGTCGGATATTAGGTCGCGTTAAAAAAACTATTCATCATCTTCCTAACCCAAGTTGTGGCCGTTTTCGTTAGTGGAAGTGGAGCGGCATCCCGCGTGCTTTTGGCCAGTGACTTCCAGTGATTTGGTGGTCAGATTCCTCGATAGAATAGAGATTTGGGAAGCACTCGCTGAGATCTACCCAATCGTGGTAAGATTTTCTCGATTCCTTGATTTTTAGGCATTAGAGTTAGTGATTTTGACCTCCTTGTTCCCCCAAAAGTTTCAGGAAACATTGCTAGTATGTTTTGGTGGCCTATCCTTGTGGTGGTGCGAGTGGGAGGTGTTTTTTCGGAGTTTCAAGACAAGTGGCTCTTTTCCCCCTTGCATGTTCATTTCTTGCTTGTTCTTCTTCATTCCATTCTTCCTCCCTTAGAGACTAGGATTAGTGTAAGTAGGATATGAAAGAAATCCTAGAGCAGGGAAAGTTTTCGGCTAAGTAGAATTCGGCGGTTTGGGTAAGCAAAATTCGTCAAATATTGACTGTAGTATTCGTCGAGTTTGGTAGGTTAGCGGGATGAGAATTTGTCGTAAATCGTTAAGTGAAATTTTCTGGATGTGGAGGGATTTAGTCTAAGGATAATTCGACTAGTATTATTGGAGTCCATCGAGTATCGGCTTATGCAGATTCGGCGAGTATCGCCGAATTTCATTAAGGCAATTTAGTCGGGTAACGATTCATCAAGTGCTGATTTTTAGTCCAAGTCCTTTTCGTCGAGTATCAATTAGAATTCAGTGAGTATCGCCAAAGTCGTCGTTAAGGCATATTTGACATGTATCGGAAGAAAGTGTCGAGTAGAGTTTGTCAACTCGTCGAGTATAGTAGCATTTCATTGAGTATCACTATGTAATTCATCGTGTATAGTAGGAATTCGTCGAGTATCGGAGGTCTTATTCGACGAGTGCTGTGGAAATTCGTCAAGTTTCCTTGTGGTTCATCTGGTATACTAGCCGAATTTCACCAAGACATAGAATATTATGCCATTTCGTGTACGATTCGTCGTGTATGGTCCTTACTGTGATTTTAGGGCTTATTTAGGTATGTCTTTAGGTTTAGCTTGGGGTTTTGATTGGGTTGTTTGCGTATGATGTTTCTTCGGCTAGGTAGGTTGGCATTAGATAAAGGCCAACCAACTGAATGCCGGTTTGTGGGTCATTACACTTGGTGGTTTGGTTTGGTCTCTGTTTTGTGGCCTTTTGGGTTTTGTTGGGCCCGTTGGCCACCACCGCAGTGCCTTTGTGAGTCGTTTGGGTCTGGAAGCCTGTTATGGGACATTTTGGTCACCGACTCCAGCCCGGTTATTTTTGCCAAGTGTTAATGATTCACATTTTCGAGTTGTTTTGTGCTAAGTTTACTTCTTAGATTTGTCTAGGTTATTTGATGCTTATTCTTGCAGATTTTGTTGAAGCACGACTTCGTTCGACACTTGGTGCAAATGTTCGTTCAACTCCTTTATTGCAATTTTTACTTTACTTGTCTTTATTTGGCTAATCAGCTGTTGTTCGTTCCAGAATTCCTTATAGTCAGGTTCGGTAAACCCTCTCTTACATTTTTTCTTATTACCTCCTTATTTCCTTTGCCACTTCTATTTTCTTGCTGAGGTGTTCTTCTTTTGAATGACTCAAGTTCAGGGCTGTAGTTGGTGGAGCGGATGTGTTGGGTGGTATCTTTGGACTACTGTGGTTGCAGTAGTTTTCCTCACTGTTGTGAGGTAGTCGTTGTTTTTCGGTTTTGGTTCAGACTTGCATACTTTCAGTGGGTTCGTGTCAGGTTGTTGACGCCCACTGGTTGTTTTCTTTTGGATTATTGAATATTCTACTAGCTGCTAGTTTACGTCTTTGTGATTGTTTTTACTTGCTCTTTCGGAAGGTTTTGTGCTAGGTTGCTTGTTAGGTATTTTAAAATATAAAAATTACTATTAGTACTTCATACATGCCATATTTAAAATCTAATTCACTATATTTAACGGTCGTAAAAGATACTTTCACTATTATTATAAATCTAAAATCTTACATACCATGATTTGTCCTCCATGGATGTTTATACTCATGTAGGACATCTAATCTTGTAAAAACGGTACTTTCCACAGCTTATAACTATCTTTTTCTCATGGACTAGATGTGCCCCTAAGCCGAGGAATACGATTAACCACTTAACTTAAATTGGATTTTCTCTAAGTAACTTATAAATCTTTCATAAAGGTGTTAAGTTGGTGTTTTTCCTGAGCGTCAGTAGTTATCCCTTGCAGATGTGGCATCATTGTGTGTGTTTTCCCTTACTCTGATATATCGTTAAATACAGAGAAAATGCGAGTTGTGGCATCACCAATCCAGACCAACCCATCTGGATGGGCTTCACACAGCATGCCTATTCCGTAGTGCGATTTCTGGATTCTATATGCAAAATCACCCATGGATATCAAGTATCAACTCATCAGAATTCCCTCGACTCTCCACCTTTTGGTGGGGGATTCCATGTATATGCAAAAAGGAGGACTTCACTTGTCCAAGAAGGAAGATCGTTATCCTCTTAGTTTGTTTCAAATCCATAACTGAGATTTCTATCCGGATGGGAAGGAGCGCCTCACTTTCCTCTTTACGGATCTGGCTTTAGTTCTATAATTCGACCTCATGATCTCATCCACTAAGCTAGCAAAGCTCAACCTCAACCTTCTTCTTCCTTTCTCCCAAGCACATGATGAGAAGGATGTGAGAGAGTGAGAGAAGAGAAATAAATCTTCTCTCCACCTCTTCTCTGATTAAGCATCCTCGTGAATAAACCCAACCACACGATCCTATCATCAAAAGAAAGGAAAGGCCACAATTTCAGCTGACAAGTCAAAATTAATGCTATCGTCGAGTGATATCTGCAATCGCCTGGGCGATATCGTCGGTACCCGCTTTGACCCCAATTAACCACCGCTCATTGGCCGCCTTCCGTCCATCTGACATGTGTCCAACCATATGTGGTAGTATCGCCTAGCGATTCCCACTATCGCCACTCTGATAGCACACTCAATGCTTCGTCGAGTGCGTTGAGAGCGTCGAGTGCGTTGAGTATACTAAATGCTTTGTTGAAGGCGTTGAATGCGTCGAGTGCTATCGCTATCGCCAACGATACTCACTATCATTGCGCGATAGTATTCATCGAGCCTACTACACATTTTGTTAAAAGCATCGAGTGCGTCGAGTCCTCTCAACGCTTCGTTGAAAGTGACGGGTGCTATCAACAATGATACCCAATTTCGCCCAGCAATAGCTACCAAAAGTTCTGTTTTCTCATTTTTGGGGTGTTAAAAATCTCCCCTCCTTATAGTAATTTTGTCCCAAAATTTTATTCATCTATAGGTATATAAAAACAACAACAAATAAGTTACAACATTCAAAAAAATGTTCCAACATCAATTTACAAAAAACTCCGGAAACTCATCGCGAATTATTTTCTCACGCTCCTATGTCACTTCTTCTCGGCCATAATTATCACAATGGACTATAACCATCTCGATTTCCTTGTTTCGTAGCTTCTCGATCTCCGTATCCTCGATCCGAATGGGCCTAACCTTCGTCATCATCCTATGATCGACTGGTACTCGATCATCAGCAATCACTGGAGTTGGCTCTTTCACAAGTTTCTGCAGTACGGATGTGTGAAACCCATCATGCAAGCCACTTAGCTTCGCCGAAAGAGCGAACCGGTGCGCAGCTTCTCAAACTCATTAAACCACTTCAAACGGACCATGATACCTCAGACTCAACATTTTCAAGAACCGAATCCTGGACATGCCTTTGAATGATTTGATCTTTAAATATACCCAATCGCCATCTGCAAACCCCACGTTTCGGTTCTTTGTATTGTAGTATTTTGATTGCCTATCTTGGGCTACCATTAGCCTTTCTCAAATGGTGCATATATTCGATTTTGCATCTTTGACCCCTTACGGTTATACAACTTCGATTCGCCTATTTATTACCAAGCTAAAGGAGTACGACACTTCATACCGTATAAAGCTTCAAATGGCGCCATGTGAATACTAGCTTGATAGCTAATATTATTGGCAAACTTGATCATATAGAGATGGTCCTCCCACCACTTCCCGAAATCAAAGGCGCACATCCGGAGCATATCCTCCATCATTGGATTGGTCCTCTCCATCTGACAATCCATCTGCAGATGAAAATCTGTACTGCACTTCAGTTGAGTACCTAACAACTGGTGGATTAGACTCCAATCATCCGAAATAAAGCATCCATCATGATCACTGACGATGCTACGGGGCACAATGTGCAATCGTACTATGTTGTCCACGTACAACTTAGCCAACGTTTCCACTGAATCATCTTTCTTGTTCGGTATGAAGTGTGATACCTTTTTCAATTGGTCAACGATCACCCATACGACATCATTTCCGCTCTGTGAACTCGGCAGTCCGTGCACGAAATCCATAGAGATATCATCCAACTTCAATATTAGAATTGGTAATGACTTCAGGAAACTGCCAGGCTTCTGACATACTGCTTTCACTAGGGCACAAGTTTGTCACTTTGCCATGTAAAGAGCTATGTCTTTCTTCAGACCCAGACACAAGAACAACTTTTTCATGTCCTTGTACATCTTTGTGCTCCCTAGGTGAATTGAACACTTCGTAAAATGTGCTTCGTACATCAATTCCTCCCATAATTTTACCACATTCGGGATGCACAAACGACCGCCCTTTCTCAAATGACCATCATCGAAGGAGAATTGGGAATTGGACCCATCCATATAAAGCATTTCATACTCTTATCGAGTTCTGTTGCTCGCCGAACCCTATCCACAAGGTCATACTATACCTCTGTCCAGTTCAGGCACACATTAGCACTAGAATTCTTATCGACATAAGAAATCTCTAAGGCCTCCAACTCCTAGATTAGACGCTCATCATGCATCTGCAACCAACTTGCCCTTACCGGAGTCTGCTGACTCAAGGCATCTGCAACCACATTTCCCTTTTTGAGAGTACAATGTGTCTGAAAGGTGTAGTCCCCAAGGAATGCCATCCACCTCCGCTGTCGCATATTCAGATCCTTTTGATCTATTAAGTACTTAAGTCCCTTATGGTCCGTGAAGATGGAAACTTTCATGCCATATAAATAATCACGCCATAGTTTAACTGTAATAATCACAGCCGCTAACTCCAAGTCATGGACTGGATAACTTCTCTCATGCATTTTCAACTGGCATGAGCCATAATCAATAACCTTTTCGAACTAAAGAAGAACACAACCTAAGCCACTCCCTGAAGCATCACTATATATCTCATAGTCGTCTGTAACACATGGCGAACTCAAAATAGGCGTCATAGTCAAATGACTCTTTAACTCCTCAAAATCTCGCACGCACTCAGGCATCCAAATGAACTTCTGATCTTTCCTCGTCAGTGTAGTGAGAAATAAGGCTATCCGTGAAAAGTTCTTTACGAAGCGACTGTAGTAGCCAGGAATTTCAAGGAAACTCCAAACTTTTGCTATAGAAGACAAAACAGGCCACTCCCGTATCGCAACTATCTTTGGTGGATCTACCGCAATACCTTCTCCACAAACCACATGTCCAAGTAATTCCACTGACGACAGCTAAAACTCGCACTTTGAGAACTTGACATAGAGCTTGTTTCTCCTCAGGATGTGCAAAACCATCCGCAAATGATTTGCATGATCTTCTTTGGACTGAGAGTACACCAATATATCATCAATGAAGACGATCACAAATAGGTCCAAGTACTCTCTAAACGTTCATTTCATTATGTCCATGAATACCGATGGAGCATTTGTTAGCCCAAATGGCATCACAGTGAACCCATAATTATCGTAGCGTGTACCAAACACTGTCTTGGGAATATCATCTTCCTGAATCCTCAACAGATAATAGCCAGACATTAGATCTAGCTTTGAGTAGATAGTTGATCCCACCAGCTGATCGAACAAGTCATCAATCCGTAGTATCAGATACTTGTTCTGTAAGACCTTATATTTTTTCGCTTTGCCTCCGGGTCTTATGCACAGAATCGCCATTTTGTGGTGACACCAACACTCTTGAAGGTCGTCACTACAAAATGTCGATCCTGCCGGTTGTAATGATCACTGAAGAAGTAGAAGTATATAGTTTAGACCAATTAATTCTAAGTCTACAATCACCTATAGTGTAAAAAAGCTGAATCACAACACAGTACACATAAAAATAAAACAGAAATGGGAAGAGTAAAATGACCAAGGTTAAATGGGCTCTTGCCCGGTACATCATGTCCTCACTACAACACTCTCACGAAAGCAAACTATACTAATCACTCACGGATCCTGAGGCTGGTGCTCATGTACTAGACTGGCCCGCCATATTGTGCATCGTACTCCGCTGGTGCTGCATCTCCTGGTGCTGCTACCTATCTCCCATCTGAAGCCATAGAGATGTTTGGTCCACCGACTCGTTAGTCAAAAAGTCTAATCCTGGTTTACCCCCACCCCTCCCCCAGTGGATATGATAGGAAGGTTATGATGGTGGAGAGTAAACAAGAGCAGGTGAAGGTGGACCTAATCTAGAAGTTATATTATAACATTAATAGTACTATAAAAAGAAATGCCAGCTAGTAATACTAAAGTAATAGAGAAGTAAAGAGTAGAAAGTAAAGTGCACCATAAAAGAAATATAATAGATAACCGCAAAGAGGACAACCATAGCTTATAAGCATGCCCACACAAGCTAATAAACTATGGGTCATTTTGCAAGGCCTAACGTATTAAAAGTCTCATACCAATTTATATTTTAGGGGTAAGGGTTAAAATGTGATGACGACATGATATGATATGTTATGTGGGATTGATGGTAATGATTCATACAAGTGCAACACACACACATGACTCTATGCGCACAAACCTTTAGTTCCCCTATTTGGAGTTAGCTAAAACTTCAGGTACCTGCCATCGCGGTAAACTGAGGCAATGGGTTGGGCCACCCCACCTATAGGCCGGCATTCATACCACCTAACCAAGACCTTCGTATGGCTCAATTTGAAGAACTCACTGCGGAGCCTTTGTGTACACTGCTGGCAAATCCACCAGTTTTTTCCTTGGCTAAGTGTAAACTACACCCACCGAGTCATCGTATTGACGTCAGTGTGAACGACCGTCAAATACCAAAGACCCACCACCTTATGCACATACAGCCATGAATTACTGATCCATCGGCTCCCCGGACTAACCAGCCTGTTATAACTACCTTCCGAGCCTTCGACTCGCAGGGCTAACTTGCCCATTTCCACAACCTCCAAACCTACCGCTCGAGTGACGAAACCAAGCTAACCTCCTGAGTCACTGGGGTGAGTGAAAGTCAATCCCTAGTATTTACTAGTTGCCCTTTAATCATTTTAGTCTTATAGTTTAATGCTAACCTTGGACTGCCCAGGGGCATCCCAGTGAATGGCTCCGAAGGGAATTAGGAACTATGATGGTGATGCAGGCTCTGAGCATCATGAACACATGCAGGGACATCGTCTCCATCAATCATCCCTCGCTCAAAATCACTCATGGACGATGAGTGGCCCGGGAGGGGAAAATAGTCGAAGGTAGCAACAACAAGGGGCAAATCTGGCCCCACAATCAAAGTCGTAGTAGCGTGGTAATCCCACATCATAGAGAACCTATCAGGCAAAAAGGGGAACCTTGGAAAATCCTTAGTCAAAGAAGGAGAAAATGTTTCAACATCAACATTCAACATACCTCCAATGGAAACCGTAGGGGAGAGCGATCCAGGACCCAGCTCTCCCCTTTAACCATTAAAAGACATAGTGGACAGAATACACAGAGAGGCAGATAATTCAAGTGGTGGAGAAATGTTGGGTACACTGTTAATATGTACCAGATTTGGATAAGCCTCATCTTAACCAATGATATACAACAATTTGTATTTGATTTATGTTTGAGTTTCATTGTGCAGGTTTAAGTATTGGAAGAAAATTTTCTAAGTTCAAGTGTCGACACTTGTGAAGAATTATGTCGACACTTGTAAGGAATTGTGTCGACACCCAGGCATTATGTCGACACCAAAATAAGAAGCTGTGTCGACACCCAGACTTGTGTCGACACTTGTGAAGAACTGTGTCGATACCTAAAGAAGAAGCTGTGTCGACACTCAGACTTGTGTCAATACCAGAGCCTGGAGTTATGTCGACACTGAAAGCAGAAGCTGTGTCGACACCCAGGAGTTATGTTGACACAAAAAGCAAAAGCTGTGTCGACACACAGGAGTTATGTTGACACTGAAAGCAGAAGCTGTGTCGACACCCAGGAGTTATGTCGACACTGAAAGCAGAAGATGTGTCAACACACAGGACTTGTGTCGACATATTTAACAGATGTTGTGTCGAGTACCAGAAGAATGATAATGTCAACACATGGAGTGTTGTGTTGACATCATCAAGACTTCTATCGACACTTAGTCCATTTGTGTCGACACATGTGAAGCAATTTGCTGAGTGGTTCATGCTAAGTTGGAAAGTCTTTGAAGAATCAGTTGTCATAACTGACCGGTTTGACACCTTTGTCAGAACTATCAGAAGACTGTTACAAACCGGATCAGCCGGTAATCAGGAGGAAACTCTATATAAAGGACTGGTTCGATATAATAGGAAGTAACAGTAAGCAAGGAAAAGAGAACACACAACACTAAGAAGTGAATCCTTCAGAGGGAGTTTTCTACAACAAGAAAAGGGGAAACCCTTACGAAGGCAGATCCAGATCAGTCTGCAAGGAAAATTCAGATCTCATTCTGAATTCAAGAAGGAAGCTATCTGAAGATCAACTTCTACATCAAGTGAAGATCAACCTTATTTTGTTCTATAAAGAAGCTTTGAAATGGCTAAGTCAGGTTGGATCTGAAGATCAGTTTATTCAAGAACTGATCAAGAAGCTCACTCCTGTGAAGAGATCTATCTGGTGAAATTTCTGTATCTCTTAATCAAATAATTTCTGGTAGGATCTGTTGTAAGATATGAGTTGTAAGCCTGTAATTATAAAGGCAGAGGTAGGGCTGAGTGCCTGAGTTGTAGGAGTGGGATTTCACTCTGAGTTGTAGGCCTGTGAGAGAGGCTGAGGTAGGGCTTTTACCTGAGTTGTAGGAGTGGGGTTTCACTCTGATTTGTAGGACTGTGAAAGAGGCTGAGGTAGCGCTTGTGCCCGAGTTGTAGGAGTGTGGATTCACTATGAGTTGTAGGAACCATTCTTGGTTCTGAGCTGTAAGATTTGCGGCTCTGAGAAGTGGAAGGAAGTTGGGCCGAATCCAGTTCACTACTGGGTAAGAGAAGGGGGAAAGTGGATGTACTCATACCTTGGGGAACCACTATAAATCTAGTGTATGCTGTGTTGTGTTCATTGTGCTGTGATTTAAAATTTATGCTGTGCTGAGATAGATTTTGCTATTTGCCTAAAATTTAAAGGACAATTTAGAACCCTGGGTGTCTAGGCTCTTAAATCAAGTCTTTCAAGTGGTATCAAAGTGAGGTTTCTCAAAGATTGGCCTAACAGTCTGAGTGAATATCCAAGGCAAATAAAAATTTCAAGAATGGGTTCAATTGAGAATCCGAAGGAATTTGGATCTATGAAACTGCCTATCTGCATGAAAGAAGGCTTTGGCATATGGAAGGAAAGGGTCAGGTTGTTTATAGAAGCATCTTATCCAAGAATCTACATCACAGTATAAGAGGGTCCCTTCATTCCAATGAAGGTATTAGTTCTGGATGTAAATGTTAAAACCCCTAAGAGCTATTCTGAAATGACTAAGGATGAGATCATCCTGGCAAAACTAGACAAAAGAGCACAAAATATTATAGTAAATGATATAGATGATGCCACATTTCAGAATCTGGTGCACTGTAAAACCTCTAAGGAAATGTGGGACACCCTAATTGTCTACATGGAGGGAACAGAAGAAGTCAGAGAGGACAGGAAACCTATGCTGAATCAAGAATATGAGTGCTTTAGACAAGCCAAGACTGACAGCATAGCTGAATGTTACAAGAAGTTCCTCAGGATTGTCAATGAGCTGATGACCTAAGGCAGAGTCTTCAGCACATATGAACTGAATGACAAGTTTCTCAGGTCACTAACATAGGACTGGGACACAAAGATATGTGCCATCAGAGAAGTGGCCAAGCTTGCTGATAATCCTCCACCCACACTATTTGGAAAGCTGTTGTCATATGAAATGCAACTCACTGCCAGAAAAGAGGAGGAGAAATGCAGTAGGCCTGAGTACAAAGAAAGGTTTGTAGCCTTCATGGCTGAAGGCATAAGAAATGGTTGGATAAAGTCTCCTTCTCCACCCAGAAAGAGTGCTGAGGCTGAAGAAGAAAATCTTGACAACAACACATCAGATAACCACACCTCTGATGAGGACTTTGCTGCCTTTACAAGGCAATTCCAAAGGTCCATGAAAAAGAAGAAATGGAGAACCAGACCATCAACATCCTTTTCCAAGGATGAGTATTACAAGAAAATGAAGACTCCCAAGGTGGACAGGTATGCCTCAAAACCTATTAAACAAACTAATTCTAAGATTGTTTGTTATTGTTGCAACAATCCTGGACATGTCATAGCTAACTGACCAGACAAGAGGACTGAATCTAAAGATAAGAATAAGTATTAAGTAAAAGGCAAGAAGGAGAAATCCCTTATTTCTCAGAAGTAGAAGAGTTGGACAGACTCTTCATCTTCAGGATCAGGAGAAGAAGATAATGCAGAAGAATATGTTGGGCTGATCTCAACAAAAGAGGATTCTAGGGAACTAGAATTCCTACAAATGTTGGACTCCATAAATAGAGCAGAAGACTATTGTTGTAGAGGGCTGATGGCTATATCAAAAAATGATCAGTGCCAGGATCAGCTTGGTCCTAGTAAGGTGAATCCAAGTGACCATACCCCTATATGGTACTTGGATAGTGGATGTTCTAGACACATGAATGGAACAAGAAGAATGTTGAGGGACTATGTACCCATAGAGAATGGTCTCAAAGTAATCTTTGGTGGATCAGAAAAAGGAATCATCAAAGGATTTGGTAACATTTTTAGTGATTCAATTACTATCACTAAAGTGGCTTCTGTGAAGGGTTTAAAACATAACCTGATCAGCATAAGTCAACTTAGTGATCTAGGTTATGACATCTCCTTCCTCAAAGGGGAGTGCCAAATAAGAAGGTCAAGTGATCAAGAGATCAATTTGACTGCACTACGAAAGGGAATGTATATTGTCTTAACCAAGATTGTGAGTTTGACAATTCACCCATTTGTCTAGTTGCAGGAGAAAAAGCTTCATTATGTGTCAAATGGCACAAGAGGCTTGCCCATCTGAACTACAAGTCAATAGGACAACTGTTTAGCACGGGGTTAGTGAGGAATGGTCCTCAAGTCAAGTGCATTAAAGAGGGTGTGTGTTCAGCTTGCCAAAAGGGGAAACAGACTAAGTCCTCTTTCCATGCACTTGATATCAAAGATTCAATGAGATGTTTATATTTCTTGCATATGAATTTGTTTGGTCCTATGTCAGTTCATAGTCTTGGTAGGAAAGTATACACACTAGTTATGTGGACGACAATTCTAGATTCACATGGGTTTTCTTCTTGAGATAGAAATCTGAAACCCCAACTATTTTCCAGACTTTTGTTAGACAACTTTAGAATGAATATAACAGTTCAGTGGTCAAAATCAGAAGTGACCATGGAACTGAATTTAGTCTGAAAGTATGACAAAGTTCTATGATGAACTTGGGATTCATCAGGAATTCTCCTCACCTAGAACTCCTCAGCAAAATGGAGTTGCTGAAAGAAAGAATAGAACTCTAATTGAGGCAAGTATAACACTACATAGTGACACTAGTCTCCCTGAGTACTTCTGGGCTGAGGTAGTAAATACTGCATGTCATGTTCTCAATAGAGCCTCCATCAATAAGAAATATGGAATGGACACAGCCTCCACCATGAAAACTCCAATGGGAACAAGTATGTCTATATGCAAAGATGTGTTAGGGAAACCTATTGATGAGTCTTTGTATAGAGGGATAATTGGCTCCCTACTTTATTTGACTGCTAGTAGTCCTTACATCATGTATGCAATATGTGTCTGTGCTAGGTACCAAGCTTGTCCAAAGGAATCTCATTATACTGCAGTTAAAAGAATTTTGAGATATTTTAAGGGCACACTTAATCTAGGCCAATGGTACCCTAAGAATAGAGATTTCTTACTAACAGGTTTCTTAGATGCAGACTTTGCAGGATGCAAAGAAGACAGGAAGAGTACAACAGGAACTTTTCAATTCCTACAAGGAAGGCTGGTGTCATGGTGAGCAAGAAGCAAACAAGTACAGCTATATCAACAGCTGAGTATGAGTATGTAGCTGCAGGTAGTTGCTGTGCACAGTTGTTGTGGATAAAGCACCAACTAGGAGATTATGGCATCAAGGTAAGTAGAATTCCACTATTTGATGATTCTACCAGTGCTATTTCTATTGTTAAGAATCCTGTATCACACAGTAGAACCAAACATATAAAAATTAAGTTTCATTTCATCAGAGAACATGTTGAGAAGGAAGATATAAGTCTAGTGTTTGTGAACACAAATAATCAAATAGCTGATATATTTACAAAACCACTAGATGAAATTAAATTCAATTATTTTAAAATTGAATTAGGTATGTTGAACCTAGAATAGGTTAGCACAAGCTTCCCTAAGAAGAATTTGTAAGTACAAAATTTCTCAGGAAATTTGTCTAAGTACAAAGTTTGTGTCGACACAAGCACAATTGTGTCGACAAACTCAGTAAGTTGTGTTGACAAAGAATAAGGATGTGTTGACATAGAAAAAGTATCTGTGTGGACAGAGAAATAGGTGTCGACACAACCTTGTCGAGACCTTATATCTAGAGGATTTTTCGTGTCGACTAATCCTAAGTTTTGTCGAGACCTAGGTCATTTCTATTGACACATGTAAAAGTTTTGTCGACTTTGGCTCGTCTTTTGACCTACCCTTTACGCTAACACTATAAATAGGTAAAGCTAAAATCTGGTCGATTACGCTTTCAGAAAACTAGTATCTGCACCTTGTGTCGACAAAGACCTTCTCTTCTTTTCTCTTCCATCTCTCACGACAATGGCGCCTCACCAGGACGATAAGGTGAATGAAGGCTATGAGCTGGTTTGTGGAGGATTCACGACAGCTTCACAAGAAATCCAGGGCATCATTACCCTAATTTCTGATAATGGTTTAGAATTCTTGGTCTCGGAACCAACAAATTTGGAAAAAGGAAGTAATGGAATTCTATTCATCTGCCACTGTGGACATAGAAGGGAAGAAGATTAAAGCCACAGTTCAGGATTCCCGAGTTAGACTAACACTAAAGACTATCAGGAAATCACTCCAACTTCCCATGGTTAAGGATGATGAAGAAATTGTTCTATCCAAGATTGAAGAAGCACTAAGTTGGTGCGCGCTGAACACAAATATCAGGTTTGGATCATCTATTGCTCGGAAAGGGATGAATTCCCAAGTAAAGTTTCTGTCTGAGGTAGTTGGGAAGGTAATTCTGTGTAAGACTAGTGGACATGACAGAATTTCAGTCCACATGTTCAATCTGATGACAAGGATTATTTTCACTATAAAAACAGACTTGACATCAATAGTTTTTGATAAACTTCAAGAAGGAATAAAGAAACCAAATCTGAGAAGGATTTTGAGTTTATGTCTATCTGCTGTAGTACCAGATATTTTGAACCAACTTCCAGGAACCAAAATCAACCACATGAGGAGGATGGATGTGAGAATTCTATCTAGATGGGATAGAGTATTGACAAAGGAAATATCTACTCCACAGAACACGTTAAGAAAGATAGATAGTAGAAAAAGGTTATTCAACAAGAAGAATCCTCCAGTGATTTTGAAGAAGAAGTGGTCTTCAGTTCAGATGAAGACAGACCACAAGAAGAAGCACAGGATCAAGTGGAGAGCTGTATGCTCTTAGAGCAACAAGTAGTCTCCACTCCAGGGGGAGAAAATCTTGAACCAGCAGTACAAGACACTGTACAAGTTGAGCTGCCTACCCAAGGGGGAGGTATTACTGAAGCTGCAATAGAAAGTGAGAATGCTGCTGATACTATTATGGAAATAGTGTTAGATATCAACAATGAAGCACTACTAAATATTGAGAAAGAAGCATAAGATGAGCAGATAAAAAATACTGCTCAAAATAATCAAGTAAGTATCTCCTTTATAGAGAATGACCTGGACAAAGATCTGGATGTCCAGGGAGAACCTTCTGTTTTTCAAACGAATTTCATTCCTCTTGTTCAGATGCAGTAAGAGGTAACTATGGAAGAGCTATGTTGGAACACCCTATTACTAATTTGGGTCAGGATCACTATGTCTCTAGGATTCTATGTTTTGACCTTCTGTATAGATTATAGGTCAATTAGAATTGAGTCTAAGGGATCAGGAATCTAGGTTTGGAAGCTGCCCTGAAGACCCAAGTTTTTCTGGAGACTAAGTCCAAATCGTCGAGCTCAGCACGACGTTTCGTCGAACTCCATTCGACGATCGTCTAGCTCAACCTTTGGCAGATCGTCGAGCTCCATTCGACGATCGCTGAGCTCAAGCCTCAAAATATCGTCGAGCTCTGGTCGACGATCGCTGAGCTCAACTTCTCAATATCGTCGAGCTCCATTCGACGATCGCTGAGCTCAGGTCGACGATTTTGACTCTGAACTGGATCCTTATCTCTGAGCTCAGTTCGACGATCTTTGAGCTCAGATCGACGATTTTCTGCTGCTTACATCTTTCATTTTCGCTGAGCTCAGCTCGACGATAGCAGAGCTCAGTTCGACGATTTCAGTTGACCTTCAGAATTCTAATTCAAAATCAGATAGAAGTTATTCTGCATTTAAGACAGAAGATCTGCCAGCCGTTTTCATTTACTTCTGGAGCAAGTTTCAAGGGATTTTCTAAGGAACAAATCAGTGGACTTTCCTTCAGAACATATTATTCAATTAAGGCTGTAATTAATTCAGACCAACGGCTATCTTTGACAGAGCATTTTTTTTCCTATTGAGATTCAGAGAATAAAAGACTGAATGTTTTTGAATCAAAAAGAAGACAGGCAAGAACAAGAGAACAGAGAAAGACAAGTAGAGGATACCCTCTCTACACACAGAGACTCTCTCAATCTTCTGTCAACAAGAATTCAGAAGAACACTCATCAAAAAGAGATCAAGCTTTCAAACATTCTTCAGATCTCTTCAGCTCTCAAGTGTTCAAGGCCAACATCATCTCAAGACTCCAGACACTCAACATTTCAGCTTGCTGAAATCATCATCTGCTGGAGATCTAATTTTGAAGGCCTATCACCCTCAGCAAAGCTCATCTTCCTGAAGACTTCAAGGACTCAGGGGAGCTTTGAAATCAATCCACATAGTCTTCTCAGTTGCTTGAGAAAGAGAAGACTGCCATAACTCTCTCACCCCCAATCTGTAAAGGGTTTTTCAAACTCCCTTCAAAAGTTTGAATCTGGTTTTTGAGCACCTTGTCAAAAGCTCATTGGTGGCAAGACACCTGATCAAAAAATCTGTTTTGGTTTTTGAGCACCTTATCAAAAGCTCATTGGTGCCCAGGACACCTGATCAACTCATCCTGCAGTGGATTCCTACCTAGGGTGGTAGAAGAGTGGATGTACCCAAGTTGGGGAACCACTATATTTCCTTGTGTCATCTGGTTGTGCATGTTTTCTTTTTGTTTCTGGCCTAGATTTTCTTGTGCTTAATATCTGCATAGCTTAGTTTTATTTCTGCTTCCCTGCTTACACTCATTACAACAATTGTTGTAAGGCTTTGCAAAAGTTTTCTTTGTGTTTTCAAAAAGCACCATATACTCTATTCACCCCCCCCTCTAGAGTATATCAGATCTAGTTTCCCCTTTCAATTGGTATCAAAGCCAGGTTGGTTAAACATACCATATCTGTTTGGTTGTACAGGCTAACACCTGAACCCCAAAGATCCCAAACTAGATCCTTCTTTTAAATTTCTTTATTAGTTTTAACTTGCAAATCATGGCCCAAAACAAAGACTATGCTAGCACCAGACCTCCAGTGTGCAATCTGTCAAAGTTTGCACTTTGGAAAGCAAGGATTAAACTCTACATGAATTCTATTGACGAGGACATTTTTAATTCTGTTTTGACAGTGTGTCCAAGACCTCCAGAAAGTACAAGCACAAATGCTGTTCCACCTCCATCAGGAACAGATGCTGACATTAAAAAGTGGAAAGTAGCTGATGCCAAGGCAATGAACATTCTAGCTCAGACAATGTCAGATGACATTTTTCAGAAGGTAGCTGAATGCAACTCAGCCAAGGAGATCTGGGACAAGCTATCAGAAATAGTTTCTGGATCAGCTGATGAGAGAAAGGACAGAAGATCTCATCTCATCTCCCAATATGAGAACTTCAAGAAGGGAGAAACAGAGTCAGTGGGAGACATGTACAATAGATTAAGTCTAATTGTCAGTGAACTGAGGACATTAGACAAAGAAATCTCACTGACAGAACTCAATGACAAGATCCTAATGTGCTTCCCCAGCACTTGGGATTCAAGAATCTGGCCAATTAAAGATGCCAGAAGCCTAAATGAGATTACCACTGAAGCCTTGTTGGGTAAGCTCAAATCTTATGAGCTACTCATCAAGAACAGAGAAGAAGAACAGAAGGCTGCTTCTCCAGCCACAAGAAAGGAGAAGACTATTGCATTCAAGGCAGCTGAGGATCTGCCTGAAGAAAAGGCCACAAGCAATGATGAACTTCTCAGCCTATTGGCCAAAAGATTCTATAAGATGGCCAAAAAGGATTTCAGAAGAAGATCACACAAGGATCAGGACAAGCCAAGGTATGACAAGTCCTTTGGCAATAACAAAGAAATTATTTGCTTTGGTTGCAGGAAACCAGGGCATATGGTTCCTGACTGTCCAGAAAACAAGAACAAGGACAGGAGGGACAGAAAAGAAAGAAGAAAGGAGAAGGACTCCAAAAGGCATGGAAATAACAAACCTTCCACCAGCAAAAGTAAGCACACAAGGAAAGGATTTGTTGCTGAATCCTGGAGTGAGACTGAAGAGGAGTCACAGGCCTCTTCCAGCTCAAGTGATGATGAGGATGATGCAGAGGAAAAAGAATTCTGTATGATGGCAATCAATGCCTCTCAACACAACTCAGAAGAAGAGGAGTCAGAGTCAGACTCAGAAACTCAACCTGAAGAAGATCAGGTAATAAACTCTCTTGATTTCACTTCAGAAGATTTTAAACTTGAATTTAAAGCACTATGTTTAGACCTGCTAAAGTCTGAGAAAGAGATCATCTCTCTCAGAAATCAATTGTCTGAACACAATGCTTTAAAATCAGAAAACCTCAAGCTCTCTCAGGAGTTGGAGAACCAAAGGGAACAGATAGCTTCACTGAAGAGTGAACTCTCTGAGGCCAAGAAGCTTGAAGAATCCCTCAATGGGAGAAGCATCAAGCTGATGGACATCACAAGCACAGTGAACTCAAGATTCAACAGTACACTGGGCTTGGGTGCCTCATCCAGCCAACCTATTGTTCTAACAACCCCTATCAAGTTCATTTCTGATAAGGGAAAGGGAGTTGTAGAGGTTGCCAGGAAGAATTCTGATCTGCCTCAAAAACTAAAGTCCAGCACAAATCGTCGAACGGAGATCGACGATCGCCGAATGAAGATCGACGATCGCCGAACGCAGCTCGACGATCTCAGGACAAATCGTCGAACGCTGATCGACGATCTAAGCCAAGATCGTCGAACGCTGCTCGACGATCCCATATACCTGACCTCAGCCATAGTCGACCGTCGAACGGAGCTCGACGATCTGGCCCAAGATCGTCGAACTCAGCTCCAAGATCGTCGAACAGAGGTCAGAGCAGTGGAAAAATTTTCAAGGGCAAGTCAAAATTGAATCCTGAGGGTTCTTCATCCCAAACATTTAACCCTTATACTGAATGGATTTACCTCCAAGGAGATATCATCCTGAAGGATATAAGAGTCAGCCAGGGATGTCTTTCATTTCTGAATTTAAAGGTTATCAACCTAGGCCCAAGGTAAACTGGGTCAAAAACAAGTAAATTGCTTTATGTGCAGGTGAAGACCTATCCAACATCTAACCAGCAATGGTATTTGGATAGTGGGTGCTCTAAGCACATGACAGGGAACAAGGACAACCTCAATTCCTTTAAAGCCAAGCTTGGACCCAAAGTTATCTTTGGTGACTCCAACTTTGGACAAACTAAAGGATATGGAGCAGTTCCAGATTGGTTCTGTAACCTTCAAGAAGGTAGCATATGTGGAAGGACTGAAGCACAACCTAATCAGCATCAGTCAGCTATGTGATGAAGGCTACCAGGTGACCTTCAGCAAAACTCTATGCAAGATCAAGTCAGAGGACAACACCACTGTGTTGACAGGTAAAAGGAAAGGTAACATCTACCTTGTAGATTTTCTTTCAACTTCTATAGATATCTGCTTATTCAATTCAGTTTATAGACCAAATGTTTTATGGCATAAGAGATTAGGACACCTAAACCTTAGAACTATTGCTAGGCTATCCAAGGACAACCTTGTTAGAGGACTACCTTCTGGCCCCTACAAGAAGGAAGGACTCTGCAAGGCTTGTCAATTAGGCAAGCAAACTAAAAACAGTTTTAAGTCACTTAATAAGAGTGATTCACCTAGGATATTGTATCTGTTACACATGGATCTATTTGGACCCATCACAGTACAAAGTCTAGGAGGGAAATCCTACACTTTAGTGATTGTAGATGACTTCTCTAGATTCACTTGGGTGTTCTTTCTAAGGAAGAAGTCTGATAACTTTAAGTGTCTGACAGAGTTTCTCAAATGTATAAAGATTGAGTTCAATACTCACATTGCCCTGATCAGAAGTGATCATGGGACAGAGTTTGATTCTCTTCTTATGCAAGAGTTCTGTCAGAGTGAAGGGATCAGGCACACTTTCTCAGCTCCTAGAACTCCTCAACAAAATGGGGTATCTGAAAGGAAAAATAGAACCCTTATTGAATCTGCCACTACATTGTTGTCAGATGCTCATCTACCTCTATCCTTTTGGGCAGAGGCAGTGAACACCTCCAACTATGTGCTGAACAGAAGCCTGATACATAAACTGAAGGGAAAGACTCCCTATGAATTACTCAAAGGGAAGAAACCTAAAGTTGACTATTTCAAAATTTTTGGTTGCATTTGTTATATTCACAATAATGATAAGAAACATCTAGCAAAATTTCAAGCCAAAGCTGATGAAGGAGTGTTTCTGGGATACTCCATGATCAGCAAGGCCTATAGGGTTTATAATAAATCATCATTAAAAATTGAGGAATCTGTTCATGTTTCTTTTGATGAAACTAACATGTCTTTCAAGGAGAAGATTTCTTCTACCATAGAACCTTTGCAGGAACACTCTCTAGTTGAAGATATGAACAAGCTACAGGTTGCTCAAGAAGATGAAAGCAGTGAAGATGAAAGCAATGCTCAACATATTGAAGCACAACCTGAAGAGCCAGTTGTTGTACCACAAGAGGAAACAACAACACAGGTTGGTGAACAATCAACACCCCCTGTTGATTTAGTAACATCAAGAGACCATCCAATTACCCAAATAATTGGAGAACTCTCAGCTGGTGTGCAAACCAGAAATCAGGTCAACCAAAACCTGTTGCACACCTGCTTCCTTTCTCAAATTGAACCTCAGTCCATTCAAGATGCAGAGCAAGATCCACACTGGATCATTGCCATGCAAGAAGAGCTGCATCAATTTGAGAGGAACAAAGTATGGGAACTAGTGCCAAAGCCTAAGGATCATTCCATTGTTGGAACAAAATGGGTATTCAGAAACAAACTGGATGATCAAGGAGTAATAATAAGGAACAAGGCAAGGCTAGTTGCCCAAGGATATTCTCAAGAAGAAGGAATTGACTACGACCAGACCTTTGCACCTGTTGCAAGACTAGAAGCCATCAGGATATTCTTAGCTTATGCAGCTCACAAAGGCTTCAAGGTTTATCAGATGGATGTCAAGAGTGCCTTCTTAAATGGAGACATCAAAGAGGAAGTCTATGTCAGACAACCTCCAGGTTTTATCTCTCCAACTCATCCTGATTTTGTTTTTAGACTAAATAAAGCATTATATGGTCTCAAGCAAGCTCCTAGAGCATGGTATGAGACCCTAGCATGCTTTCTTTTGGAAAATGGTTTTATAAGGGGTAGAGTAGACCAAACTCTTTTATTAGAACCCATAAGTCCCATACCCTACTAGTACAAATTTATGTAGACGATATCATTTTTGGTTCTACTGACTCAAAACTATGCAGAAGGTTTTCCAACCTAATGCATTCTAAATTTGAGATGAGTAGCATGGGTGAGCTATCCTTCTTCCTAGGATTGCAAGTCAAACAACATGCTGAGGGCATCTTTATTTCTCAAACCAAATATGCTAATGAGCTGGTTAAGAAATTTGGGATGTCTGAGGCATCTTGTATGAAAACACCCATGCCTACCAATGCTGTATTGGATGCTGATGAACATGGGAAACCTGTTGATCAGACAACATATAGAGCAATGATTGGCTCCTTACTGTATCTTACAGCTAGTAGACCAGACATAATGTTTGCTACATGTATATGTGCTAGATTCCAAGTTAGCCCTAGAGAGTCACACCTCATATTAGTAAAGAGGATTCTCAGGTATGTTAAAAGTTGTCCAAATCTAGGACTCTGGTATCCAAAAGATTCAGCATTTGAGTTAACTGGATTCTCTGATGCTGATTATGCTGGATGCAGAATTGACAGGAAAAGCACCAGTGGAACTTGTCAGTTCCTTGGTGATAGACTTGTCTCCTGGTTTTGCAAGAAACAAACATCTGTGTCAACCTCAACTGCTGAAGCTGAGTATATGGCTGCAGGCAGTTGTTGTTCACAAATACTGTGGATTCAAAATCAACTCCTAGACTATGGTTACAACTTAGAAAAGTCAAAAATCTTTTGTGACAATACAAGTGCTATCTCCATAGCTCAAAATCCAGTCCTCCATAGTAGGACAAAACATATAGAGATTAGGCATCATTTCTTAAGGGATAATGTTGAGAAAAAAAAATTGAATTGCAGTATATCCCAACTGATTTACAAAGGGGAGATATTTTCACCAAACCTTTGGATGAAAAGAAACATACCTTCTTCCTAAATCAGTTAGGAATGTTAGATGGAGGAAGTCTTAAATAAAACTCAAGACTTTGAAAGCTAAAAATTGACCAAGACTAGGCAAAATTTCTGTTTTTCCTTAGAGTCTAGAAAGTCTCTGATCTCTGAACTGCGCTCGACGATTTCCCAAAGATCGTCGAACGGAGTTCGACGATTTCCGAATCGTCGAACTGAGTTCAGCGCTCCTCAGATAGTATGAACTATCTTCTCTGGTCAACGATCGTCGAACGGCGCTCGACGATTTTGTTCCCTGAACGATCGTCGAACGGAGCTCGACGCCTTTCCAGATCGTCGAACGGAGATCGACGATTTGGAGTCTCTTCAGATTCCTTTAGAAGCCTCGATCGTCGAACTGAGTTCAACGATCTTTCCTTTTCTGCGTCGAACCCTAATATAAAACTCATTTTTCGCCGTCGTTCTCTCTTGCGCTTTCAATTACTCTGCAAACTTTTCTTCCCTCCAAGCAGCTCTACACTTGGTCGTTTTGTTTGTTGATTTTTTGCAGGTACCATGGCCGTTTCTGTTGCTGTGCTCGCTGCCATGAAATTTGATGCCGGCTTTGACATCGATTTCGATTCCTTCAACACAACAGATCAAATCTTCCAAGATATTCTCACCTTATTCAAAGATCAGCAATTAACTGCCTTGATGTCAACCAGAATCAAACTTGCCTCAGATGAGATTAAAGAATGGGTTTACACTGCCCACAACCTTGACACAAACACCATAGTTGGCTCCATTGGTGGCACCCAGGTACCTCTGACTCCAGCAGTGTTGACAGAAGTTTTTGGCTTCAGGAATGGTGAAGATTCTGCTGACCTTCTGGAGACGAGTTTGCTGATGTTCTTGCCAGGATGGGTCATCCTGAAGGGAACCCTAGCAAGCTGTTTAAGAGGAACCTGTCTGTGGAATACAGGTTTTGGCTGATGTAGTAGGCAAGGTCCTTTTGGCCAAGCATTCTGCTCATGACACAATCTCCAGATATCAGCTCTGCCTTATGGGAGCTCTGGTAGATAGCAAAAGCCTGAACTGGGGAGAAGTATTCTTTGACTTGTTGAAGAAAAAGATCAACAAGACCTTTGTGAATTATGGAAGAATTCTGGGCATCTTCCTCCAGGCTAAGTGCCCTGCCCTGCTAGTCTCCTCTGGAGTGCACATCAATGCCTCCAAGAGACTCACCTGTGCCTTTTTGGGAAATGGGACAGGCAAATCTCCAAGCCCAGCAGGCCCTCCTCTTCTGGCCCTTCAGGCACCAGGACTCTAAGAGTCACTCCACCCCAGGCCTCTGCCCCTGCAGAGGACCTGCATGCTAGTGCTACTGCTTCTCCTCCTCCAAGCTCAACCCTACCTCCAGCTCCATCCACCTCTCCAGCCACCTCCACAATTACCATCTCCAGCCCATCTCCAACTTCTATTCCATCTCCAGCCACAATTTCCTCTCCACCAGCAGACCACTTCCTTCCTTATTCTCTTATCCCCCTCCAGATGTCACCTCATCCCCATCCATTCCATCTTTCACTCTCCTGGATGAATCCTACATGGTTGATTCCCCCTCTTCTCCTCCAGATTTGCCATCCTCCTCCACATCTTTCCAAGACCTTCTCCACCAGATTCTTGATCAACCCACCTTCACTCCCTCCATTTCCATCCCTCTATCCTCCATATCTACCATACCCTCTCCTGAGCCATCCCTTCCACCCTTTAGCCCTCCTCCTCCAGCTCCCTCAGCCATCCCTGTACCCTCTACCTCTGCTCCCCTTGAGCATGTAGATCTCCCAGCCCTTGCTGATCAGTTGTATGAGCTCCTTGCACCTAGGCTCTCCTTCTCCTGGAGGCCTCCTTAGCTCCTCTACAACAATCAGTGGCAGCTCTCTCTGCCAGGCTATCCTCCTTCCTTACCCCTATAGCAGCACCCCCAGCAGTGTGCCTTGATGCACAGGTTTCTGCATCCAGGTAGGGGGAGATGCCCTATGAAGCCAGCTTCCATGCTGCTGTTGCTGCTGCTGCTCCTCCTGCTGTTGTCTCTCATGCTGCTGCTTCTGCTTCTGCTACTGCTGCCATTCCAGTACTTGCAATAGACCTAAGGTCTTTGCTGTCTACTTTTGATACTGCTTACTTCAGCTGCCTTCCAGAAGTCTATGCTGTCCAGCTCCCAGAGGTTCCTGCTGCCCAGTCAGAAGATTTGTCCAGGGCTCTAGTGCCCTTCTCCTGCTGTGACCCCAGAATCATCTCTGATTTTATTCAGTCAGTGACTGCTGCTTATGATGATGCTGCTGCTGCTGCTGCTGAAGACAATGCTGTGTCTACCTCTGGAATTGCTGTTGCTACTGAGGAAGAAATTGTTTCAATTGCTGCTGTTGAGCCCTCATCCCAGGATGTTTTGATGACAGAGGCTATTGATGTTGAGCCTGCTGTAGATGCTGTTATTGTTGTCTCTGAACCTGTTGCTGCCAAAATTCCTGAAGTAATCTCTGTTGTAACATCTGCTGCTTCTGTATCTGTAACATCTGCTGCTTCTGTATCTGTTACATCTGCTGTTTCTGTTGCCCCATCAGCTGCTGTGAAACTGAAAGAGGATTTGATGAAAAAGCTTGATGCTTTATATGATGCACAAAGTTCTGAATCTGAGGATTATAATACTGCTTCTGATGACTCATCTGCCACAATTGCAAGGAAAGAAAGGCAAGAAGTAAGGCCTTGAAGAGAGTTCCTCCTGTCAAAGTCAGAGATGATAATGATGTTCCATATTATATTCTGCACAATTGCCCAATCTCTGAGCATTGGATGCAATTCTCCAGGAACCAGTTAAAGGCAATGAAGAAGAAGAGGAAGTTTGATAAAGATTCTTCTCAGTCCAAGCACCCTCATCCTCCTCCACCACCTCCACCTGATGCAGGTGCAGGTGGCAGCTCTGCAAGATCAGGCCCTGCTAGAAGCCAGGCTCCCTACCAGCCTCATGCAAGAACATATCAAAGGGAAAGCCAATCTAGGGGGTCCTACTCTAGAAGGGGAGGATATAGGGGAAACCAAAGAGAAACTCAGGTTTACTCCAAAGGACACTCCAGGCAGCATCCTTATCCTAGGGGAGGACATGTTCCATCTGACACATCTTCTGGTCCTTTTCCCTACAAGCTCAAAGATACAGTGACTGTCAGGACCCCTCAAGAAACCACTTCCAACAGGTATGAGCCACCTGTTCCATTTGAGGATCCTGAGAAAAATCCTATGGCTTGGACTGCAAGGATGAAAGAACTGGCTGCTTTAGATCAGATAAAGAAAGCAAAAGAACAAGGGCTAGACACCTCCAACATATCCACCATGTCAGAGCAAAGGTAAAAGAGTTAGAAAGATATGCCTCCAGTAAGTTTTTTGATGCAGATAGGTACATGGAGTTGCATCCAGCTGCAGTGGTTCCCAGGGCCTCAAAGCAAATCTATTTGGGTGCAGCTGATGATACCAGATCAAAACAACAAGCATTAAATCCTAACAGGGAAATTAAAATGGTTAAAGGCAAAGAAAAGGAATAACTCTGTAAGGTGATATTTTGACTTCTGTGACTGCCTTCTGGATATCATGTTTATAGATCTCTGAGATGGTTCTGTGATGTTTAGCTGTGTTGTTTTTTTTTATGTTTCTGTGACTGTACTCTGTTGTTTGTTTTTCAAAATCTGTAAATAGTTTTCCTAACCCAAATAGGGGGAGATTGTTGGAACACCCTATTACTAATTTGGGTCAGGATCACTATGTCTCTAGGATTCTATGTTTTGACCTTCTGTATAGATTATAGGTCAATTAGAATTGAGTCTAAGGGATCAGGAATCTAGGTTTGGAAGCTGCCCTGAAGACCCAAGTTTTTCTGGAGACTAAGTCCAAATCGTCGAGCTCAGCACGACGTTTCGTCGAACTCCATTTGACGATCGTCTAGCTCAACCTTTGGCAGATCGTCGAGCTCCATTCGACGATCGCTGAGCTCAAGCCTCAAAATATCGTCGAGCTCTGGTCGACGATCGCTGAGCTCAACTTCTCAATATCGTCGAGCTCCATTCGACGATCGCTGAGCTCAGGTCGACGATTTTGACTCTGAACTGGATCCTTATCTCTGAGCTCAGTTCGACGATCTTTGAGCTCAGATCGACGATTTTCTGCTGCTTACATCTTTCATTTTCGCTGAGCTCAGCTCGACGATAGTAGAGCTCAGTTCGACGATTTCAGTTAACCTTCAGAATTCTAATTCAAATCAGATAGAAGTTATTCTGCATTTAAGACAGAAGATCTGCCAGCCGTTTTCATTTACTTTTGGAGCAAGTTTCAAGGGATTTCTAAGGAACAAATCAGTGGACTTTCCTTCAGAACATATTATTCAATTAAGGCTGTAATTAATTCAGACCAACGGCTATCTTTGACAGAGCATTTTTTTCCTATTGAGATTCAGAGAATAAAAGACTGAATGTTTTTGAATCAAAAAAGAAGACAGACAAGAACAAGAGAACAGAGAAAGACAAGTAGAGGATACCCTCTCTACACACAGAGACTCTCTCAATCTTCTGTCAACAAGAATTCAGAAGAACACTCATCAAAAAGAGATCAAGCTTTCAAACATTCTTCAGATCTCTTCAGCTCTCAAGTGTTCAAGGCCAACATCATCTCAAGACTCCAGACACTCAACATTTCAGCTTGCTGAAATCATCATCTGCTGGAGATCTATTTTTGAAGGCCTATCACCCTCAGCAAAGCTCATCTTCCTGAAGACTTTAAGGACTCAGGGGGAGTTTTGAAATCAATCCACATAGTCTTCTCAGTTGCTTGAGAAAGAGAAGACTGCCATAACTCTCTCACCCCCAATCTGTAAAGGGTTTTTCAAACTCCCTTCAAAAGTTTGAATCTGGTTTTTGAGCACCTTGTCAAAAGCTCATTGGTGGCAAGACACCTGATCAAAAAATCTGTTTTGGTTTTTGAGCACCTTATCAAAAGCTCATTGGTGCCCAGGACACCTGATCAACTCATCCTGCAGTGGATTCCTACCTAGGGTGGTAGAAGAGTGGATGTACCCAAGTTGGGGAACCACTATATTTCCTTGTGTCATCTGGTTGTGCATGTTTTCTTTTGTTTCTGGCCTAGATTTTCTTGTGCTTAATATCTGCATAGCTTAGTTTTATTTCTGCTTCCCTGCTTACACTCATTACAACAATTGTTGTAAGCTTTGCAAAAAGTTTTCTTTGTGTTTTCAAAAAGCACCATATACTCTATTCACCCCCCCCCCCTCTAGAGTATATCAGATCTAGTTTCCCCTTTCAAGCTATTCCCTAAACAACTAACAGCATGGACTGAGGGGGAGCAGCAAATCATAGAAAAAGAACTACCAGGAACTGAGGGGGAGGAGTCTCTGCGTGCTCCAACTGATAAGGAACCAGTGAATATACAAAGTTCCTCAGAATCTTCTGATGATGAAGAAGCCTCTATGGAAAAGAAAAGGAAGTTAGCTGCCTTAAGGAAATGGAGCTCATGCTATAAAAAGGCCTTACAAACAGTAAAACCACCACCTGCTCCAAGCATGGATTTCAGTTCCCTACTAGTCCAATTGCAAGTGAAATTAGATAAGCAAAGACAGTCTTTGGAAAAGTATGTGGATGAAACATATTAAGATTTTCAATTCTCTCTGGCCCAAGATATAAAATCAATCAGATTGGAAGTAAATCAAAATTAAAAGGAAATGACAGAATGCTTCCACAAGGGAGGTAATGCTGTGGTATACTTGGCAAAGCAATAAAAAGAACTCCAAACTGAAGTGGAAGACAATGCAGTTGAGCAAGGATATGTTCTTGAGAAACAAATCTGGATGAATGATAATCTCAAAGAGTCACACTTTGCCATTCTCACAAAGATTGATAATCTAACAACAGCTGTCCAAGCTGAAGTGTCCAAGCAGATCAAAGAAGATCCTGCTGCTGTTCAGGACAAATTTACAAAATCTCAAAAGAATATGTCTACTTTCTTGTAGAAGTTCAGAAATTTTTACAAAGAAGGAACAAATTATCTTATTAACCAAATTAGAATTCAGAAGGATGATCTGAGAGATCATGTTGAAAGAGAAGTCATAAAGGGGGAGAGGGTGCTAGTCAAAGAAAGCTCAGATCGTGTTAAATGGATATCAAATGACATCAGAGCAACTCTTGGATATCCCCCCTTGTGTGATGATGACAATGTTGCTGAGTCTGGTGTGCAACCTGCCTATATTGAAGGAGGTCAACCTGAAGTTGTTCAGGTCATATACCCTCCAGCTGATTTTGACATGATTCACCAATAAGTTCAGTCAATGTGCAGCCCTCCACAGGAGGTTAAAAACATTATTATTGAAAAAGTGGAAATGTCGGAGGATGCCAAGGAAGCTCAGAAGGAAGCACAACTGTCCAAGAAAAGGTTTAGAGAATAGGTTGAGTAGAAGCCTGATTTTGATCAATGGAGCCCTACTTCCAGGAACATTATATTGACTGCTTGGAAAGCTGTGAAGGATAAGACCCATGAAAGTGTTAAATGGTATACTGAGCAAGAATGGAACAAGTATGAAGCCAGGCAGGAAGCCATTCTTCAATACAGAAGGAAAGCAAAAGCTGGGAAGTTACCTGCTAATGCTTTGGAGCCTAGCAAGTACTTCCCAAAGACATTTCATTATTTTGAAAGGCAAAGGATAAGGGCTGAAGAACAGAAAAAGAAGGATCTAAAAGGAAAGAAACCTGCTGATGATGTTGAACCTACTATGCATGCTCAGATCAGATCAGGAAAAGGCATTGTGATTAAGGAGCCTGGTCAATTATAGGATAGTTAGGCTTATGTATAGAACAATGTAACCTTTTGGCTTTTGTTCTAAAGAAAACTATGCAAACGTAAAATTTCTCTCTGATTAAATGAAATCAGTTTCAGTATTCATTTCAGTTGTTTACAATGTTTATATGTTACACTGCAATGAAATGTATGTACATCTATTTCTTTTTATGTGTTTTATTATGAGTGATGTATATCTTTGACTAAAGGTTATGACTTCTCCAAATAGGGGGAGATTGTTGGGTACACTGTTAATATGTACCAGATTTCGAGAAGCCTTATCTTAATCAATGATATACATCAATTTGTATTTGATATATTTTTGAGTTTCATTGTGCAGGTTGAAGTATTGGAAGAAAATTTTATAAGTTCAAGTGTCGACACTTGTGAAGAATTATGTCGACACTTGTGAGGAAATGTGTCGACACGCAGGCATTATGTCGACACCAAAAGAAGAAGCTGTGTCGACACCCAGACTTGTGTCGACACTTGTGAAGATCTGTGTCGACACCTAAAGATGAAGCTATGTCGACACCTAAAGATGAAGCTATGTCGACACTCGAACTTGTGTCAACACTAGAGCCAGGAGTTATGCCGACATTGAAAGAAGAAGCTATGTCGACACCTAGGAATTATGTTGACACTGAAAGCAGAAGCTGTATCGAAACCTAGGAGTTATGTTGACACTGAAAGCAGAAGCTGTGTCGACACCCAGGAGTTATGTAGACACTGAAAGCAGAAGCTGTGTCGACACACAGGACTTGTGTCGATACATTTAACAGATGCTGTGTCGAGTACCAAAAGAATGACTATGTCAACACATGGAGTGTTGTGTTGACATCATCAAGAATTGTGTCGATACTTAGTCCATTTGTGTCGACACATGTGAAGCCGTTTGCTGAGTGGTTCATGCTGAGTTGGAAAGTCTTTGAAGAATCAGCTGTCATAACAGACCGGTCTGACACCTTTGTCAGCACTGTCAGAAGACTGTTACAAACTGGATCAGCCAGTAATCAGGAGGAAACTCTATATAAAGGACTGGTTCGATACAACAGGAAGCAACAGTAAGCAAGGAAAAAAGAACACACAACACTAAGAAGTGAATCCTTCAGAGAGAGTTTTCTACAACAAGAAAAGGGGAAACCCTTACGAAGGTAGATCCAGATCAGTCTGCAAGGAAGATTCAGATTTCATTCTGAATTCAAGAAGGAAGCTATATGAAGATCAACTTCTACATCAAGTGAAGATCAACCTTATTTTGTTCTATCAAGAAGCTTTGAAACGGCTAAGTCAGGTTGGATCTAAAGACCAGTTTATTCAAGAAATGATCAAGAAGCTCACACCAGTGAAGAGATCTATCTTGTGAAGTTTCTGTATCTCTTAATCAAACAATTTCTGGTAGGATCTGTTGTAAGATTTGAGTTGTAAGCCTATAATTATAAAGGCTGAGTTAGGGCTGAGTGCCTGAGTTGTTGGAGGGGGTTTCACTCTGAGTTGTAGGCCTGTGAGAGAGGCTGAGGTAGGGATTTTGCTTGAGTTGTAGGAGTGGGGTTTCACTCTGAGTTTTAGGCCTCTGAAGGAGCCTGAGGTAGGACTTGTGCCCGAGTTATAGGAGTGTGGATTCACTCTGAGTTGTAGGAACCATTTTTGGTTCTGAGCTGTAAGATCTGCAGATCTAAGAAGTGGAAGGAAGTTGGGCCGAATCCAGTTCACTACTCGATAGGCGAAGGGGGAAAGTTGTTCTCATACCTTGGGAACCACTATAAATCTGGTGTATGTTGTGTTGTGTTCATTGTGCTGTGATTTAAAATTTCTGCTGTGCTGAGATAGATTTTGCTATTTGCCTAAAATTTGAAGGACAATTTAGAACCTATTCACCCCCCTCCCCCTCTAGGTGTCTAGGCTCTTGAAATCAAGTCTTTCAAGAAACATAAGGCATTAAATCTGAAGCAATGATAATAGGGGATATAACCGAATCATTGGGTATCATCAAAAGATATGCATTTTCTCCAAACCTCTTTAAAATTAGAAAAGGGTCGACTCTCCAATTCGTCAACCTTTTTATGGAGCCCTAAGACATCCATTCAGGGATGAAATGCACCAAGACTAAATCATCAACAATAAATTGAGATGCTCTTTTATGTATGTTAGCATGAGATTTATAAAATGCATATTGGGCAACTAACATTTCATGAATGTGCTTATGTAAATTGTGAACATGAAGAACAAATTCTTTTGCAAAATCACTGATTTATACAATGGAATTAACAGAATTAAATAAAGTGGCACTCGTGCCTTATAGCCGTTCACGATTTCATTGGCGGATAAGCCTGGGGATTTAGTCTTACAATTATTGTACGCAAGCTGAGCATGGGGAAATATCCAGTGCCAAGTATCCTTGTGATTACCCGCAAGACATCGTAATAAGCTACCCAAACTTCAATGTACAACTTCAGTGTGCCCATCCGTACTCACACTATACCCAAGGAACTCAGCGAAAGTATTATAAAAATACCATTTGTTTAGATTGTTAAATAATTCTTTCGCTCATAACGTAATAAGGATAATCCTCAGGTGCGATTCGTGATTGGTTGGAGATGGGCAAATGACTAAGATATCATTACAATAGTCCACTAAGAATTTTCCCATGAATGTTTGTAAGACATAACTTATTGTAACACCCCAAAATGAGAAGTGTCATTGGAGGTTATCATGCGGCAATAGGCTTATCGCCGGCGATGGCTCAGTGAATAGCTTAGCGCGGCAATCGGGATTATCGCGGGGCGATAACTCTAGATAGCGGTGCCAGCTGGGCAAAGCGGTCACCGCCTATGATACTACATGGCAGTAGGAGTAATCGCGCGGCGGTAGCTTTCATATAAAGCCTGGACTTGAGATTTCATTCTAATTTTCTCTCTCACACTCTCTTGCTTAGTTCTAGAGTGGGAAGAGGAGGAAACGTCCAGGAGCTCAAGAGAAGATCGATCCAAGGTGTGTTTGTGATCATAATCACGAGTCGACACTAGGTCCATGGGAGGGGTGTTGTGACAATAAATTCCATCTGGATCACAGATCAAGACCATGGCTTTGAGGAAGACTACAAGGGTAACAATCTTCCTTCTTGGACATGTGAAGTCCTTCTCTTGGCATATGCATGGAATCCCCCACCAAAAGGTGGAGATCGAGGGAATTCCATTGTTTCGATTCATGAAATACCGAGTGAGTCTTGCATATAGATCCGAAAATGTGTAGTACGTAATAGGCATGCTGTGTGAAGCCCATTTGGACATGTTGGTATGGAATGGTGATGTTTATTTTGCATACCAGAGAGGAATTCGAGAATAAATGAGTAGTTTATGGGGTCTGCGTGGTTGTACCTATGAATTGGTAGTAGCAGGAAGTACTGTAGATGCACTCCAGAAAAATACCCATGAAATACCACAGTTTGGATGACTGTTGGATGTCACCGGGCAAGAGTGAGTATCACAACGACGATAGCTCTTGGTGATCTATTTATTCTATGAAAAGACCAGTTTTTCTGGCACTGTAGGTTACTACAGGGTTTTTGGGTGGGTCTGGTATGGAAAATGAGTTTCGGAGGGACGAGTGGCGCTTAACGCCTGGCAACAGTGATTATCGCTTGCGATACCTTCCAAATACCATTTTGATTGTAAAGACTGTCTTTGGGAGACTGTGAGGCTAATCTGTGAGCTACGAGCTCCTAAAGGACAGTGAGTCGAACGGACAAGGGGAAGCCGACCCGCATCAGACTAGCCTTAGATTTGATGATTTGAGTAAGGGGCAAAGCTTGATCTCTATCTGTGTTATCGATGTCTAACTTAAATGCCTAAGTTATTGGTGTTCGTTATGGTCGCATAATGAGTGTCTTAGGCTGTACGCCATTAAGACTAATGTCTCAGTCCGAGCGCCGTAATGACTGGGTATGCTCAAAGTTAACCATTATGTTTGGGACCTCTGAACGGTGGTGGGACCCTGACAACGGGTACACCAAAAATATGCCCTTAGTGCAAGGAACGTTTGGCCGCGGGGCGTTCGTTTGTGATATATTGAACTTTGTGTGAGTGCACATTCTTGTGATATATCCGCTTGTGTGAATGCTATTCCTACAGGGAAGGAATACCACTGCCCAAGGAAAGGGGTAGGATCATTATAAATTGGTCAGCTAAATGCTGATGATTGCGTTATTTGCCAGCATTACGGTGGATCGTTCTTGTGCAGGTGCTGGAGAGCTGAGCGGGAAATAGTGGGCTAAAGCCCTTGCTGCTGCTGCTATGCTGGCCCTCGAAGGCCGAATGAAGAAATTTTACTGCTTTTCATGTGTGGTTGGCCTGCGTGCCGATGTTTGAAATCCACACTGGTGAAATGTAACTGTAAGGCCTTAAGGTCATAACCTTTTTGTATTTTTATTTGACATTCCTGTGTTATATATATATATAAGTGGTGGTTTATATATTGTGGAAATACAAATGAGTTTGAGTTCAAGAAAATCCTAAAGACTTCGCTAGAATGCTCTGAGTTAGGATTCGAGTAGTCTATGATATTAACTTGTAATCTCGTCGCCTGTTTGTGGAATATGGTGTGGGGCCTCAGCCGGACGCTCTATTATATTTCATGTGATGGACAGAGGTGTTACAATTTAGTATCAGCTTGTCTTGGTCTTCCTCCTGTGAATTTGTGGTCGAATTCTTTTGAGGGGTGGTGAGCACGTGTAAGTGCGACCAGTTATAACATAACTGAACTCAAAAATGTCCACTAAGGAATTAAAATACACATGTTTGAGGAACATACGCATTCATACAAAGTTGTTGTTGCTTTTGCAAAGTCGCTAAAGTGTGTCTTTTACATGTATAGGTGACTCGAAGTGGTGAGGGGCAGTCTGAGCCCCAACATTCTGATGAGAGTGTGGCACCAGCTGAGGTGCCTACACCTCCTCCATATGCAAAGACAGTACACTTAGTGGCTGAGGCGTTGTTTGCGATGATACAAGCACAGCCTACTATGCAGGCACAACCTGCATTGGTGCCAATATAGGTTGGTGTGAGGCCAGTAACTATTGAGGCTGTTGTAGATCCACGAGCAACAGAATGTCAACTGAAGCAGTTTATGAGATTCAATCTTCCTATGTTCGTAGGGGAAGGATCCCCGATGCAGTTAGGGGACTGGCTTGCATGAGTTAAAAGAATTTTGACGGCAATAAGAACTGAGGACGAATAGAAAGTTACCTTGGTGACTTTCCTGCTGGAAGGAGTGGCTCAGCTTTGGTGGGACGAAATAGAGCTGCACCACTTAACCTGCATACAACTAATGAAAGTCTCGATAGAGGAGTTTTCGAGACTATTCTTGGCAAAACACCTGCCGTCGGCACAACGCATAGCCATAAAAAATGAATTCTAGCGTCTAACTCAGGTAGAAAGCAGTATCGATACCTACTTACATAAGTTTATAAGAATGGGATGCTATGCAGGGTCTATCTTTGCTAAAGAAGAGAGTAAAACCAATAGGTTCTACGAACTGTTGTTGGATGAGTTGAGATTCCTTCTCTCGAGTTCGGTAAACCAATGGTTTCAAGCATTGGTGGATACGGCCTGTGCGCTGGAGAAAATATGACGAAAGTGCAGAGCAAGAGGGACTTGACCGTGACAAATCGCGAGTTTAAAGTACAACACCCAGGAAAATATGTTTACCGCAAGAGATTGGGTAAGAAGTCTGAGTCTTCTAAATAGGATCCCTTTACTATTGCTGATGAGTCTGGTCTATATAGGGTTTTTCGGACTCATGTGGGATTATTATCTTGCATCTGCACTACTATTTCAGTAGGAAAAGTCATATAAATGATTAGGGCTTTACTTAGCCATTAGTGCATTATTTTGTCACATTGTGGTGTGTGGATGCGCACTCTTCTGTTGAGCATAAGTTCCATGAGCTCCTCATACTTATTTTTTTGATTTATACGATTATTTGGGACATTTGGTGCAAGATCCCCCCCCTTTTTTCTTTTAAACCACAGGGTCTTAGGCCCAGAACCGTCGCTTTGTGGTGACACTCCATGCTCGGGAAGGTTGTCACTACAAAACGCCGATCCTGCCGGCCATATCGATCACAGAAAAAGTAGCAAGAGAGTAAATGAAACAAAACTCTAGCACATGTACAAAGAGGTCAAATATATATAAATAATCTCCACGAAGGGAGAGTCCACAATAATAATAATAAAGGTACTGAAAATAGGGCGCACGCCCGATACATCAATGTGCTCACTATATATCTCTCATCGCAGAAGCAAAACTAAAACAACTACTAGCGATCAGGACTCATAGTCCTAGCTGTCTGAACTCCGATACTAGACTATCCCATCTCCAAGAGTGCCGACCTCTGGGGCTGCTCCTCCACGATGGGCTCCACGGTCCCCTAAAATTATGTGGTTCGAATACTGTTAGCCTAAAAGACTAAGTCCTATCACCCCCTACCCCTCCCACCATGGCTCCTAGGCACCATGCAGAGAGTGGGAAAGGGAAGCTCTGAAGGTGGAGAATAAACAAAACATGTGACAGTGGCACTACCCTAGCATGAGTAAATAAATAGAACAAGTATATGTAAGCAGTAGTAAATGAAAGGTAAATAAGAACAAGTAACCTTAACTTATATGAATGTACATACAAACTTATAAGTTAAGGGGTCTTTTACAAGGATCCCATCGTATAAAAAGTCACATACCGATTTATACATTGGGGTGTCGGTTTTCAAGCAAACAATATATATATCCATAGAATAATAACCTTTACTTATAAGCAGGCTCACACAAACTTATAAGCTAAGGAGTCATTTTGCAAGGCCTATTGTATAAAGCATCCCATACCACTTTATACAAAAGGTGTCAAGCATCCCATACCCTATATACGATGATGATGCTATGACATGTAAGTATGTCATGATGTGAACATGCAAGTGCAACACACCCACCCGACTCTGTGTACACAGACCTTTAGTTCCCCCTTTCTGGAGCCTAACCTCTCAATATGCCTCTGTAGTGGCAAACAGATACGGTGGTTGGGTCTCGCCCACCTCTAAATTGGTAATTGCACAACCAGTCAAAACTATCATACTCCTCGATGCTGGTGCACTAAGCGGAGCTCCTGCGTACACTTTGCTGGCAAGTCCACCAGACTTATCTTAGGGAAGTGCAAAACCACACTTACCGCGACAACATATTGGCGTCGGTTTATCGACCCTATAATAATGAAGACCCACCACCTTATACTTTATGCACATGCAACCTTATGTATCAGCTACCGAGCCAAAGCTCCCGGACCATCCCGTCTGTCACAATCAACAACCGAGCCAAAGCACGCCGAGCTTACCTGCCCATCATCAAACCACCGAGCCTACTGCCCGTGTGACCCAATCTAACATCCCGAGACATCGAGGTGAGTGAAACTGAATCCCTAGATATGCTAGTTACTCTTGTAGTTTATTTTGCCTACAGTTTAGGTTAGCCCAGAACTGCCCAAGGCATACCCCGTGAAGTGTTCTCGAGGGCACTAGGACTTGAAAGAAATTGTAACTAATCACCTAGAGCGAGGGTGAATAGGTGACTTTAATCTTTTTAAACTTTTAGGCAGAATCATAGAATTATAAACAATTCTTCACAGCAATACAGCACAACAATCACAGAATCAAGCACACACAGAGTACACACAGTTTTATAGTGATTCCCCAAGGTCTGGGTACATCCACTTTCCCCCTTCGCCTATCTAGTAGTGTACTAGATTCGGCCAAACTCCTCCACTATTCCTCAGATCCTCAGATCTTACACTCAGAACCCCAAATATGTTCCTACAACTCAGAGTGATCCCACTCCTACAACTCAGGCACACAGCCCTACCACTCAGTCTTCACAAATACATACACTCAGCCTTCTGATGCTTAAAATCTGATTGTTGCAGTAGGCAAGTGCACCTATCGCTTGTAGTATGATCAAGTGTCGTATTTCCCGGGTCTTTGAGTACTTCTACTCACAGGGTGGAACTATTAACTTATCGAGTGAAAATTGGTTTTGGTTTTTTGTAAAAATGAAGAGAGTTGACTAACGAGAAAATTCACGATTTAGCACTTGATTGGGCGTTCTTGGGAATCCGATTATAAAAGACGCGTTCTAATTCTTGAGAATTCGTTTCGATTGGGGGATTGAAAAATACAATAGCAACTCGCTAGAGACAACTATCGCCTAATTTTAAAAACATTTCAAACATAATCTCTTAAAATTTGAAAGTAATTTAAAATTGCATGAACGATAAATCCCAAATCCAAAAGATTTTATATCCTCAATTCTCAAAGAAGAATATCAAAATCTCTTTATTTCCGAGCGATCCATGACATTCACGAGCCTCTCGGCTAACTAGACTACCAATCAGATAGCAAAATTTATACACTAGCAATATAAACCCGCCGCCAAATTTTAATCGGAAATAAATCGCAATGAGAAATTCAAAAATTAGAGACGAAAGATTATAATTAAATCTTCATCCCAATACTAACCAATCAAGTACTAAGAAAGGATTTAGCTACTCATGATAAAGAAAACAACAATAATGAAATAAAAAGTTTGCATTTTCATTAGAAGGGAAATAACAAAAGTACACAAAACAATGAAAATTAAAGCATAAGAGACAACATAAAAGAAACTCTCATACAAGATAAAACTCTCTCTTTCTCTCTTGAACTTGCTCTCTTCTCCAACTCTAACTTTTTTCTCTCCTCCTCAAAGCCTTGGCTTCATGCTCCTTTTATAGCAACCATGGAAGGATCTAGATAAAGAATAAAAATGAAAGGACATAGGATTTAATTGGTGCGAATAAATGTGGGGAAATGAAGAGGTGGAGGGAGGTGAAAAGGTGAATGAGGGAGTTTAACATGGAGGTAACCGACCACATGAAATGGTGATGAATTAATGAATATGAGGTTTTAATTGATTGGAGTTAATGTGATTAATTAAGAAATGAAGGAGGAACTTAAAGTGGGTGGTTTTGATTAAGGAGGTTATGAGTGGAATTAAGAATAGGTGGCGGTTTGCATGGTGGAGGAAATGAATGGCCGGTTTTAATTTGGAGGTGGGCGGTTATGAATGAAAGTTTTGGCCGGCCATATGATATGAGGTTTACTAATAATAGTGGTGGAGAAAATAAAATATGGGGGGAAGAAAAAGGGAGAGAGAAAAAAGGAAAAAAAACTAAAAATAGAGAAGGGGAAGAATGTGGCCGGCCACATGTAAATGAAAAAAAAATGAGTGGCAACATGATATGATTTATTTATGGGAGAGGATTATATAAAAATTAAAATAAGAAGATGCTACATGAAATAATTATATAAAGAGGCTTGCATGGGAAAGGAGGCTACATGTATTGATAGTTATAACTATTCATACATGGTCATGCATGAAAAATCAATTACCATGCATACATATATGAATAGTTATAATAATAATAAAGGATAATTCATGTATTGGGAGGAGAGAGAAAAGGTGGGAAAGCAACATGCATGCAAAACTTATTTGCGTGGGAAATATTTCTCGTACAAAAATGGACAGCGGGCGTTTTACGTCGAATCGTGTCGAATTCCCCCCAGGCCTGTCACAAAACAAAATAAAATGATATTAGTATAAATAATTGTGATATATTAATAATTAGATAATTATATTAAAATTAAGAGTAAATACATATAATTTATAATATAAATATAATAATAATGATGAACATATTTTAGTCAAAATATGTGTCATCAAATCCCACCAGACTTAAGCCTTTGCTTGTCCTCAAGCAAAACAAGACTTACTATAAAAGTTAAATTAACAAAATTTTCTTGTTTTTTTTTTGTTTAAGAACACCAAAACAAAAATTAAACTATCAAAATTAATATGCTACCAATGAGTGCGGTGATAGAAATCAATGTAGAGGAGAATAAAGAAGAGATTAAAAATATTACTATGGCATATACTTAGATTGTAAATTTTCTACCAACATAAAAATAAGGCATCAACATGTTACCTAACAAACATAATAGATGTAGCGATTCAACCAAAATAAGTGCATTGAACGAACAACATGTTGCTAGACTTCGATTATTCTACAAAACACTCCAAGATAACCTCCAAAGAAATCCATCAATGATGGTGACCATAGGCTTGCCCGGTCACACTCTATCCACTATACAAGGTAATGTCATGACTTAAAGATCAAAAGGTCTTTCATTAGGAATAAAATTTGGCTTAGGTAAATGATAAGGATTTGGAAATCAAAAGATAAACACGAAGGCTAAAGATCACACTAAACCAAGGTGAGAGTTTTATAAAATTTAAAAATAAAACCCTCAATCAAAAAGAAATTTTTACAACAAACTCTCCCTTTTTTTTGAAACATAAGGCCATGAATATTTTTCTTTCAAAATTGGCCAATGAAATTCTTTTTCACTTGATTTTTTTTATTATTTTTTACATTGATACTTTATTTTTCATACAAAACAGCTCCAAATAAAAATGTGAAAATTCCACTTTTTTCACAATAAAAACCACATCACAACATTTTAATAAAACTCAAATATTTAGTGTGATCATGGGATAGATGTTTTGGCTTTGGTGAAAATGAAAGTTGGAGCTAACAAAGAAAATTAGGAAATGCCCAAAATGGTTTAACAAAGTGAATTTTTATGGTGGGCAAAAAGGCACAAACGACCCAAAAGGAGGCCTAAATCACTTCTAAAAGATCATGACAAACTTATGCAAATGTTTCGAGAGTCGCTTGAGGCAAGTTCTAGCCACCAAGAAAGACTACCTTGCGAGTGAGTGTCTAATAATATCGTCTAACAAAATAAGCACGCTATTACACTTAGAATAGAAGAGATAGCTACAACATTATTCCATTAAAATAAAAATGATGCCAAAATTTATGAAAGAGAAAATGACAAAATTAAGATATGAAAGAGTAATATAGTTAAACTAGACTCTATCCTAACATACTACCAATGATTAAGAATACTACATGAGCCTACACAACACTCAAAGAAACATACTAAAATAATGATAGAAAATAATTTTTGATGGTTTCCAAATTTTAAGTTTCCGAATTTTTTTTTTGTTTGTTAAAATATTATCTTTTTTTTGTGTTTTTGTTTCTTTTATAACATAATAACATAAACATAAGCTTAAATAAATATATTTTTTTTGAATTTTTTTTTACCTAAATTTGATATGATTTTCTTTTTGAAATTTTCTAATATAAACAAACCAAAACAACACAAAATTCAAACTAACTCAATCCCACCGGACTTGGGGAAAACATCATCCTCGATGTTAAAAAGAAGAAATAAAAGAAATTGAAAATAAATAAAACAGGTACTTCCCTGAATTGGCGAGTCTGAAGGTTGATTCTGCTTCCTCATGCTTGCTTTGTAGAACATCTTGAAACTTGGCTTGAATTATCATAAAAATCAGCAACGTTGAAGCAACACAGTGGCCAATTCGTAGGAGCCGCCAGAACAAAGATAAAAAGAAAAGAAAAGTGCAAAAAATACAAAAGCAAGAAAAGAATAACAAAAATTACTAAGTGTTTGGAAGAAAAACAACTTCATTGTCCTCGGCAATAACATCACCAGAATAATAGAGTTTAAGACGCTGACCATTAACTTTAAAATCACCCTTGTTAGGGTGTGAAAGCAACACTGTGCCATATGGAAAAACTTCTTTCACCATAAATGGACCAGACCAACGTGATTTCAATTTTCCGGGAAATAAGCGCAAGCGAGAATTATAAAGTAAGACTCGGTCGCCCGGTTTAAATGTTTTTGGGTGCCTTAAATTTTTATCGTGAAAGTGCTTCGTTCGCTCTTTATAAATCTTGTTATTTTCATAAGCGTTGGAGCGCCACTCGTCGAGTTCGTTTAGTTGGAATTTGCGATGTTCGGCGACAGAGTGGGGATCAATATTTAAAAATTTTAAGGCCCAAAAGGCACGGTGTTCTAGTTCTACCGGTAAGTGACATGATTTTCCATAGACTAATCGATACGGAGTACAACCGATGGCGGTTTTGTAAGCCGTTCGATAAGCCCAAAGAGCGTCGTCGAGTTTTAAAGACCAATCTTTTTTAGAAGATGAAACAGTTTTTTCCAATATACGCTTGATTTCTCGGTTAACAACTTCGACTTGGCCATTAGTTTGGGGGTGGTATGCAGTGGAAAGCTTATGTGTAACGCCATATTTTAATAAAAGTTTTGAAAGTTGGGCATTACAAAAATGCGCACCCCTATCACTAACAATCGCCCTAGGCATGCCAAATCGAGAAAATAATTTTTTAAGAAAAGAAATAACAACACGAGAATCATTCGTAGGAAGAGCTTGGGCTTCCACCCATCGGGAAACATAATCAACCGCAACTAGAATGTATTTATTACCGCAACTTGAAGGAAGGGGGCCTACAAAATCTATTCCCCAAAGATCAAAGACTTCGCATTCAAGAAAATAGTTTTGCGTCATTTCATTTTTATTAGAAATATTTCCGGTCCGTTGGCAACTATCGCACCGTCTCACCAAAGATTGAGCATCTTTGAAAAGGCTAGGCCAATAAAAGCCTGCACTTAGAACTTTGTGAGCAGTCCGATTGGCTTGATAATGGCCACCAGTCGGTCCTTCATGTACATGTTTCAAAATATTTTGACCTTCTTCAAATGAAACACATCTTCGTACTACTTGGTCCGCACATACTCTAAAGAGAAATGGGTCCTCCCAAAAATATTTTTTCAAATCAGCAAAGAATTTCTTCTTTTGTTGAAAAGAAAAATCTTTTGGGAGGATACATGCCACCAAATAATTGGCAATATTGGCAAACCAAGGCGTAGAAGATGAAGAATTGATTTTTAAAATTCTTTCATCCGGAAAAGAGTCGTTAAAAGATTTTTCATTTAATTCTTCAATAAATGGATTTTCTAAACGAGATAAATGATCGGCCGCAAGATTTTCGGCTCCTTTCTTATCCCGGATTTCCAAGTCAAACTCTTGAAGTAGTAGAATCCAACGAATTAAGCGTGGCTTGGCATCCGGTTTAGAAAGTAAATATTTAAGAGCCGAATGATCGGTAAAAACAATAACTTTCGAGAGGGTGATATAAGGACGAAACTTATCAAACGCAAAAATAACGGCTAAAAGTTCCTTTTCCGTTGTGGTGTAATTTTCTTGTGCCGAAGTGAGTGTCTTACTTGCGTAATAGATTGGATGAAAGTTTTTAGAAATACGTTGGCCTAAAACTGCACCAACGGCAAAACTACTCGCATCGCACATAATCTCAAATGGAAGTTTCCAAACCGGAGCAATCATGATCGGCGCGTTAATAAGTTTTTCCTTAATTAAGTTAAAAGCGTATAGACAATCGTTGTCAAATAAAAATGGTGTATCTTTTTCAAGGAGATGAGTGAGAGGTTTAGTGATCTTTGAGAAATCTTTTATAAAGCGGCGATAAAAACCAGCATGTCCTAAGAAACTTCTAATAGCTTTTACGTTAGTCGGCGGAGGAAGTTGTTCGATTACTTCTATTTTTGCTCTATCTACCTCGATACCCTTAGAAGAAATCTTATGACCCAAAACTAAACCTTCACGCACCATGAAATGACACTTTTCCTAATTTAAAACAAGATTTGTTTCTTCACATCTTTTTAAAACTTTTTCTAAATTTTTCAAACATAAATCAAAAGAATCTCCAAAAACCGAAAAGTCGTCCATGAATACTTCCATAATGTCTTCTACGTACTTATCAAAAATAGCCAACATACATCTTTGAAATGTAGCCGGCGCATTACATAAACCAAATGGCATTCTTCGATAGGCGAAGGTGCCAAAGGGACAAGTAAACGTTGTTTTCTCTTGGTCCTCGGGTGCTATGGGAATTTGGAAATATCCCGAGAGACCATCAAAAAAATAATAGAATCTATGACCGGATAAGCGCTCTAATATTTGATCGATAAACGGTAATGGGAAGTGATCTTTGCGAGTGACATCGTTTAATTTGCGATAATCTATGCACATCCGCCATCCGGTTACCGTTCGTGTTGGAATTAAATCATTTTTTTCATTTTTTACTACGGTTATACCCCCTTCCTTAGGAACTACTTGAACCGGGCTTACCCATTTGCTATCCGAAATTGGATAGATAATCCCCGCATCTAATAATTTAATAACCTCACTTTTTACTACGTCTTTCATATTTGGGTTTAATCGGCGTTGAGGTTGAACGATATTGCGGGAGTTATCTTCTAAATGTATTTTATGTGTACAAAAAGATGGGCTTATGCCTTTTATATCTGAAATTTGCCAAGCTATAGCCCGACGGTGCTTTTGTAATACGATTAATAATTTTTCATTTTCGAATTCCGTTAAAAAGGCCGAGACTATAACCGGTAAATTAGAATTTTTTCTAAAAATATATATTTGAGATGATCGGGTAATTGCTTAAGCTCCAAAGTGGGTGGCTCCTCGTAAGAAGATTTTAAAATTTTATCTTTTTCTAAACTAATTTCTTCAAAAGATTTGGATTTTGGCTCACTTTCAGAAATATTGTTGATGGCCATAATTGTATTAGGTGGAAAATTATGCGGGAGTTCCAAAAAGGAAGAAAAACCTTTTTTAGAAAAATTTTCAAAAGGAAAATTTGGCTCGTCTTGAGAAACGTCTAAGAAAAAACAAGAGTCGTCATTGGATGAAGTATTTTTCATAGAAGGGGTGATGGAAAATGAAACTTCGTCATCACCTACTCGTAGAAAAAGTTTTCCGTTGCTTACATCAATTACCGCACGAGAGGTGGCAAGAAAAGGGCGGCCAAGGATTAAGGGAACCTCGACGTCCTCTTCGATATCCAAAATGACAAAGTCTACTGGAAAGATAAACTTGTCAACCTTTACGAGCACGTCCTCAACTATTCCTAACGGATACTTTATGGACCTATCTGCAAGTTGAATACTCATCCTAGTCGGGCTTAGAGTGCCTAATCCTAGCTTCTTAAAAAGAGAAAAAGGCATCAAGTTGATGCTCGCTCCTAAATCGGCCAACGCACGTTTCACAAATAAATTACCAAAAATGCATGGAATAGAAAAGCTACCTGGATCATTTATTTTTTTAGGTAAAGTATTTGTTAAAACTGCGGAGCACTCAGCGTTTAAAGTAACATGAGACAGACTTTCCAATTTCTTTTTGTTAGTTAAAAGATCTTTCAAATATTTCGCATACTTCGGCATATTAGCTATCGCTTCACATAAAGGTAAATTGATATGAATTTGTTTAAACATAGATAAAAATTTGTTGTAATGCGCATCTAGTTGTTCTTTAGCTAATTTTGACGGATACGGAAGAGGCGGTTGATATTCCTTAATGTTATTAGAATTAGAATTTGAAACTTGAGGAGTAGGAGGAGGGGTAGAAGCGATGGGTACCTCCTTTTCAACTGGCTTTTCATGAGTGGTTACCTCTTTACCGCTCTGAAGCGTGATGGCCTTCGCTTGCTCCTTTGGGTTGGCCTCCGTATTGCCTGGTAACGCTCCTTACTGACGATCGGAGAGCATTTTTGCAATTTGCCCAATTTGGTTTTCCAAATTACGGATGGATCCGGTGAGATTCCGGATATTTGCATCATTAGTTGCCGTATATTTGGTGAAAACTTCCTCCAAAGAAGGATGTTTTGGAGCTTGCGGTGGAGGAAATCCGGGTGGATTTGCGTTTGGGGGACGCATAGCATTCCCCGGATTGCTCCAAGAGAAATTGGGGTGGTTTCTATAACCCGGGTGATAGGTATCACCATAATTAGTATTACCCGGATTAAAGGGTGGCCGATTCGGATTTCCCATATAATCCACATGCTCGGCCAACGTAGTGGGAGAGGGGGAAGAAGTACGATCCCAGGTAGGTGTAGAAGAGGAAGCAAACATCTCTTCTAATCGTTTGTTTAGCATCTCAACCTGGAGAGATAGATTGGAGACCGTATCAATTTCATACATCCCGGCCGGTTTAGGTGGTTTAGAGCGAGGTGTACTCCATTGATAGGTATTCAAAGCCATACCTTCTATAAGCTCTTGGGCGGCCGCCGGTGTTTTGTTATTAAGCGTTCCACCGGCGGCGGCATCGATATGCTGCCTAGTTTGAGAATTTAGGCCGTTATAAAAGGTTTGGATTTGTAACCAATCCGGAATTGCATGATGAGGACATCGACGAAGCAATTCCTTGAAATGCTCCCAAGTATCATATAACGTTTCCGAATCAAGTTGGGAGAAATAAGTAATATCATTACGCAATTTAGCCGTTTTAGCCGGCGGAAAGTATTTCGTAAGAAATCTTTCCGTCATTTGAGCCCATGTTGTGATTGATCCTCTTGGTAGAGAATTCAACCATTGCTTGGCTTTAGTGCGTAATGTAAATGGAAATAACCTTAGCCGGATGGCATCATCGGATACACCATTAATTTTAAAAGTATCGCATATTTCTAAGAAATTAGAAATATGCGCGTTGGGATCTTCATCTTGAAGCCCATCAACTTGTACATATTGTTGTACCATTTGGATGATGCTTGGCTTCAACTCAAAATTATTGGGGGCAATAGCGGGGCGAACAATACTAGATTGAGCCTCATCCAAGTTTGGACGGGCATAATAGGACATAGTCCTTTGTTCGACCGCATTTGGCTCACCCATATTGGAAGAAGAAGAAGAAGGAGATCTAGGAGAATGGGAAGAAGAACTAAATGAAGAAGGTGAAGAAGAAGGCGGTGACGGAGAGAGAATTAATGAAGGATTAGGAGTGTCTCCTAAGGATTCCGTATCTTGAAAATTCGGAACTCGAAATCGTAAGCGGTGCCGAAGGGTTCGCTCGATTTCTGGATCCAAATCAAAAAGAGGTGACGGATTCCCTCGGGTCATACACCACACATAAAAATTTTAAGATTAAAAATTTATAAAAAAAATTCTAGGACTTCCCAAGGAATACCCGGTGAAGGGCTCTTGAGCTACTAGGCGGTCTTGTGGGATGAAAACCCAACACGGTCGTTTCGCAAGAAGTTTTAATTATAAAATTTAAAAATCAAAATTTTTATTAAAAAAAATGATAAGAGTAATAGAACCTTGCTTTCAGAATATCAAAAATTAGTCCCCGGCAACGGCGCCAAAAACTTGATGCTTAAAATCTGATTGTTGCAGTAGGCAAGTGCACCTATCGCTTGTAGTATGATCAAGTGTCGTATTTCCCGGGTCTTTTGAGTACTTCTACTCACAGGGTGGAACTATTAACTTATCGAGTGAAAATTGGTTTTGGTTTTTTGTAAAAATGAAGAGAGTTGACTAACGAGAAAATTCACGATTTAGCAATTGATTGGGCGTTCTTGGGATTCCGATTATAAAAGACGCGTTCTAATTCTTGAGAATTCGTTTCGATTGGGGGATTGAAAAATACAGTAGCAACTCGCTAGAGACAATTATCGCCTAATTTTAAAAACATTTCAAACATAATCTCTTAAAATTTGAAAGTAATTTAAAATTGCATGAACGATAAATCCCAAATCCAAAAGATTTGATATCCTCAATTCTCAAAGAAGAATATCAAAATCTCTTTATTTCCGAGCGATCCATGACATTCACGAGCCTCTCGGCTAACTAGACTACCAATCAGATAGCAAAATTTATACACTAGCAATATAAACCCGCCGCCAAATTTTAATCGGAAATAAATCGCAATGAGAAATTCAAAAATTAGAGACGAAAGATTATAATTAAATCTTCATCCCAATACTAACCAATCAAGTACTAAGAAAGGATTTAGCTACTCATGATAAAGAAAACAACAATAATGAAATAAAAAGTTTGCATTTTCATTAGAAGGGAAATAACAAAAGTACACAAAACAATGAAAATTAAAGCATAAGAGACAACATAAAAGAAACTCTCATACAAGATAAAACTCTCTCTTTCTCTCTTGAACTTGCTCTCTTCTCCAACTCTAACTTTTTTCTCTCCTCCTCAAAGCCATGGCTTCATGCTCCTTTTATAGCAACCATGGAAGGATCTAGATAAAGAATAAAAATGAAAGGACATAGGATTTGATTGGTGAGAATAAATGTGGGGAAATGAAGAGGTGGAGGGAGGTGAAAAGGTGAATGAGGGAGTTTAACATGGAGGTAACCGGCCACATGAAATGGTGATGAATTAATGAATATGAGGTTTTAATTGATTGGAGTTAATGTGATTAATTAAGAAATGAAGGAGGAACTTAAAGTGGGCGGTTTTGATTAAGGAGGTTATGAGTGGAATTAAGAATAGGTGGCGGTTTGCATGGTGGAGGAAATGAATGGCCGGTTTTAATTTGGAGGTGGGCGGTTATGAATGAAAGTTTTGGCCGGCCATATGAAATGAGGTTTACTATTAATAGTGGTGGAGAAAATAAAATATGGGGGGGAAGAAAAAGGGAGAGAGAAAAAAGGAAAAAAAACTAAAAATAGAGAAGGGGAAGAATGTGGCCGGCCACATGTAAATGAAAAAAAAAATGAGTGGCAACATGATATGATTTATTTATGGGAGAGGATTATATAAAAATTAAAATAAGAAGATGCTACATGAAATAATTATATAAAGAGGCTTGCATGGGAAAGGAGGCTACATGTATTGATAGTTATAACTATTCATACATGGTCATGCATGAAAAATCAATTACCATGCATACATATATGAATAGTTATAATAATAATAAAGGATAATTCATGTATTGGGAGGAGAGAGAAAAGGTGGGAAAGCAACATGCATGCAAAACTTATTTGCGTGGGAAATATTTCTCGTACAAAAATGGACAGCGGGCGTTTTACGTCGAATCGTGTCGAATTCCCCCCAGGCCTGTCACAAAACAAAATAAAATGATATTAGTATAAATAATTGTGATATATTAATAATTAGATAATTATATTAAAATTAAGAGTAAATACATATAATTTATAATATAAATATAATAATAATGATGAACATATTTTAGTCAAAATATGTGTCATCACCTTCAACAAGGCCTACACTCAGAGAAAAGTATCTCCTACACTCAGGCACACAGGCCCTACCACTCAGCCTTTATAATTTCAGGCTTATAACTTAGATCCCTAAGGATACTACAAGAAATTAAAATTACAATGAATATACCCTCAACTCAGAATAAGAGAGAAGAGTTGACAGGTTTCTTGATGAGTTCTTGGAAGAACTTTGCTGAGATCAACCTCCCTTGGCTTCCTTCAAAGAATCTTGAATGTAGAACACAGTAGGGTTGATTCTCTATGCAGCTGATCTTCAATCACTGCACCTTAAGATTCAGATCTCAATCTGAAACTTTCTTTACAGCCTGGTTCAACGGCTGTCTTCTTGGAAGGAGCTCTCTCTCTCCAACTACTTAGATATTCACTTGAAGGTCTTCTTCTAGTTGTATTATTCTTCAATGTATTGCTTCCAACAACTCTGATATGTTGAAGGTATAAGCCTTTATATAGGCTTTCTTCATGGTGACCGGCTGATCCAGTTTCTAACAACTTTCTGATAGCTCTGACAGTTGCAGTAGACCGGCTGGAATGGCAGCTGTCAAGTCATCCAGTCACTTCTTGAATTTTCTGTAACTGTCTGAAAGTGTCGAGACAGTCAGTCTTTAAGTGTCGACACTGATAGACTAAGTGTCGACACAAGTTGACTAAGTGTCGACACTAGCCTTCAAGGTGTCGACACAACTCCTTGTGTTGTAGAAATTACTTCTCGACACTGCTCCTTCATCATGTGTCGACACTGATCCTGTGTGTCGACACAACTCCTTGTTCTTCAGTACTTAGTTGAATTCTGCTAAGTGTCGACACAACTCCTTTGTGTCGACACATCTTCTTGTGTTGAACTTGTTCAGTGTCGACACATCTTCTTGGTGTCGACACAAGCCTTCTGTGTTGATACATTTGCTGTATGTCGACACAGCTCCTTGTGTCGACACATTCTTCTCGTGTTGAGACTTTGGCTGAGTGTCGACACATATCCTTTGTGTCGACACTTGTACTTAGACTCTGTTGAAATTTGCTGAGTGTCGACACAGCCTCCTAGTGTCGACACTTTCTTCATGTGTTGAGACTTATGCTGTGTGTCGACACATTCTTCATTATGTCGACACTTGTACTTAAACTCTGTTGAAGTTTGCTGAGTGTCGACACAGCCTCCAAGTGTTGACACTTTTTGATGTCGACAAAGTTCCTCTAGGTGTCGACACTGCTTCTAAGTGTCGACACAGCTTCTCTGGACATTTCTTCATTATGTGTCGACACAGCCTGTATGTGTCGACACTTTCCTTCTGGTGTCGACTCTGCATTCCTGGTGTCGACACAATTACTCCAAGTGTCGACACTGCTCCTCTAGGTGTCGACACAAGCCTTCTCAAGTGTCGACACTTTTCTTCTGGGTGTCGATACATGGACTTAGAAACTTTTCAGCTTTCCCTGCAAATACTTAACCTGCACAACTAAACTCAAAACACATCAAATACATTTTGATGTATATCATTGAGTAGGGTGAGGCTTCTTCAAATCAGGTACATTTATTTCAATGTACCCAACAGAACGATGATGGGCTGAAGCCCAAAGCTCTCTTTCGCAAGGCACTTACTATTATTGTTCAATACTCGATTCTCGATCCCTTTTATATTACTCTAGATCTAATCCTAGTGTGATTCGACACTTTCTCTCCCTCCACGGGAAAGACGATCTTTCCTCTATCCCGAGCACCAGCTAAACCTAGTAGACCCAACACTCTACTCATCCCAACATCTATTGATGAACTAAATATCATTTTACCTAAAACAACAACTACTAGCCCCAACCCATATGACCAAATAAAATGAGCTCGCATTTTCTGTAGTGTTACGAAATGCAGACCAACCTAAACGATATGATGTACATGATAGGAGGTACTCAAAATTTTCTTCCAAATGCCCTAATATAATTAATGGGGGCCTATCATAACATTTTTAGTCTAAATCCAGAAACTTGGAATTTTCCTATTTAAACAAGTATTTATTCATTTTCCATAAAAATCCAAATACCCTAGTTATGAACAGAAGTGGCTTTTATAATCATGCAAATTGCTCCAAAAATTTATGATAAATACTAGGCAACTAATAAATAGTAATTTCAGGTCCCCCAATTTTATTGGCAAGGTTTAGTCCTCTGATTCAAAATTATAAAGGAAAACACATATTTATCAAGTAAAGAAACAAGTGCAGCACATTTGCTTCCAAAAATTATAAGAAAATTCAATCATGACCAATATGCCCTAAAAACACTACTGACCAAATTTCCAAGCTTTCCAGTGAATAATGAACTCTAATTTCAATTTAGAACAGTACCCCTCTTTCATAAATTAATGAAACAAGTACTGAAATTATTCATCTAAAAATTATGATAAAATTTCTTCATGAGCATAATGACCTCAGTGCACTTTTGCATAAGTTTCACAATTTTCTAATCAACAATGAGCTTTTAATCTATTTTTGCAAATAATTGCATAATTGTAAGCTTGTGAAGTAAGTACTAAGAATATACATCTAAAAATTATAATAAAATTAATGTACGAGTATAATGACTTAAAACACCCTCTGCCCAATTTACAAAGTTTTCCAGTGAACAGTGAGGTTATAATAAATAAATGACTGACAAGGGCAAATCCATGTATTACAAAGGAGGCACTAAATTTGTTGCTCCAAAAATTCCAATAAAATTACTAGTGGCTCATATTAACCCTATGACTACACTACCCAAGATTCACAACTTTTCATAAAGTCTTGATGGCCTATTTTACATGTAAAAGTTTTGTGCCCTAAATTAGGGTTAGGGTTTTCTGGAGTTTATCAGCCTCTAAATCTCATGATATTATTACCATAGGACCTTGGCAACCCTAAAGTCCTCTCCACCAAGTTTAAGTCATTTTAATGTCACTTGACCCCTTGATCTTCAAACCCTATGTTTGCACCCTTAGGACCTACCCTAATATTCTAGGGCTCTACCCTTCTACTTCCACCCAATAATAGTTGAAGGGATTTTTCTGTGTGATAATATAGCTTGGTGCTAATATCCATCACTTTAGATGAGGTTGTCCAACTCAAGGCCCTTAGGGCACTTAGCACTAATTTGACCTAAAAGGGTCAACCTTTTGCTACACTACTACCCTATCAAATCAAACCCAAAAGGGGTGAAATTTTTACGAGAGCCCTATTATACTCCCACGATCACCTACAAATATTTTAGGGGTTTTTGAGGTGCTTAAGATATCTAATTAATTAGTACATGATTTATAAATTTTTTCCAAAAACTATAGAAAAGGTATCTCCAAAAATTCCCATTTTTCGACAGTACCTAAGTATATGTTAGAATGACTTGTTGTCCAAATTTTAAGTCATTTGTACAAGAGATGAAGTGGGGGCACACCATTTAGTCTCTGAATAACCCTAGGTATAGTCCCCACCAAAATAAGTGCCTGGGTCAAACCACACATCCAAATTCATTCAAACTAATTTTAAATTAAAGTACACCCCAAGGGATACAACTTTGAAGTTTGCCATTTTTTCACTAGAGGGATATCAATATTTTTAATAATTAAAAATATTGACTATATAAAGTGCGATAGAAAAATACAAATGTTATAGTTTGATTTTATTTAATCTCGCACGAATCTTGGCGCAAGATCGTACGACGCTGGGTCATCTTCTACCACCAGCCGATGGCCCCGGTTGCATCTTCCTGAAACAACATCCAAGCGCTGACGTCGGCCACCCAGCCACCTCCCCTGTCGGCCACCGCCACCACCACCTCCGTCGAGGTGGTGGCTATCGCAAGGCGGCGGCACAGCCGTCGGAGGGGCCATTTCCAGCGATCCAGACAAGATGAAAATCACCCCAAAACCTGGAAATTACTCCACCCGATCGGGCTCAATTGAGCCCGATTCTTGTCCCTATTGATTCCTATGATCTTCCCACAGAGAGAGAAGAAGGGGAGGACCCTTCTGGTGGTCTGGAGTCAAGCCGATCGCCGGGTTGCCATTAGCTGTGGTGATGTCGCCGGAATTCTGCAACAACACAGTGGATAAGCTTGAAACTGCCGGGGGAAGGGTGTAAATGACTCCTTGGTGCCCAGTGATGCTTTTAAAACACCCAACAGGGGTAAGGGAGGGGTGTGGGTTGAATGGCCATTAAGGTCCATTCTCTGCCATGGTGGTGGGGGGTGCATCTGGCTTGGGGTGGCAGAGAAACGGCTAGAAACTCCTCATATTCCCCAAAGGAGTTGAATCCAGCCATTAAAGGTGGCCTTTGGCCTCCATGAGCCATGCATGGCTTCTTCCTCCCTCTTATTCTATCCTCCATTAAGGGTGAGGTGGAGTTCTCTCTCTCTCCAAGTGACCAACGCTGACTTGTCCATCCCTTTAAGATGTTTGCAGCCCACTAAATCATATCATCCATAATTAAAAGGTTGTTAGCCCAAATGAAAAAGGGCTTGAGCTTGGGTTAGCCCATTTGGGCTAAGTTGACCTAAACTAGACTAGGGTTGACCTTTGTCATTTTGACCTTTTGGGTTGACCCTAATGGGTCCTTGGTGACCCATTGGCCACCCCTAGGGTGTAGGTTGGGCTGGGTAGGGTTGTCTTGGCACTTTGGGGGTCACTTGACCCTTAGGAAGGGTGCTTTGACCAAATTAGGGCTACAGTTGACTCTGGTCAACATGACCATTTGGGTTGACCCCAAGCGGTCTTTGGTGACTCATTTACTTCCTCTTAGGTCTAGGAAGACCTAGGTAGGATTGGTTGGGCATTTTGGGAGTCACTTGACATTTAATTAGGGCACTTTGACCTATTTGGGGCTAGGGTTGACTTTGGTCAACTTGACCATTTTAGTTGCCCCTATTGGGTCCCTATGGCTCTAATGGACCCTCTAACAGGTTGGTGAGGTTGGGGTGTGGTCTTGGAGTCATGGTGAAGCCCCATGATCAACCTAACCTAGTGTTTAGATATCTACTATTTTCAGACCATAGTGATTTCACCTACATTCCTAGGTTCACTTGGTCTTTCAAGGATTTTGTCATGACTTAGTCATGACAAAACCACTCCTGGGGTTCTAGTTTTCTTTGGGATGTTACATTTGTGGGCAATGCCTCAGTTTGATTTATTGCTGTGCTGGTGGTCGGGATGTCCGGATTTCTATTTCCAGCTCCTGAGTAAAATGAACGGTCGTGCGAATTTCTTCCCGCACTGTTTCATCATAATCATGCATTATACACAGCGATACTGGGGACGTCTGATCTACCCATGCATTTTATTCCCGCATAGTTTTGGCCAAACTTTGCTGGAAGGAATCGCACGGTCTGCATATTATTCTCAGAATTCCAGCGCTCTCTAGTTAATCGTGCGTTTTCCTTTACGCACAGGCATACGCGCCCGTGCATGAGTAAAACACACGGTTCCTCTTTGTTATCCTATTTTTTTGTGGCCTGTGGTCACCCGTGCATTTTCCTTCATGCAAGGGCGGAAGCGTCCGTGCGCGAGTAAAACGCACGAGTCAACTCATCTTTCTTGCAGGCCATTATCTACGCGTTATTAATGCACGGTTAACGCACGGTTGTGCGTCAAACTGGACATGACCTTTTTTCTAACCTTCTCCGCCCTTCATCTACCACCGAGGAGAGAAGCTTCAGACATGATCGCAAAGCTAACCTCCTGACGGTGCTTTCTCTCAGCCTTCTCCTTCAGCTCTTAGCTCTATTGCAAGTTTTATTGCCATAGCCAACAAGCAAAGGGAAGCTTGGAACCTTCTTCTGTATCATGACATGAAGAAGACGGGTCTATTGAGGGTAGTGACAGCCTTCTCTACCCCGGATGTAGTTGAGGACCGAGCTTGGATGCCGACTAACAACCGGTGATTCCTTCCACGACACCTCGACGAGCCTTCAGATTCAATCGATTTCTTGACTTGTTCTTGCTTTATTATTGTATATGCGTGGTTAAATATTCATATATAGATGATGTTACACATTAGTTGTAAACATTATGTGTTTCATGTCGATGGGAATCTTTATCATTTTACTGCTTTAGTTTCTTTAGCAGTGCCCATATTTCCACACACCACCATTGTTAATATTGCCACACTAGCGATCGATAGAGGAGTGCATTGTGACGAGGTGTTTGCGACCCTCAATACGTTGTTCTACTCGTTCCCTACGCCTGTCTAATCCTCCATTTCCCAGAGCGAAGCAGCGCATAGAGGCGTGTATAGGAGTAGATTTAATTAGTTTTTATTTTCTTGTATCTAAAACCAAACCCATTCATGACCTCGACCTAAAGACTTCAATCTCAAGTCCTCCTTGAAAGAAAACTCCACCTTGTGGTGTTCCTTTCGAGATTCGATACTTGGGAAATCCTCCCCATTTAATATTACTTATGTGAGTGGTACACTTGCCGTAAGCACATCAAGTTTTTGACGCCGTTGTCGGGGAACATAGTCGTGTGAGTTTTCTGAAAGGAAGTCTTGTCATTGTTGTTTTTTTATTATTATTTTAGTTGCTTACCATTTCTTTTGTTTATTTCCTTTTGTCCTTTTTCTAATTTTTGGTTTAGAAAGCGGGTTCATGTTATTTTTATTCTAAGTTGTGTAGCACCCTTTCAGCAAATATTTTTGTTCGCAATGTATTCTGGAACTGAGTGTCGTCTCTCTGACACTTTGTGCTGATACATCGACGCCTTGACTATTTTAAATGCCGAGCATTGTATTAAGTGTTTGCTATGCCAAGGGAAAGGACACATGTTGAAGGATTGACCTCGTCTGTGCAAGCCTTCTACCTCTGAGGGCGTGTGCGCAACAACCTCCCATTTATGTAGGACTACTGTGGATAGGACTACCAGGTTGTTGTCGGGCCCATACACTGACATCGCAAATATTGCTCATTCTTTGCCCATTGAGATTACATAAGAATCTCTTGCCGCATACAGATCTTTCATGGGTCTCTCGCTCCGTTTTTACGAGCTTCCCTTGAGTGATGACGATAACTCTGGTGTTATCCAGCAACAAGAGGATCATGAACACATGGGCGCTTTTATATGGGATGTAGAGATTATTCCTATCGATGGGGAGGTGTCATCGGATGATTTTTCGATGGGGCCTTCTCATTCAATTCCTGGTTTCGAGCGGAGTTTTTCCCTCTGCAATTTTTGCTTGATCGTGCTACTACTTTTTCGTGTGAGTTGGCTGGTAATGTCGTATTCATGGGTGATTCGATGCCTGAATTTGCGCTGAAGTGGGATGAGGACTTTACTATCTCTGATGGATAATGTTGATCTTCGGAATGCTATGATGCACCCCGATGGGATGTGGAATATCCCCTTTCTGATGCGGAGGTTTGCACCTCCTTATTGGACAAGGCAGTCCCTCTTACCGTAATGCACCTCGAGTTCTCAGATTCCCCCTGATACGACTCATATGATACCGACAACGATCTGTGCTTTGATCTTGTTGAGAGTGATACTGGGATAACTCTTCCATATTCTATGTATTTTAGTTTTTCCTCTCATTGATTACTTGACCCCCCTTCATTATCTGAGCCTGTACGGGTTGAGTCTCCACGGGTACGTTGGGATGACGATGAGCCTTGTGCTCAAGCCGTCATCGAGTGCATCTACTTGTGTGAGAAGGTTCTTACCTCCTTCGCAATGGAAGCCCTAGTCATCACCATTGCCTCCTGCGGACCTACGGTGGACGGCGCCTTGCTAGGCAAGGATTAAGCTTGTGATGAGATTAGCGAGGACCAGTGCTCCTCCTCTTCTTATTTCTTATTTCCTCTACCTGAGTTAGGCAGGTATTATTATTTATGTAGAGGGGTAACTGCATTATCGTTGTATCAGTACTGACTACCGCAACGGATATTCGGCTGTTAACTGTGCATCTTTTATTTCATAGGCCCATTAGCTAGAACTTTTTGTTAGTCTAATAAGTCATGCTGGGTGGACAATAACCCCAGCACTTATCTAGGAGTAGACATAGTTAGTTATTTTTATTATTTTACAAATTGTTTTACGTGTTTTATATCTTGTTTTAGCTTTAGTGCATGCTTGCGAGATTGTGATTCATTTTTTTTGATATGTGATGATTTTTTTTAGCTTAATAACTTGTAAGCATAGCTTAGATTTAATTTGATATTGTCATAGTATATACAATTTTTGTTATAGCTCTTTTGCAGGTTAGCCCTTCCCTTGTGCAGTGGAGTGAGTAAACTTTTTGTCGGTTTAGATTCAAGCTTTCTCGCGTGTCCTGCTATGCTCATTTGCTGAGTATGGGGTAACCACTCCCCCAACTTATATTTCATTATTTTTATTGCAAATCATGTGATAGGTTTCTTAGAATTAGTCTGGTGGGGGAGAGACTTGAGTTGTTATCTGCTCACGTGCCCATTCCACTTGCATACTAGAAGCTTTTATTGTAATATCATTTACATTTGGAACGCGCTCCATAGCACCAACTTGAGAACGCATGCTTAAGCACCTACACGCGCCGGGCTTGTTTATCACTTGTGCGTAGAATAAAGAATATTTTGTTTACTTAGGATTGCATGATGGAGTAAAATGTTGACTCCAAGAGTGTTCCTAGGCATGCACTCGTGCTCACTTAGAGTCTGTGTAGATTAAAATTCTTTATATGCTTATAGTTTATATTTTTCTATTAGCGTAAATATTGTTTATAATACTCTGGTTGTGAATCCAGTTATGAATCAAATGGAGGTATTGGATTGTGTGTAGGAGTTTAATAGCCTCGTATTACTTGAGTTGGGAGGAAGGTTGATCTTTCTCGGTGGCTAAGAACTTTCCCCTAGCTACTCTCGAAGCATGGGTTCATGGTTAGTCAAGTGCGTGCGTGATGGAGGCCGTCACTTTTTTCTAGTTTGAGCCTTGTACCATTCCCGACGTCTATCCATTGTTAACACTGTTGAGCCTGTCCGTTCCTTTGACATCCCTATGCCTCGCTACCAAAGCCGTATAGCCTTTCCTACTTGCACACCCGATTGTGTTCGCTCGGTTTGTTTGTTTTATTATCATTTTGTATCCGTTATGTGTGGTTGTTATGTGTGAGCTTTGTGTCGCTTGTGGTGTTGCCGTATTTTCGGCTCATTTTCGTTATTTGGTTAAATAAAAAGACAAAAAAGAAAAAAAATAAATAAAATGAAATGGAAATGAAAATTCCCAATATTGAATAAAAGAAAAATAAGGAAAAAAAAATTTGTTGAGTTGTGGTTTTATGGTTGTGAAATTTTGTTGTATTATGTTCGTTATGGGCGTGCACGCACCATTTTAAAGTCCAAGTCTAGGGGTGCGCTGCACATGTTTGCTGTTGCGTGTAGATGTGAGTGTTTTCGGGCTGTCTCATTTTGGGTGTGCATATCCATCATGTTTATCTTTGTATATCTTGACTTCTCCTAAGCCTCCATTATACTCCAAGTCCTACAGATTTGCGCTTGATTCTAACTAGTGCCGTGGAGAGAGTATGAACGGGCGAGCTTATGGTCATCGACATTGGTGGATTCCATTGGAGATTCTCCTGAGACCTGATCTTTGGCAATGCTCACCTCATTGTCCGCCTGCTTTTGTTCTATGCGCAACCAAATGATTTATCATGATGGCACTTTAGGAGTAGTAGTAATGTCTTCTTTACGTTTGTAAAAATTAGAATTTGTTATGCTTGTATAGATGAGTTTTCTACTATTGCTTTTTGTAGAAGAGGGTATGACTTCGCATGGTACTCTATTCATGCAATTGCTTAGCCAACTAGCTTTCTTTCACTCCGCTTAGAGATGATTTTCACGGGACGAGCAAAGGTTTAAGTCTGGTGGTGTGATGAGTCTGGTTTATATAAGGTTTTTCGGACTCATCCGGGCTTATTATCTTGCATGTGCACTACTATTTCAGAAGAAAAAGTCATATATTTGATTAGGGCTTCACTTAGCCATTATTGTATTGTTTTGGTTCATTGTGGTGTGTGGATGCGCACTCTTGTGTAGAGGGTAAGTTTTGTGAGCTCCTCGCACTTATTTTTTTTAATTTATATGACTGTTTGGGACATTTGGGGGCATGCCTCAGTTGGATTTATTGTTGTGCTGGTGGTTGGGATGTCCGGAATTCAATTTCCAACTCTTATGTAAAATGCATGTTCGTGCGAATTTCTTCGCGCAATGTTTCAGTGTAATCGTGCGTTATACACAGTGATTATGGGGACATCTGATCTACCTGTGTGTTTTGTTCCCGCACGGTTTCGGCCAAACCATGCACGAAGGAATCACACAGACTGCATAATGTTCTTAGAATTCTAGCGCTCTGGGGTTAATCGTGAGTTTTCCTTCACGCACAGGCATACGCCCACGTGTGTGAGTAAAATGCACGGTTCCTCTTTGTTATCCTATTTTTTCAGCGGTATGTGGTTACCTGTGCATTTTCCTTCACGCACGAGCGGAAGCGTCTGTGCACGAGTAAATCACACTGGTCAACTCATATTTCTTGCAGGCCATTATCTGCGCGTTATTAACTCATGGTTAACGCACAATCATGCGCTAAACCGTGCGTGACCATTTTTCTGACCTGCTTCAATTTAAAGCACAGATTACCTTACATTAGAGGAGAATTGTTTCCATCCATGCCTGCTGTAACACCACCTATCCATCGCATAGCGTATAGCAGTAGGTCCGGCCGGGCCCCGACACCATATACAACAGACAGACCGGAAGGTCACGCAATGGAAACCATCCTACCAATAACGAACGTCCTACACAGAGTACATTTTAGCGGAAGCAATTTAAAAGTTGTATATTAAGAACCCAGCTAAAAGGCATGAATGTCCAGTACAATAAACCCAACAGAAATGAACGTACAAATACACAAGTACTTGTCCTTATGACCTTACAATAGTTTACTCAAATATTAGTGTCTTCCAAACCTCAGTGCGCAGGCCGATCATACATGAGAATAAAAGAAAACACTCAAAATTAGGCCTTCGAGGGCCGGTTCAGCAACAAGGGCTTTTGCCTGCTATTTGCCACTCAGCTCCGCAACACCTGCAAGCAACAATCCACCGAGCGGTGTCAAACAAAGCAACGGTCAGCTATGCTGACCAAATTATAACGATCTGCCCCAACACTCGAGGCGGCGATGCTCCTTCCCTGCACTTTATTAGCATTATAATATAATAGAGAAATTACACAACATCACAGGTGTAGGTTCATACGGCCACACACCCCGTGCTCTCAGGGCACATTCTCGGTGAACCCGATCAAAGTCCGCGGTCTCAACAACGCCCATTGGACGGCAAATTCTCGTGAGCATTATGGTATTTCAGGCCACTGCCTAAGACCCTCAATCTATGCCAACGACAAGTCCCACATACTTTAGGTCGCTTGTACCGAACGACATAAAGCGGGTACGGTTCCGCCTAACCCGTTGCTCACATCGCAATGTCAATTTAAGACATATGCGCAGGTCAAGCTTTCCCGAGTCCCAAATTGATTTCACACTTTACATAACCCAGTTATGTACAAGTTGGCTCCGAGGCCATCATGTTGGCAGAATCACGCATCTGCCCAGTTTTCTGGGTGCACTTCGCAGTTAGTCCCCAAGGCTCCCTATTGCAATCTATCGTGTAGAAAAACCAAAAAACAATCAACTGCGCGGAGTCTTCTCCGGCCATTCATGCAATGCAACATCACCGATCCAGATAAACTTGTCCGGGTAGGTTTCACAAATCATGCCTATGTCCGATTCTTGATTATGGACTCTACATGCAAAATAACAGGGACTATTCATGTCTAACCAAAGGAACACCTCAGACTCACCGCAAACTCCGAGAGTGGGTTTCCTATGCAAGGGAAAAGAGGACCTCACATGTCCAAGATGAGAATCATTACCCTAGCATTCCTCTTCGGCGCCATGAAGATTTATGTGGATGAAAAGCAGAGCAGTGCCCTCGCATCCATAGATCCAAACTCGGCTTGCGATCTGGGGCTCTGAAGCTCCAACGACGGCGGGATCTCTCTTCCTTCTTCTTCCATGCTCTCCCCTCTCTCTAGAACTTTAGAAAGATAAAACCCAAGAGAAATGAGAGTTTTTAAACCCTATTCCCAGGTATAACCCAACAAGGATAGCCCTGAGCCGTTGGATCCCAAAATAAGGAAACGGACGGCCATGATTCGGACTTAAAATCCAAAACCTAGGCCGAACACAGCTTGTGACATGCCCGTGTCCAAGGCCATGTGCCTCATTCGAAGCTGAAACCGTCGCATCCCGAAAAGAACACGAGCTCTCGACACGCCCGTGTCAGGCTTAACATGCCCGTGTGATCCAGTACACGCCCGTGTAGCTGGGTGTGTTCCTCCATCGACACTGGACAAGCACCAACCCGAGCAGAACACGGGTATTCGACACGCCCGTGTCCCATTTGACATGACCGTGTCAAACACGAACCCGACTGGGCTCCATGCTGTGTTTCTCCCCCGACACAACTCGGCTAACCACCTGAGTAGGACATGGCCTGGGATACGCCCGTGTCAGAGGTCCTGTTTGATATCTCGAGAACCTTTCATCGAACACTCGAGAAGATCGTCGAACCCGAGCAAGATACGGCCCTAGACACGCTCGTGTCCCAGGCCGTGTTCGCTATCTCGAGTCCCTTTCGTCGACCACTCAGTAGCTCGTCGAAACCGAACACGACACGGCCCTGGGACACGGGTAACAAGCTCGTGTCCCATGCTATGTGACCTTTACCAAGTCCCAGACATGGCTCAAAACGCCTCCCGTCACTCTTTTGAGTTTCGGGGCGTTACAACTCTCTCACTCTAAAAAGAATTTCGTCCTAAAATTACATAAAGGAAAAGATACACAAAAACTAAAATGGTACCTGAATGGAATAACTCCAGGTACTCCTCAAGCATGGTCTACTCTTGCACCCACGAGAGCTCCTCAAGTTACAGTTGTACCAAAAAGAGGAAAAGCAGTGAAGATGAAGAAATCATTCAACATATTGAAGCGAAACAACTTGAAGAGCCATTGTTGTAACCACAAGAGGAAACAACAACACAGGTTGGTGAACAATCAACACCCCCTGTTGATTTAGTAACATCATGAGACCATCCAATTTCCCAAGTAATTGGAGAATCTCAGCTGGTGTGCAAACCAGAAATCAGGTCAACCAAAACCTTTTGCACACTTGCTTCCTATCTCAAATTGAACCTCAATCCATTCAAGACGCAGAGCAAGATCCACAGTGGATCATTGCAATACAAGAAGAGTTGCATAAATTTGAAAGGAACAAAGTTTAGGAACTAGTGCCAAAGCCTAAGGATCACTCCATTGTTGGCACAAAATGGTTGTTCAGAAACAAATTGGATGATCAAGGAGTAATAGTAAGGAACAAGGCAAGGCTAGTTGCTCAAGGATATTCTCAAGAAGAAGGCATAGACTATGACCAGACTTTTGCACCAGTAGCAAGATTGGAAGCCATCAGAATCTTCTTAGCTTATGCAGCACACAAAGGCTTCAAGGTATATCAGATGGATGTAAAAAGTGCATTTCTAAATGGAGACATCAAAGAAGAAGTCTATGTCAGACAACCTCCAGGTTTTATCTCTCCAACCCATCCTGATTATGTTTTTAAGTTGAACAAAGCATTATATGGTCTCAAGCAAGCTCCTAGAGCATGGTATGAGACCCTAGCATGCTTCCTTCTGGAAAATGGATTTATAAGTGGTAGAGTAGACCAAACGCTTTTCATTAGAACCCATAAGTCCCATACCCTACTAGTATAAAATTATGTAGATAATATTATTTTTGGTTCTACTGATTCAAACTTGTGCAGAAGGTTTTCCAACCTAATGCATTCTAAATTTGAAATGAGTAGCATGGGTGAGCTATCCTTCTTTCTAGGATTGCAAGTCAAACAACATGCTGAAGGCATCTTTATTTCTCAAACCATGTATGCAATGAATTGGTCAAGAAATTTGGTATGTCTGAAGCATCCTGTATGAAACACTCATGCCTACTAATGATGTATTGGATGTTGATGAACATGGGAAACCTGTTGATCAAACAACATATAGAGCAATGATTCGCTCCTTACTGTACCTTGCAGCTAGTAGACCAGACATAATGTTTGCTACATGCATATGTGCTAGGTTCCAAGTAAGCCCTGGAGAGTCACACATCACATTAGTTAAAAGGATTCTCAGGTATGTAAAAAGATGTCCAAATCTAGGTCTCTGGTATCCAAAAGATTCAGCATTTGATTTAACTGGATTTTCTGATGCTGATTATGCTGATGCAGAATTGACAGGAAAAGCACCAGTGGAACGTGTCAGTTTCTTGGTGACAGACTTGTCTCCTGATTTTGCAAGAAACAACATCTGGTCAACTTCAACTGCTGAAGCTGAATATATGGCTGCAGGTAGTTGTTGTTCACAAATCTTGTGGATTCAAAACCAACTCCTAAACTATGGCTACAACTTAGAGAAGTCAAAAATATTTTGTGACAACACCAGTGCTATTTCTATAGCTCAAAATCCAGTCCTCCATAGTAGGACAAAACACATAAAATTAGAGATCACTTTTTAAGGGATGATGTTGAGAAGAATAAAATTGAACTTCAATATATCCCAACTGATTTTCAAAGGGGAGATATTTTCACCAAACCCTTGGATGAAAGAAACACACCTTCTTCCTAAATCAGTTAGGAGTGTTAGATGGAGGAAGTCTAAAATAACATCCAAGATTTTTAAAACTTTAAAAATTGACCAAGACTAGGCAAACATCTTGATTTTTCTAAGTGTCTAGAGGTATTTCTGGTCTCTGAACTGCGCTCGACGATTTTTCCCCCAGATCGTCGAACGGAGATCGACGATTTCTGAAATCGTCGACCAGAGTTCAGCGCTTCTCAGATAGTTTGAACTATCTCTTCCGGTCAACGATCGTCGAACGGCGCTCGACGATTTTGTTCTCTGAACTATCGTCGAACGGAGCTCGACGCTATCCAATATCGTCGAACGGAGATCGACGATATTGAAGACTCTTCAGATCCTTTAGAAGCCCCAATCGTCGAACTGAGTTCAACGATCTTTCCTTTTCTACGTCGAACCCTAATATAAAA